>JARQOD010000003.1:387436592-387492561 GCA_033576555.1 Oophaga sylvatica
GGGTGCACAATCTATGGAGCATCTATGGGGGTATAATCTATGGAGCATCTATGGGGGCATAATACATGGGCAGCATATGGGGCACAATACATGGGCAGCATATGGGGCACAATACATAGAGCATCTTGTGGGGCATAATACATGGGGCTGCATATGGGCATAATCTCATTTCCACCCTAGGCTTATACTCGAGTCGATAAGTTTTCCCAGTTTTTTTGGCAAAATTAGGGGGGTCGGCTTATACTCGGGTCGGCTGATACTCGAGTAAATACGGTATTTTATAGAAAAAATAATTATTTTTGCATCGCTTTATTCTGAGAGCTATAACTTTTTTATTTTTCCGGTGATGGAGCTGTATGGCGGATTGTTTTTTGCAGGACAAGATGACATTTTCAGCGGTACCGTGTTTATTTATATCCGTCTTTTTGATTGCATGTTATTCCACTTTTTATTTGACGGTATAATGATAAAGCATTGTTTTTTGGCTTGTTTTTATTTTTTTATAGTGTTCACTAAAGGGGTTAACTAGTGGGACAGTTTTATAGGTCAGGTAGTTGCGGACGCGGCGATACCAAATATGTGTACTTTTATTGTTTAGATTTTTCTTTTCATTCAAATATTTATTTAGTGATTAAATAATTATAAAAAATCAATATATATTCTGATTTTTTAAAAATATTTTTACAATTATTGAAAAATTTTTTTTTACTTTTTTCTAACTTTTTTACTTAGTCCCACTATGGGACAATCATTTTTTGCAGGCTGATCGCTTCTGTCGCATGTAGGTGAAGCAGCAGCTGCATGCCATAGAAGCTGTCAGCGCTGCACTGACATAGAGACTTTCTGATCGTGCACTGTGCATGATCAGCAAGTTTGCTAGGTCTTGTGACACCAGGTCACCATGGCAACGATTGGGAGCCCGCGTCACGCCACGGGGTCTCCAATCCGAAGGCAGAAGGGCTGTCAGCCCTGTGCCGGCTTCAGGAATGCTGTGATCGTGTTCGATCACAGCATTTCGGGGGTTAAAGTGCCAGGAGCAGTCTGTGACCGCTCCTGGCACCTAATATCGGATGTCAGCTGTCAGAATCAGCTGAAACCTGGCAGTGATCACTCCCGTGTGCACGGCCGATTGTGATGACGTAATATTCCATACCTGGTCAGATAGGCCAGGTCACATGGACGGAATATTATGTCAGATGTCAGAAAGGGGTTAAACAGTGTAACGAAAAAAAAATTAAAAACATCAGAATTATGTTTTTTTTGTCATCTCTATATTGCAGCAATATGCAATAATGGACGATCAAAAGATCGTATCTGCACCAAAATGGTATCAATAAAAACGTCAGCTCATTGCTCAAGAAATAAGCTCTCATCTAACCTGAGATCACACTACAGGTCTCAGAAAATGGCGACTTTTTTTTTACCACTGTGGGTTTTTTTTTCATCACTTAAAAAAGAACCAAGACATGTTTGGTGTCTATGAACTGGTAATGACCTGGAGAATCATAATAGCAGGTCAGTTTTAGAATTTAGTAAACATTGTAAAAAAAAAAACTGTGGAATTGCACTTTTTTGCAATTTCACCACACTTGGAATGTTTTTCCCGCTTTCCAGTATATGATATGTTAAAACCAATGGTGTTGTTCAAAAGTACAGCTTGTCCTGCAAAAACAAGCTCTCACATGACCATATTGACCGAAAAATAAAAAAGTTATGGACCTGGGAAGAAGGGGAGCAAAAAATGAAAACGCAAAAACGAAAATACCTCTGGTCGTGAAGGAGTTAAGGTTTGAAACCTCCTTGGTCAGTTATCTGAGCACACAAATCTCCAAAGGTGCCCAAACTTTTGCATCAGCCCATTTTCCTTTTTGTAATTTGTAAATGTAGAAAATTACTTTTTTTATTTTTTTTTTCTATAATACAAAGCAAATGTATCTTCTTTACCTTTAGGCCTTTTAGAGATCATTTCATCTTCAACTTGCTTAACTATTCACAATAACAATAATTTTGACCAGGGGTGCTAAAACTTTTACATGCCACTGTATATACAGGGGTTTATAATCATTGCAAAGAACATTTAAACTTTTTTTTGTGAATTATCTGATAAACCAGAATTTTAGCTATCCTGAATGATAAAATGAATGTGTTAGTTTTCCATGGATTGCCAAATTCAGTTCTTTTTAAAATACTTCCAAGACTTACATTATATTACCTTCTACTTACATTGTATAAAATATCAAATGTCAAGATATAAGAACCTCAGGAGGACACAGAGGATCACAATATCCTATAGATAAGCAAATCTGGGTAATGCATCCCGAGTATCCCAATTACAAGGACACTCAATAAGCAAAACATTGTGTTAAGATAAAAGGTAAAAGAACACGGGGCTGATTTTCAAAGGTGTTTCCTACTTTGGATGTTTATCAGTTGTACACACCATACATCAGATCGGCGGATATTATCTCTGATCTCAAGATCAGGGTTGTCTTGTCCTATTGGAAGGTGGTTGTAATTGTGTGGTTACCCTCTGCAAAAATGTATTGGATGTTTTTCAATAGCCCTTTAATTTTTCATTTATGGAGCATGACATCGGCCATCACTTTTCTAAGAGCAGAGAAGGCGACACACATTATTGGGATCCGTCGGAGTGGTGGTCAGAGCTCCTCCGGACACATCCATGTGGCACTAAATGCAGTAAAGGTGCATGAGTAACCTGTCCATGATTTTTTAGTGGTTGTATCTTGTTCATTCCATGGCTGTTTCTCTTCATATGTCCATACACATGAATCACTGGCAGAAACAAACAAGAACAATATATGGGCCCTTTGCAGCCCAATAGCTCATCATACTTTACAATTCCACCTGCTTTTGAGATAGTAATGTGCCCCCTTACCTCTTGGGCTCCTGTTCGGCTGAACAGGTTGCACCAATGATCTGTCCATCTCTGGCATGAATCCTCGGCTCTGCTTCTTTTCAGAGCTGCAGATTTAATAGCAATATTAAGATAGATAGCTGTTATTTGGCAGAATGTAATAGTGACTCACAAATCTGACTAAGGGTACGTGCCTGTGATCAGGGATTGCTGCGGGTCTGATGCTGCGTATTTATGCAGTGTCAAACTCGTAGCTGCCAGATGTTATAGCACAGTGCATGGGATTTCTAGAAATCCCATGTCCACTATGCGTGCTTAGTCGCCTGCGGATCACCCACAGACACTAACATGCGGCTCAACTTACAACGCCGCAGTATGTTATATGTTAATTTCTCTTGTGGACATGCTAGTCTCTGCAACAGAAATTTCATCAATAGAATGTATTGAATGCGGTAAATCCGCATGGATCAGTGAACACATGCGGATTTACCTGCGTTCAATAGATGACAGCGTTTTGGACGCAGTGAGCATACGCTGAGTCCAAAGCGGTGCTACTTCTAAATGGTGGGCACTTAGCCTCTGAGCTCAGAGGTTGCATCTATATTCATCCTTTGGATCAGAGTTTGCAATATGAATTATTATGGCTAATTTAGTGTATAGCAAGAATACACAATCCATGACTATAGAATGGAGTAAGAATAAACCGGGCAGAGCAGCTACACAAAGCAGGATGGGACTTGCCCCTCCAAACATTATCTCCAGTGCACATATACCTGTATATCTGCTGCTAATAAAGCTTATCCTATTAATCAACTAATGTATAATTATGTTAGATTCTTTTGGCTATATATGTAATATTTCAGGGATGGGCAAATATTTATAGTGCATATAAATTGCAATTTTATGCAAATTGTTTTTTTTGCATTCAGTAAAATTCAAATAAGAACATGACTAAAATATTTAATGTGTTCACTATTGTCTGATACTTGGAGATGTGTCACGTACTTTCTGTCACACACATTGCGGCACTTAAGTAAGGCTTCGGCTACACTTGTACATTTAGGCTGGAGTCAAACACAACGTATAAAAATACGGTCCTTTTTGCACGGACTAGAATCGCACAAATGTTTCATGAACAGTGATCCGTATATCATCTGATTGTAATGCGAGGAAGCGATTTTCTCGCATCTAAGCATCCGTGTGACATCCGTTTTGCATCCGTATGGCGAGATTTTCTCGCCGGCTTGCAAAATAGACATATAATGGATCCCAATGACAGGTTATAAAACAAAAGAATAGATAAATACATATAGAATACATATATACATGTCATTGAGCACACATATATATTTGTAGTTCATAGAGTTCTACATAGCAGAATAGCCACTAAACCAATTGCAGGCTTCTGTAAAATCATTACAGAACCCGACATGAAATGACACATGGTTTACATACAGTAAACCATTTCATTTAATTTAGTTTTATATATGTTTTTGACTAATAATTATATTAGTGTACAGTACAGACCAAAAGTTTGGACACACCTTCTCATTCAAAGATTTTTCTGTATTTTCATGACTATGATAATTGTACATTCACACTGAAGGCATTAAAACTATGAATTAACACATGTGGAATTATATACTTAACAAAAAAGTGTGAAACAACTGAAAATATGTCTTATATTCTAGGTTCTTCAAAGTAGCCACCTTTTGCTTTGATTACTGCTTTGCACACTCTTGGCATTCTCTTGATGAGCTTCAAGAGGTAGTCACCGGAATTGGTTTTCACTTCACAGGTGTGCCCTGTCAGGTTTAATAAGTGTGATTTCTTGCCTTATAAATGGGGTTAGGAATAGAGTTGCGCGAAACAGGTCGGTCAGATTCATAAGTCGCAGACTTTCGCCAAAGTCGGGTTTCGCCGATCGAAACCCGACCATAGTGTCAAGTCAGCCATGCGTTAGGCAAAACAAGTGCCAAAGTCGGTTTTCCCATATTGCTTGCAGGTGCCTTTTTTCAGCCAATGAGCAAGGACGTACACTGTGGGCAACAAGATGACATGGGCAGCGTCCACCACCATGTTAGAGAAGGGCATTGCAGTGATTGGCTTGCTTTGGGTGGCGTCATAGTGTCTATAAAAGCCCTGACCGCCGACCGCCATTTTACTTCTGCCGATCTTAACAGTAGGGAGAGGCTGCTGACGCTGTTTATCAGTAGGGAGAGAGTTAGGGCTGGAAAGAGAAGTTCTTATGTGCTTGTGCTGATAGCAATTTTGCTGTACAGTTAGTGTGCAGTGACAGGGGAGGATTTTCTTGTGTGCAGCATCGCTGGTTATTAGGCTGCCTGCTAGCTGTATTGCTCTGTGTACACTGCTGTGCAGACTGCTTTTTCCACAGCACTAATCCTTTTTTTCTTTTTTTCTGCACAGTTACCGAGCGTTCATTTTTTCCCACACCGTATAGAGCTGTACACTCCTCACACACTACCGTGTACCCGCTGATATCACAGACAAATACATGCTGACTATCTGTGTGTGACTCTGGAAATATATACAGAGATTGAAATTTTCCCCTACACTATATACACCTGGTATCTTTTGATACAGTACCTTTTTTCTGCTTTTTGTATTCTGGTCAAATCCATACTGAGTGAGCCTCTGTGTGTGACTCCGGAAATATATACGGAGTTTTAAATTTTCCCCTATACTATATACACCTGGTATCTTCTGATACAGTACCTTTTCTCTGCCTTTTGTATTACGGTCAAATCCATACTGAGAGAGCGTCTGTGTGTAACTCCGGAAATACATACGGAGATTGAAATTTTCCCCTATACTGTATACACCTGGTATCTTCTGACACAGTACCTTTTTTCTGCTTTTTGTATTCTGGTCAAATCCATACTGAGTGAGCGTCTGTGTGTGACTCCGGAAATACATACGGAGTTTTAAATTTACCCCTATACTATATACACCTGGTATCTTCTGATACAGTACCTTTTTTCTGCCTTTTGTATTACGGTCAAATCCATACTGAGAGAGCGTCTGTGTGTGACTCCGGAAATATATATGGAGATTTACAATTTCCCCTACACTGTATACAGCTGTACGCTTCTGATACAGTACCCTTTTTCTGCTTTTTATATTCGGGTCTAATCCATACTGAGCCTGTGAGAGTCTGTGTGTGACTCTGGAAATATATACAGAGATTTACAATTTCCCCTACACTCTATACAGTTGTACGGAAATATATACGGAGATTTACAATTTCCCCTACACTGTATACAGCTCTACGCTTCTGATACAGTACCCCTTTTCTGCTTTTTATATTCTGGTCTAATCCATACTGAGTGAGCATCTGTGTGTGACTCCGGAAATATATACGGAGATTTAAAATTACCCCTACACTGCATACAGCTGTACGCTTCTGATACAGTACCGTTTTTCTGCTTTTTATATTCTGGTCTAATCCATACTGAGTGAGCATCTGTGTGTGACTCCAGAAATATATACAGAGATTTAAAATTACCCCTACACTGTATACAGCTGTACGCTTCTGATACAGTACCGTTTTTCTGCTTTCTATATTCTGGTCTAATCCATACCGAGTGAGCGTCTGTGTGTGACTCCGGAAATATATACGGAGATTTACAATTTTCCCCTTCACAGTATACAGCTGTACGCTTCTGATACAGTACCATATATCTGCTGGTATTTTTGGTACATTTTCCCAAACATGAGGAAGTATGGTAGAAGAGGCCTCGGACGTGGGTGGGGGGGCAGCTGGTACTGATGGTGGTGGTGGTACATCTGCTGGTAGTGCCAAAAGACCAATAGCACCTAAAGCAGGAGGTGTTGAATCTGCATCATCGTCCGGCTCCAGGAGGCCTGGAAGGTCCCTTTTCTGAGAGTAGGTAAACCGCTTTTAAAGCCGGAGCATCAGGAACAGGTTTTGGCTTACATTGCCGAAACAGCCTCCAGCTCTATCGCCTCCTCTTCTGAATTTTCAAAAAATGCAAGACCTGAGTCGTCAGTGCAGGCTCCTGGTCAGGAAACACCTTTCCTTGTGTCCTTCACCCCCACAAAAAGTGAAGGATGCGGCAGGCCGCACTTCAGATTACTCCTTGGAGCTCTTTTCACAAACCATGCCTGGGTTATCTCTGCTCATGCAAACTTTGACGCACATTAAGGATCAGGCGTCTGCAGTGGAGGAGGAAGAGGAGGAGGAGGGAAGCCTTGATGACAGTCAGCCATTGTCTGCTCAGGGAACTGTCCTGGACGAGGTGGAGGAAGAAGAAGAAGAGGAGGGGGATGATTATTTTGGGGAGGAGGATGTTTCTCAGGGGGCAAGAGAAAATGTTGGCTTGCCTAGGTCAGGTACAGGGTTTGTGCGTGACTGGAGGGATGTGGATTTGCCAGAAAGTGCTCCTCCACCCACCACTGGCAGTGCATCATTGACACCTGGAACATTGGCCCACATGTGTGATTATGTCTTGTGGATCCTAAAATGGGACCCCCGCATTGCCAAAATGATGAAGGATGATGACTACTGGTTGGCCAGCATCCTCGATCCACGCTATAAAGGCAAATTACAGAACATCATGCCACAGGAGAACCTAGAGCTAATATTGGCGAACAAATAAGCAACTCTGGTAAACCGTTTGTTAGAGGCATTCCCAGCACACAGCAGCGGTGCAGGTTCTACCACGAGCCATACTGGGCAACATGGAAGAGGTGTTTGTGGTTCACACAGCCGAAGTGGCGTTGGAGACAGGGGTTTCACGACCATGTTGTGGACTGATTTCTCGAGTACCGCTCACACGATGTTAATACTGAATGGATTGCAACAGACAGGAGACAGCAGTTGTCAACTATGGTTAAAAATTACCTCTCCTCCCCATCGATGTTCTCCCTCACAGTTCATTCCCCTTTGACTACTGGGCCTGTAAACTGGACACCTGGCCTGAACTGGCACAATATACCTTACAGGAGCTCGCTTGCCCTGCTGGTAGTGTGCTATCAGAAAGAGTCTTCAGTGCTGCTGGATCAATCCTGACAGAAAGAAGGACCTGGCTGTCAACCAAAAATGTTGGTGATCTCACCTTCATTAAAATGAACCATGCCTGGGTTTCAAAGGATTTTGTACCACCTTCCCCTGATGACACATAGGTTGCCAGCAAAATGGCTCACTTTGTCCTCCTCTTCCTCCAACTTCTCCAATTCCTCCATTTGCAGCTGCTGTCCAGCCTACACCTCAACATATGCCAGTTTTTTCCACCTCCCTAACTGGGCCGTACCCCCCCTAGGGCAGGCGTCAGCACCTGGCGCACCCGGGCAAGTGCCGGGGCCCTGAGCAGGTGGGGGGGCCCACTTGCCGTCAGAGACACCGGCGTACTATGAGAGGCCCTGTGCCAGTGACGGCGCCCACGAGTGAGCCCCCCCCTGCTTGCTCAGGGCCCCAGCAGTTGCAAGCCTTACCTCTCCATGCTCCACCGCTGTGACCTCTTCCGTGTTTCCTGACAGTGACATTCAGATCAGAGAGCGCGATGACGTCACGTCTGTGCGCCCTCTGCCTGAACAGTCACAGTGCAGAGAGCTGGAAGATGGTGACGCTGAGGAGTCCAGAGTAGAGCAGTGCCCAGCGAGGAGAGGTATTTCATTTTTTTTAATGTGTGGAGCAATATATGGGGAGCATTATACACTGGAGAATTATATATGGGGCCCATCGTACACTTGAGCATCATAGATAGGGCCCATTATACACTGCAGCATTATATATGGGCACATCATACACTGGAGCATTATAAATGGGGCCCATCATACACTGGAGCATCATATACGGGCCCATTATGCACTGGAGCATCATATGGGGCTCATTATATATGGAGCATTATATAGGCCCATCATACACTGGAGCATCATCCATGGGGCCCATCATATACTGGAGCATCATATGGGGCCCATCATATACTAGAGCATCATATGGGGTTCATTATTTATGGGGCATCATATAGGGCCCTTTTTATATGGAGCATCATATGGAGCACATATGGAGCCCATTCTGTATGGCGCACTATGTGGTGGCCATAATACTGTTTGGAGGACTATACTGTCCTGTTTTTGAGCTATTGTAGAATTTACAATAGATATCACTCATGTAATGTAAGAAGTGAAGTATTTGGCATTGTACTATACCTATATTTTTTCGGAGCATCATGAATTGTGGTATGTGTTAAAGGGGCCCACTGAGACTCTTTCGCCCGGGGCCCACGAAAACCTGGAGCCAGCCCTGCCCCCCTCACAACTTTAGCCAAATAACCCGCAGTTTTCAATGCGTTACTATTATTATAAAGTAAATTAAGGTTGACAAGCTTAAGTAATAAGAATTGATGTTGTTTAGTTTGAAATGGGCACTGTAGGTGTGTTTACTGTCCTCCACTCCCTGTCGACTTTTCTTCCTCATTGACTTGCATTGGGGTCGGTTCGAGTTTCAGTCGGACCTTCGACTTTTACCGATAGTCGGCCGATTTCGGTCGACTCAACTTTTGCGAAAGTCGGGTGGTCCGAAACCCGACTCCACCCTCCCGGAGGCAAAGTCGCTCATCTCTAGTTGGGACCATCAGTTGTGTTGTGCAGAAGTCTGATACACAGCTGATAGTCCTACTGAATAGACTGATAGAATTTGTATTATGGCAAGAAAAAAGCAGCTGAGTAAAGAAAAACGAGTGGCCATCATTACTTTAAGAAATGAAGGTCAGTCAGTCCGAAAAATTGGGAAAACTTTGAAAGTGTCCCCAAGTGCAGTTGCAAAAACCAAAACCATCAAGCGCTACAAAGAAACTGGCTCACATGAGGACCGCCCCAGGAAAGGAAGACCAAGAGTCACCTCTGCTTCTGAGGATAAGTTTATCCGAGTCACCAGCCTCAGAAATCGCAGGTTAACAGCAGCTCAGATTAGAGACCAGGTCAATGCCACACAGAGTTCTAGCAGCAGACACATCTCTATAACAACTGTTAAGAGGAGACTTTGTGCAGCAGGCCTTAATGGTAAAATAGCTGCTAGGAAACCACTGCTAAGGACAGGCAACAAGCAGAAGAGACTTGTTTGGGCTAAAGAACACAAGGAATGGACATTAGACCAGTGGAAATCTGTGCTTTGGTCTGATGAGTCCAAATTTGAGATTTTTGGTTCCAACCACCGTGTCTTTGTGCGACGCAGAAAAGGTGAACGGATGGATGGTTTCCACCGTGAAGCATGGAGGAGGAGGTGTGATGGTATGGGGGTGCTTTGCTGGTGACACTATTGGGGATTTATCCAAAATTTAAGGCATACTGAAGCAGCATGGCTACCACGGCATCTTGCAGCGGCATGCTATTCCATCCGGTTTGCGTTTAGTTGGACCATCATTTATTTTTCAACAGGACAATGACCCCAAACACACATCAAGGCTGTGTAAGGGCTATTTGACCAAGAAGGAGAGTGATGGGGTGCTACGCCAGATTACCTGGCCTCCACAGTCACCAGACCTGAACCCAATCGAGATGGTTTGGGGTGAGCTAGACCGCAGAGTGAAGGCAAAAGGGCCAACAAGTGCTAGGCATCTCTGGGAACTCCTTCAAGACTGTTGGAAGACCATTTCCGGTGACTACCTCTTGAAGCTCATCAAGAGAATGCCAAGAGTGTGCAAAGCAGTAATCAAAGCAAAAGGTGGCTACTTTGAAGAACCTAGAATATAAGACATATTTTCAGTTGCTTCACACTTTTTTGTTAAGTATATAATTCCACATGTGTTAATTCATAGTTTTGATGCCTTTAGTGTGAATGTACAATTTTCATAGTCATGAAAATACAGAAAAATCTTTGAATGAGAAGGTGTGTCCAAACTTTTGGTCTGTACTGTATGTGTGAAAAATTTGGGACATATAGGTGTTAAATTAACGGGTAAATTCATTGAAAAAATTTTCTCCGCCAGAGAGGGAAAGCCAGTGACTAAGGACAGATATTAATAGCCTACAGAGGGACCATGATTTTTGGGCCCCCCTGGCTGTAACGAATGGAAGCGGAGGCAGAGATGGTGAAGTTCACATTCATCTTTTATTTTTGAAGTGGAACCTCAAGACCGCGGTCCGGGGGGCTCCGAAGGGGGCGTGACTAGTGAGCCCCGGGTACCCGTAGTAAGGCCCCTCGAACAGGATCAGAATGGAATACCCGGAGGACACTGGTGCTACCTCCAGTTAGACCCTGGACACGTGGTAGCTGTCACAGAGGGACCAAAAGGGGTAACAGATAAGATAGCAGAAACCATGGAGGGTTAAACGTAGATGAGGAAGGTCCTGGTTCAGGGTGGATGGTAGCAGGCTGGCTCCAGTAACCTTGTCACAGTCCACGGACACGGATGGCTGATGGCGGAACGGGATGACACTTGCGCCAGTGATAGCTGAGATTGTCAGAGATAGCCGGATACAGGATCCCAATGATCTGTGGAGACAAATAAAATGAGCGAAGCACAGAGACTGCTAACGCTTCGCAGACAGATCAGAGTCAGAACCAGATGTAGCAATGATAGAAACACGTTGCTCCGGCACTCCCACTATGGTGGAGTGGCCAGATATAGTAATCAGTGCGTTGCCATTGGTTGATTGACATTTTCAAAAAATGCACACTGCCCCTTTAAGAGAGAGGGTGGCGACGGCCTCGCGTCCTAAGTATTCTTTCTAGAGGCCTGCTGGCAGCGTGCTAGGAACTGGGAGGGGAAGCAGGACGCTGGGAAGCAGAGGGAGCAGAAGGTAAGTGACCAGAACAGAGAGCAGAGCCAGCACGGGGACTGAGTGTAACAGTATCCCCCTCTTTACCCCCCCCCCTCTTTTTCAAGCCTGCATGAAATTTTTTAAGAAGAAGAGGAGCTTGGATGTTCTCTTTAGGCTCCCAAGACCTCTCCTCAGGACCAAAACCTTTCCAGTCCACCAGGTAATAGGTCCTACCTCTTACTTTCTTAGTGGCCAAGATATGTTTTACCTCAAAAACATCATCCTCAGAGACCGGATCTGGAGTGGTACCGGGTCCTTAAAGAAGGAGCTCAAAACTACTGGTTTGAGGAGGGAAACATGAAAGGAGTTAGGCACACGTAGGGAAGTAGGCAATTTCAGTTTGTAAGAGAGCGGGTTGATTTGTCTCAAGACTTCAAAGGGACCAATGAAACGGGGACCCAATTTGTACCAAGGCAACTTCAAACGGATGTACTTGGAGGAGAGCCATACCTTGTCTCCAGGACGAAAGATGGGAGCATCCAAGCGTCTTTTGTCCGCATGCCTTTTCATACGTTGAGAGCCTCTCTCCAAAGCAGTCTTGGTATCTTTCCAAATGTTCGAGAAATTTCTGGAAAAGGTATCGGCTGTCGGAACACCAGACTGTCCAGAGAAAGGAAGTGGAATTCCGGGTTGGAGTCCAAACACAATCTGAAAGCGAGATTTTCCAGAAGATTCACTTACTTGGTTGTTGTAGGCAGGGTCGGACTGGCCCACCGGAGAACCGGAGGATTCTCCGGTGGGCCCTGGCATCTGGGGGGCCCTGGCACCTGCTGGCATACAGGGGCCAGTTGCCTAGGGTCCCCGCTGCTCCAGGGGCCCCCAGCCGGTGGCGTGTCGCTAATAGCGGCACACCACGCAGCTGCCATGGGGGCCCCGTGCCAGCGGAGCAGCAGCGGGTGACAGGAGGCAGGAGCCCCTGTCCCCGCTGCTAAAGAGAAATGAATATTCACTGCTTCCCACGCCCATTTGGGTAATATCATTACTTACCTGTCACCCGCTCCGACCGCTGAGCGCCGCTGTCCTCGGGTCCTCTTGCTGCGATGTTGAGGCAGAGGGCACGATGACGTCATTAGTGAGCGCCGCGCCCTCTGCCTGAGCATTCACAGCTGGAGGACCCGAAGACAGCGGCGCTCAGCGGTGGATCGGGTGACAGGTAAATCTTTCAGGTGCCGGGGCCCTGAGCCAGCGGTGACACCGGCACCTGTCCCCCATAGCGCGCCGGTGTCCCCGCCTGCTCAGGACACCAGCACCTGGCCCCCAGCGACGAGAGGTGAGTATGTCTTTTTTTTTGCAGCAGCAGCTGCGGCAGCATAAAGGGGCCTATAAAATGCAGCATCTATGGGGGCACAGTCTGTGGAGCATCTATGGGGGCATAATCTATGGGGGCATAATCTCTGGAGCATTTATGGGGGCATAATCTATGGGGGCATAATCTGTGGAGCATTTATGGGGGCATTGTAAGGAAAGGGACGTCGCCATTTTGTATAGGGCCTCCATTTTGTCGGTTCACAGAGCCACAAACTGCTAACTACATAGGGCCTGTTAGCATATCCAGTACGACCGGTTTTGATGTCCACTATGAATCAAAAGGGCTTTAACATGCTAATTAGTTTAGTCCAGTGTCTGAATAAGATGGTCAGTCGTATGCTAAATAGCTCAAACTCAAGCCAGTATTTCCTGCTCCATATGAATTGCAGGCCAGTTAATATGCGTGCTTCAAAGCCAAGGGGAAGGGCCTAGCAGGTTTAAGAACTGTAGCCATGAACAGGCTGCTGGCATTCCATTTTCTCACAGCAACAAGAAGCACAAGGGACAGATTTGATTTGCCTTGCCAAATGGAGCAGCAGCACATGCTTTGGGGACCGTCCAGCAACTGAAGACTGTTACCTGGGGATGGCAGAGCTCCCGCCTCCCCATGACCATACTACCCGGTAATATTGATCTATAGCTTATACCTTTAAGCCTTGTACATTATCGTTTTATTTTTTCTCTGACTGCAAATCCATTGTAATTACGTTGTATAGCTTTACTGTATATTTCTGTAATTATCTAGTGCGCCCTTAAGGCGATTAAACCATAAAATTAATCTTGGGCTGATGCTTTTACTCTGATCACGAATCTTAGAATACACAGTGGGTAACAGGACACCCTCCCCGGCGGCCATTTGCTCTAGGTGCAGTTCCCTTACTGACCTGAGAGACAAAGGGGGCGCCGGAGAGCTGTACCTGTGGAGTTACGTCCCATTGGTGACGTGGGAGGAAAGGGGATCGTCCTTCACATTTGGTAGCGGCGGTGGGATCAGAAGCTGTGATACCCAGGCTACCATGTGGCGGTCGGCTTAGTTCCTCACAATTGGTGGCAGCGGTGGGATCAGAAGCTGTGTTCTGATCCCACCGCTGCCACCAATTGTAAGGAACTAAGTCGACCGCCACATGGTAGCCTGGGTATCACAGCTTCTGATCCCACCGCTGATACCAATTGTGAGGAACTAAGCTCTGGCTTCAGAGCTCCCCCACCTACCCGGTGTCCCAGGTAGCGGACCTCACTAAGAAAAGGCTGCCCATCGCAGTCGACTGGACAGTCGCCTGCGAGACAGCTTTCCAGGCGCTCAAGACCGCCCTTTCTAGTTCTCCTGTACTACAGGCAGCCGACTTCACGCGGCCATTCTTAGTGCAGACCGACGCCAGTGACTTCGGCCTCGGTGCTGTGCTCAGCCAGGTTGACACAACGGGCCATGAACACCCCATTTTGTACCTGAGCAGGAAGCTCCTGCCGAGGGAAGTGGCCTATTCCACGATGGAGAAGGAATGTCTGGCAATTGTGTGGGCCCTGCAGCGTCTGCAGCCATACTTGTACGGACGCCAATTCACCGTGGAAACAGACCACAACCCCTCAGCTGGTTACACACGGTCTCTGGGACGAATGGGAGGTTGCTACGCTGGAGCCTCGCTCTCCAACAGTACCACTTCACCATTCGCCATAAAAGAGGCAGGGACCATGGTAACGCTGATGGGTTGTCCCGGCAAGGAGAGGGTGCGGTAGGGCGCACGGGGGAACACAGGAATGTGATACCCCCTAGCGCCCTCAAAAGCAGGGAGGTGTAAGGAAAGGGACGTCGCCATTTTGTATAGGGCCTATACCAGCCTCCATTTTGTCGGTTCACAGAGCCACAAACTGCTAACTACATAGGGCCTGTTAGCATATCCAGTACGACCGGTTTTGATGTCCACTATGAATCAAAAGGGCTTTAACATGCTAATTAGTTTAGGCCAGTGTCTGAATAAGATGGTCAGTCGTATGCTAAATAGCTCAAACTCAAGCCAGTATTTCCTGCTCCATATGAATTGCAGGCCAGTTAATATGCGTGCTTCAAAGCAAAGGGGAAGGGCCTAGCAGGTTTAAGAACTGTAGCCATGAACAGGCTGCTGGCATTCCATTTTCTCACAGCAACAAGAAGCACAAGGGACAGATTTGATTTGCCTTGCCAAATGGAGCAGCAGCACATGCTTTGGGGACCGTCCAGCAACTGAAGACTGTTACCTGGGGATGGCAGAGCTCCCGCCTCACCATGACCATACTACCCGGTAATATTGATCTATAGCTTATACCTTTAAGCCTTGTACATTATCATTGTATTTTTTCTCTGACTGCAAATCCATTGTAATTACGTTGTATAGCTGTACTGTATATTTCTGTAATTATCTAGTGCGCCCTTAAGGTGATTAAACCATAAAATTAATCTTGGGCTGATGCTTTTACTCTGATCACGAATCTTAGAATACACAGTGGGTAACAGGACACCCTCCCCGGCGGCCATTTGCTCTAGGTGCAGTTCCCTTACTGACCTGAGAGACAAAGGGGGCGCCGGAGAGCTGTACCTGTGGAGTTACGTCCCATTGGTGACGTGGGAGGAAAGGGGATCGTCCTTCACATTTGGTAGCGGCGGTGGGATCAGAAGCTGTGATACCCAGGCTACTATGTGGCGGTCGGCTTAGTTCCTCACAATTGGTGGCAGCGGTGGGATCAGAAGCTGTGATACCCAGGCTACCATGTGGCGGTTGGCTTAGTTCCTCACAATTGGTAGCAGCGGTGGGATCAGAAGCTGTGATACCCAGGCTACCATGTGGCGGTCGGCTTAGTTCCTCACAGGCATAATCTGTGAAGCATCTATGGGGGCATAATTTATGGGGGCATAATCTATGGAGCATCTATGGGGGCATAATCTATGGAGCATCTATGGGGGCACAATCTATGGAGCATCTATGGGGGCATAATACATGGGCAGCATATGGGGCACAATCTATGGAGCATCTTGTGGGGCATAATACATGGGGCAGCATATGGGCATAATCTCATTTTCCACCCTAGGCTTATACTCGAGTCGATAAGTTTTCCCAGTTTTTTGTGGCAAAATTAGGGGGGTCGGCTTATACTCGAGTATATATGGTATCTATCTATTATCTATCTATATATATCTATATATATATATAGCATTATACCCTATGAGGGGGGGCAACATTATCCTCTATGAGGGGGGCAGCATTATCCCCTATGAGGTGGCTGCTTTATAATCTATGAGGGAGGCTACCCCAACTCCTGCTACATAATTAAGACATGTACTACCTTATATTATACCCTGATATTAGTGTGTTTTACTGCACAATTGATGGTCTTGTATTTATTTCTATGTAGCTACATAGTGGGCCCCAAGAATGATTTTCTCTGGTGGGCCCAAGGTGTTCCAGTCCGACGCTGGTTGTAGGAGAATTCCGCCCAGGGCAGTAATTCCACCCAGTCGTCATGATGAGCGTTGACGAAGTGACGCAGGTATCCAGCCAGGAATTGATTGATCCTCTACACTTGCCCATTGGACTGGGGATGGTATGCCGAAGAAAAATCTAGCTCTATTTTTACCATTTTACAGACTGCCTTCCAGAACTTAGAGGTGAACTGGACGCCCCGGTCGGACACGATGTGGAGAGGAAATCCATGTAGACGGAAGATGTGCTGAATGTAGTGAGCGGCCAGTTCTGGAGCAGACGGAAGACCAGCTAGCGGAACGAAGTGAGCCATTTTAGAGAAGCGGTCCACCACAACCCATACCACTGAGCAGCCAGAAGAAATGGGAAGATCTGTGATGAAATCCATCGCGATGTGCTGCCAGGGAGCGGACGGAATCGGGAGAGGCAGAAGCCTGCCGGCTGGTAGACGTTTATCAGTCTTGTTACGGGCACATGAAGGACAGGCTGCGACGTACTCCTGGATATCCTTACTCATGGTAGGCCACCAGTAGTAACGGGAGATGAGTTGCTGAGTCTTTTTCTGACCGGCATGGCCAGCCAACTTAGAAGAATGACACCACCGCAGGACACGATTACGTTCAGAAGTGGACACGAGAGTCTTCCCTGGAGGAAGCCGGGCAAGATCAATGGAGGCAACAGAGACTAACCTTGAAGGTTCAATAATGTGCTGAGCTTCCTCCTCCAGTTCAGGAGACAAAAAGGCTCTGGAGAGTGCGTCTGCCTTGATGTTCTTGACAGCTGGGCAGAAATGAAGGACAAAATTGAAACGAGCAAAAAACAACGCCCACCGGGTCTGACGGGGATTCAGCATAAAAGCAGATTGGAGGTAGACAAGGTTTTTATGGTCGGTGAATATGACTACCTGGTGATGAGCTCCCTCAAGCAGATGTCTCCATTCTTGCAGAGCCAATTTGATAGCCAATAGTTCCCGATCTCCAACGGAGTAGTTCCTTTCTGCAGGAGAAAAAAACCTTGGAAAAAAAAACACAATAGATCATCCGACTGGTAGATGCCTTCTGGGTGAGAACTGCTCGTGCACCTATGGAAGAAGCGTCTACCTCAAGAAAAAATTGCTCATTAGAATTAGGACAATGAAGAACGGTGCGGTAGCGAAGGCTTTTTTGAGAGAAACAAAGGGCTCTTCTGCCTCGGAGGACCATTCCTTGGAGTTTACACCCTTCCGGGTTAAAGCTGTGAGGGGAGCCACTTGGGTGGAAAAGTGTGGAATGAATTGCCGGTAGTAGTTGGCGAACCCCAGGAACCGTTGTATGGCTTTTAGCCCAGACGGACGAGGCCACTTGAGGACGGCAGACAACTTCTCCGGGTCCATCTTTAATCCTGTGGAAGATACAATGTACCCAAGGAAAGGCAAAGAAGATTGCTCAAAGAGGCATTTCTCATATTTGGCATATAGCCTGTTCTCTCTCAGTCTTTGTAAGACCAGGCGTACTTGCCACCGGTGTGAGGCCAGGTCTGCAGAGAAAATCAAAATATCGTCCAGGTAGACAACGACACAAGTATAGAGCAGGTCCCTGAAAATGTCATTAACAAATTCCTGAAAGACCGTAGGTGCATTGCTTAAGCCAAACGGCATTACCAGGTATTCGTAGTGGCCATCACGGGTGTTGAAGGCTGTTTTCCATTCGTCTCCTTCTCTGATTCGGATCAGGTTGTAGGCCCCTCTGAGATCCAATTTAGTGAAGATCTTGGCCCCTCGGAGACAATCAAACAGCTCTGAAATAAGAGGTAATGGATACCTGTTTTTTACCGTGATCTGGCTTAGACCCCGGTAGTCGATACAGGGCCGCAAGGATCCATCCTTCTTCTTCACAAAGAAGAATCCTGCTCCTCCCGGTGAAGATGACTTCCGGATAAATCCTCTTGCCAGGTTCTCTTGGATGTAGTCCGACATAGCCTGAGTCTCTGCCTGATAAAGAGGATAAACTCCCCCGCGAGGAGGAGATGTTCCAGGTAGAAGCTCTATCTGACAGTCATACGACCGGTGTGGAGGTAGCTTCTCAGCCTCCTTTTTTCCAAAGACGTCAGAGAAGGACCAATAGGAGGAAGGCAACCCTGGCAGGGTATCAGGCTGGACTGGAGGCGAGACAGGTTGAATCCGGATTAGGCATCGATTCATGCAGGCATCTCCCCAACGCAGAACCTCTCCAGTTCTCCAATTTAGGACCGGTTCATGCATCTGGAGCCAGGGTAAACCTAAAAGCAAGGGATGAGACAAACCGGGATATACATAAAAACTGATTCTTTCATCATGCATTAGACCTACCCGGAGTTCCACCAGCTCGGTCTGAAACTGGACAGGCTCGGTTAGTGGTTTGCCACCTACCGCGGTCACCCGTAACGGATCAGGAAGACCTGGACTGGTAAGCAGTAATGATCCACAACCGCCTGCTGGATGAAGTTCCCTGCAGCTCCAGAATCCAGTAAACAATGTTCGGAGAATTTTATTGCTCCGCCGGACACAGAGACCGAGATTTGCAATGAGGGAGAGGACTGTTCTCTACCTAGGGTGGCCTCTCCTACCGAACCTAGGCACTGGAGTTTCCCGACTTCTTAGAACAGGAATGGATCAGATGCTCAGAACTACCGCAGTAGTAACAACTTCCCTCTTTGCGACGCGCCTCCCGGCGGCGGGTGGCCAAACTTACACGGTCTACCTCCATGGCCTCTGGAGAGGAAGGCGAGGTACCTGTTTTGAACATGCTAGAGTCCAGATGATAGGGCCTTTTGTCCCGCTTGATCTCCCTGGAACGCTCCTGAAAACGCAGGTCAATTCGGGTTGCCAAGGATATTAGCTCTTCCACGGTGGTAGGTCTGTCCCGTCCCGCCAGCTCATCCTTGATTCTTCCTGACAGGACTTCCCAGAAGTTAGCTACCAAGGCTTCATTATTCCAAGATAATTCAGACGAGAGGGTGCGGAACTTAACCGCATACTGACCACCTTGAGAGTTCCTTGGCGCAGGCGAAGCAAGGCTGAAGCGGTCGAAGTGGTGCGACCAGGTTCATCGAAGGTCCTGCGAAAAGCCTCTAGGAAAGATTGAAGATCATTAACCAGCGGGTCCCCTCTCTCCCATAGCGGATTTAGCCAGGTGAGAGCCTCTCCTCCCAGATGTGACATGATGAAGCCCACCTTGGCTTGGTCAGAAGCAAACATATGCCCCAAGATTTCGAAGTGTAGAGTGCACTGATTGAGAAAACCCCGACACTGAGTAGGATCACCTTGGAAGCGGGTAGGAGCCGCCAGGCGAGGTCCTTTAGTTGCCATGGGGACTGGTACCTGAGTGCTGATAGAAGAGTCAGGTGCAGACGAGGACACCAGGGAATCCATGTGGGTAGACAAGCTGCGTAGATAAGTCGTGATCTTGTCCTGTTGAACTCTTAAACGGGCCACCTCCTGGCACAGTTCCGTGGTCGGAGGTCTCTGGGATCCAGCGGGTTCCATGGCCGGAGCAATCTGTAACGAATGGAAGCGGAGGCAGAGATGGTGAAGTTCACATTCATCTTTTATTTTTGAAGTGGAACCTCAAGACCGCGGTCCGGGGGGCTCCGAAGGGGGCGTGACTAGTGAGCCCCGGGTACCCATAGTAAGGCCCATCGAACAGGACCAGAATGGAATACCCGGAGGACACAGGTGCTACCTCCAGTTAGACCCCGGACACGTGGCAGCTGTCCCAGAGAGACCAAAAGGGGTAACAGATAAAATAGCAGAAACCGTGGAGGGTTAAACGTAGATGAGGAAGGTCCTGGTTCAGAGTGGATGGTAGCAGGCTGGCTCCAGTAACCTTGTCACAGTCCACGGACACGGATGGCTGATGGGGGAACGGGATAACACTTGCGCCAGTGATAGCTGAGATTGTCAGAGATAGCCGGATACAGGATCCCAATGATCTGTGGAGACAAATAGAATGAGCGAAGCACAGAGACTGCTAACGCAGCGCAGACAGATCAGAGTCAGAACCGGATGTAGCAATGATAGAAACACGTTGCTCCGGCACTCCCCCTATGGTGGAGTGGCCAGATATAGTAATCAGTGTGTTGCCATTGGTTGATTGACATTTTCAAAAAATACACGCTGCCCCTTTAAGAGAGAGGGTGGAGACGGCCTCGCGTCCTAAGTATTCTTTCTGGAGGCCTGCTGGCAGCGTGCCAGGAACTGGGAGAGGAAGCAGGACACTGGGAAGCAGAGGGAGCAGAAGGTAAGTGACCAGAACGGAGAGCAGAGCCAGCATGGGGACCGAGTGTAACACTGGCTACAAACATCTGGCTCCAGCCACCCCAGAAAAGGCACATCTATAAGATGCGCCTTTTCTGGCACTTAGCCTCTCTATTCCCATTGCCTTTAGCGGTGGTTCATGTGTTAATAAGAGGGTAATGTCACCTTGCTATTGAAAGGTGACATTAATCCGGGTTAATAATGGAGAGGTGTCAATAAGACAACTATCCATTATTAATCCTATAGTAGTAAAGGGCTAAAAAAGACACACACACATTAATTAAAAATTCTTTTAATGAAATAATTACACAAAGTTTTTGACCAAATTTATTATGCTGCCAATCCAACTGAATCTCTTGTTTTCCTGTAACCAAAAAAAAAAACAACAATATACATACCTCTCCGCCGTTCAGTCAGGTCCCCCACTGCAATCCATCACAAGGGTTAACTATTTTACAACAGGGTCCAGTACTAATGCGATTGGCCCGGCTGTAAACCACTGCAGAATGAATGAAGTCTTGTCTCCGTAGGCGCCCCGTCTGATCGGAGATGAACTGATTAGCGTGGGAAAGTTTCTGAACTTTTTCCCACACTATTGAGTTCACATCAGTTCAACCAGGGACTCCGCGAAGCCTCACTGACTACCGCTGACGGCACTCTATGAACTATAAATATATATATATGTCTCAATGGCATATATATATATATATATGTATTCTATGTGTATATACAGTGCCTACAAGTAGTATTCAACCCCCTGCAGATTTAGCTGGTTTGATAAGATGCAAATAAGTTAGAGCCTTCAAACTGCAAACGAGAGTAGGATTTATTAACAGAAGCATAAATCTTACAAACCAAAAAGTTATGTTGCTCAGTTGAATTTTAATAAATTTTAAACATAAAAGTGTGGGTCAATTATTATACAACCCCTATGTTTAATATTTCGTGGAATAACCCTTGTTTGCAATTACAGCTAATAATCGTCTTTTATAAGACCTGATCAGGCCGGCACAGGTCTGTGGAGTTATCTTGGCCCACTCCTCCATGCAGATCTTCTCCAAGTTATCTAGGTTCTTTGGGTGTCTCATGTGGACTTTAATCTTGAGCTCCTTCCACAAGTTTTCAATTGGGTTAAGGTCAGGAGACTGACTAGGCCACTCCAACACCTTGACTTTTTCCCTCTTGAACAGGCCTTGGTTTTCTTGGCTGTGTGCTTTGGGTCGTTGTCTTGTTGGAAGATGAAATTACGACCCATCTTAAGATCCTTAATGGAGGAGCGGAGGTTCTTGGCCAAAATCTCCAGGTAGGCCGTGCTATCCATCCTCCCATGGATGCGGACCAGATGGCCAGGCCCCTTGTCTGAGAAACAGCCCCACAGCATGATGCTGCCACCACCATGCTTGACTGTAGGGATGGTATTCTTGGGGTCGTATGCAGTGCCATCCAGTCTCCAAACGTCACGTGTGTGGTTGGCACCAAAGATCTCGATCTTGGTCTCATCAGACCATAGAACCTTGAGCCAGTCTGTCTCAGAGTCCTCCAAGTGATCATGAGCAAACTGTAGACGAGCCTTGACATGACGCTTTGAAAGTAAAGGTACCTTACGGGCTCGTCTGGAACGGAGACCATTGCGGTGGAGTACGTTACTTATGGTATTGACTGAAACCAATGTCCCCACTGCCATGAGATCTTCCCGGAGCTCCTTCCTTGTTGTCCTTGGGTTAGCCTTGACTCTTCGGACAAGCCTGGCCTCGGCACGGGAGGAAACTTTCAAAGGCTGTCCAGGCCGTGGAAGGCTAACAGTAGTTCCATAAGCCTTCCACTTACGGATGATGCTCCCAACAGTGGAGACAGGTAGGCCCAACTCCTTGGAAAGGGTTTTGTACCCCTTGCCAGCATTGTGACCCTCCACGATCTTGTCTCTGATGGCCTTGGAATGCTCCTTTGTCTTTCCCATGTTGACCATGTATGAGTGCTGTTCACAAGTTTGGGGAGGGTCTTAAATAGTCAGAAAAGGCTGGCAAAAGAGATCATTAATCCACACATGTGAAGCTCATTATTCTTGGTGCCTGAACTACTTCTTAATACTTTAGGGGGACCAAACAGAATTCTTGTTGTTTGAGGGGTTGAATAATAAATGACACTCTGAATTAACTTTTAACGTTTTTTTAAAAAAAAAAAATTATAAAAATTTTTTTTGCTGCAGTGCATTTCCCACTTCCATAAAGTCTTATAAACACTGCACTCATGTAAAAAGATACTTCAAGTGAATATTTATTGAACATATAGGGAGAAGCGACAAGCAATTTGACGTTTCGGCCCCCACTGGGCCTTGATCACAAAGTCGCTGTGAAAGACAAAAAGTGAACATTATAACAGGTGACAAAAGGAAATAAACATATATACAAAAATTATTTACAAGTATTTACAAGTATAGGATAATACGTATACCATGTCGTCATATGTGGGTGGTTAAATAACTCGCATTTGGTTCAATAAAAAGCGACAAGACATAAGTAGGGGCTAGGTACAGGAGAAAAATTATACATAGAGATATCAGAACCCAAAAAATGCATACAATTATTTGAACACATACCCTTATTGTGTTGATGTAAAGGGGAATATTCTGGACTTCCTAGCACAGGACTAGTCCGGAGGGAGGAATTTGATCCTTGCAAAAGTTACTGGAATAGATTAGGATAGAATGTATCATAGAAATCCAAAATAGTATATTTCTTCTATATGGTCCATAGTTAATGGTTGTCAGAGTTATATAACTAGCGAATAATTAAATATAGCAGTAATATGGTACCTTTTAGAACACTAGACGCATGTAAAACATGCTTGAAGTGTGGTCCTGTAGGGACGAGGTCAGGGTCAAGTATGTATGATCTGGGTCTTACATATAGCACCGCTTGTAAAAGGTAGAGATCACAGAGTTATATTGTGTTCACATGGATATGGATATTGTTTTATGTATTGAACGGTATTTACCAGTCGTGAAGTGACAGACCGCCAGCTGTAGAGTTTATATACAATAGCTGTTAAGCTGTAATAAGAATGTATAAAGTAAAATAAGTTGGCTCACATCAATGTATATGTACATTCCTGTATGGCTGAGGATATTTACCATTCGTACAGTGATGACTTGCCAGCTATAGTGCTTGTCAGCATAAGTGGTAGGCAGTAGCTGTTGAGCACATTGATTCAAGGTAAGTAATATGGAAGTGCCGGTAGTCCCACTTCCAGGCTGATCTACAGTACAAATGTCACAATGCCAAGTTAATTCCGCATGTGTCAACCAGCTAAATCTGCAGGGGGTTGAATACTACTTGTAGGCACTGTATGTATATATCTATTCTTTCGATTCTTTATTAACCCCTCTCTGACATCAGACGTACTATCCCGTCCATGAAACCCGTGCCAATCTGACCATGGACGGGATAGTACGTCATAGGCGATCGAGCGCAGCTAATCGCCGCCGGGTGTCAGCTGATTATCACAGCTGACACCCGTGACTGTGTGTCAGGAGCGGTCACGGACCGCTCCCGGAACATTAACCCCTAGCACACCGCGATCAAACATGATCGCGGTGTACTGGGGGCACAGGAGAGCATCGCGCAGGGGGAGGGCTCCCTGCGCGCCCCCGAGACCCTCAGACCAGCGCGATGTGATCGCGCTGTTCTGAGGGCTTCCTCCCTCCCAGGACCCGTATCTAAGATGGCGCCGGGTCCTGGAGGGAGGCGGCTTCCTCAGTGCCTGCTGAGAGCAGGCGATGAGGAAGCGTCCAGCACTGCCTGAGAGATCGTTGGTGTGACAGAGTGCTGTGCACACTGTCACACCAGCGATCTGATAAAATACAGTGATGTCCCACCCTGGGACAAAGTAAAAAAGTTAAAAAAAATAAAAATAAACATGTTTTAAAAAAAAAATCCAAAATAAATAAAAAAAAAATATATATATTCCCCAATAAATTCATTTCTTCCTGTAAATAACAAAAACAAAACAATAAAAGTACACATATTTGGTATCGCCGCGTCCATAACGACCCCCCCTATAAAACTGTCCCACTAGTTAACCCTTTAGCGAACCCCTTAAAAAAAAAACAAAAAAAACAAAGCAAAAAATCAATGCATTATCATCATACCGCCGAACAAAAAGTGGAATAACACGCGATCAAAAAGACCAATATAAATAAACATGGTACCGCTGAAAACGTCATCTTGTCCCGCAAAAAACGAGCCACCATACAGCATCATCAGCGAAAAAATAAAAAAGTTATAGCTCGCAGAATAAAGCGATGCAAAAATAATTATTTTTTATATAAAATTGTTTTTATTCTATAAAAGCGCCAAAACCTAAAAAAATGATATAAATGAGGTATCGCCGTTATCGTACTGACCCGAAGAATAAAACTGCTTTATCAATTTTACCACACGCGGAACGGTATAAACGCCTCCCCCAAAAGAAATTCATGAATTGCTGATTTTTGTTCATTCTAACTTCCCAAAAATCGAAATAAAAAGCGATCAAAAAATGTCACGTGCTCAAAAATGGTATCAATAAAAACGTCAACTCGTACCGCAAAAAATAAGACCTCACATGACTCTGTGGGCCAAAATATGCAAAAATTATAGCTCTCAAAATGTGGCGATGCAAAAAACTATTTTTTGCAATAAAAAGCGTCTTTTAGAGTGACAGCTGCCAATCATAAAAACCCGCTATAAATAGTAAATCAGACCCCCTTTTATCACCCCCTTAGTTAGGGAAAAATAATAAAATAAAAAAAATGAATTTATTTCCATTTTCCCATTAGGGTTAGGGTTAGGGTTGCGGCTAAAGTTAGGGTTAGGGTTAGCGCTAAAGTTAGGATTAGGGTTAGGGTTGGGATTAGGGGTGTGTTAGGGTTAGGTTTGTGGTTAGGGTTGGGACTAGGGTTAGGGGTGTGTTGGGGTTAGGGTTGGAGTTAGAATTGGGGGGTTTCCACTGTTTAGGCACATCAGGGGCTCTCCATATGTGACATGGCGTCTGATCTCAATTCCAGCCAATTCTGCGTTGAAAAGGTCAAACGGTGCTCCTTCACTTCTGAGCTCTGCCATGCGTCCAAACAGTAGTTTATCCCCACATATGAGGTATCAGCGTACTCTGGACCCCAAGAGTTATTGTGCAATTTGTCCTATTTCTTCTGTTACCCTGCAATCCAAAACGTCACTACTTCCCTTCCGAGCCCCAACGTGTACCCATACAGTAGTTTGTTCCTTGTGGGGTCTATTTTCCAAAATGGGATCACTTGTGGGGGTTTCCACTGTTTAGGCGCATCAGGGGCTCTCCAAATGCGACATGACACCCCCAGACCATTCCATCAAAGTCTGCAATCCAAAACGTCACTACTTCCCTTCCGAGCCCTGACGTGCGCCCATACAGTAGTTTTCTCCCACATATTGGGTATCAGCGTACTCAGGACAAATTAGACAACAACTTTTGGGGTCCAATTTCTCCTGTTACCCTTGTGAAAATAAAATATTGGGGGCAAAAAAATCATTTTTGTAAAAAAAAACATTTTTTATTTTTACGGCTGTACGTTATAAACTTCTGTGAAGCACTTCGGGTTCAAAGTGCTCACCACACATCTAGATAAGTTCCTTGTGGGGTCTATTTGCCAAAATGGGGTCACTTGTGGGGGGTTTCCACTGTTTAGGTGCATCAGGGGCTCTCCAAATGCGACATGACGCCCCCAGACCATTCCATCAAAGTCTGCAATCCAAAACGTCACTACTTCCCTTCCGAGCCCCGACGTGTGCCCATACAGTAGTTTTCTCCCACATATTGGGTATCAGCGTACTCAGGACAAATTGGACAACAACTTTTGGGTTCCAATTTCTTCTGTTACCCTTGTGGAAATAAAATATTGGGGGCGAAAAAATAATTTTTGTAAAAAAAAAAAAGATTTTTTATTTTACGGCTGTACGTTATAAACTTTAGTGAAACACCTGGGGGTTCAAAGTTCTCACCACACATCTAGATAAGTTCCTTGAGGGGTCTAGTTTCCAAAATGGTGTCATTTATGGGGTTTCCACTGTTTAGGCAGATCAGGAGCTCTCCAAACACGACATGGCGTCCAGTCAATTCTGCGTTGAAAAAGTCAGACGGCGCTCCTTCCCTTCCAAACTCTGCCATGCACCCAAACAGTGGTTTACTCCCACATATGGGGTATCAGCGCACTCAGGACAAATTGCACAATAACTTTTGGAGTCTTGTTACCCTTGGAAAAATAAAAATTGTGGTGAAAA
Source organism: Oophaga sylvatica (assembly GCA_033576555.1). Taxonomy (NCBI): domain Eukaryota; kingdom Metazoa; phylum Chordata; class Amphibia; order Anura; family Dendrobatidae; genus Oophaga; species Oophaga sylvatica. The sequence goes on from JARQOD010000003.1 coordinate 387,463,596, forward strand.
GATCATTTTTGTGGAAAAAATATGATTTTTAAATTTTACGGCTCTACGTTATAAACTTGTGTGAAGAACTTGGGGGTTCAAATTGCTCACCAAAGATCTAGATAAGTTCCTTAGGGGGTCTAGTTTCCCAAATGGGGTCATTTGTGGGGGGTTTCCACTGTTTAGGCACATCAGGGGCTCTCCAAATGCAACATGGCATCCAATCTCAATTCCAGCCAATTTTGGTTGGAAAAAGTCAAATGGTGCTCCTTCCCTTTCGAGCTCTGCCGTGCACCCAAACAGTGGTTCCCCCCACATATGGGGTATCAGCGTACTCAGGACAAATTGGACAACAACTTATGTGGTCCAATTTCTCCTGTTACCCTTGGGAAAATAAAAAATTAGTGACTAAAAGATAATTTTTGTGGGAAAAAATAGGATTTTTTATTTTCATGCCCGGGCATTATAAACTTGTGTGAAGCACTTGGGGGTTCAAAGTGCTCACCAAAGATCTAGATAAGTTCCTTAGGGGGTCTAGTTTCCAAAATGGGGTCACTTGTGGGGGGTTTCCACTGTTTAGGCTCATCTGGGGCACTGCAAACGGAACATGACCCCCATCAACGTCTGCATTCCAAAACGTTACTACTTCCTTTCCAAGCCCTGCCGTGCGCCCAAACAGTTTCCCCCCCCCACATATGGGGTATCAGCGTACTCAGGACAAATTGGACAACAACTTTTGGGGTCCAATTTCCCTGGGAAAATTCAAAAATTTGGGACTAAAAAATCATTTTTGTGGAAATTTTTTTTTTTTTCACACCCAGGCATTATAAACTTTTGTGAAACACTTGGGGTTCAAAGTGCTCACAACACATCTAGATAAGTTCCTTAGGGGGTCTATTTTCCAAAATGGTGTCACTTGTGGGGGGTTTCCACTGTTTAGGCGCATCAGAGGTTCTCCAAACGCGACATGGCGTCCAATCTCAATTCCAGCCAATTTTAGATTGAAAAAGTCAAACGGCGCTCCTTCCCTTACGAGCTCTGCCGTGTGCCCAAACAGTGGTTTTCCCCCACATATGGGGTATTGGTGTACTCAGGAGAAGTTGCACAACCTTATCTGTCCATTTTCTCCTTTTACCCTTGTGAAAATAAAAAAAAATTTGTAAAAGATAATTTTTGTGGCTAAAAAGTTAAATATTCATTTTTTCCTTCCACGTTGCTTTAGTTCCTGTGAAGCACCTGAAGGGTTAATAAACTTATTGAATGTGGTTTTGAGTACCTTGAGGGGTGCAGTTTTTAGAATGGTGTCACTTTTGGGTATTTTCTGCCATATAGACCCCTCAAAGTGACTTCAAATGTGAGGTGGTCCCTAAAAAAAATGGCTTTGTAAATTTTGTTGTAAAAATGAGAAATCGCTGGTCAACTTTTAACCCTTATAACTTCCTAACAAAAAAAAATTTTGGTTCCAAAATTGTGCTGATGTAAAGTAGACATGTGGGAAATGTTATTTCTTAACTATTTTGTGTGATATATTTCTCTGTTTTAAGGGAATAAAAATTCAAAGTTTGAAAATTGCAAAATTTTCAAAATTTTCGCCATATTTGCGTTTTTTTCAAAAATAAACGCAAGTTATATGGAAGAAATTTTACCACTAACGTGAAGTACAATATGTCATGAGAAAACAATCTCAGAATCGCGCAGATCCGTTGAAGCGTTCCAGAGTTATAACTTCATAAAGAGACAGTGGTCAGAATTGTAAAAATTGGCCTGGTCATTAACGTGCAAACCACCCTTGGGGGTGAAGGGGTTAAACATGTCATTGTGATTTTACAGTATACCGCACTGAATTGCTGACTTTTCTAAAGGACACCAGTGCGTATTTCTCGCAAGTCACTCGTGTGGTCTGTGTGTAATCTGTATTTTTCTCGCCCCCATAGACTAGCATCGGAGTATTACGGGCCTTATGCGGTGATAATCGCAGCATGCTGCGATTTTCTCAGCCCGTATAATACGGCCGAGAAAAAATCGGCTGATGGGAGCTGCCCCATATATCAACATTGGTCCAAGTGCTATGCGATTTTTTTCTCGCATAGCACTCGTCCGTATTTCTCTCTAGTGTGACTCCGGCCTTAGACCCGTAATTTGATGTAACTGTGATCTGTCAGTTGTCAAAAATCCAATCCTGCTAGATTACTCTGCCACCCACTTAGATGTGATAGCCATGCAACACTTGCCATCTTTATGTTTTGTATCCGCAAGTCGCCTTATAGCCCTAACTAGCTGGGAAAAATGGTATATTACCCACAAACACATATATACACATTCCTTAAAGTGGTTTTCCAATACTTAGAGAACCCCTTCTAACATGCCAGAGTCCCCTAAGATATGAAAAGCTGATAATCCCCTCTTGTATGGACGCTGTTTTAGGTATCACCAATGTTGTGTCCCTATGTTATTGAGTCGCACACGGTACCAGGGCTTATGGGGTACTCGGCACCGAGCCCGTTCACTTCAATGGGGAGAGGTCACGGGTAGCACAGCTCGGTTCGTTGCCCTGGGCACTCATTCAAAGGGGGGTATATTTACAGGGGATTGTAGAATTGTTCGTGACGCCACCTGTGGTTCCTGGTCAGGATGACCAGCGCTGCAGGGTAGATTCTCTGAGGGGTTGTTACTGGGCAGCAAGATGTTAAGTCCCCCACAGGCGGGACTGATCCCTCGAGATGTATGGCGGTGCAGGGGTGCAGACAATAAGGCAGTCACACACAAGTCAGTCTCTTTCCATACCTTTACTGGTGGTATTTGCAGGTACGTCCCGGGAAGCTGCTCAGGGTGGAGGATGCACATACAGTAATCACTGAGTAGGTTTAAGGCCTCCTTACTTTCCAAAGTGTGTGAGTTCCCAACTTGCATAAAGCTAAGTTTAACTCCGTATAGAACAGCTACGCCCGGCCGACATTGTGGTGGAGCCTTCTTTTGGACAGAACTAGTCTCTATATGCAGGGCCCTGCTAGACTCTTATTCTTCCTGACTCCGGTTACGTATCAGCACTGTAGGGCCCCTCTGCGACCTGAAGTCCAGCAGGGAATCCGGTTTCTCCCACTAGCCGTGAAGGAACTAGCAAGCTCGGATCCGGTGTCCGGTAGTGCAGAGTGGAGATTCAGCTATCGTCGCTAATTCTCCTCAGTCACTCTTTCTTCCTTTTCACCACTCGCCTGTCGCCCTACTCACACCCTTAACATAAGCACAGGCAACAGTAGGTGTAGTCACCAGCTTCCTTCTATCACCGCTCACTGACCGTTCCTCAGTCGACTCGTTGTTACAAATAATGTAGTTCCCTTCCTTCTTCTCCTTCATAGACTCTGTCCAAAGTAGCTATCAGGACCTTCCGTCAGACTGATTTCATGCTCACTTTGAGAGTCACTTTCCACGTTCTTAGGGATCTAACAGTCAGCCTGTTCTGAGGTAACAGCTTGTCTTTCCTCCTCTGTCTCATCTGACAGGAATCACACTCAAATGTCTCGCTCAGACTAGAATGTAGAATCTCTCACTCCGATGCTCTGAGGAGAACTGAACTGTCTGAGGTACAACCAACAACTAGCATGGCTGTCTGGCTACAATGCCTACTGCTGCGTTTCTCCACACCCCTATATACCTGAATCTAAAGGGCTCCCTCTGGTGGCTCCTGGAAAGTGTGGATGTGAATGAATATCAGGTGTTTGTGATTTACCTTTCTGTGCATCCTCCAGGGAACATGTGTCACCAAGCGCAGCTGGGCCACACATCATGTCACGTGAGCACAGCTGTCAATCAGTGGCCAATGACCGGCTGCAGCCTTTACTATTTAGTCAGAGTGGACCTCAAGCAGCAGCCGATCAGTGACCACTGCGCAATGACAAGTCACCCAATTGGAAATGCAGCACTGACGTGGCTGGAATGGCATCGCTGCAGGAAGTGAGCTGGTTTTGTTTTTACTGAGACACTGATTTGATTACTCAGCGGTATAGCAGTGGACAACTTCTTTAGTCGAAATTAAAGTTAGGGCTTCCCAAGAAATATTAGAATACATCTTATGATGGGACGTCCAGCACAGGGACTAAATCACTGAGGAATGTAGACACCCTCCTATTACTGATCAATTGTGTTAGTCAAAAATGTAAAAACAGCCACCTTACTGCAAAGTATAGCATCATTTTACAAAATTAGATAATATCCTAAAGGCAGTAAGATTGGTGATGCCGCTTGTAGGAGCTTTGTTGTGTATTATTTTTTATTTTTTTTAACTAGACATACTAAATGATCCAAATTACATGTTGCACTTCTATCCCCTTAGTTCTGGTGTTAAGCTCACTAGGTGAAATGGACCACTAAGCTGAGGTCCGGGTGGGTACACAGTCCTCAGACGTCGGTGCAGACGGTAGGATGGCACGTGAAGAGCGAGGACGAGGCACACTCAGGAGTCTGGGGCAGCAAGATGGATAAATGCAGCAGAGTCAGTGGTACAGCCGGAATAGCGACAAATAAGTGTAGACAGGACGGGGTGGAAAACAAACTAAGGTCTTGAACATCAATCAAAGGACACAGGTGTTTCCTAAAGGACCTTAAGTAGGTTTCTGTAGCTGATGTCACACGCTGCCCTGGACAGCCTGCGAAATTCGACATGGAGCACTACAGGGTTCAGTGGACCGAGGTGAAGGGAGCAGAGCCTGAACCTGCGACCTGATGTGTTACAGCAGGGAAGGAATTATACTGTAAGCTTTAGGAAGCTGCCACATGGGCCTATGGGACAGTTTTTGTTCTAACTTTTATTCTTGATTTTCATTCATATCTACAGAGTTTTATTACTGAGAGTCTTCTATGTTAGGGTCTGCGGAACGCACCAAATATAAGATGTAGAGAGGTGCGTTCGCAGCCCGGGGTCCACCGTGCAGGCGGAGCCTGCTGGTAGTTAGATGGCGCAAGAAGCGAACTCTGTTATCCCGCAGAGTTGCCAAAATAAACGCCGTAACGCACTGTGGCAATATGTGCGAACTCTGTTATTCCACAGAGCCGCTAGAAGGAGTGCCGCAGCGCTATATGGCGATGTGTGCGAACTCACTAAACACAACTGAGTCGCAAAGTAAACACGCTAGGGCGCTGTCTAGCGTTGAAAGCGAACTCTGTTGCATCACAGAGCCGCTGAGATAAACTTCTGTGTCCTGTTAGGCACCCAGGTACACAGCGAACATAGAACGTGATCATGCGCTAATGTCCTCGCGGCAGTCACCCACAATCTATGGCGTCTGAACGTCAGGCCCTGAATATGGCAATCAAACTCCTCACCGGTTATGCCGGTAATCTAAGGCATCTAAGACACCGACCCTGACCAGCTAGCATACCAAACTCCTCACCGATTAGGTCGGTATTGTAATGGCGTATTTCAGCCGCCCTAACCACACACACGCATGACCATACTGGCGCAAAGCATATAACGGTTGATACTAGCGCACGGCCGTGCGATAAGGACAGCCTTTTATAGCAGCCACAAGAAAAAGACCTTCCAGGAAGGACCAATGCGAAGCTGCTTCAGAACATCAACAGCTACAGGACCTTCCTGAAGGACCAATAGGAGTGGCAGCTGTATCTGAGCATGTGACCCCTGATCTCCAATGGGAGATCTTGCCCTGGGCATGCTCAGATGAAGCAACAAAGGACTTAGTCCCAAATCTGCCTGCTCTAACACTGGTTGCAGCAGCAAGTCTCTGCACAGTACTGGGCTGGGCAAGACGCTGGGACCGATGTCTCTGCTGAGCAGGAACCACTGCGACCAGAGACGAATGGGGACCGCAGTGGGAACAGGTCGAAATTTCCCTTGTGCAGGAGTGGGAACTCAAACCCTAACATTCTAGACCTCAACAATTGCTGGGATTTTATTAGCATTTTTGGCAAAACAATTTACCTGCTTTAATATATTTGAATTATTTTAGACTATATCTTTATTGGTCAATTATGCATTTGCTAATAAACAATTTAGTCATCTCAAAATGAACAAGGGCAAGATCATTATTCTTCTATTAGTCATTAATGTCAGATGCCGATCCTGAGCTCTGTCGTACTGATCGTGGGAATATGTCATTTAGATTTCCTCATCTTAAAGAGCATCTGCTGCAACCTCTGTATATGTATTTATTTTTCTCTCTTATATAGCGCCATTAATTCCACAGTGCTTTACAGACATCAGCATTGTCCCCATTGAGGCTCACAATCTACATTCCTTATCAGTATGTTTTTGGAGTGTGGGACTACACCATTGTACTCGGAGGAACCCACGCAAACATGGGGAGAACATACAAAGTCCTTGCAGATGTCCTTTGTGGGATAAATTAGCGCATCTTTCTAGTACAGATACTATACTGGTTAGAAATGCACCCACAAGAGTCCCTGTCCCCCTAAGGACCGAAAGCAGACGTGCTGTATGAAAAGTTTGTTCTAACTCTTTTGTGACTTGTAAACCTTTTGTGTTTTCCATTTTGGAGCTACTGTTTTGCTTTGGTGAATTACTTGTAGAATGAAAGCTAAATTAGTTTCCAATTAACTTACTTCTTCTGATCAGTTTTGATTTTTTGAAATATGCAAGTATACAAAAAATGCTATACAACTACTAAATGGACCTCTGTTAGTTCAATCCTTGATCTCGGCCTTTGCATTTGGGATTGTAATGTAGCTGAACGTACACATTATGGTTTCTGTTTGGTAACGGGCCTATCAATACAGCGTGTGACCCATGGGCGTACCCAGGATCAAAACTAGGGGGGGGCAAGCCATGGTCGGCAAGCCAGCTCATGTACAGTCCCCCCATACATTACATGAATGATAACTATTGTACATTCTACAATAAGTCATAAATCAGACAGTATAGTCCTCCATACAGTATTCTGGGCACCACATAGTCCTCCATACAGTATTGTGGGCATTGCATAGCCATAGCGCGCCATACAGAATGACATGTCCCATATATTGCTCCATACAGTGTAATGAGCCCCATATATTGAGCCACACAGTATTTTGGGTACCAAATAGTGCTCCATACAGTATAATGAGTCCCATATATTACTCCATACAGAATAATGAGCCCCATATATTGCTCCATACAGTATTATGGGCACCTCATAGCGCTCCATACAGAATAACATGCCCCATATATTGCTCCATACAGAATAATGATTCCCATATATTGCTCCATGCGGTATAATGTGCCCCATATAATACTCCATACAGTATAATGAGCCCCATACCTGTATATACATCATCACCAGACCCAGCCCACTGAGCCCAGCACCACCTGTATATACATCAGCCCAGCCACAACCAGCCCCCAGCCCCTGTATAAACATCAGACCAGCCAGCCTCCAGCCCCTGTATACACATCAGCTCAGCCACAGCCAGCCCCCACCCCCTGTATATACACCAGCCCAAGCCCCCATCACCTGTATATACATCAGACCAGTCAGCCCCCAGCCCCTGTATATACATCAGCCCAGCCACAGACAGCCCTCAGCCCCTGCATAAACATCAGACCAGCCAGCCTCTAGCCCCTGTATACACATCAGCTCAGCCACAGCCAGCCCCCAGCCCCTGTATATACATCAGCCCAACCCCCATCACCTGTATATACATCAGACCAGTCAGCCCCCAGCCCCTGTATATACATCAGCTCAGCCACAGCCAGCCCCCAACCCCTGTATATACATCAGCCCAACCCCCATCACCTGTATATACATCAGACCAGTCAGCCCCCAGCCCCTGTATATACATCAGCCCAGCCACAGCCAGCCCCCAGCCCCTGTATATACATCAGCCCAGCCACAGCCAGCCCCCAGCCCCTGTATATACATCAGACCAGGCAGCCCCTGTATATACATCAGCTCAGCCACAGCCAGCCCCCAGCCCCTGTATATACATCAGCCCAAGCCCCCAGCACCTCAATATACATCAGATCAGCCAGCCCCTGTATATAATCAGCCTAGCCACAGCCAGCCCCCAGTATTACACTTTCACTCACTCACCCAGCCCCGGCGTGACATCACTGACTGAATAGATTCGAATAACAGTGATTGCCTCAGCAGCGCGCGGGTACTAGGAGCTCCTCTGGATGCCTGACCTGATCCTGATACGTTCAGCGACACGCTGCAGCCAGGGGCGGGAGACGGGTAGAGCAGAGCGCTCTCTCTCCGCCCACAAAGAACATCTTGACGTTCAACGTCAGGCGTTCTTAACCCCTATGTGCAGGGCACCTGGACACTGACTCACTGATGCTTGCGCGAGCGCGCGCACCTGTAAAGCCGCCGTGCCCGAAGATTTAAAGGGCTAACGGCAGGAAAAACGGGTGGACTCATCATGATAGATGTGCGCCCCTGCTTCTGGGGGGGCAGCTGCCCCACGGTGGGTACCCCATGGTGTGATCCCAATGCCATGTAATAAACCTAAAAGTCACCTAGTCACACTGTTCCATAAGACACAGGAGGGTTGTTGCTTTTTTAAATGTAATTTTTTGTCTTTGTTAATCATTTGGAAGGGCAGATCGTAGGTCACAATATATATTGTGCAGTGTTCCCTCTCTACCTGTTCTCCTGTAGTATCACTGTCAGTATTCAATATTAAAAGCTCACATTAAATATGTGATAGTGGGACAGAATCTAAGTGTCTTTCAGAACCCAAACTTCATGATTCAAAAAGGAAAATATAGAAAGATTTTGGTACATCCATGTGCTAATCGTCTGCAGGGAACAATAAAAAGGCCATTTTGCTTAGTGTTAGCTTTGTCCTTTTTTTTTGTCCCCCAGGACTTCCACTAATTACTGTGCAAATACAATATGTTTATGCTATGTGTTGAAAAAAAACCACCCTAATAATTCCTTATAATTTCATTTCCACAACGATACTTTTGCATTCAGATGAAAATGCATTACCGAAAACGATGGATAATACAAGTTGCTTCTTGAAATAATTGCATTTCTGTAAACTTTCCAAAAAGCTTTTTACTTTTTTATGGACTGTGTTTTGTACTAGCTTGTTTGAAACTTTAACTTAGAAATCCTAGATTTGTCTTTCATGCGTTTTGGTAAAATGAACGTTCAACTTAATTACTCACAATGCAGATAACAAATTCCTTGGTTGTTATTTGACCATTGAGCATTTTTTTATGATTACACAATGCACAATACATATATACATACATACAGTTGAAACCAGAAGTTTACATACACTATATAAAAAGACACATCTGCATGTTTTTCTCAATATCTGAAATGAAATCAGAATAAACCTTTCCCGTTTTAAGTCATTTAGGATTACCATAATTATTAATATTTGCCAAATGCCAGAATAATTTGAGAAAGAGAGAATATTTTAAAGCATTTTTATTATTTACTGCAAAGTCAAAATTTTCCATACATTTCATTAGTATTTGGTATCATTGCCCTTAAACTGGCGGTACTTGCCACACCCTGGCCCATTTCTGTCTATATAAACAGCAAATAAAAAGGCAGCAACACTCACCTACCCAGATCTCAGAACAAATGCACTACAGGGTGCAGCCAGCCCATAAAGCAAGATGTTAGCAGCACAGGTGCAAAATACCAGATCAAAAGCCACTCTCCACATACCCATTCAGGGAGGGGGTGACTGCCCAGTATACAATTGCACAATAAAGGCCCACATAGGTTGCCGTTCACACAAGGATACTGCATAGTGTCTGGTTCACAGCCTATTAGTCACGCCCCTACTATTCGAACAGGCGGGCTGGCCAGTACACTCTCAATGAGCACCAGTGTGAACACCCCTCATGTGAGACCAAACGTGCTTGGGCTTGGCTGCACCCCTAAAAATAAAGTGCAAAAAATACAAAAATAGTGGGGTATTAGTTGATATTTTGGCCAAAATATGTAAGCTTGCAACCTGCGCCAAAGGTCCCCACGCTTTAAAGTCCCTACACTGCACTATCCAGCAAGCTTACGTATTTTGGCCAAAAGCATCCCTAACCGCAGATTGGGTGTTCAAATAGTGGCTGTGGTATCTTTAACTTGATTGTTCCTTGTGTAGGAAAGCAGCTGTCAAGGTCTTGAACAGAAGGTATGTATCATCGAGGCAGCTAGCCTTGGTGATGTGAGTCCCAAAAAAGAAGGTTCCAGCAACGATATGTTGTGGAGAGGGTTTTTTAATGATCCCGGGTTTTTGGGTTCTGGTTTTAGGAGCAGCTCGAAAAGTTGGGTGGGTCTGGTCACTCCCATACCTCTACTCTGGAACTTGAAGGGCTTATTTAAGGCAGCAGTGCTGCCTCAGTGGTGTCTGTTGAGGTGGAAAGACCTTTGTATCCTGGTCAGTCTCTGCCAGAGGATGACTAAGGGTAGACTTAATTTTTAATGGGTGAGCCCCTTTTGTGCTCCTGTATTGTCATATAGACTGTTCGCTTATTTTTGCTTACCTTTATGCCGGAGCAAAGGCTGATTGTTTTCCTTTCTGCTGGAGATGTATGAACTTTAATAAATTTACCTGTTTGCACCAGGAAACTTCGTGTCTGTGTATACCTGAAGTGCTGCCAGAAAGCAAGAGATCCTTACGCTAGTATAAAACTAAGAGATGCCCTAATTCTTTTAGGTATATTTTCATGACAGAGCCCTTTCAGATAATTTATTGCTCTTTTTTAGGCTCTAATACTACATTTAGGAACTGTATAATGTGCAGAATGTATTTTTAGTTTACAAATCTCAATAAAGTATCTACAATAATGATAATATATTTTAACAGATTGAAGAAACTGGGAAAAATATGTAGAGGGAAGAATACTACACCTGTATATGTGAGAAAGGACACGTTTACATTTAAAAGCAGAAGCAATCTGAGAAAAACAGCGCAAAAAAATAACTGGATGCTTGGTGGACCCTGGATTGTTAAAGGAAATCTGTCAGCAGGTTTTTCCTATGTAATTTGAGGACAGCATGAGATGGGGCCTGAGACAGATTTCAGGGATGTGTCGCTTATTAGGCTGTGTGCTGTTGTTTCCATACAATGAATGTTTTATCACCAGGACTACTGCGCACGTGAGCCTTGGTCTGACCATGCCCCCTCCTTTTGATAGCAGCTCACTGTCGATAGACTATGTACATAGAGAGACTGGTGGGAGTGGGGGAAGCTTTCTGAGCTCTGCTACATCTAAATACTCTGATTGTGTCACACCTGCTGTACCCAGTAAACTAAGTGATACATCACTGGAATCAGGGTCTCTGACCTTACAATATGTTGCCTTCAGATGAGGGAGCAAACAGCTGGTAACAGATTCTCTCTAGGCGAGTTATTTATTTTGCCTATAACCTATCTTTGTTTCAAAAAGTGATGTTATAGAAACTTCTCTTAACTAAAGTCACAATCTCCCTGACTTCTTACACCACCTTTACGTTATATTGCAGGGATATGTTATTCCATGTGATAAATATATTCTCGTCACATGTGCTGCTCATTTATTATGGTCTTCTGATAATATCCAGGCTGACTAATCTGCTTTGAAATTTGAGTTGGTGACCAAGTGTAGATAATAACATAAAAAAAAGAAATTCATGCTGGTCTTTTGTTCCTGAGAATAATATGAGACCTTTTACTATGAGACAAGCCACTAAACATAGTGTTTAACCTCAGCCCGGGCACCTCTCCCTGAACTCCCAAACTTTGAAACTGTCTAGATACTAATCATGAAGACCTTGCTGGTTAATGCATGCCAAAATATATTGTTTATACCTCTTAATGTATTCATTCATTCACAATATATGCTAACAGCTTTCAGATTTTCACTTTAAAATGAAAGCATCAGTTCTTTTGTGAAGAACTATCCATTTTTCTGGGCCATACTAATATAAAAACAGTGATATTTTGGTATTTTCTGACTTTAGTAGACTTTGGACCATGAAGAAGGCTCTAAAAGGCAACAGGAAATAAGGATGGTCTAGGGTAGTGTGAGGGGTAATTGCTCCTAATGTTCTAACGATATGGAGGGGATGTCCGCTATCTGCATTGGAGAGCACACAGTTCTCACCAGTGGTTCAGCCATGCTGCTAGTCTGATCGGTCAATCATCAAGAGCACGTCACCCCTGCATGTAGTAAGAAATATACTGACGGCATCACCAATAAATGCAGGATCAGCCAACAACACTACAAAAGATAGAACAAATAATAAAAATAAAGAAAGAAGTGTGCTACATATAGGTGGGATCACCAAATAGAATACAATATGTGTTTATTAGACCAAACAATTACATACAACTACAGTATTAAAAAAACATACTGATAGGGAGTTTAGACTGTGAGACCCATCAGGGGCAGCGATGATAATGTGCGTAAACTATAAAGCGCTGCGGAATACGTTAGCGATATATTAAAATAAAGATTATTATTATTTAAAAAGCAAACACTGTTGTAAAATGTGATCCATCGGGTGTGTCCATGTTGGGACTAGCACCCCTTCTCCAATGTCCACTACAGGTTATTCCACAATATGTTTAGAATATCAAAAAGGATAAAGTTGACAAACTTTTAACCAGGGCATTTGAATTGGGTGTCCTGAACAAAAAAAGAAAGTGAATTTTTGACCAAACAACATCCGGTGGTTCCGACTTTTTATATGTTGCCCAAGATCCATAAATCCATACATGATCCACCAGGTAGGCCCATCATTTCCGGGATTGGGAGCATATATGAACGGCGATGTACATATCTGGATTTCTATTTACAACCTTTGGTTCTCTCTAGGATTATATATACGGGATTCCTCACACCTTATTTATAACACAACTTGATGGACTTGTTCTCTCTCCTAATACTTTATTGGTGACCTTGGACGTAGAATCCCTTTACATGTGTATTGATAACGAACTTGGAATACAGGCAGTCTCCTCCTTCTTGGATTCCAATACCACAGGTGACAGATTACATGACTCCTTTATGTTAGATTTACTACGTTTTGTATTCACAAACAACTATTTTGTATTTGACCGAAAATTCTACAAACAGGTCTTAGGTATGGCGATGGGAGCTCATTGCACTCCATCCTACACCAACTTTTTTTAGGTTGACGGGAGGAGACACACGTACGTAACTTAACTTTATTCAAGACATATGTTATCTGCTGGTTTCATTTCATAGACTATATTATTTTTTTCTGGACTGGATCTCTGACTGTGAGAAATTTGTATCTGGACTTAACAGCAATCCATGTAACATCAGGTTCACATCAAATTCCTCTTTCTCCACAACATATCCATAAACACAAAGGCATAACTACTAAGTAGATGACCAAATAATGATAATACAAAGGTGATATCAACACCACAAATATGAACCCCACTAGCCACCTGTTGTGAATGGGTTTGAGATGAGTTCTGAGCAGAGGCTCCCTCTGGTGGTTACAAGTGGTGCTAGTCTGTCCAGTGAAGATTGTGAGGACTGGGAATCAGGTGTTACTGACTGGTATTCAAATTTCGGAGATTTTTCCCTTGGCTAAAGGTCCTTCCGCACTTCTTACAGATAACCTGTTATGTTTCGGTAGCTGAGGAGTGCAGGTAAAAAAGGAAATACACCAGAGCAGTTGGAATCTATGAGATTGCAGTACCCTGACTAACCACCACAACTAGAGGCAGCCGTGGAGCGTTCCTACGTTGGTCCTAGACGCCTCGTCACAGCCTGAGAAACTAACTACACCTAAAGATAGATATAGGAAAGCTATCTGCCCCGGAGCAGAACCCCAAAGATAATAGAAAGCCCCCAAACATGTAATGGCGGTTAGACAAGATGAAATACTGACACAGAAAGAAAATAGTATGAGCAAACGCTGGGGCCCAAACTAACTAAATAGAAAAGGATAGGAAGGGTACTTACTGCAATCCCAGAAAACCCTGAAAAGCACCAACTCTACTAATTTCAAAAACACCTGCACTCCTCAGCTACCGAAACATAACAGGTTATCTGTAAGAAGTGCGGAAGGACCTTTAGCCAAGGGAAAAATATCCGAAATTTGAATACCAGTCAGTAACACCTGATTCCCAGTCCTCACAATCTTCACTGGACAGACTAGCACCGCTTGTAACCACCAGAGGGAGCCTCTGCTCAGAACTCATCTCAAACCCATTCACAACAGCCACCGCTATAGGGCAACTAGGAAGAGCCGGGCAAAGCACCAAAATTGGAGCATCTAATAGATGTGCCTTTTCTGGGCAGTTGCAGGCTGCTGTTTTAAGGCTGGGGGGGTCAATATCCATGGCCCCTTACCATCCTGAGAATACTAGACCTCAGCTGTGAGCTTTAGCAAAGCTGGTTGTCAAAATTGGGGGGACCCCACACCGGTTTTTTTAAATTATTTATTTAAATAATTTTATAAAAACAGCGTGGGTACTCCTCTGTTCTTGAGTTTTGTCTGGCTGGTTATAGAAAATACAGGGGAACCAATGCCGTTTTTTTCAGTAATTTATTTATAGCGCTGGCGGCAGCTGATGAATACCCCCATCAGCCGCTCCTGCTGTCATTGTTATTAGAAGCAGCAGGGCGGAGGCTGATGGGAGTAATAGTCCCATCAGCTGCTGCCTGCTATCTCTTTTATCACTTAAATGTAACTCTCATCATTCTCTCCTGCTCGCGCCGATCGCCGCGCAGAGCAGGGGAGAATGATGAGAGCCATGTTGCATCACCATATTTTGAGCTATAATTTTTCCATGTTTTGGCCCACAGAGTCATGTGAAGTCTTGTTTTTTGCGGAACGAGTTGACGTTTTTATTGGTACCATTTTTGGGCACATGACATTTTTTGATCGCTTTCTATTCCGATTTTTGGGAGGCAGAATGTACAAAAACCAGCATAACATGAATTTATTTTTTTAGGGGGGGTTTATACCGTTCCGTGTGTGGTCAAATTGATAAGGCAGTTTTATTCTTCAGTTCAGTACGATTACAGCGATACCTCATTTATATCTTTTTTATGTTTTGGCGCTTTTATACAATAAAAACTATTTTATAGAAAAAAATTATTATTTTGCATCACTTTATTCTGAGAGCTATAACTTTTTTATTTTTCTGCTGACGGAGCTATATGGTGGCTTGTTTTTTGCAGGACAAGATGACCTTTTCAGCGGTACAGTGTTTATTTATATCCATATTTTTGATCTCATGTTATTCCACTTTTTGTTTGGCGGTATGATGATAAAGCATTGTTTTTTGCCTTTTTTTACAGTGTTCATTAAAGGCGTTAACTAGTGGGACAGTTTTATAGGTCAGGTCGTTGCGGACGCAGCGATAACAAATATGTGAACTTTTATTGTTTTTAGATTTTCTTTCATTCAAATATTTAGTGATATAATATATAAAGATTTTTTTATTATTTTTTAAAATATTTTTACAATTATTATTACAATATTATAATAATTATTACAATATTATTATTACTATGGGACAATCATTTTTAGCAGGCTGATCGCTTCTATGGCATAATGAAGCAGCATTGCCATACCATAGAAGCTCTGCACTGACATAGAGACTTGTTGATCATGCACTGCACATGATCAGCAAGTTTCCTGGCTCTGGTGACCTGGATGTCATCATGACAACATCGGGTCACCATGGCAACGATTGGGACCCTGCATCATGCCGCGAGGTCTCTGATCCAAAGGCAGAGGAGCTGTCAGTCCTCTGCCAGCTTCCAGAAAGATGCGATCATGTTCAATCGCAGCATTTTGGGTTTAAAGTGCTGGGAGCGGTCTGTGATTGCTCCTGACACCTAATGCCGGGTGTCAGCTGTCAGAATCAGTGGTGGGGATCATCGGTGGGGATCGCCCGCACACCACCCATGTGCGCGGGCGATTGCAATGATGTTGTAGTGCCCGCGTCCCTGCCTGCTGCCAGACAGGGACGTCGCTCTCCTCACCTGCGCTCAGCGTCCTCAGTGCTCCCAGCCCCCTCTGCGCCTATGACGTCCTCCTTCCGCCCTGCTGGTCCCGCGAGCTCCTTCCCTGCTACTGGCCTTAGGGCGCGCGCCCGCACCCTCCCCCGCTCTTAAAGGAGCCGCGCGCATTTTCCAAATCAGTCTCCAGCCAATGCTGGAGGACTCCACCCTATATTAAGGGCTTCCTCCTTAATGTAGGTGCCCGAGCAATGTTGTTCCTGTGCAGTCTAACTCTGTTTCAGCCTTCAGCTCCTGATTCCAGTTACCTGCCTGTTACCTGTCGGCTTGCCTGTCTGCCATCCGTCTGCAGTTCCATCCAGAGGTTCGGACGTCATCTGCAGAGATCCCCGGCTCTTGCCTGCTCACCTAGGAGCGATCATCTGCCATCCGACTGCAGCTCCATCCGGAAGTTCGGACATCATCTGCAGAGATCCCCGGCTCTTGCCTGCTCACCTGGGAGCGATCATCTGCCATCCGACTGCAGCTCCATCCTGAAGTTCGGACATCATCTGCAGAGATCCCCGGCTCTTGCCTGCTCACCTGGGAGCGATCATCTGCCATCCGACTGCAGCCTACCTGGAGGCTCCACCATATCAGGTCGTATATACCTGCCTGTCTAGAGACTGCCTGGTCACTTGCTGTGACAACCTGCCTGCCCAGAGTCTGCCTGGTCACTTGCTGTGACAACCTGCCTGTCTAGAGACTTCCTGGTCACTTGCCGTGACAACCTGCCTGCCCAGAGTCTGCCTGGTCACTTGCTGTGACAACCTGCCTGTCTAGAGACTTCCTGGTCACTTGCCGTGACAACCTGCCTGCCCAGAGTCTGCCTGGTCACTTGCTGTGACAACCTGCCTGTCTAGAGACTTCCTGGTCACTTGCCGTGACAACCTGCCTGCCCAGAGACTGCCTGGTCACCTGCCGTGACAACCTGCCTGCCCAGAGACTGCCTGGTCACTTGCCGTGACAACCTGCCTGTCCCAGAGACTGCCTGGTCACTTGCCGTGACAACCTGCCTGTCCCAGAGACTGCCTTGGTCACTTGCCGTGACAACCTGCCTGTCCAGAGACTGCCTCGGTTACTTACCGTTACAACCTGCCTGCCCAGAGACTTCCTTGGTCACTTGCTGTGACAAACCAGCCTGTCCAGAAACTACCTATATCCTCTGCAGTGAATCCCTGCCCTTTTCCCAGGTGCCACCCGCTCTCTTACAAGTAAAATCTCTTGTATAATAAAGCTATGTGGTTCCACCAACCTGACCTGTCTTGTCAGTAGTTCCACCCACCAGACCCGTTACAGTTTGCTCGGGCCATGGAACCCGGTGGCACCCAAACCCCTTCACTCCCGGAACTGTGTCATGAGCTGTCTCGCCAGAGGTCTCAACAGGAGACCATCCTGGGTCACCTGCGGAACGTCAAATCCCGTCTGGACACTCTGAAATCATCACTTGCAACCATCGCTGGAGCCATGACTCATAATCCGTCAGTCCCGCTGATTCCCAATTCCGTGGTTTCCATTCCCGGACCCCGACTGTCAGCTCCTCCTAGGTTTGGAGGCGATCCTGCTCTGGCTCGGGTTTCATTAATCTGTGCACCCTGCATTTTGAACTCCTGGCACACCAGTTTAACTCTGACCGGGCCAAAATTGCCTTCATCATGTCCCATCTCACCGGAGAAGCCCTGGCCTGGCTTAATCCTCTCTGGGAGAGAGAGGATCCTCTGGTATCTGACCTGCCTGCTTTTCTCTCGGCCTTCCGGAAGGTATTCGACGAACCTGGACGGAAGACTTCCTCTGCATCATCTCTGCTGCGTCTCCGTCAGGAGAGTCTCACCGTTGGTCAATATGCCATACGGTTCCGGACTTTAGCCTCAGAACTAGCCTGGGACAATGAAGCTCTAATTTCGGTCTTCTGGGAGGGTCTGTCCGGCCGTATTAAAGACGAACTTGCCGGTCGGGACGTTCCAACCTCTCTAGATGATTTAATAAATCTTGCCAATCGAATTGATCTTCGGTTCCAGGAACGAGCCAAAGAGATCACCCATAAAAAAGAATTTTCCCATCTTGCACCCTTGTGTCAGAGATCTATAACCTCTTCCGTTTCTCCTCAGGTGCACACTGCTGAGCCTATACAGGTCGACCAGACCAAGATGGTCAAAGCCCGTCAGGACTCACGCCGTGCCGAGAAAAGTTGCTTCTACTGCGGCAGTAAGGAGCACTGGATCCAAACCTGTCCGGAGAAGTCGGGAAAACGCCTGTGTCTAGGTTCGCTCGGAGAGGTCAATCTAGACAAAAATAAATCCTCTTCATCCCTGCTGCTGTCGGTTTCAATTCTGATCGGTAAGAACCGCCACTTCGAAATGGCCCAACTTGATTCTGGAGCAGCTGGGAATCTTGTGTCACAGGCTCTAGTAGAGAAGTATCACATTCCCACCAAACCTCTTGTTGAACCTGTATCTGTTGCTGCTGTGGATGGGGGTCTCCTACCTCGTCCCATCCGACTTATCACCGAAGTCATAACCCTGCAGGTGGGAATGTTGCATTCTGAGAGCATCTCATTTCATGTTCTGCCTGGACTCTCTCATGCTTTCTTACTAGGTCTGCCTTGGCTCCAAAAACATGCACCTGTGCTCGACTGGCAGAATGGAGAGGTTCTTCGCTGGGGACAGGACTGTCATAAAACGTGTCTGGTGCCTGTTCATCCTGTCTATTCTTCTCCTACACCTGCTAATCTACCTGGACTCCCGATTCCATATTGGTCATTTGCTGATGTCTTCAATAAAAAGGAAGCAGAGACATTACCCCGCATAGACCATATGATTGCCCGATTGACCTGTTACCCGGTACTACGCCTCCCCGTGGGCGTATTTACCCGTTGTCTGCTGCTGAGACCAGGTCGATGTCCGAATATATCGAGGAGAACTTAGCAAAGGGATTTATCCGGAAATCTACCTCCCCAGCGGGAGCAGGTTTCTTCTTCGTTAAAAAGAAAGACGGATCTCTCCGTCCCTGTATTGACTACAGAGGCCTAAATTCGATCACGGTGAAGAATAAGTACCCTCTTCCGCTCATTCCAGAACTGTTTGATCGTCTTAGAGGGGCTAGAGTCTTCACCAAACTAGATCTTCGTGGAGCATACAACCTGGTTCGTATCCGTCGAGGAGATGAATGGAAGACGGCATTCAACACCCGGGACGGCCACTACGAGTACTTGGTGATGCCCTTTGGTCTCTGTAATGCTCCAGCAGTCTTTCAGGAGTTGGTCAACGACATCTTCCGGGACCTCCTCTATTCCTGCGTTGTGGTGTACCTTGACGACATCTTGGTCTTCTCTCCGGATCTTCAGTCTCACCAGAGGGATGTTCGTCAGGTTCTGCTCAGGCTCAGGCAGAATCACCTCTTCGCCAAATATGAGAAGTGCCTCTTTGAGCAGACATCGCTTCCGTTTCTGGGCTACATCATTTCTCAGACAGGCCTACGAATGGATCCGGAGAAATTGTCTGCCATCGAGAAGTGGCCCCGACCGGAGGGGTTGAAGGCCATTCAGCGGTTCCTGGGATTCGCCAACTATTACCGTCTCTTCATACCGCACTTCTCTTCCAGGACTGCTCCAATCTCAGCGCTCACTCGCAAGGATGCTAACCCCAAACAGTGGACGACCGAAGCAGAGGAGGCCTTCCTTTCTCTGAAACAGGCCTTCTCTTCCGCTCCAGTGCTGCATCGCCCGGATGGCAACAAGCAGTTCTTCCTGGAGGTGGACGCTTCCTCTGCTGGAGCCGGAGCGGTTCTTACCCAAAAATCGCCATCCGGGAGGATGGTGTCCTGCGGTTTCTTCTCCAAACTCTTCTCCTCCTCCGAGCGCAACTACTCCATAGGAGATCGAGAGTTATTGGCCATTAAGTTGGCATTGGAGGAGTGGCGTTACCTACTCGAAGGGGCTCTTCATCCGGTAATCATCTACACGGATCACAAAAATCTGGCATACCTCCAGCAGGCACAGAGACTTAATCCTCGCCAAGCCCGGTGGTCCTTGTTTTTTGCCCGCTTCGATTTTCTTTTGCATTTTCGCCCAGCTGACAAAAACGTCAAGGCGGATGCCTTGTCTCGGTCTTTCCTGGTGTCGGATCTCGAAGATGAGCCTAAACATATCATCGATCCCGCCAGAGTGATGCAGGTGGCTCCCGTGAGTCTAAATCGTCTCCCTCCTGGTAAGACGTTCGTATCAGAAACCGATCGGAAGAGAATCCTACATTGGGGTCACTCGTCTAAACTCGCTGGCCACGCTGGTCAAAAAAAGACCCTCCAACTCATTACTCGGCATTATTGGTGGCCTACCCTGCACAAAGACGTAATAGACTTTGTTTCTGCCTGTGTTTCCTGTGCCCACAACAAAGTTCCGAGACACCTGCCTACCGGCCGTCTTCTTCCGCTTCCTGTACCCGCTGCCCCCTGGCAGCATATAGCCATGGACTTCATAACAGATCTGCCCGTCTCTGCCGGTTGTACGGTCATTTGGGTGGTCGCTGACCGCTTTTCCAAGATGGCTCACTTCATTCCTCTGCCAGGTCTTCCGTCTGCACCCGAGTTGGCTAAAGACTTTATCCGCCACATCTTCCGTCTTCATGGTCTGCCTCGTCACATTGTGTCAGATCGTGGGGTTCAGTTCACCTCACGTTTCTGGAGAGCCACTTGTAAGTTGCTAGACGTCACCCTGGATTTTTCCTCCGCTTACCACCCACAGTCCAATGGACAAGTTGAACGAATAAATCAGAATTTGACCAGTTATCTTCGACACTTCGTTAATGCCCACCATTCTGACTGGGTGGAGCTCCTGCCTTGGGCCGAATTCTCCTACAATAATCATGAGAGCGAATCTTCCACCAAGTCTCCGTTTTTTGTAGTCTTCGGTCAGCACCCTCGGATCCCTGTCCCTGTTTCCATCTTTGTGGACAATCCAGCTGCGGAATCTCTGGTTAGAGAATTCTCCTCCATCTGGGAGAGTACCCGGTCCGCACTCATTCAGTCATCCGAGCGCATGAAAAGACATGCTGACAAAAAACGTCTGGATCCTCCTCAATTCCGTCCTGGGGACAAAGTCTGGCTTTCGTCCAAATATGTTCGACTCAAAATTCCGTCCTACAAGTTAGGTCCTCGGTTCATCGGTCCTTTTGAGATCATCAGTCAGATCAATCCGGTGTCCTATAAATTGAAACTCCCGGCCAATTTGAGAATTCCTAATTCTTTTCATGTATCTCTCCTCAAACCTGTGGTTCTTAACTCTTTTTTTAAGTCTACAGGTACACCTCCTGCTCCAGTGTCTGCTGATGATGAATTTGAGGTAGAGAACATTCTGACCACAAAAAGGGTAGGAAGAAAGACTTATTTTTTGGTGGATTGGAAGGGGTTTGGTCCTGAGGAGAGAACCTGGGAGCCTCGGGAGAACATCCATGCCCCTCTTATCCTAGCTAAATTTCTTTCTGGCCTAAAGAAGGGGGGGCATAGAGGGGGGGGTACTGTAGCGCCCGCGTCCCTGCCTGCTGCCAGACAGGGACGTCGCTCTCCTCACCTGCGCTCAGCGTCCTCAGTGCTCCCAGCCCCCTCTGCGCCTATGACGTCCTCCTTCCGCCCTGCTGGTCCCGCGCGCTCCTTCCCTGCTACTGGCCTTAGGGCGCGCGCCCGCACCCTCCCCCGCTCTTAAAGGAGCCGCGCGCATTTTCCAAATCAGTCTCCAGCCAATGCTGGAGGACTCCACCCTATATTAAGGGCTTCCTCCTTAATGTAGGTGCCCGAGCAATGTTGTTCCTGTGCAGTCTAACTCTGTTTCAGCCTTCAGCTCCTGATTCCAGTTACCTGCCTGTTACCTGTCGGCTTGCCTGTCTGCCATCTGTCTGCAGTTCCATCCAGAGGTTCGGACGTCATCTGCAGAGATCCCCGGCTCTTGCCTGCTCACCTAGGAGCGATCATCTGCCATCCGACTGCAGCTCCATCCGGAAGTTCGGACATCATCTGCAGAGATCCCCGGCTCTTGCCTGCTCACCTGGGAGCGATCATCTGCCATCCAACTGCAGCTCCATCCTGAAGTTCGGACATCATCTGCAGAGATCCCGGCTCTTGCCTGCTCACCTGGGAGCGATCATCTGCCATCCGACTGCAGCCTACCTGGAGGCTCCACCATATCAGGTCGTATATACCTGCCTGTCTAGAGACTGCCTGGTCACTTGCTGTGACAACCTGCCTGCCCAGAGTCTGCCTGGTCACTTGCTGTGACAACCTGCCTGTCTAGAGACTTCCTGGTCACTTGCCGTGACAACCTGCCTGCCCAGAGTCTGCCTGGTCACTTGCTGTGACAACCTGCCTGTCTAGAGACTTCCTGGTCACTTGCCGTGACAACCTGCCTGCCTAGAGTCTGCCTGGTCACTTGCTGTGACAACCTGCCTGTCTAGAGACTTCCTGGTCACTTGCCGTGACAACCTGCCTGCCCAGAGACTGCCTGGTCACCTGCCGTGACAACCTGCCTGCCCAGAGACTGCCTGGTCACTTGCCGTGACAACCTGCCTGTCCCAGAGACTGCCTGGTCACTTGCCGTGACAACCTGCCTGTCCCAGAGACTGCCTTGGTCACTTGCCGTGACAACCTGCCTGTCCAGAGACTGCCTCGGTTACTTACCGTTACAACCTGCCTGCCCAGAGACTTCCTTGGTCACTTGCTGTGACAAACCTGCCTGTCCAGAAACTACCTATATCCTCTGCAGTGAATCCCTGCCCTTTTCCCAGGTGCCACCCGCTCTCTTACAAGTAAAATCTCTTGTATAATAAAGCTATGTGGTTCCACCAACCTGACCTGTCTTGTCAGTAGTTCCACCCACCAGACCCATAACAGATGTAATGATCTGTTCATGGTCAAATTGGCCCAGGTCACATGGATGGATCATTACGTCCGATGTCAGAAAGGGGTTAAAAAGGTCCCTTAGTCTCTTTCAGTAGGCTCCACAATCATGTGGGAGGACTGCTGACTTTACAGATGTCCAGAAGGCAGTCATTGACACACTCCTCAAGGAGGGTAAGCCACAATAGGTCATTGCTAAAAGCTCGCTGATATCAGAGTGCTGTATCCAAGCTTATTAGTGGAAGGTTGAGTGGAAGGAAAAAGTGTGGTAGAAAAAGGTGCACAAGCAACCGGGATAACTACAGCCTTGAAAGGATTGTTAAGAAAAGGTCATTCAAAAATTTGGGGGAGATTCACAAGGAGTGGACTGCTGCTGGAATCATTGCTTCAAGAGCCACCACACACAGACGTATCCAGGACATGGGCTACAAATGTGGCATTTCTTGTGTCAAGCCACTCATGACCAATGGACAACACCAGAAGCGTCTTACCTGAGCTAAGGAGAAAAAGAACTGGACTGTTGCTCAGAGGTCCAAGGTGTTATTTTCAGATGAAAGTAAATTTTGCATTTCATTTGGAAATCAAGGTCCCAGAGTCTGGAGGAAGAGTGGAGAGGCCACAATCCAAACTGCTTGAGGTCTAGTGTGAAGTTTCCACAATAGGTGATGGTTTGGGGAACCATGTTATCTGCTGGTGTAGGTCCACAGTGTTTTGTCAAGACCAAAGTCAGCACAGCTGTCTACAAGGAAATTATAGAGCACTTTATGCTTCCCTCTGCCAACAAACTTTTTGGAGATGGAAATGTCATTCTTCAGCAGGGCTTGGCACCTGTCCACACTGCCAAAAGTACCAATACCTGGTTTAAAAACAACAGTATCACTGTGCTTGATTGGCCTGCAAACTCATCTGACCTTAACTCCATAGAGAATCTATGCGGTATTGTCAAGAGGAAGATGAGACATCAGACCGAACAATGCAGACGAGATGAAGGCTGCTATCAAAGCAACCTGGGCTTCCATAACACCTCAGCAGTGCCAGAGGCTAATCGCCTCCATGCCACGCTGCATTGATGCAGTAATTGATGCCAAAGGAGCCCTGACCAAGTATCGAGTGCATTTGCTGAACATACATTTCAGTAGGCCAACATTTCAGATTTTAAAATCATTTTTCAAGCTGGTTATAAAGTATTCTAATTTACTGGGATAATGACTTTTGGGTTTTCATTGGCTGTAAGCCATAATCACCAACAATAACCGAAATAAACACTTGAAATAGATCACTCTGTTTGTAATGACTCTATCTAATATATGAGTTTCACTTTTGATGATATTCTAATTTTGTGAGAAGCATCTGTGTGTAATGTATAGGCATGAACTGTATTTATAATTATATTTCCTTATTCCAGTTGTTGATTTTTAAGGTATATAATATTTTTGCTTCATTACTGAGCAAATTTCATAGCACTTATACATTTTATGTTGAATATACAGCTCTGGCAAAAATTAAGAGAACACTTTCAAATGTTCACTTTGTCTGATTTTTCTCTTTATAGGTATATTTTGAGTAAAATGTAAATTGTTCTTTTAGTCTATAAACTTCTGACATGTCTCTGAATTTCCAAGCAATAAATTTTGTATTTTTTTCTGACAAAGAAAAATGGTCAAAATTTTTAAAAAAACAGTACTTTCAGTCCTCAAATAATGCAAAGAAAACAAGTTTATAATCATTTAGAACCAATAATATTAATGTTTTAACTCAGGAAAAGTTCTGAAATCATTACCGTATTTTTCGGACTATAAGACGCACCGGACCATAAGACGCACCCCAAATTTTCAGAAGGAAAATTGGGAAAAAAAAAATAATGTGTCAAATGGGGGTCTCAGGACAAGATCTCGTTGCCGAGATTTGAACGAGAGTATGCGGCGGCCATCTTGCCGGAGGCCCCAGGCGGCCATTCCTCATGCCGGCACCGCGTCGCAGCTTCGGGGGGGCTTTCCGGCTGGGACGAGATGCCGGCGGAGCCCCCCATGCAGCCCAGAGGCCCGCTTGCTGCCCGAACACCACCACGGCACCACACTTTGGATCGGGACCACCACCGGAGGCACCGGCACCGCGTCGCAGCTGCGGGGGGGCTTTCCGGCTGGGACGAGATGCCGGCGTAGCCCCCCACGCAGCCCAGAGGCCCGCTGCTGCCCGGACACCACCACCGCATTTGCAGCAAAGCTGCATTGGAAGCGCCGCCGCCACTGAACTTTCCGGTATGTTGCGACCATAAGACGCACCCCCATTTTCCCCCAAAATTTTTGGGGGAAAAAAGTGCGTCTTATGGTCCAAAAAATTACGGTATTTTGTGGAATAACCATGATTTTTAAAAACAGCTTTCATGCGTCTTGGCATGCTTGCCACCAGTCTTTCACACTGCTTCTGGCGCAAAAATTTAAGCAGTTCTTCTTTTTTTGATGGCTTGTGACTATTTATCATCCTCTTGAATACATTCCAGAGGTTTTCAATGGGGTTCAGGTCTGGAGAATGGACTGCCCATGACAGGGTTTTGATGTGGTGGTCTCTTAATTTTTTCCAGAGCTTTAAAATTTTTATTTAAGGAGGTAATGCCATGTAGTAATGGGGGTATGCCGCAGAGAGGCCTTCCTCTATAAACCCCCGGGTATTTTTGCTTTTACGGGCCCCGGGACGGGTACTTAGAGATGGGGGGGTCTGGCTCCAATGTCACTGGGGTGGGGGGTTCTCCAAAAGGGGGTTTGTCAATGCCGTAAATTGGGGGGAAAGGCCCCCTTAATGTGTTTCCAAAGAGCCTGAGTTTGTACATCCCCCCCTGTGTCCCCCAACCCGAGCGAGAAAAACCCCCAGGACTGTGAGGCAGGTATGTGACCCCCAGGGGTGGAAATACCTGTCATGTGAGGTATTTGGGGCTTGTTTTGGGGAAGCAGGAACTCCCCCTTGTTCTCGGAGGAGAAAAGGAAGTGCTATGGACACCTCTTTGTTGTTTTCCTCTCTAAACGCTGTTTTTCTTTTTTTGGTGCTTCGGGTTAGGGAGCTAAAACCCAAAATGAATTTTAAGGGAAGGCCTTCTTTTTTCCCCTGACGCAACGTTTAGTCGATCCTACTTGGTCCAACTGGGGCATGGGTCCAGGGGTAAGGAGAATCCAGGCGGCATGCTGGGGTTTAAATTTTAAAGGGGGGGTGCAAGCAGTGCGAGCCTTGCAAAACGTGCGGGCCTCGCTTGAGAATTTTCACGGGGGGGGGAAGGGGCCTGAAGGACCTTTGGGGTGCCCGGTGGCCTTGTGTTGGGGGAAGGACAAGGCCCCCCTGGTTAGGGGGGAAATGAATACGAACAGCCGCGGAAGAAGCGTCGGCGAACCCGGGGGGGTTACGAAGAAAAAAATTTGGGAAACCCCAGCGGGGTGAAAAGCATGTCAAACCCCATTTCGGGTTTTGGGGGCGGGGGGCATGCCAGGGGGCCCCAACCACCCCTTTGAATGGTTACAGTGACGCTCTTGGGGTTTCTACACCCAGATCCATGGGTCCAAGGGTACCAAAGGGTGTAGTTCCCCCAAAAGGGGGGTTTTCCCAAAGGGGCAGTGTCCCAAAAAGGCTGTCAAAAAAAGGTTGGGGGCCCCAAAAAGGGGGGGGGTAACCCAAAGAGAGGTTTCCCCCAAAAGGGAGTCCCCAAAAGGGGGGGGTGCCCCAAAAAAAGGGGGGGGGCCCAAAAAGGGGGGCGGGAATGCCCCGGGGGCGTTCCCGGGGAAAACTTCGAACAGGCTGCCAGGATTATGTATTGTCTACCACTGACAAAATGGCACAGAAGGACTGTCGGGTCAAGGAGGGTGTGGGTAAACTTTTGGGATCGGGGAGCTCGGGACCCGGGAGCCACACTCCCGTCATTTTTTTTCCCCCGGAAGAAAGATGGAAGTCCACTGCATCCAGGGGTCGCTGGGGATTACCGGGTGTCGAGGGTAATCAGGACCCCACGTTTTTAACCAAAATGACGCCCTGTTTCCAGATTGCAGAACCTTGTAAGGCGAAATTTTTTTTATTGTTTTGGGACATGGGGGGGAAAGGGGGGAGTGTGGTTGTTTAGAGGGGAGGCAAAGGGCCCCCAAGGGGCCCCCCCGCGCGGAGGCTGAGGTTTTCGGGTGGGGGATGCAAAAAGGGATGTTTTAGCGCCCCAAAGGTCGATAGCCTGATTGGGGGGCCAGACAAAAGTGGGGGTTAACAACTCTGATTTCGGGTGACCAAAAAGTGTCCCAAGGGATATGGGTAGCTCCAAAAGAGGGGCCGAACCTTTTTTAAGTGGGCTGTTGTTCCAGTATCGAGTGATAGTGGTGACTCCCCCTTAGACTGTGGCAAGGGAAAAAATGCAGTAAGGTTACCTGGGTAAAAAGGCAATTTTACTTGTCACTGAGGGGCCAGGGCCCCCGAAAAAGGGCAGCTACCCCGAAAAAGAAAGAAAAAGGGGAGGGCAGGTCCAACAAGGGTTTAAAGTCCCGATAAGGGGGGACTTACCAATGACAAATCCTTTCACAGAGGAGTCAGAGTAAGGAAGATGAATGCAGAGGCGGAAGAGATCCAAAGCGAAAAACGCGAGGGGAAGAATCTGAGCAAAAACGGAGAGCCGCAGGCAAAGCTTCCCAAAAAGCTGCTGCCACCGCAAAAGAGGTAAATTTGACCCAAATAACAAAATTTTTCATGTGGAAAGATACAACGAGGGCTGTCAACAGCGGGGAACAAGGGGGGGGAAGGGTTGGGGGGTGTGGAAGCCCCAACCGTAGCGGGCAGGTGGTAACCCGGAGTCCCAGCCTCGGAGCAAAGCCCGGGTCAGAGAGAAGGAAGCGAGGGCAAATGCTTTACCATTCCTCCACGAGGAAAGCGCGCCCCCGCCGGGGGGGCGCAGAACACGTTTCCCTCTGGAAAAAAATGACAACAAAAAAACGGGAGTCCAGGACCTCGCCAGAGTTTGTTCGTGAGAAGGAAAAAAAAGGCAGACTTGCAGGCCCCAAATAAAACAGGAAGACAGAAGGGGGAAAAAAGCGGTCTTGAATTTGAAATAAATTCAATGCGGAAACGAGGGGGACAAAAGGAAAAAAACCCCCGGGAAAGGGCCCCAGCTTGGGGAGAAGGCCGCTAATAGAGAGGCGAAAGGGCCCCGCAGAATTCCCGGGGGAGGGGGGAGCATTGCTGCCTCGCAGGGGGCGGGGGGAAAATTTCCGAGAACTCAAACGAGCCGGGGAAGGCCCATCCAGAAAAACATAACGGCCCCAAAAAAAAGCTCTCCGCTACAGAACAAACGGTTTCCCTTTCTCATTGATCGCAATGAAGTAGAGGGAGCTTAGAGAATGACCAAAGAATGGCCTCCGGGAGGGAAAAACCGCGGGAAAGCCCCCCAAACGGGCCCCCAGGGGAGGCGGGGGCCCTCGAAAAAACCCTGATCTCAGGACAAAGAAAAAACCTGTTCCAAGAGGGGGACTTGCTCTTCCGTGCGTGTAAAGGACCGAGGGGTGTAGAGGAAGTTGTGCCTTGGGGTGTGAGGGCCCTTAGAAGGGGATGGAACGTTATGCGAAGGGGGACCAAATTAAGCGTTTTTAACTGCCTGGGGGTTCCCCCGGAAAGGGGGTTTTGGTATCGAATGAAAAACCTACACACTCCGCAAGAAAAAGATAATCCGTTTTAAAAAAAGGAAAACCCCCTTACTTGGAGATGCAAGGGGCTCAAAGTGGCTGGGGTTTTGGAAGAATCGTTCAAGGCCCCCAAGTTGGGGAGGAAAATTTGGGGATTGGAAAATAATGGGGAGATCGTAAACGTTGGTGGGCAGAGGAAAAATTCCCCCGGGGACAACCCCGGAGGAGAAGGGGGTGGGTTTCCTTTTCGTTGTTGGATCAAATTTAGGGCCCGCGAAATCCGAATACTTTTGGGAAAAATTTGCTGGGTACCCCTTGAGAGGTAGACAGCTAAACTTAGAGACTGCAAATTAATAAAAAAACTGCGGGGAAATTCAAGAAAGGCGGCCCTTTAAAAAACCGAGGGGGGAGAGAGAATGGGTTCTTTTAAAGGGTGGAAGACCCAAAGAAGATAAAGGAATGTTGCTTTTGGTAAAAAAAATATGGGAAATTGCCAACAAGAAACCAAGGGGCCTGATGG
>JARQOD010000003.1:387492661-387615181 GCA_033576555.1 Oophaga sylvatica
GAAAAAGGGGTTTTTCCGGATTTGAAAAACTGGCTGCTTTCTTTAAGTAACAGCACCACCCTGATCATGGGTTGTGCTTTGCTATTGCAGATCAACTCTATTCCCTTAATTAAGTTAATTTTGGCAATATCCGGCCCAACCCAGGGTGCAGGGTTTTGCTCATTTTCCAAAAGAAAAAGACCTTTTTTTTCTAATCCTGGACAACCCATTTTATGCCTCTTTTTTGGGGGTTTAGTGATTAATGACGCTCCTTAGTGGTGTAGGGCAATGAAGGGTTGGAAGCTTACTTCCCAGATTTTTTAAGGGTTGTACTGGGGCTAATGCTGTTTCTCAGGTGGTATAATAGTAGCTTCCTTAGTAATTTGGCAGGGGGGTCATTTAGGTCACCAGTGGGGTCTGAGACTAGTCTTGCTGGAGTAAGCTTCTCCTTTTCAGCTTCATTTACTTTCTTGCACTGTTTATTATTATTATTATTATTCATTTTTATAGCGCCATTTATTCCATGGCGCTTTACATGTGAGAGGGGCGAATAAGACAAGTACAAAAAATATTAGCAATACGGGGACACACATAAGTACAGAAGGAGAGAGGACCCTGCCCGCGAAGGCTCACAATCTACAGGATGGGTGGGGATACATAGGAGGGGGTTTTTAGAACTGGTCGTGCGGCGGTTCAGTAGACTGCGGATCACTGCAGGTTGTAGGCTTGTCGGAAGAGATAGGTCTTCAGGTTCTTTTTGAAGATTTCCATGGTAGGCGAGAGTCTGATGTGTTGGGGTAGAGAATTCCAGAGTATAGGGGAGGCACGGGAGAATGTCTTGTTTGCGGTTGTGGAAAGAAGAGATAAGGGGAGAGTAGAGAAGGAGATCTTGAGAGGATCGAAGGTTGCGCGAGGGTAAGTAACAGGATACCATGTCACAGATGTATGGAGGAGAAAGGTTGTGGATGGCTTTGTATTTCATAGTTAGGGTTTTGAACTGGTGCCTCTGGACGATAGGAAGCCAATGAAGGGCTTGGCATAGGGGAGAGGCTGGGGAATAACGGGGAGACAGGTGGATTAGTCGGGCAGCAGAATGTAGGATGGATTGGAGTGGTACTAGAGTGCTAGAGGGGAGGCCAGAGAGTAGGAGGTTGCAGTAGTCAAGGCGGGAGATGATAAGGGCATGCACTAGTGTTTTTGTGGTGTCGTGGTCAAGGAATGCATGGATTCGGGAAATATTTTTGAGTTTGAGATGGCAGGATGAGGCTAGGGTTTGGATATGTGGCTTGAAAGAAAGGGCAGAGTCGAGGATCACCCCGAGGCACCGAGCATGCGGGACCGGGGAAAGTGAGCAGCCGTTGACATTGAGGGATAGGTCTGGTGGAGGGGTAGAGTGAGATGGGGGGAAGATGATGAATTCTGTTTTGTCCATGTTCAGTTTTAGAAAGCGAGCAGAAAACAAAGCTGAAATAGCGGACAGACAGTGTGGGATTTTGGTCAGTAAGGAGGTGATGTCAGGTCCAGATAGGTAGATCTGCATGTCATCGCATAGAGATGATACTGCAAACCGTGGGATTCTATGAGCTGTCCCAGGCCGAAGGTGTAGATGGAGAAGAGTAGGGGTCCAAGAACTGAGCCTTGAGGAACACCGACAGAGAGGGGGCGAGGTGAGGAGGTGGTGTGGGAGAGGGAGACACTGAATATTCGATCTGTTAGATATGATGAGACCCAGGATAGGGCCAAGCCTGTGATGCCCAGAGATGAGAGAATCTGGAGCAGGAGGGAGTGGTCCACAGTGTCGAAGGCAGAAGACAGGTCCAGGAGAGAAGGACAGAGTAGTGTCGCTTGCTCTTGGAGGTTAGTAGGTCGTTGGTGACTTTAGTTAGGGCAGTTTCAGTTGAGTGATGCAGTCGGAAGCCTGATTGCAAGCGGTCAAAGAGGGAGGAAGAGGAAAGGTGGGAGGACAGTTCAAGATGGACATGCTGTTCCAGTAGTTTTGAGGCATAAGGGAGAAGAGATATCGGGCGATAGCTAGACGCAGAGGATGGGTCAAGGGAGGACTTTTTGAGGATGGGTGTGATCGAGGCATGTTTGAAGGATGAGGGGAACACACCATTTGTAAGTGAGAGGTTGAAGAGGTGTGTTAGAGTAGAGATGAAGACTGTGGCGAGGTTAGGGATGAGGTGGGACGGGAGCGGGTCAAGTGTGCAAGTGGTGAGGTGTGATCTTGAAAGGAGGGTGGAGAGCTGATCTTCTGTCATGGTGGAGAAGTTGGTTTTGGAGGAACAGAGCTGAGCAGCTAAGAGGGGCATTGGGGGGTGTGGGCCAAAGCTTTCCCTGATCGTATCAATCTTCTGCTTGAAAAAGGAGGCAAAATCGATAATCTATAAGATCTATGTTTTCCTGAATGGGGAAGACTATATGGCTGCGACTGAACAGCTGCACATCTATTGCTGACTGCTAAAGCACTCATGAAAGAAATAAAACTAAATAGGTGCATCTCATAATCTCAAAAATCCATTCCACAAGTGATTTAAGTGGACGGTCCTCTACTGTGATAACCTTTTCATCAAATAGGTCATCAGTATCAGATCAGTGGAGGTCCGAAATCGAGCTCTGAAAGCGTCTGGATGTAAACAGTGAACGGAGCCCCAGAACCCCAGTTTTGTACACTGTGTAGTGGCCGCTATACAAATGTTTAGTAGCTGATCTGCAGTAAGTACAAAGTGTACAGCGCTGTGATGTTACACTCCATTCACTGATTACATTTCGCTGGAACTAGTAACAGCTATCACTGTGGTGGACAACCTCCTTAAAGTGTAACTCCCTTCCATGCACAGATTTCTGAAAAGCAGGTAGAGAAAGATGTTGCTCAGGAATGTATAGGATAGTAAGTAACCACATTAATATGCATCAGTTCTTTAATGGAATAGTCTTTTGTTTGTGTAGTCAACTCTGCACATTCTGCTCTCTCAGAAGCTTTTTAATGGAAAAGTTAATTTCTGTAGCACTAATATCAATCTGATTATTAAGGAGATATTAAAGACAACCCCTACTCCAATGCTAGTATGTACATGATAATAAAAAAATGCTTATGCTCAAAGGGGTTGTCCATTACTAGGACAACCCATTACTGAACTAAATGTTTTGCCCGATAAAATAAAAAAAAATCTATACTTACCTCCCATGCCGGCACTGTTTCAGCAGTATCATTACTCGCGATCCAGAGCTCTCGTGCAGTGTTGTGACATGTCGTGCCCGGCACCCAATCAGAGCTGGCATCACTATCTAAGCCTTCTTACGGATTGAACATGTAGAGGAAGTCCAGGCTGCAGCAGCGCTCTGACATCCTCTTCATGACAATGTCGCCAGCGCTGATCAAGCGCCAGGCACCACGTGTCAAAACACCGCACGAGAGCTGCGGGATCGTAAGTGCTGACATCGCTGTGGAACGACCCCAGCACAGGAGGTGAGTATGTTTTTTTTTTTTATTATTTTATTGGGGCCAAACATTTAGTTCAAGAAGGGGTTGTCCTAGTAGTGGACAACCCTTTTACGATACGATACGATACACTTTATTGATCCCGAGGGAAATTATGGTATCACAGCAGTGTTACAACAGCATTACAAACAAATCATTACAAACAGCATTACATAGAGTAATTACTAGACACAGATTTGCACATGACTAACCACAATACGTAACAAACAAAGGTACACAAATCTCTAATCATTTCCATTAGTGCGCCAGTCCTAGGTCGTAGTCATCTTTCACCCTTAGTGAATTGTTATACATCCCCATAGCGGTAGGCACAAATGATTTCCTGAATTTCTCCTTCTTGCACCTTGGAAGGATTAGACGGCTGCTGAATGTGCTCTTCTGCTTCAAGAACAGCTCGAATAGTGGGTGTGTATTATTGTTCATTATAGCCCTGCACTTCTTTTGAATCCTATCCTCCACTACTTCCTCAAAAGAGTCAAGATGGAGGCCAACAGCCGCTCTTGCCTTCTTGATAAGTTTGTTGAGTTTATTAGCGTCAGCTACTCGCACACTACTGCCCCAGCAAATGATAGCAAAAAAGATGGCGCTTGCTACAATGGACTGGTAGAACATTCCAGCATTTTACTGCACACATTGAACGACCTGAGCTTCCGCAGAAAGTACAGTCTGCTCATTCCCTTCTTCTAACTCCTGGATTGGAGCTACTGCTGTGATGCCAACGCTGTATCTTCCTGCTGTCACATTACATTGTTGTGTCATATGACCACTGCAGTCAATCAGCAGCCGCTGATTCTGTGCAGCCATCACTATTCCGTAGATGCGAAAGTCTGCTATAATGAAGGCTGCACCCTAATCAGACGTCCACTATGATGGAATATTGAAGACTGCAGATAGCGCATGATATATTGTCAAATGACTGCAAGGAGAGACAGCGCCGACATAGAAGGAGCCGCACCAGTCGGGGGGTAATGTTGTTTTTATGGCACTGTAGACACTTTAGCGTTTAAGCAGGGGTTGTCCAGTAGTGGCACCCATAGTCATTTGACGCTTACATTATTGAAATGCTCTCTCTGCAGCACGAGTGTAAATGATGTGTATTGTTATCTATGAGGTGGATAATCTCATTGTTATATTCTTCCCAAATATCCACTTTCCTCTTGAGCAACTTTCTCAGTTTAACAATTAAAGGACTGTTGTGTGCACTGACATTGCAATAATGCTTCAATGACTTTCTTTGTCTAGAAGTAAAGTTCTCATGTCAGCCCCCTACATATGTAACGCTGTGTGCGTATTACTTAAGTGGAGCCATGTAAAAATATTGATTGGAAAAATTACTGCAGCTCCCCTTCCCCTTGCTCTTGAAAGATTTCAACAAAGAATGTGATGTTATGAAGCCAAGGAGAGTGTCATTGAGGAAATTGATGTCCATTAGCAATTTTACATGAAGGACTGGGGTATCTTGGGTCATTATATATGATAAGTGTGTATTATCCAGTCATATGTCTTACGCTGTCACAGTGCTATATCCCTGCTAGACTGGGAATTTAATGGTATAAGAATCTGCATTAAAGGGGTTTATCCGAGAAGTATTTTATTTTTTATATATTGCTCAAAATCAGGGGAGAGGTGAGAAAAGCATCACTGATCCCCACTACTTCTATTCCAATGCTGCCTAGTCTGCTGCCAGTCTCTACTCCTTGCAACAGTATTGACGTTACATCACTGGGACATGTGAGCACTGCAGCCAATCAATGATCTGCTGCAGCCAGTAGTTAGAAGTCAACCTGGGATTGGTGAAGAGAGTATAGCTTTTTTTAAAAACTTTATTACTGCATTTTATAAAAATACCACAAAATCAAATGGCCCTTCCATATTAGTTGTTTTTACGCTACGGGCGGCTGGCACCATCTCCTGGTTCTCTCTGAGTGCCTCTTCTGTATTGTCCAGTTGAATCCAGAAAATCATATTATTGGGACCCAAATGATTCCAGGGCCTAACCCTCAACCACAAAGAAATGTGAAAACACTTCCTGCTGTTTGCTGATCTGATCGTTTTACAACAATATTTAGCACTTATGAGTCATGTATCTGGGGCCTTAAGAAAGGAGTAATTAACATCTGAGAAAATAAACTAGGACCTTATGAATTACTGTCAATGTAGTACATTAATATTTATTTATGCAACTTGCATACATTTTTAAAATGCTTAATGGCTCCATGCATTGTGGTTTTTACTGTTTTGTTAATTTCTCTGGATTGACTTACACATGGTTACTTTACTTGTTGGCTGGGTTAATACATAGTTGGGAAGAATCGTTGCAAAATGGTTGAGTGCTGCATCGTGAATATGGGTTTATTTAGTATGAGATACTAGAAGATTTAGTTTTGTGGTTTGATAAATGTATCTACAGCCAAGAGGGATTGAAGGCTTTATGGATCTACTCCATCTGGGCATAGGCACAATCAGTGACTACAGCTGAACAGCATTACCTAACGGGAGTCTGAGGTAGTCTATATATGAGTTGTTAGGCTGAGAACCGGTGCCCAGGTGCCACTTTGGGGTATTAAATCCACCAATAAGCAATTCTTTTTGTGGGGCAAAATCTGTTTCACCCTAAAAACCACAGAGCCATAACAATTAATCTCTTGGTTTACCAGGTGAAACAGTGGTTCCCATGCAAATTCAAAGAATTGTCTAATAAGTAATTTGAAACCCCAGCAGGACCTGAAGATGCGTTTTTCAGCCACATCATGGCAAGGACATAAAGGCCACATCTGATAATGCAGTAAAAGGAATTCTGAAGATGCATTATAAATGGAGAACCTTGACTACAAAAAGAAAATCGGATATGGACAGATTTGTGTAAGGCTATGATAAGGTCACAAAATCCAGACTTCATGAACTCTGTGTGCTCGATCCATATTGCAGACAGATATAGCAGCTACCTTCTATTACATATACGATTCTGGTCTGTAAGGTGGACCAGAATAGTGCATACTGTGATTACCATACATGAACCATCGACTTTTAGGATTGCTACCCCCAATAGGTGCCTCTACAGTTCCTGTCCTGTTCCTCTCTGAAGAGGAGGAGCTGAACTCTGCACTTGGTGAGACTTCCATGTAATATATATGTCTGAATTGCCACTGTTGTTTTTTACATTCTGTTTTCTTCATTGCTTTGCAAAGTTGTGATTTTTTTGTAATAAACTTAATTACTTTATTAAACCTCCTTCTGTCTCAAATACCATGCTGCAGTGTTCTTTCAAAGTCCAGTTTATGCTCCTTTAGAAGCTCCTTTCAGCTGCTGCTCAGCTGGAACCCTACACTGCATTCAGACATCTGAGTATTGGACTCTTCCTGTCTGAGCCTCTTTATCTCCCATTCTTCTACTCAAACAGGGGAATTCTCATAATCTAGATTGCTGGACTCTACTATAGGGATTTTGCTGAACAACAGTTCAAAGCAGCTCCTAAAAGAGCATAAATTGGGTATTAAAATGGGACAGCAGCCTAGTGTTTTGAAGAAAATAAAGCAACAAAAGGTAATAAGGTATGTCACAAAAAATCATAGTTTTTCCATTTCTGGCTAATATATAAATTACAAAAAAGTTTAGTTACTATTTAAATTCATGTTGCATCCTCACTTTCTGAAATATATGACTTCATGTGAAGACTCTATCTCTGTGATAGGAAGTAAGCAGGTGTCCTGGATGGAGAGCCACTATATTCATTGCTATTAAAGTGGGAACATTTCTGACAGCAGTTGACATTCAATAAGTTTCATTGGAGATATTTTCTGCTGCTGTGAGACAGATTATCCAACGTTCATTCCTTTTACACTCACTGGTGTCACAATGTCATAAATATTTTACAACTGGGAGTACTCATTTCTGTTCTTGTCCCACTTGGCATGTTCTCTGTGTTTTCAGGAAAGGACAGGTACGGGAGTATGAGAAAGGATTTCATTATCCAAACATCTTACCTACCCGTAACTTACAAACCTCAGAATATTAAGATTGCTTGGTCTCAAAATTGTCAGAAAGCTGCGGAAACTGTTCAGCCCCCTGATGGGTCCTGTTACCACACTCCAAACTCCCATAATACTTACCAGAGTTTAAAAACAGAGCCTTGCTTATCAATGGAAGGAAAATGGTGACTCAAAATAATTCCAGTAAAGAGATTTAAAGTTTTATGTAACTTAGGAGAGTTTTACGCTATGTGCATATGGTTTTTTTAAGCGAGTCAGCTACCGCCCTTTTAAAAAAAAACTATTGAAAGACTCTTCCATTCATTTCTATTGTGAACCACTTTGCTTATCATTTGTTCAGTGTTTTTTTTTTGTCACTTCAGGTTTTGAAAAATACCTGATAGAAAAAAAATGCATGTCACTTCTTAGAAGCGGCTCTTGATTGAATCTGTTCCAAAGTAGATGCTATAAAATCAGAGGAAAAAGCACTTCAGAAAAAAAAAACAAAAAACGCTTTAAAAACTCTTCAAAAAAAGTTTACGGAACAAAAAAAATTTCTCTAAAAAAGTTTCCAAAGAAATTTCCCTAGAAAACACATTGTTTTTGAATGCCTCAAGAAAACTCTGTGTGCAATATTCCTGGGGTCTTAAGCAACATTGTCAGATTTCAAAACTGTCATCTCAATCTCTCAAATATAGTAATGTAGCACAACTAAGATGGATTTGGATGCACTGTGACTGTTGGATATCTGCCTCCGTTGGTTCGTTTGGCTTTCTTACACTTGATGGGGTCCAACGTTCATGTAGTATAATTTCATTGCAATTTTACTGTTACACATAAGATATTAATTAAATCTTGCAAAACCACATTTTGCACTAAGGTGGGGTGATCCACCAATATCTTTATCATCATTGTACACATCTATATAAAAGCAGTTGGACAACAAAATGCATAAAGGTAATGCTTTTCTTCCAATTTTTTGCTTTTCTTCTATTCCATGATAACACTTCAAGTGCCTCACTCATGCCTGACTACCACTAATTTGCTAAATGCCATGGAAGAAAAATACTAACTGAAACAAAGTCTTTAAATTTTATTCCAAAGTTCAGTCTTGAAAAGGTTCTCTTCTATGGACAATCATTCTTATTAAAATGGTCCCGTGGAAATGAGCTGATTAAAGGGTGATTTTCTAATGAGACCCCTGGTGATTGGTTGCAGTCTGGGTATTAACCTGGCAGCATTTGATCAGTGCCGCCACAGGGCAAATGTAGCAATGCATGGTGTCAATCGGTGGCTTGTCCTTGGCTCTTCAGAGAGAAATGGTTTCTGTTGTCACTTTCTGCTCTATTAGATGTAGATTTCAAATCCTCAAAAAATTAGCAGGAATGTCCTTTTTTTTCTTAATGTTGTTTTTGCAGGTGAAAATTTTAAACAAATATGGTATAAAAAAAATTCTAAAAATTCTTTCTGTCGTTATGCTAAGTGTAAATATTTCATATAATGTTGGTGGAATCTGGCTATTGAGATTGTAATTCTAAGGCCAGGTGCACACGATCCGGAACTAGCAGAGCTTTGGACACATCGCATGTTCGCTGCATCCATAACGCTGCCATCTATTAAACGCAGGTGGATCTGCATGTGTTCACTGAACCGTCCAATACATTGTAAGGGTGAAATTTATCCTGCGGAGACTAGCGTCTCTACAAGAGAAATTGACATTCTGCGCTCTGGAGAGACACCTCACATGTCCGTCTCCGCAGATGAGTCTGGGGCGTCTGTGGATGCATAGTGGGCATGGGATTTCCACTATGCTGTAACACTGCCAGCTGCGGGTTTGACACTGCATACGTACGCAGCGTCAAACCCGCAGCGATATCTAAAGCCGGGTGGGCATCTCAGTTTTCATCTTATCAGAAATACGAATGGCCTTTCGATACTCACACATTCTGTACACTTGTTTTTTTTTCTGCATATGGTCCAGCTCTCTCCTCATTTCACCATGAAGGTTTGAAAAGTGATGTCATGTAAGGAAGAGGACTGGGCTGTGGGTACCTCTAAGATGATGGGTCTGGAACTGCCGAGGCTGCATCCAGTGTTGCAGGAGGGAAGGAAAGAGGAGACGGAAAGAACCCATGACCTGAGAGGAGGGGGCGTGGTAAGTGAGGGGAGACGGCAGGGTTTAGCATAGGAAAAGGCAGAAAGTTCCCGCCTAAGGATAGAGAGAGCAGGGACCAGCTGCGTGCTGCGGAGCGAGTTAAAGCGCAGAGTAGATACCCAGGACGGGGTCAGTGAGGACTCCGTACCGTGGCACAAAAGAGACGGGCGCCGGGTAAAGCAGCGCATGCAGGTGTTCAGGTACCGGCGGGTGTACCGAGGGACAAGCGCCAAGTGATACATCGTGGTGCGTGCATCCAGTTGTTGGTGAGTGCACAGAGGAGCACACGACAAGGAGAGACTTGTGAGGAGCTTCACAATTCGGCTCTGCCGTTCAATGGACAAGGGGCTCAGCGGGCAAAAACGGAGACCGCCAGAAGCGTAACCGTGTGTTGGGCAGGAAAGCTTGAAGACGTAGTGTCTGCCCCAACATTACATCATCTATTGGACTGCAGGCGACTAAAAGACAATGGAGTCACCATAAGTTAAAGTTTATAGAGAGACTGTTGCGTTGAACCACATTTATACAGTTTAACCTGTATTCCTCTTTCCTGTTATCTCCCTGCAAGGAGTTCATTATTATTAATTAAACCCACTCCTGTTAACCCTTGCTCTGAGCCTTTGCGTTACTGCATCCGTTTACCTGCTTTACAGTCATACAGCAGAATTTGGTTGGTGGATAGTGTTTGATGTAACTGTTGCATATATTTTGCATTATTGGCTCATTTATTTTAACAAAAGCATTACAAGTTCTATATGAAGGATTTCTTACTTCTCTGCTGGTATTAATTTGCAGTGAGTCTTATGTACTAACCCTTAGCGGTCCGACATATTCTATGTTTGGTTCTGGACTGTACATGTTATATTTTATTTTTATGTTTAAGGCAAGGTGTTAATTTTAAATATTATTAGGAAATTAGATGCGGTAAAAATTCCCTATTTTCCATTTATTCTTTTATACATTCATTATGATATCTTACCTTTGTGCGAATAAACTGAAAAGTATAAATGTATGCTTTATAATGTAAAAGTAAAACAATGAGTTGTGACTTTAGAGATTATACAATTCTAAATATATAACATGCAGAACAAATGTGAACCAGAAAGAACCTTCTACTCCATTGTAATTCTGCTACATCTAATAAAAAACAGAAACTATGATGACAGATAGCATGGAGTAATATCACTTTCCACATGTTCAGGACATGTAATCTGCATCTGATCCGGTGAGTTGGAGACACAACATTTTCTTCTGAAATTCCTTTTTTTGTCCGTAGCGACTATTTAATATCTTGTGGATGCTGATACTTTTTACGACTCTATCAGTGTTTCCAGAATTTAGTTATGTTGGCACCAGCAGCAAATTTCAAGGTGCATTGATTACCTGAGTGCGGTATCTATAGCCGAGAAAAAGTGTCTTTTATATTTAACCCCTTAGTGACAGAGCCATTTTGCAGCCAGGCTAACTTTTACAATTCTGACCACTGTCACTTTATGAGGCTATAACTCTGGAACGCTTCAACGGATACCGGTGATTTCGAGATTGTTTTTCGTGACATATTGTACTTCATGCTAGTGGTAAAATTTCTTCGATATGACTTGTGTTTATTTATGAAAAAAATGGAAATATGGCAAAAATGTTTAAAATTTTGCAATTTTCAAACTTTAAATTTGTATGCCCTTAAATCAGTGAGATATGTCACACAAATTACTTAATAAATAACATTTCCAACATGTATACTTTGCATCAGCACAATTTTGGAAGCAACATTTTTTTTGAGTAAATCTTTGTTTATTAAAGATATAAAAACATATGAATACAATATACATAGTACAAAGGAAAATTATCTGTACATGTGTACCCATCAATAAATCAATAATGGGGCAAAGTATCCTCACTCAGTTATAATACTTATTCATGGAACTGTTACTACTGAGTTCTCAAGAGATAAATCTTCCCCTTTATTGTGAGATTCAACAATTCTGATGACTATAACATTAAGTAAACTTAAGTGTTGTAAAGAGAAAGAGAAAGTTGAAGAAAGAGGAGGAGAGAGGGGAAACTGGGAAAATAAGAGGGGATAAGGGAAAGGGTAAAGGTAATCGCTTTTCTGCCATCTGCCCTATGGGGTCCGAAGATCCCATTCATTTACATAAATACATCCTGGAACTTAGGAGAATCATGAAATAAAATCCATTCCATCCAAATCATATTAAACCTATCCTTGAAGTCTGTACTTTCTGCAGCTAGTTCTTCCATATGGCAGATATTTGACATTTCCTCGTACCACTCGCAAATAGAAGGTTGTTCTGTAGTTTTCCAAAGCCTCGGGATGATTATACGGGCTGCAGCAATACAGAACCTCAAAATGTCTCTTTTGATGTGGCTCGTGGAGCCTGGTAACATTGACTATTGTGCTATTTCAGGAGAACCTACAATAGTGGTACCTGTAACTAAAGTATAATTCCTGAAAACTTTGTCCCAAAAGCTGCGTACCTTCGTGCAGTCCCACCATATATGAAGCATTGTACCAATCGCTGCCTCACAACGCCAACATTTGTTACAAATTGAAGGGGAGATTTTTGGAGCCGGTTTGGGCACAAGTACCATCTCGTTAAAACTTTATAATTTCTTTTTTGTGCTGAGCATGGAGAAGACATTGAATGGGTACAATAGAAGCTCTCCTGCCATTCAGTACTAGTAAATACTCTGCTCAATTCCTTCTCCCAATTTATTTGGAAATAAAATTTCCCCTTCTTTTTCTCCAACAAAACAGTCCGGTAAATTACAGATATAGCGTGAACAGGGGGGGATTCTGTGAGAAACATTTTTTCAATAGGCCAAAGAGTTGGTCGGACTCTACATGTGCGGGTCGCTGATGAGAGGAAGGACTGGAGCTGAGCATACTCAAACCAATTTAACTGTGTTGTGGGAAGCCTCTGCTGAAGCTCTATAAAGGATGGTATTTTCCCCTCTGATGATATCTGTCCGAGTCAAACCTCCCTCACACTCGACCAGCCCAGGAACGATCTCCTGTACATACCAGGTGGAAAATCAGGGTTTAGAAAAAGAGGTGTAAGGGGGCTTAGAGTGTCCTTAGGTATATAGGTGTGTCTGAAGGTATGCCACACTTTCAAAGTAATTTGAGTAAATTCAGAATCCGGTCCCAATATTTTAGTGTCTGTTGTATTTATCCAAGGTAAATAATGCAAAGGCACAGGTATACCTTCCTGCTCTATCATCACCCATTTTTTTATTTTGGATTTATATTGCCAGTCGAGAAGTGTTGATGCTTGAAAATATATTTTAAAATCAGGCAGACCCGCGCCTCCCCACCCTTTTAAAGCCGTCAAAATCTTTAATTTCACTCTTGGTTTCAGTCCACCCCAAATAAACCTTGTCATAATCGAATCAAGTCTAGAGAAAAAACTCCCTGGAAGGAAGACAGGAACCGTCTGAAAAAGGTATAAAAAACGTGGAAGGATATCCATACGGAATACGTTGATTCTCCCCCACCACGTCAATTTCAGAGGCCTATATGAGACCAATTGCCTCTCCACCTGTGACAGAAGGTCGATGTGATTACAGAGGCAGAGCCTAGTCATATCAGTTGGAATGTGGACCCCCAAATATTTGATGGACTCCGTCTTCCACTGAAAGGGAAAATTAGATCTAA
This sequence comes from Oophaga sylvatica, assembly GCA_033576555.1. NCBI lineage: Eukaryota > Metazoa > Chordata > Amphibia > Anura > Dendrobatidae > Oophaga > Oophaga sylvatica. Next base: position 387,505,942 of record JARQOD010000003.1, read on the forward strand.
GCTGATTGACCTCTCCAGAGGGGAGAGATATATTCATAGCCTCCGATTTTTAATAATTTACTTTAAAATTACTTAAAGCTCCAAATATCTGAAACTCTTTTAGAATGTTTGGAAAGGAGACAAGGGGTTTGGACACATATAATAAAAGGTTGTCCGCAAACAAAGCAATTTTGTGCTGACATTGTCCAATCTGGATGCCGTGTATGTCAATATTACTACGCAAGGCCATAGCCAAATGCTCCATAACTATGACATACAAAAGCAGTGATAGGGGGCACCCCTGTCTTGTCCCGTTTCCGATACTAAAAGGAATCAACAAAGCCCCATTAACCCGGACTCTTGCAGTAGGCTTAGAGTATAGCGTAAAAAATCTTAGTCATAAATCGCGGGCCTAATCCGATCTGTCGCAGTGTCTCCCTCATGTAACCCCAGTGGACTCTATCAAAGGCCTTCTCATCATCTACCGACAACAAACTGACTGGAATATTCCTAGTCTTGGCTTTATTAATCAAGAGTAAGGTCTTAATCGTATTGTCTCTAGCATCCCGGCCTTTGACAAAGCCCACCTGGTCCAGATCAATAATAGAGGGAAGCAACAGCGACAACCGATCCGCCAAGATCTTTGAATAAATTTTTATATCTATATTTAGCAGGGAAATAGGCCGATAATTGGAAGCCAATGTTGGGTCCTTCCCTGGTTTAGGGAGTATGTTGATGTACGCCTCAAGGGCTTGGGGAGCAAAGTCCACATCCTCTGATACTGAGTTAAACGTGGTTAGCATTTGTGGGGCAAGCACTTCCTGTAGAGTTTTGTAAAAAATCGGGGTGAAACCATCTGGACCTGGGCATTTTGAAAGTGGACTAGTTTTAATAGCTTCCATCAACTCCGTTTCTGTAATATCTGATTCCAATGCTAATATCTCTGCATCTGTTAAGGCTGGAAGCGCAGTGGATTCAACGTGCTCCCTAATTTTTTTAGCCAAGTCTTCCGGGTATAAATCTGCATATTTACCCTTAATATTATAAAGATTGTGATAATAGGCCTGGAATACCTCCAGTATTTTGGTGGGATTATGGGTTATTAAATCGTCTCTAGTTTTAATTTTCGTAACATGGGTACGGTTTGATCTTGGATGGAGCATACGGGCTAGGGGGCGTCCACATTTATCAGAGAACCTATAGAAATAATTCTTGGATTTCTCCATTTGTCGGTTATAATTTTGGTCGAGTAACTTCTTAAGTTCTATACGTTTCCGTATGAGGTCTGTCATAGTGGTATGAGACAGTGTTCGTTTATGTGCTGTCTCTAGTATGTTAATCTGTGTATATAATTCCTTGATCTGTTCAGTCCTAGCCTTTTTGAGGCGAGACCCGTGCTTTATTAAAGTACCTCTCAGGATGCATTTTAACGCCTCCTACTTAAGGGGCTGTGGCGTAGTATCTGATGAATGGTTGTGTACAAAATTAGCAACATCTCCTTTTAACTCTAGAAGGCATAAATTATCTTTCAAGAGTTGACCATTGAGTCTCAACGTCCATGATTTATATGGTAAATCCGGCAACTCTAAAGATAAAAATACAGGAGCATGGTTGGATAGAAAGATGTCTCCTATTTTAGTATTAGGGTTCCACCCTAGGGCAGCGTGACTGATTAAAAAAAAATCAATACGACTATAAGAATTGTGCACAGAGGAAAAATATGTATAATCCCTATCCTGTGGGTGGAGAATACGCCAAACGTCCCCAAGCTGGAGAGTGTGAAGGAGTTTTTTTGACTGAGCGCAATTTTTTGCTCGGAACGGTACCTTTTCCAAAGGTCGAATCCACCACCGGGTCTAGGACATAGTTGAAGTCGCCACCTATGATGACTGTTCCCTCCGCAAATTCAGCGAGCCGCAGCAGGAGAGCTCTACAAACAGAAGATTGGTTTCTATTTGGGAGATACCAATTAGCAATTGTTAGAATGGTGGATCCAATTTGTATCTTAAGGAAAATAAACCTTCCCCCTGGGTCAATCATAGAGTCCATAATGATATGAGACAAGTTTTTATGTATCCCTATAGAGACCCCTTTTGATCTAGAATCAGGATTAGAACTATGTGTCCATGTTGGGTAATACCTATTCGGAATGGGTGGGACTGAGCCTGTTTTTTAAAATGTGTCTCCTCAAGTAAGACTATGTGAGCATGTTGTTTATGGAGAGCATACAGAATTTGAGATCTTTTTTGAGGTATATTGAAGCCCCTCACATTCATAGCACAAACTGTCAATGAAGTCATTTCTAGGGGGACTGGGAGCCCAATACCTATTGAAACCTAAGTTCGTAAATATATATCACTATAGTGGCACTGGGATCTTAAAGGAAAATGGGTTAGGTAAGGACAAGGATAGAGGGCTATGATAGTATAGAGATTAGCAAGAAAGAGAAAAATAAAGTAAAAAAGATAAAGATTATATTAAAACGTATAAAGTAGAAACAGCTAGAACCTAAAGTAAGTTCCAAGCAACAGGTGGGGTAGTTTAAAGTTCCACACCTGCCGGCAGAGTGTGGATCCCCCTGTAGTGCATGTCCTTTCCAAGGGTTGGAGATTGATCCCCAGCCCATAGACCTGTATGCATCAACTTGTACTAACTGTAAATCTACCAGATATATTACTGAATAACACAATAATACCTTATCAATCAGTACATAAAAAAAAGAAAAAAACGCTACATAATAATATTATAAGCAAAACAACTGGTGTAACTTCATCGGAGTCCTCCAAGTAGAAAACTGTAGGAGCATCCCCATACCCCCTGCCCCACCCCAACATGCAGCAGGCGCAGTAATAACAATAATAATAACATCACCTGCGAATACCTCCACCCAGAAATGCAGTACATTTCCTCCCCCATCTACCACGTCCCCCCCCAAGCGCACGCACTGAAGGGCCCCAGGCACCCACGGCCACGTCCACCGGCATAATAACAGCCAATTAACTAGCTGCCAGTGGCCGCAACTACGGACACCCAAGGCCCCCCAACGCACGAGGAAAGAGACATAGCGAACAAGAGAGAGAAAAAAAACAACAAAAAACAAAAAACACATCACATCTCCAGCCAGAAGCACCCGCCAATACCACCACCACCACCACACCCGCTACACATTGGGATAGGGTCCTAGACGGGGAAACATCCTCCTAAGCTCTGTGAGAACAGATTTATATTGCAACCAATCCGAATACAGAAAGTCAAATCGAAACATCAATCGCTTCTGGTTATAAAGCAACGTATTCATCCATTTCCAGATGATCCTTTAGTTTGCCTTTCCGACTCACGCCCCCAGGCAGTACCCCTCCTCTGGCGTCTCCTCCGGTTTGGTTCCCATGGTGGTAGTCCTCCCTCAACACCTCTCGGAGCATACGGCCAGTCCGCAATGGTGATATTAGTAGCTGAGATCTCCAATTGATTGAGAAAGTCAGGAATGTCTCTCGGATGGGATAGTACAATGAGACGTCCTTCTCTTCTTACTTGTAAACGGAAGGGATAACCCCATGAGTACGAGAGATCATGGTACGCAAGACATCTAGTAGAGGTTGCAGGGCTCTTCTTTTCAATAGGGTACATCGAGAGAGGTCAGCAAGAAGCTATATGGGACGACCCTGGAACGACAGAGGTTCATGCGCCCGGGCCCTCGAGCATATTTTGTCTTTTGTTTTATAATGGTGGATCCGGCATATAACGTCCCGTGGCCTCGCTCCCTCGGGTGGGGGGGTCCCAAGGATCTGTGAGCTCTATCACATTCGAGGGGTGAGTTCGCAGAAACATTACGGATGGAGTTTAAGAAGCCTCGTAGAGTCACTTCTAGGTCTTCCGGCGGAATCGACTCTGGTAGCCCTCTAATTCTCACATTATTTCTGCGATCCCTGTTCTCGAGATCTTCCAAGAGGTCAAGCGTATATTCCATATGGGACGACTGGTCAGTAACTTGGTTCTCTAACATACTCATACGTCTAGATAGATTATCAGTGACAGATTCGGAGTTAGAGACTCTATCACTAAGATGCCGAACCTCATTCCTGATGGCAGCCGTTTCCGCCTTAAAGGATGTCTCGAGCCTATATACAAATTTCTCAATTTCCTCTCTGGTCAGTATATTTGCAATGCGGGCTTTAAAGTCATTCCACACTTCCTCAGTTGGCCCCACAGAGGTGATAGAATCAAATTGAGTGATTTGAATGAGATTACAGTTCTGTTCAGGAGTCAGCAGGTTTCTTTCCAATGTCAAAGCATAATATCGCATGGAGGTGCAGTACAGTTAAGAATAGGTGCTACATAGGAGCCATCCAATCTGCCCTGGGGGGCCCAAGGATTTGCATGAGAATTTAATGGGGGATTATATTCCTGATGCCCACCGCAGCTATGTGCCTGAGCTGCAGGTGCTATGTTAAGTGTTGTGAATGTTTTAGAAATGAATTCTGAGCAGAAGCTCCCTCTGGTGGTTACAAACAGTACTGAACCATTCAATGAGGATTGGCAATCAGGAATCACAGACTGGCTGGCTATAAGGGAGGTTTCCCCCCATCATGGTTGCCGGTGATCAATTGTTCTTGTCTCAACGTTGTTTCCTGGTTCACTTGGAAGCTTGCTGAGTCTTGCCTCTTCTCCTGCTCTCAGATAAGATATTTTCAGTTTTTTGTTTTTGTGCTTGCCATTTGCATATTTCTCTGCATTTTTGTGAGGTTGGCCAGGTTCCCCTCCCCGGGGGGCTTGGGCTCCTCTCGGTTCCTCTGGAGCCACTGTTGTTTGTTCATTTGCCCTTTCCAGTTTTTTCAGTGGCTGCGGCTTAGTTTTGTTACACCAGAGAACTAATTTAGGTGGTAAAGGTCGTGTGATCTCAGGTGTTTTTGCAATTAGTACCGTTGTTTTTTTTTAGGGTTTTTTTGGATTGCAGTAAGTATCCTTCCTATCCTTTTCTGTCTAGGCAGATTGGGCCCCAGCGTTTGCTCATACTATTTTCTGTCTGTGTCTGTATTTCCTCTTGTCTAACCGCCATTACATGTTTGGGGGCTTTCTATGTTCTTTGGGAATCTGCTCCGGGGCAGATAGCTTTCCTCTTTCTATCTTTAGGTGTAGTTAACCTCTCAGGCTGTGACGAGGTGTCTAGGACCAACGTAGGAACGCTTCACGGCTGCCTTTAGTTGTGGTGGTTAGTCAGGGTACTGCAATCCAGTAGATTCCAACCTCCCTGGTCTATTGCCGTTTTTGCCTGCTCCCCTCAGCTACCAAAACATAACAGTATCACCGGCCAAACTGAAAATTATATGGTACTCACAGAAGGGAAAAATAGTGTGGAAAGAAAAAAGGATGTCAGAGTTGTCAGAGATTTTTTTTTTTTTTCTGTTTCTTGCATTTTTTCCCTCTTTTTCTCTGGGTGCTGAGGAGGATTTTTTTTTCTCTCAATGGAGCTTGCACAGGTGTCTGGCCGTGTGGATCAGCTTGCCACTGAGGTTCGGAGTATTACTACCTACTTTGCTAGGTTGCCAGTTGTGGAACCCAGGATCCCCATGCCAGATTTGTTTTTGGGGGATTGAGCTAAATTTCTGAATTTCAAAAATAACTGTAAGTTGTTTTTTGCCTTAAAACCTAAGTCCTCAGGGAACGCAGCACAGCAGGTTCAAATTGTCATCTCTCTCCTGCGCGGCGATCCTCAGGATTGGGCTTTTTCCCTGACACCTGAGGACCCTGTTTTGAGTAATGTTGATGCATTTTTTCTGGCTCTGGGATTATTGTACGATGAACCTAATGTCACTGATCAAGCTGAAAAAACCTTGTTGGCATTAAATCAGGGGCTTGAGGATGCTGAGTTGTACTGTCAGAAATTCCGAAAGTGGGCAGTCCTGACCAAATGGAATGATGATGCTTTGGCATCCCTTTTTCGGAAGGGTCTGTCAGAGAATGTAAAAGATGTTATGGTGGGTTTCCCTGCTCCCTCTGGTCTCAATGATTCTATGTCATTAGCAATTCAAATTGACAGACGTTTGCGTGAGCGTAGAAGTATGCGTGGAATAGTGTTGCCTTGTGAACCAGCTTCTGAACCCATGCAGTGTGATAGAGTGGTTTCTGGGGCACAGCGTCATGAGTTTCGAAAACGCAATGGGTTATGTTTCTACTGTGGTGATGCCTCTCATGTTATTTCAGTCTGCCCTAAGCGGGGAAGACGTTTTGCACGCTCAGTTGTCTTGGGTAGTGTTCAGACTAAATTTCTGTTGATTGTTACCCTGATTTGCTCCCTGTCCACATTTTCTGCTCAGGCTTTTGTTGATTCGGGAGCAGCTATTAACCTGATGGATTTTGATTTTGCTAAACGTTGTGGGTTTCCCTTGATACCCCTACGGAAGTCTATTCCCCTACTGGGGATTGATTCTACCCCTTTGGCTGAGAATAAACCCCAGTTCTCTACTCAGGTGATAATGAGGGTTGAACCTGATCATCAGGAGAGTTGCAAATTTTTGGTGCTGTATAATCTGCATGACATTATTGTACTAGGTTTCCCTTGGTTGCAGTCTCATAATCCTGTTTTGGATTGGAAATCTGTGTCTGTAACCAGCTGGGGCTGCCAATGTGTTAATGCCAACACTCCTGTTTTTTCTGCCTCTCCCCAGGCTCAAGATGTTCCTGACTTTTTGACTGATTTTTCTGATGTTTAGCGAAAGTAAATCTGCATCCTTGCCCCCCCATAGGAGCTATGACTGCGCTATTGAATTAGTGCCTGGTAGTAAATTTCCTAAAGGTCGCCTTTTTAACTTGTCTGTACCTGAACATGACGCTATGCGGTCTTATATCAAGGAGTCATTGGAGAAGGGTCATATCAGACTATCCTCTTCATCCTTGGGTGCCGGTTTTTTCTTTGTGGCCAAAAAGGATGGTTCATTAAGGCCGTGTATTGATTATCGCCTCTTGAACAATATCACTGTGAAATATCAATATCCGTTACCCATGATTTCTGACCTGTTTTCCAGGGTGAAAAGTGCTACTTGGTTTCCAAGCTTGACCTCAGGGGGGCGTATAACCTTATTCGCATTAAGCACGGGGATGAATGGAAGATGGCGTTTAATACCCCAGAGGGGCATTTTGAGTACCTAGTGATGCCCTTTGGGCTCACTAATGCTCCTTCCGTCTTCCAGTCCTTCATGAATGACATTTTCAGGGATTTTGTGGATAAATTTCTGATTGTTTATTTGGATGATATCTTGATTTTTTCCAATGACTGGGACTCTCATGTGAAACATGTTCGGACTGTGTTCCAGATTTTGAGAGAGAATGCTCTGTATGTGAAGGGATCAAAGTGTCTTTTTGGCGTACAGAGGATCTCATTTCTGGGATTCATTTTGTCTCCATCTGTTATTGAAATGGACCCGGTCAAGGTTCAGGCCATCTGTGATTGGGTCCAACCTACTTCATTAAAGGCTCTTCAGAGATTCTTGGGTTTTGCCAATTTTTATCGTAAATTTATTGGTAATTTCTCTGTTATTGTTAAACCATTGACTGATTTGACCAAAAAGGGTTCTGATGTGGTGAATTGGCCTCCTGAGGCAGTCTCTGCGTTTCAGGAACTTAAACAGAGATTCACTTCTGCTCGTGTTCTACGGCAGCCTGATGTTTCTCTGCCATTTCAGGTGGAGGTTGATGCCTCTGAAATTGGGGCAGGTGCCGTTTTGTCCCAAAGAGATCCTGAGACCTCTAAAAGTAACCCTTGTGCTTTTTTCTCTCGAAAATTTTCTCCAACTGAACGTAATTATGACGTGGGTAATCGGGAGTTATTGGCCATGAAGTGGGCTTTTGAAGAGTGGAGACATTGGCTGGAGGGAGCCAAACATCAGGTGGTGGTCTTCACGGACCATAAGAATCTGGTTTATCTGGAATCAGCCAAGCGACTTAATCCTAGACAGGCCAGGTGGGCCTTGTTTTTCACACGTTTTAATTTTGTGGTTTCCTTTCTTCCTGGCACTAAGAATGTTAAGGCGGATGCCCTCTCGAGGAGTTTCCTTGCGGACTCTCCTGAGTTATCTGATCCTGCTGTTATTTTGAAAGAGGGTGTAGTTCTTTCTGCCATCCCACCCAATTTGAGACTGGCTCTGGAGGGGTGTCAGGAGGATAAACCCGAGCGCTGCCCTGTTGGGAAATTGTTTGTCCCAGACCAGTGGAAGAAGAGTGTGATGTCTGAGATTCATTTTTCCGCGTTGGCTGGTCATCACGGGATTTTTCGTACCAGAGACTTGGTGAGTCGGTCCTTTTGGTGGCCTACTTTGTCTCGTGATGTCAGGGAGTTTGTGCAGTCCTGTGGGACTTGCTCTCGCTCCAAGCCTTGCTCTCGCTCTAGTAGTTTGTTGATGCCATTGCCTGTGCCCAAGAGACCATGGACCTATATCTCTATGGATTTTATTTCCGACCTCCCTGTTTCTCAGAGAATGACCGTTATCTGGGTGATTTGTGATAGGTTTTCCAAGATGATACATCTTGTGCCATTACCTAAGTTGCCTTCCTCCTCCGAATTGGTGCCTTTGTTCCTTCAGCACGTGGTTCGGTTGCACGGCATTCCTGAGAACATTGTGTCAGACAGAGGAGTCCAGTTTGTTTCCAGATTTTGGAAGACTTTTTGTTCTAAACTTGGTGTTCAATTGTCTTTCTCCTCTGCTTTTCATCCTCAGACCAATGGACAAACTTAGAGAACAAACCAGACATTGGAGACTTATCTGAGATGCTTTGTGTCTGCTGATCAAGATGACTGGGTCTCTTTTTTGCCTTTGGCTGAGTTTGCTCTTAATAATAGGGCAAGCTCTGCCACTTTGATGTCTCCATTTTTCTGCAATTTTGGGTTTCACCCTCGATTTTCTTCGGGACAGACGGAGGCTTCTGTCTGTCCGGGCGTTGACTCTGTTGTGGAGCGTATGCAGCAGATTTGGGACCAGGTAGTGGAGAGGTTTTCCCTCTCTCAGGAGAAGGCCCAGCGGTTTGCCAACCGGCATAGGACTGATTGTCCTCGGTTTAAAGTGGGGGACTTGGTCTGGTTGTCCTCAAGAAATATCCCTATGAGAGTTGCATCTCCTAAGTTTAAGCCTAGGTTCATTGGACCTTATAAGATCATGGAGATTCTTAATCCTGTTTCCTTTCGTTTGCTTCTTCCAGGGACATTTAAGATCCATAACGTGTTCCACAAGTCCTTATTGAAGAGGTTTGTCGAGCCAGTGGTTTGGCTGCGCCTCCTGACCCTGTTTTGGTTGAGGGCAATCTGGAGTATGTGGTTGAGAAAATATTGGATTCTCGTTTTTCTAGACGGAAACTCCAGTATTTGGTTAAGTGGAGAGGTTATGGTCAGGAGGACAATTCTTGGGTGTTGGTTCGGACATCCATGCTAGGAGACTGATCCGTGCGTATCACAGAGCTCATTCTGACCGACCTGGTTGCACAAATGAGGGTTCGGTGACCCCTCCTCAAGGGGGGGTACTGTTGTGAATGTTTTAGAAATGAATTCTGAGCAGAAGCTCCCTTTGGTGGTTACAAACAGTACTGAACCATTCAATGAGGATTGGCAATCAGGAATCACAGACTGGCTGGATATAAGGGAGGTTTCCCCCCATCATGGTTGCTGGTGATCAATTGTTCTTGTCTCAACGTTGTTTCCTGGTTCACTTGGAAGCTTGCTGAGTCTTGCCTCTTCTCCTGCTCTCAGATAAGATATTTTCAGTTTTTTGTTTTTGTGCTTGCCATTTGCATATTTCTCTGCATTTTTGTGAGGTTGGCCAGGTTCCCCTCCCCGGGGGGCTTGGGCTCCTCTCGGTTCCTCTGGAGCCACTGTTGTTTGTTCATTTGCCTTTTCCAGTTTTTTTCAGTGGCTGCGGCTTAGTTTTGTTACACCAGAGAACTAATTTAGGTGGTAGAGGTCGTGTGATCTCAGGTGTTTTTGCAATTAGTAGCGTTGGTTTTTTTTAGGGTTTTTTTGGATTGCAGTAAGTATCCTTCCTATCCTTTTCTGTCTAGGCAGATTGGGCCCCAGCGTTTGCTCATACTATTTTCTGTCTGTGTCTGTATTTCCTCTTGTCTAACCGCCATTACATGTTTGGGGGCTTCCTATGTTCTTTGGGGATCTGCTCCGGGCAGATAGCTTTCCTCTTTCTATCTTTAGGTGTAGTTAACCTCTCAGGCTGTGACGAGGCGTCTAGGACCAACGTAGGAACGCTCCACGGCTGCCTTTAGTTGTGGTGGTTAGTCAGGGTACTGCAATCCAGTAGATTCCAACCTCTCTGGTGTATTGCCGTTTTTGCCTGCTCCCCTCAGCTACCAAAACATAACAGTTAAGTGTGTGATCACACAGATTATCTCTCACATCCTTCCCCTCCTTCTCTCTTCCATTTTGCTCCTGTCCGTCCCCCTCCTCTGAAGGTTGCAGGGCTGCCTGAAAAACTTCTCTCTGTTTCACTGGCAGAGCAGAGCTGCACAGCGTAGAATGTGAGGTAGATTTATTACCTGAGGTCGACTCCATGTCAAGTCCTCCCCTCTTCTGCACCTCTTGTGACCTCTCCATAATGTCCAGTGCTGCATGTGCCTCCTCTCCTTTCATGTGGGAGCCCGTGTGGGCGTCTGTGCTGCCTGCAGTCGCCATCTTATCTGGGACTTGTCTAGGAGTGTGTTTTCCTGTGCTGCGGAGAAAGCGGGTGGGACTCTCATGTGAAACATGTTCGGACTGTGTTCCAGATTTTGAGAGAGAATGCTCTGTATGTGAAGGGATCAAAGTGTCTTTTTGGCGTACAGAGGATCTCATTTCTGGGATTCATTTTGTCTCCATCTGTTATTGAAATGGACCCGGTCAAGGTTCAGGCCATCTGTGATTGGGTCCAACCTACTTCATTAAAGGCTCTTCAGAGATTCTTGGGTTTTGCCAATTTTTATCGTAAATTTATTGGTAATTTCTCTGTTATTGTTAAACCATTGACTGATTTGACCAAAAAGGGTTCTGATGTGGTGAATTGGCCTCCTGAGGCAGTCTCTGCGTTTCAGGAACTTAAACAGAGATTCACTTCTGCTCGTGTTCTACGGCAGCCTGATGTTTCTCTGCCATTTCAGGTGGAGGTTGATGCCTCTGAAATTGGGGCAGGTGCCGTTTTGTCCCAAAGAGATCCTGAGACCTCTAAAAGTAACCCTTGTGCTTTTTTCTCTCGAAAATTTTCTCCAACTGAACGTAATTATGACGTGGGTAATCGGGAGTTATTGGCCATGAAGTGGGCTTTTGAAGAGTGGAGACATTGGCTGGAGGGAGCCAAACATCAGGTGGTGGTCTTCACGGACCATAAGAATCTGGTTTATCTGGAATCAGCCAAGCGACTTAATCCTAGACAGGCCAGGTGGGCCTTGTTTTTCACACGTTTTAATTTTGTGGTTTCCTTTCTTCCTGGCACTAAGAATGTTAAGGCGGATGCCCTCTCGAGGAGTTTCCTTGCGGACTCTCCTGAGTTATCTGATCCTGCTGTTATTTTGAAAGAGGGTGTAGTTCTTTCTGCCATCCCACCCAATTTGAGACTGGCTCTGGAGGGGTGTCAGGAGGATAAACCCGAGCGCTGCCCTGTTGGGAAATTGTTTGTCCCAGACCAGTGGAAGAAGAGTGTGATGTCTGAGATTCATTTTTCCGCGTTGGCTGGTCATCACGGGATTTTTCGTACCAGAGACTTGGTGAGTCGGTCCTTTTGGTGGCCTACTTTGTCTCGTGACGTCAGGGAGTTTGTGCAGTCCTGTGGGACTTGCTCTCGCTCCAAGCCTTGCTCTCGCTCTAGTGGTTTGTTGATGCCATTGCCTGTGCCCAAGAGACCATGGACCTATATCTCTATGGATTTTATTTCCGACCTCCCTGTTTCTCAGAGAATGACCGTTATCTGGGTGATTTGTGATAGGTTTTCCAAGATGATACATCTTGTGCCATTACCTAAGTTGCCTTCCTCCTCCGAATTGGTGCCTTTGTTCCTTCAGCACGTGGTTCGGTTGCACGGCATTCCTGAGAACATTGTGTCAGACAGAGGAGTCCAGTTTGTTTCCAGATTTTGGAAGACTTTTTGTTCTAAACTTGGTGTTCAATTGTCTTTCTCCTCTGCTTTTCATCCTCAGACCAATGGACAAACTTAGAGAACAAACCAGACATTGGAGACTTATCTGAGATGCTTTGTGTCTGCTGATCAAGATGACTGGGTCTCTTTTTTGCCTTTGGCTGAGTTTGCTCTTAATAATAGGGCAAGCTCTGCCACTTTGATGTCTCCATTTTTCTGCAATTTTGGGTTTCACCCTTGATTTTCTTCGGGACAGACGGAGGCTTCTGTCTGTCCGGGCGTTGACTCTGTTGTGGAGCGTATGCAGCAGATTTGGGACCAGGTAGTGGAGAGGTTTTCCCTCTCTCAGGAGAAGGCCCAGCGGTTTGCCAACCGGCATAGGACTGATTGTCCTCGGTTTAAAGTGGGGGACTTGGTCTGGTTGTCCTCAAGAAATATCCCTATGAGAGTTGCATCTCCTAAGTTTAAGCCTAGGTTCATTGGACCTTATAAGATCATGGAGATTCTTAATCCTGTTTCCTTTCGTTTGCTTCTTCCAGGGACATTTAAGATCCATAACGTGTTCCACAAGTCCTTATTGAAGAGGTTTGTCGAGCCAGTGGTTTGGCTGCGCCTCCTGACCCTGTTTTGGTTGAGGGCAATCTGGAGTATGTGGTTGAGAAAATATTGGATTCTCGTTTTTCTAGACGGAAACTCCAGTATTTGGTTAAGTGGAGAGGTTATGGTCAGGAGGACAATTCTTGGGTGTTGGTTCAGACATCCATGCTAGGAGACTGATCCGTGCGTATCACAGAGCTCATTCTGACCGACCTGGTTGCACAAATGAGGGTTCGGTGACCCCTCCTCAAGGGGGGGGTACTGTTGTGAATGTTTTAGAAATGAATTCTGAGCAGAAGCTCCCTTTGGTGGTTACAAACAGTACTGAACCATTCAATGAGGATTGGCAATCAGGAATCACAGACTGGCTGGATATAAGGGAGGTTTCCCCCCATCATGGTTGCTGGTGATCAATTGTTCTTGTCTCAACGTTGTTTCCTGGTTCACTTGGAAGCTTGCTGAGTCTTGCCTCTTCTCCTGCTCTCAGATAAGATATTTTCAGTTTTTTGTTTTTGTGCTTGCCATTTGCATATTTCTCTGCATTTTTGTGAGGTTGGCCAGGTTCCCCTCCCCGGGGGCTTGGGCTCCTCTCGGTTCCTCTGGAGCCACTGTTGTTTGTTCATTTGCCTTTTCCAGTTTTTTCAGTGGCTGCGGCTTAGTTTTGTTACACCAGAGAACTAATTTAGGTGGTAGAGGTCGTGTGATCTCAGGTGTTTTTGCAATTAGTAGCGTTGGTTTTTTTTAGGGTTTTTTTGGATTGCAGTAAGTATCCTTCCTATCCTTTTCTGTCTAGGCAGATTGGGCCCCAGCGTTTGCTCATACTATTTTCTGTCTGTGTCTGTATTTCCTCTTGTCTAACCGCCATTACATGTTTGGGGGCTTCCTATGTTCTTTGGGGATCTGCTCCGGGGCAGATAGCTTTCCTCTTTCTATCTTTAGGTGTAGTTAACCTCTCAGGCTGTGACGAGGCGTCTAGGACCAACGTAGGAACGCTCCACGGCTGCCTTTAGTTGTGGTGGTTAGTCAGGGTACTGCAATCCAGTAGATTCCAACCTCTCTGGTGTATTGCCGTTTTTGCCTGCTCCCCTCAGCTACCAAAACATAACAGTTAAGTGTGTGATCACACAGATTATCTCTCACATCCTTCCCCTCCTTCTCTCTTCCATTTTGCTCCTGTCCGTCCCCCTCCTCTGAAGGTTGCAATGCTGCCTGAAAAACTTCTCTCTGTTTCACTGGCAGAGCAGAGCTGCACAGCGTAGAATGTGAGGTAGATTTATTACCTGAGGTCGACTCCATGTCAAGTCCTCCCCTCTTCTGCACCTCTTGTGACCTCTCCATAATGTCCAGTGCTGCATGTGCCTCCTCTCCTTTCATGTGGGAGCCCGTGCGGGCGTCTGTGCTGCCTGCAGTCGCCATCTTATCTGGGACTTGTCTAGGAGTGTGTTTTCCTGTGCTGCGGAGAAAGCGGGTGGGACTCTCATGTGAAACATGTTCAGACTGTGTTCCAGATTTTGAGAGAGAATGCTCTGTATGTGAAGGGATCAAAGTGTCTTTTTGGCGTACAGAGGATCTCATTTCTGGGATTCATTTTGTCTCCATCTGTTATTGAAATGGACCCGGTCAAGGTTCAGGCCATCTGTGATTGGGTCCAACCTACTTCATTAAAGGCTCTTCAGAGATTCTTGGGTTTTGCCAATTTTTATCGTAAATTTATTGGTAATTTCTCTGTTATTGTTAAACCATTGACTGATTTGACCAAAAAGGGTTCTGATGTGGTGAATTGGCCTCCTGAGGCAGTCTCTGCGTTTCAGGAACTGAAGCAGAGATTCACTTCTGCTCCTGTTCTACGGCAGCCTGATGTTTCTCTGCCATTTCAGGTGGAGGTTGATGCCTCTGAAATTGGGGCAGGTGCCGTTTTGTCCCAAAAAGATCCAGAGATTTTTAATTAGCTGTTTTAGTAACAAGGGTTGTTTTTCAGAGTTTTATGATTAATACGGTTTTTCTTTTCTCCCCTTTTTGGTGAATTTATTTATTTTTTGTTTTGTTTTCTTTTCTTTTTCTAGAGTTTTTTACTAAATCTAACTTTTGTTTTTAAAATTTTTCTCTTAAGTACATTTTTAAATGATTTTGGAGAGATTTTTTCTCTAAGCAATTTATTTTAGAGCTTTATTTCTAAAGCCATTTTTTTTTTTTTTTTTCTACAAGCTTGCCTTACAACAAGGTCACATAGATAAGGAGAATTACAGGCTGTGGGAGAGAGCAGACACAAACTACGCAGTGGTCTGAGCAGCCCCACCCGTCGGGCATTCGGCGAGGAAATTTGTTGAATATGTTTTTGGAATAGACACAGTACGTAAGAATCGAAGGGCTAGGCATGTGAGAAGCAAATAGACAGGCAGCCTTTACGCTGCATAATGAAATGTTTTTTCTTGTTTTTTTGTTATTTGAAAGGTAACGGGAAAATTTGTTAATAGATTACCATCTGCTATAAAAGAGCAGCGGTGCATCGTGGTAAAAGATAGATACAGCAAGTTAATTTGAACGGACCAGGAAGTGATTTTTTTTTTTTTTATGTGAATAAGTTTGAAAAGGTGTTAAATCATCTGTGAGAAAAAGATCACTGACATGTCACAAGAGCAGAATTCAGAGTCACACACATCACATGTCCATCATGTGGAGACACGGGACAGGTGTAGGCTGCTCTCATTGAGTAAGGAGCCTTGTACAGGGAAAAACGCTCCCCGCCTCTCTCCACAGGGAGAAGGCATTTTTGTTTCAACCATCCCCTCTCAAGAGTCACAGGGGGGACACCCTCTCCTTTTACTTCGTCATCAACTGGGTCAACGCCCAATCCAAGCAATGTGGTGTCCCTGTATTCAGTGTCTCCAGAACAGGGCACCTTGTCTATCCCAAGCACAGTACAAACATTGCCAGTCATTATATCAGGAGAAGAAAGTGCAGATCTCCCTACACAAAACGCTACATGTAGCCCCCAGACACAACAGTCCACTGCTAGGGCTTCACAGGGGAGTGGTATAGCTACAGGGCTGCTAGCATGGAACCATGACACTGATCCACCGCAGCCTCAGCAAGGAAGTGGGAAATCCCATGCAGCAAGACAACTTTAAAGCCCAAATCTCACCCAGTGTATGCACCAAGTACACCATGTCACTTCTTATCTGATGAAGATGAAGATGCAACGTCACACATGCTGCCCAATACTAGGGAAGAAAACACACAAGCACCAATAGAGCAGGGACAGGTAGAGGCACCATCCTATGAGCCCTTCATCCCAAGCCAGGTGATCAGTATGCTGCCAGACCCAGGGATACACCCCATGCCATTTTGCCAAAAAATGCAGCAGATCCAGCGAACGTATGCAGCAGCCTGGACTGATCTCTGGACCGTAATGGAAATAAAAGCAGGTGATGCATTCTGGCCAATTATGAGAGAACACTTCAAGCTTCCAACAGAGTTAGATGCGTATGCCTGGGAGACAGGACCAAAGCTAATTGAGCAACTCAGAGAATGGGCCAAAAGCAGACTGACAGGACAAACTCTCAGCCTACATGTCACGAGTCAAGACAAGACAGAGTCTGTGGAGAAGTTCCATGACAGAATGATGCAAGTGTTTCAAGATTTGGGCCTCATTACCCATGATCAGACACACAGACGGATGTTGGCACAGGCTTTTGTGCATGGACTGAGAGAACCAATCAGGAAACCACTGGTAGCAGCCAGGCCTGAGTACACGTCAATAGCAATGGATACCCTGCTCAAAGTAGCAAAAAGGATTGAGTCCCGCCGGGACAGAAGGAAGTCAAGTGTTACAACTGTGGCGAGTTTGGTCATTTCCGGAACAAGTGCAGAACACTGACTTCACCCAGAAAAAGAAGAAACACAGAAAGCAGTGAAGAACCCCGTCCATAGGACAAGAGCACACCAAGTCCACAAGGAACCCCACCAGTGGGACCATTTTCCTGAGAGTGGATGGCGTAGTCATATCTTTTCTTGTGGAACTCCGCAACCAGAATCTTCTGCTTCCTGCATGGGAATTGATGGTCAAGTCAGATATTTCCAGATTATGAAGCCCATGAGCGTGTGGACTCAGCCAGAACACTCCATCATGTCTCAGTTTGTTGTGTAAAAAACCTGCACCCTCAACCTATTGGGAGTGGACCTACTGCAGAAGCTGAAAGCGACCAGAGTGTTCCAGGAAGATGGGACCATGACACTTTCTTCACCCCTGACCAAAGAAGAAACAGGAACCTCAAACAACCACACTGCAGACCTATCACAGGAAGTGCTGGACATAGTACCAGAAAAGCCACTCCATCACCCAGAGTCAAGATGTCTCTGACCAACTGAAGGTCTAAGTGAACTCGCCTAAGAAGACGGCCTGAGAACTTTGACATTGGCCAGGATATTTCAACTCAAGAAGGACCCTACTCGCTTCATGGAATGGCAACACCTCATCCAGCTCTAACGCCAGAGGTTCATCTTTTGCAAGCACCAGGAGGTGCCCCCTGCAATCAACCAGTTCACCCAGGCCCTAGACCAGAAAAAGGCCACTCAGCTCTTCAAACTTGTGCACAAATGCTGACCTGAGATCGAGCTGGAGAAAAAGAAACTACTGATGGCCCGTGCTGAGAAAAAAGCAGCCGTTCAAGGAGACATCCCAACAAGAAGACCCCCTGTGACCAGAGCAGGTGCTAACACAGTGACTGTCTTGGTGGAGAACAAGAAAGCCAGCTGGTCGTCATCTCTCATGATGTGGATCCTAGTAGACGGCTTGTTTTCCCGCCAGCTCTGCACCAGCAGATGGGAGTCCCCTGCCGCATACTGAAGGACAAGGCCAAACTGGGCTGCCTCGCCCATCGGAATCAATCCCAGCTTTCCACAGTGAAGAAAAAGACTGTAAACCCCACTGAGTTCAGAATGGTGCAAGGCCTGGAGGCCGCGAAAGAGGCTACGGTATTTGAAACCCCAACAGTGCTGAACCATCACACTCTGCTCTCAAGAGTCCCAGTCACCGCAACGGTATTCACGGTGATCAACCTGGCCAGTACCTTCTTCAGTGTTTCCCCTCCACCTGGAGGCCTGCTTTCACGCACCAGTGCAGTGCATATGGACAATGTTGCCTCAAGGTGCTCAAAACAAGCCCTTCAAGTTTCACCAAGACAATGTCCTCCATCTTCGTCAACTGGATTGCAGAATATGCAAGAGTCACTCTTCTACAACACGTGGATGACTTTCTCTTTTGTGTGGTTGACATCGACACCTGCACAGCCTATTCCTTATCTCTCCTACTCTACCTGGAAGAACAGCAACGCAAGGTCTGGAAGAACAAAGTCCAGTGATGCCAGAAGCAAGTTACATCCCTGGGACACTGTATTGCCCACCAGACGAAACACATGTCAAAAGACTGGGAGACCACTATGGAGAAGATGGCTCCCCCAACAACTCCAAGAATGCTGCAGGCCTTCCCTGGTCTAGTGTCATATTGCAGAACCTGGATCCCTGATGCCTCAGACCTAATGCAGCCTCTGTGCACTTGCATCAACGCAACCCCGCTCCTTCTATCAGACGCAGCCTTCAACCCATTCAGGAGATTGGAAGAACTCCACAGTCTCAGCGCCAATACCAGGCCTACCTGACTACAAGAAGTCTTTCCGTCTACCTGATGGAAGAAAGAAGGTCATGCTACTGGAGTCCTGGCACGGATTCACGGGGGAAAACAGAGACTTTTAGGCTGCCTCTCAGCCCGCTTGGATCCAGTTGCAAAAAGAGCACACTCCTGCCTGATGGCAGTATCTGCAGCACACACCCTCCTGGACAAGGTTGCTGAAATCACTCTTGGACAGCCACTGGAAACTCTCACTCCACATGACATCTTGGCAATCTTCAATCAAGCTCAACCAACAGTAATCTCCCCACCACCAGGCATCTTTGTGGCGCCTCTATTGCCTTTGTCTCATAATGTCACCGTCTCCAGACCTACAGTCCTCAGCCCGGCCACTCTACTCCCACTCCCAAGGGGGGATACTTGGATGGCTCCAGAAGAAGTTTCAACACAGAAAGTGCAGTGACCAGCAATCAAGAAATCCTGTGGTCCAGAAGTCTGTCACCTAGCCTGTCAGCCCTGGAAGCAGAATTGATAGCGCTGACGAAGGCCTGCCAGATGGCAGAAGGCAAGACTGCAAACATCTACACGGACTACAGGTACTCGCATGGCATAGCACACGACTTTGGACCCATCTGGGCTACAAGGGACTTCATCACAGCAAACAGGACAACCGTGAAGCATCATGGAGCCTTCAGGGACCTACAGGGTATACTCCAACTTCCAAAATGGTGGCAATTTGAAAAATCAAAGTGCATGGAAAACTGAAAACAGAAGAGGCGTGAGGCAATAACATGGCGGACATGGCAGCCAAAGAAGCAGCCAAAGGAAGACAACATGGAGAAGTGGGAGAGGTCGTAGAGCCGGACGGCTACTACATGACGACTGAAGACAAGAAACCTGACAAAGAAACGTCCTGGAATCTGCTCAAGAAGTTACAAGACCAAGCTCCAAAAGGAGAAGAAGAGCTGAATGCAAAAAAAGCAACATGTGAAGAAAGAAGGCTATCAATAATAGACTTCAAACTCTGCCTACCACAAAGTATGCACCCTATGGTGGTCCAATGGGTACATGGACCCACATCCACATATCAAAGACACAGATGAATGATCTGATTGGTGCTTACTGTTTCGCTTCAGGGATCTCCACCCTAACAGCCAAATTCACCAGCAGCTGTCTGACCTGCGGCAAATGCAAGCCTGGACGTATGGAAGAAAGACCCCCTCACCTCATCTGGAAAGACCACTCTACCAGCTTCAAAGGATCCAGATAGACCACATCCAGATATCGCCAAGTGAAGGATTCAAATACGCCATTGTGGTCAAAAGAAGAATTTTCAAGATGAACAGAAGCCTTCCAAGTCAGCAAAGACTACTGCAACGAAGCTACTTTCGGAAAATAGTGTGCAGATACGGGGTTCCAGAAATGATAGAAAGTGATCAGGGACCCGCATTCACAGCAAATCTGACACACAAGACCCGATTAGCAGTAGGGTCAGATTTAGGCCTACACACTCCTTACCACCCCCAGAGCAGCAGGAAGGTAGAAAAAACTGAATGAAACACTTAAGAATAGAATGCTGAAAAATTGCCCAAGAGACACGCAAACCATGGCATGACACACTCCCTATTGCACTGTTTAGCATAAGGCACACCTCCCAGAGACCCAGAAAAGCTGTTTCGTGCCTGCATCTTCTGCTAACAGATAAGACATTTTCTTCTTTTAGTTTTTTGGTGCCTGCATTTTGTCCTGCACTTCTGTGGGGGTCTGCCGGGTCCCCTTCGGGGGGCTTATGCTCCTCTCAGTTTAGTTCAGCCACTGTTTGTTCATTTGCCTTTTCCAGTTTTTTCAGTGGTTGCTGTTTAGTTTTTGTTACACCAGAGAACTAATTTAGGTGGTAGAGGTCGTGTGATCTCAGGTTTTTGTAATTAGTAGAGTTGGTATTTTTCAGGGTTTTTTTTGGGGTTGCAGTAAGTGCCTTTCCTATCCTTTTCTATCTAGACAGATTGGGCCCCAACATTTGCTCATTCTATTTTCTGTCTGTGTCTGTATTTCCTCTTGTCTAACCGCCATTACATGTTTGGGGGCTTCCTATGTTCTTTGGGGATCTGCTCCGGGGCAGATAGCTTTCCTCTTTCTATCTTTAGGTGTAGTTAACCTCTCAGGCTGTGACGAGGCGTCTAGGACCAACGTAGGAACGCTCCACGGCTGCCTTTAGTTGTGGTGGTTAGTCAGGGTACTGCAATCCAGTAGATTCCAACCTCTCTGGTGTATTGCCGTTTTTGCCTGCTCCCCTCAGCTACCAAAACATAACAGTTAAGTGTGTGATCACACAGATTATCTCTCACATCCTTCCCCTCCTTCTCTCTTCCATTTTGCTCCTGTCCGTCCCCCTCCTCTGAAGGTTGCAGGGCTGCCTGAAAAACTTCTCTCTGTTTCACTGGCAGAGCAGAGCTGCACAGCGTAGAATGTGAGGTAGATTTATTACCTGAGGTCGACTCCATGTCAAGTCCTCCCCTCTTCTGCACCTCTTGTGACCTCTCCATAATGTCCAGTGCTGCATGTGCCTCCTCTCCTTTCATGTGGGAGCCCGTGTGGGCGTCTGTGCTGCCTGCAGTCGCCATCTTATCTGGGACTTGTCTAGGAGTGTGTTTTCCTGTGCTGCGGAGAAAGCGGGTGGGACTCTCATGTGAAACATGTTCGGACTGTGTTCCAGATTTTGAGAGAGAATGCTCTGTATGTGAAGGGATCAAAGTGTCTTTTTGGCGTACAGAGGATCTCATTTCTGGGATTCATTTTGTCTCCATCTGTTATTGAAATGGACCCGGTCAAGGTTCAGGCCATCTGTGATTGGGTCCAACCTACTTCATTAAAGGCTCTTCAGAGATTCTTGGGTTTTGCCAATTTTTATCGTAAATTTATTGGTAATTTCTCTGTTATTGTTAAACCATTGACTGATTTGACCAAAAAGGGTTCTGATGTGGTGAATTGGCCTCCTGAGGCAGTCTCTGCGTTTCAGGAACTTAAACAGAGATTCACTTCTGCTCGTGTTCTACGGCAGCCTGATGTTTCTCTGCCATTTCAGGTGGAGGTTGATGCCTCTGAAATTGGGGCAGGTGCCGTTTTGTCCCAAAGAGATCCTGAGACCTCTAAAAGTAACCCTTGTGCTTTTTTCTCTCGAAAATTTTCTCCAACTGAACGTAATTATGACGTGGGTAATCGGGAGTTATTGGCCATGAAGTGGGCTTTTGAAGAGTGGAGACATTGGCTGGAGGGAGCCAAACATCAGGTGGTGGTCTTCACGGACCATAAGAATCTGGTTTATCTGGAATCAGCCAAGCGACTTAATCCTAGACAGGCCAGGTGGGCCTTGTTTTTCACACGTTTTAATTTTGTGGTTTCCTTTCTTCCTGGCACTAAGAATGTTAAGGCGGATGCCCTCTCGAGGAGTTTCCTTGCGGACTCTCCTGAGTTATCTGATCCTGCTGTTATTTTGAAAGGGTGTAGTTCTTTCTGCCATCCCACCCAATTTGAGACTGGCTCTGGAGGGGTGTCAGGAGGATAAACCCGAGCGCTGCCCTGTTGGGAAATTGTTTGTCCCAGACCAGTGGAAGAAGAGTGTGATGTCTGAGATTCATTTTTCCGCGTTGGCTGGTCATCACGGGATTTTTCGTACCAGAGACTTGGTGAGTCGGTCCTTTTGGTGGCCTACTTTGTCTCGTGACGTCAGGGAGTTTGTGCAGTCCTGTGGGACTTGCTCTCGCTCCAAGCCTTGCTCTCGCTCTAGTGGTTTGTTGATGCCATTGCCTGTGCCCAAGAGACCATGGACCTATATCTCTATGGATTTTATTTCCGACCTCCCTGTTTCTCAGAGAATGACCGTTATCTGGGTGATTTGTGATAGGTTTTCCAAGATGATACATCTTGTGCCATTACCTAAGTTGCCTTCCTCCTCCGAATTGGTGCCTTTGTTCCTTCAGCACGTGGTTCGGTTGCACGGCATTCCTGAGAACATTGTGTCAGACAGAGGAGTCCAGTTTGTTTCCAGATTTTGGAAGACTTTTTGTTCTAAACTTGGTGTTCAATTGTCTTTCTCCTCTGCTTTTCATCCTCAGACCAATAGACAAACTTAGAGAACAAACCAGACATTGGAGACTTATCTGAGATGCTTTGTGTCTGCTGATCAAGATGACTGGGTCTCTTTTTTGCCTTTGGCTGAGTTTGCTCTTAATAATAGGGCAAGCTCTGCCACTTTGATGTCTCCATTTTTCTGCAATTTTGGGTTTCACCCTCGATTTTCTTCGGGACAGACGGAGGCTTCTGTCTGTCCGGGCGTTGACTCTGTTGTGGAGCGTATGCAGCAGATTTGGGACCAGGTAGTGGAGAGGTTTTCCCTCTCTCAGGAGAAGGCCCAGCGGTTTGCCAACCGGCATAGGACTGATTGTCCTCGGTTTAAAGTGGGGGACTTGGTCTGGTTGTCCTCAAGAAATATCCCTATGAGAGTTGCATCTCCTAAGTTTAAGCCTAGGTTCATTGGACCTTATAAGATCATGGAGATTCTTAATCCTGTTTCCTTTCGTTTGCTTCTTCCAGGGACATTTAAGATCCATAACGTGTTCCACAAGTCCTTATTGAAGAGGTTTGTCAAGCCAGTGGTTTGGCTGCGCCTCCTGACCCTGTTTTGGTTGAGGGCAATCTGGAGTATGTGGTTGAGAAAATATTGGATTCTCGTTTTTCTAGACGGAAACTCCAGTATTTGGTTAAGTGGAGAGGTTATGGTCAGGAGGACAATTCTTGGGTGTTGGTTCGGACATCCATGCTAGGAAACTGATCCGTGCGTATCACAGAGCTCATTCTGACCGACCTGGTTGCACAAATGAGGGTTCGGTGACCCCTCCTCAAGGGGGGGGTACTGTTGTGAATGTTTTAGAAATGAATTCTGAGCAGAAGCTCCCTTTGGTGGTTACAAACAGTACTGAACCATTCAATGAGGATTGGCAATCAGGAATCACAGACTGGCTGGATATAAGGGAGGTTTCCCCCCATCATGGTTGCCTGGTGATCAATTGTTCTTGTCTCAACGTTGTTTCCTGGTTCACTTGGAAGCTTGCTGAGTCTTGCCTCTTCTCCTGCTCTCAGATAAGATATTTTCAGTTTTTTGTTTTTGTGCTTGCCATTTGCATATTTCTCTGCATTTTTGTGAGGTTGGCCAGGTTCCCCTCCCCGGGGGGCTTGGGCTCCTCTCGGTTCCTCTGGAGCCACTGTTGTTTGTTCATTTGCCTTTTCCAGTTTTTTCAGTGGCTGCGGCTTAGTTTTGTTACACCAGAGAACTAATTTAGGTGGTAGAGGTCGTGTGATCTCAGGTGTTTTTGCAATTAGTAGCGTTGGTTTTTTTTAGGGTTTTTTTGGATTGCAGTAAGTATCCTTCCTATCCTTTTCTGTCTAGGCAGATTGGGCCCCAGCGTTTGCTCATACTATTTTCTGTCTGTGTCTGTATTTCCTCTTGTCTAACCGCCATTACATGTTTGGGGGCTTCCTATGTTCTTTGGGGATCTGCTCCGGGGCAGATAGCTTTCCTCTTTCTATCTTTAGGTGTAGTTAACCTCTCAGGCTGTGATGAGGCGTCTAGGACCAACGTAGGAACGCTCCACGGCTGCCTTTAGTTGTGGTGGTTAGTCAGGGTACTGCAATCCAGTAGATTCCAACCTCTCTGGTGTATTGCCGTTTTTGCCTGCTCCCCTCAGCTACCAAAACATAACAGTTAAGTGTGTGATCACACAGATTATCTCTCACATCCTTCCCCTCCTTCTCTCTTCCATTTTGCTCCTGTCCGTCCCCCTCCTCTGAAGGTTGCAGGGCTGCCTGAAAAACTTCTCTCTGTTTCACTGGCAGAGCAGAGCTGCACAGCGTAGAATGTGAGGTAGATTTATTACCTGAGGTCGACTCCATGTCAAGTCCTCCCCTCTTCTGCACCTCTTGTGACCTCTCCATAATGTCCAGTGCTGCATGTGCCTCCTCTCCTTTCATGTGGGAGCCCGTGTGGGCGTCTGTGCTGCCTGCAGTCGCCATCTTATCTGGGACTTGTCTAGGAGTGTGTTTTCTTGTGCTGCGGAGAAAGCGGGTAATATCTGCGGCGGGGACACTGCAATGCCCGGATCTTGTGTGGGCAGTGTTCCCCTCTTCTTCGGTGGCATAGGGACTCTCAAAATTGTCAGCGGTGGCCAGTTATAGTGGTCCTTGGGGTGCTAGGGAGCAGGAGCTGCACGCTCAGCTTCCTCTCTCCATCGTGGCCAGGACACGCCCCCGCAAAAAAAATTTTGTTAGGAAGTTATAAGGGTTAAAACTTGACCAGCGATTTCTCATTTTTACAACAAAATTTACAAAACCTTTTTTTTTAGGGACCACATCACATTTAAAGTCACTTTGAGGGGTGTACATGACAGAAAATACCCAAAAGTGACACCATTCTAAAAACTGGACCCCTCAAGGTTCTCAAAACCACATTCTAGAAGTTAATTAACCTTTTACATGCTTCACAGGAACTAAAGCAATGTGCAAGGAAAAAATTAACATTTAACTTATTTTTACAAAAATATATACTTAGGAATCAATTTTTTTTATTTTCACATGTGTTAAAAGAGAAAATGAACCACAAAATTTGTTGTGCAATTTCTCCTGAATACGCCGATAACCCATATGTGGGGGTAAACCACTGTTTGGGCGCATGAGCTCGGAAGGGAAGAAGCGCCATTTGACTTTTTCAATGCAGAATTGGCTGGAACTGAGATCGGACGACATGTTGTGTTTGGAGAGCCCCTGATGTGCCTAAACAGTGGAAACCCCCCACAAGTGACATCATTTTGGAAACTAGACCCCTTAAGAAACTTATCTAGATGTGTGGTGAGCACTTTGAACTCCCATGTGCTTCACAGAAGTTTATAACATAGAGCCGTGAAAATAAAAAATCATATTTTTTCCACAAAAATGATTTTTCGCCCCAAAATTTTTATTTTCATAAGGGTAACAGGAGAAATTAGACCCCCAAATTGTTATGCAATTTGTTCTGAGTACGCCGATAGGGTAAACCACTGTTTGGGCGCATGGCAGAGCTCAGTAGCGAGGGATCACCGTTTGACTTTTTGAACGCAAAATTGACTGGAATCAATAGTGGGTGCCATGTCGCATTTGGAGACCCCCTGATGTAAATAAACAGTGGAAACCCCCTAATTCTAACTCCAACCCTAACCCCAACACACACTTAACCCTAATCCCAACCATAACACCAATCACAACCCTAACCCCAACACACCCCTAGCCCTAATCCCAACCCCAACACACCCTTAACTCTAATCCCAACCCTAACCACAACCCTAACCCCAACATACCCCTAACCCTAATCCCAACCCTAACCATAACCCTAATCACAATCCTAACCCAACACACTCCTAACCTAATCCCAACCCTAACCACAACTCTAACCCCAACACACTTAATCTTAATCCCAACCCTAACCATAACCCTAACACAACCCTAACACTAATCCCAACCCTAACCATAACCCTAACCACAAACTTACCCCAACACACCCCTAACCCTAATCCCAACCAGAACCCTAATCCCAATCATAATCCCAACCCTAACCCAAACCCTAACCCTAAAACTTTAGCCCCACTCACTTTAGACTAACCCTAACAGTAAAACTTTAGCCCAACTCACTTTAGCCTAACCCTAAAACTTTAGCCCAACTCACTTTAGCCTAACTCTAACCCTAACGCTAAAACTTTAGCCCAACTCACTTTAGACTAACTCTAACCCTAACCCTAAAACTTTAGCCCAACTCACTTTAGCCCAACTCTAACCCTAACCCTAAAACTTAAGCCCAAATCACTTTAGCCTAACCCTAATGGAAAAATGGAAATAAATATATTTTCTTTATTTTATTATTTTTCCCTAACTATAAGGGGGTGATAAATGGGGGGTTTATTTACTAATTTTTTTATTTTGATCACTGTGATAGCGTTTATCACAGTGACCGAAATGAACCAATAGGAAAAGTCTTCGCTATAAACTTTTTCCACAGCGCCGTTAATTAACGGCGCTGTGGTTTAAGTACCCTTAACTACCGCCGTTAAAAGGCGTATCGGCGGTCGTTAAGGGGTTAAGGCTCCATCGAACCTCTGTGACAGTGGTAGTTCCTGTGCATATGAGCAGATTTTCTGTGCCGTCCCATGCAAAGACTATAAAGAGTACCCGCAGTGTATACTGATTGGAGCTGCAGGTTTGACAATCATGTTGCAGACTCACTCCGGATTATAACTTTTGTAATGCAAGAAGTAATATGAGCAGCTTTTCTGCAATGGAATATGCTGCATTTTACAGTAGCCTCAGTCAGTACCAGATTTTTTTTTTCTTTACTAAAAAATCTTAAGCACTGCAACAAAAAAAAAAACTGACCTGCAATATAGATTTGAAATTGACATGCTGTGAATGTCACCCTATTCCTATCACCCTTTGTAATGCATAGATTGTCATAGTCCTGAAAATACAGAAAAATCTTTAAATGAGAAGGTGTGTCCAAATGTTTGGTCTGTACTCTATGTATATGCATATATATATATACATATATATATACAGTACAGATCAAAAGTTTGGACACACCTCATTTAAAGATTTTTCTGTATTTTCATGACTATGAAAATTGTACATTCACACTGAAGGCATCAAAACTATGAATTAACACATGTGGCATTATATACTTAGCAAAAAAGTGTGAAACAACTGAAAATATGTCTTATATTCTAGGTTCTTCAAAGTAGCCACCTTTTGCTTTGATGACTGCTTTGCACACTCTTGGCATTCTCTTGATGAGCTTCAAGAGGTAGTCACTGGAAATGGTCTTCCAACAATCTTGAAGGAGTCCCAGAGATGCTTAGCACTTGTTGGCCCTTTTGCCTTCACTCTGCGGTCCAGCTCACCCCAAACCATCTCGATTGGGTTCAGGTCTGGTGACTGTGGAGGCCTGGTCATCTGGCGTAGCACCCCATCACTCTCCTTCTTGGTCAAATAGCCCTTACACAGCCTGGAGGTGTGTTTGGGGTCATTGTCCTTTTGAAAAACAAATGATGGTCCAACTAAACGCAAACCGGATGGAATAGCATGGCGCTGCAAGATGCTGTGGTAGCCATGCTGGTTCAGTATGCCTACAATTTTGAATAAATCCCCAACAGTGTCACCAGCAAAGCACCCCCACACCATCACACCTCCTCCTCCATGCTTCACGGTGGGAACCAGGCATGTGGAGTCCATCCGTTCACCTTTTCTGCGTCGCACATAAGACACGGTGGTTGGAACCAAAGATCTCAAATTTGGACTCATCAGACCAAAGCACAGATTTCCACTGGTCTAATGTCCATTCCTTGTGTTCTTTAGCCCAAACAAGTCTCTACTGCTTGTTGCCTGTCTTTAGCAGTGGTTTCCTAGCAACTATTTTCCCATTAAGGCCTGCTGCACAAAGTCGCCTCTTAACAGTTGTTGTAGAGATGTGTCTGCTGCTAGAACTCTGTGTGGCATTGACCTGGTCTCTAATCTGAGCTGCTGTAAACCTGCGATTTCTGAGGCTGGTGACTCGGATAAACTTATCCTCAGAAGCAGAGGTGACTCTTGGTCTTCCTTTCCTGGGACGGTCCTCATGTGACCCAGTTTCTTTGTAGCGCTTGATGGTTTTTGCAGCTGCACTTGGGGACACTTTCAAAGTTTTCCCAATTTTTCAGACTGACTGACCTTCATTTCTTAAAGTAATGATGGCCACTCGTTTTTCTTTACTTAGCTGCTTTTTTCTTGCCATAATACAAATTCTAACAGTCTATTCAGTAGGACTATCAGCTGTGTATCCACCAGACTTCTGCACAGCACAACTGATGGTCCCAACCCCATTTATAAGGCCAGAAATCCCACTTATTAAACCTGACAGGGCACACCTGTGAAGTGTAAACCATTTCTGGTGACTACCTCTTGAAGCTCATGAAGAGAATGCCAAGAGTGTGCAAAGCAGTCATCAAAGCAAAAGGTGGCTACTTTGAAGAACCTAGAATATAAGACATAATTTCAGTTGTTACACACTTTTTTGATAAGTATATAATTCCACGTGTTAATTCACAGTTTTGATGCCTTCAGTGTGAATATACAATTTTCATAGTCATGAAAATACAGAAAATCTTTAAATGAGAAGGTGTGTCCAAACTTTTGGTCTGTACTGTATGTCAGTGAGACACATATATGTATATATATATATATATATATATATATTTCATACAGATATAGATTGCAAAATAGGTGAAAATGCAATTGTCGGCATCTGTAAAATCATTACAGAACCTGACAGGATGTGAGACATGGTTTACATACAGTAAACCATTGCATATCTGTTATATTTTTATATGTCCCTCACTAATAATGTTAGTAGTGTGTGTGTGTAAAATTTTGGAGCTATAGGTGTTAAATAAAGGATTAGTTCATGGAAAAAAACTGGCGTGGGCTCCCGTGCAATTTTCTCCGCCAGAGAGGGAAATCCAGTGACTGAGGGCAGAAATTAATAGCCTAGAGAGGGACCATTGTTTTTGCCCCCCCCCCCGGCTAAAACAATCTGCCCCCAGCCACCCCAGAAAAGGCGCATCTTTAAGATGCGCCAATTCTGGCACTTACTCTTTCTCTTCCCATTGCCCTGTAGAGGTGGCATATGGGGTAATAAGGGGTTAATGACACCTTGCTATTGCAAGTCGAGCCAAGGGATTGTGACTGATGGCAAAAAAACTGATGTGTGAAAGAGGCCTTACAAACTCTCAGTCAGTGCTTGCGGACAGAGTCTCAGTTGCCTCATTTAGCAGCCAGCAATTTGCCTGTAAAAGCCAAACGTTGCAAAATTTTTATTGAAACCCAATTAAAAAAATGATTTTTAGTCCAAAATACATACATTGCATATAAAAAAATTCTCCAGTGGTGTCCATATCCTTTATCCATACTATTTCCACAGCGAATCCTGCTGTGGCTTTCGATGTGCCATTTCTCTTGAAAGAGGTCAGCAGCAGAAATCTGTTGTGTGCATATTAAAAGACATGATCCATTGTGAGCCTGACAGATTAATAAGTTAATTGCCCTTTTTTGTAACTGAGGATGCCTAGGCCTTTAACACTTTTTGGCATTTGATGGGTTAAGCAGTACATCACTGCATACCACTACTATTTTTTTGTGATAACTTGCCTTAAATAAATAGAGAAGAATGTAATGAAAGCAAATATGGCCTGACCTTTAGTGTATTTAAGAAAAGCAAATGTAGACCGTAATTTAAGAACTGGTAAATGTCTCCTTACTACTGGATGTTCCTTAATCATTCCTACTTTTTAAGCAGTATTCTTCCATTAAACCCTGGCATGTTTATGAGAACAATTTGAGGCATTTAAGGCCAGTAGTAGATCGTCCGTTAATTTATTTGGTCCTTCGGAACCCACAATTCCCAGCTACAGAAGCGAGCCGTCGTGTGAGCAGGCGACTGTGTCTCGCTGCCTTGTTCAGACACACGACCGCCTGCTTCAGCCGAGATGTACGCAACAGATTACCAATGTTCGAACGCTCCTGCATTTTTCCTCTATGCCTTATCAGGTGGATTTTTCTGTTTTGTTACGGTCAGACTCATTTTCCAGTGAGTTAGTTTTGAAAAGATAAAAGGGCAAAGCCTGGCTCTCCTTTCCTCTTTTCTCATTTTTTGAAGTATTCTAAAGAGCCATTGGCTGCTGCCTGAGATATTCCTGCAAGATGTGGCAATTAATTTTCTTTTAATCAAGGTCGGATGAAGTAAATTGGTGCGGCTCTGAAGCCCCTCATTTTCTGTTTTCGCAGTGATGCAAAACAAATATGATCAGATTATGCTCCTTCTCACCTTATTGAATTAAGAAGCGTGAATGATCAGGGAGAGCCGAGATGTTATAGAGGAAACTCACCCTTCCCCCTCCCCCAAATCTATCTAGAAGACACCGCAGGCCCTTGTGTAGAGGAGACAGTTTTTTCATATTGAACAGTGTAGATTTTTCCAAGAAATCACCTTCGAAATGTATCAGTCAGTGAATTTTTGCAATTGCCCTTCGGTGTATGTTCACATATACTTCTTCATCGACTGGTGAAATACGTTTTTTCCTATTTAAAAATTATGGCTAATCCCTCTCTTATTAGACAGTGGAACCTCTCTAAGACAAAAACCCAAAATTGACAATGATGGATTAAAGGTCTTCTCTAAAATTATGGTCCTCTCTAAAAAAAAAAAGGACTAATATACAGATAGGAAAATCGAAAATTCATTGCAAAAAAAGCAAAACATTTGGTCTAGATTTTGGGTTGATTTTTGCAAAGATTTTAGTATTCATGTAAGACCTGCTGTAAAGGCTCTGTGTTGCAATCTCCGGTCACAATGTGACTTCGTAGCAAGTCATTAGATGCAATAAATAACAGAAAAACTGACTGAAACAACGAGGACTAGTCTGAACATGTGTATACCAAAAAGCAACTTACATATCAAAATAGGAAAATGGTTGCACTCAATCATGTTAAAACATGTCAATGTGAAATACGTGAAATGTGAATGGCAAAATGGCTTTTGAAATTTAGTGTGTGAACACTTACCTATGGCTAATCTCTGAATGTATGGGTGAATAGTGAATATACCTTCACCATACATCTAATCACATCAGGTTCCGAACAACCCATAAATGTAGGCTTTACCAAGAGAGGTGTTACATTCACCCATACATTCAGAGATTAGCCATAGGTAAGTGTTCACACTGGAGAGTTAGGTCAGGGACCCATCCGATTCATGAGATTACCTTGACGATGGTGGATGGGCTCACATTATTTGGCCCAATTTTGTGCAAAGTGTCTCATGTGCATTTTTCCTAAATTTCAAAAGCTCTTTTGCTATTCACATTTCATGTATTACACACTGACATGATTTAACATGATTGAGTTGCAACCATTTTCCTATTTTGATACATTATATGCAATGTCGTAAAGCAACACCACAATCTGCATGATGCATGACACGTGCTATCAAGGTCTAAGGATTGCACCGGTAGCAATTATAGCCAGGTCCCCACACCTTCATAGCTTGTAGTCCACACATCCAATTAAAAAGGGTTTTCAGTAAGGTCCCATTTATGTTTCCAAAATAATTCAGAAAGCATGCAGGTGTCATAAGACTTTGGTTGCTAGAAGTATGGTAATATAATGTACCTGATGTAATTTTTCCTTAAACTAGCCAATATAGTGAGGTGTGCATGACCTCAACACCCAGCCTGTGGCAAATGTCCCTTAGGAGGTAAGCAGCGCTGGTCTAGGAGATACTTGTGAAGCCCACAGACTATGCCCTCAGATTTTTTTCTGTTTATGGCTCACTGTTTGCATTATATAGGTGCAAAATTGCAACTTGACCCTGTAATCGGGACAATTATTGAGGCTGGACTGTTGCAAGCTTGCTACTGTTTTGGGGGCTCTGTTCTCAAGACATTGATGCTATTTTGGTTCTACTTTGGGGAGTTCTGTTAGGATGAACTGTTGCAACCTTTGCTCTGTTTAAGGGATAGTTAGCTCTGTTATGGGGGCTCTGTGCCTGGGAATCCTTTCAAGAGAGGAGCCATGTCTGGACTGTCTCAACCTGTTCTTTTACGTAGTGACAGTTACTCACATTTTGCTTTTCTAATATTCAAAGATTTTGAGCAAAATGGCTGCGTTTATTGTGGTTATTTCTAAGAAAAAAAACGGACAAAAATGCCAATATTTCCACAAGTATATAATACAGAATTTCTAAACTTCAGTTGCTGCTGATTCTACCAATAATGATCAATTTCTACCTTTAAGACTGAGTACAACTTATCAAGGAGTTTTTTCCAGACATAAAATTTGTTGAGATGGCGCTAAATTTTCAGTCCTTTCAAAGTGGTGCAAAAATGTTGCACTTTTACACGAATCCCAGCCAGCTTCGACAACTAGTAAAAAAAAAAAAGTGGTCAGAGCCATCATAATTTATGCCACAAAGGAGTACAAATTGCAGCAGAAATTTACACCATTCCCTTCCTCTGACTGGAGTAACATTTCTGGCAGTGTCTTAATTAACTTGGCCTTTAAAATAACAGTCATGGTAGAAGGTTTAAAAGAATGGCATCATAATTTATAGGCCAATTTCACAGTTTTTTACTAAGATTTTGATGTGACCCATACCAAAATCCACTTTAGTAATTCTTCAAAGCAACCATAATTTCATAATCTTTACATTAATTTAAAGGGAAAAACATGCCTATAGTATACCTGATAGTTTTTTTTCTGCTTGTTTTTCAACAAGTCACTTGGTGTGTTTTCCACCCAGAAAATGTGTCAAATTTCCAATTAAAAAAAAAAAATGGCCAAATGAAATAAAATGGGAATTGAAAAAAGAAATGCCCCATACAAACACAATGTATCAAAATATGTATTTTTATGCAGGTTTTGATTTGATATGATTCTTACCAAAATAAAATACAACTCCACACTAAATATTCAAAATAGGACAAATTTTAAAAAATCAGTAACTGTCCATATGTATCATCTGAAAGTCTCCAGAGGGAGTTACGTCTGAGCTATTTGGTTGTAGGGTCCTAGCATGTGCCATCCCACAACCATCCAAAGCAGCATTTGGTGGCAGATCAGTATTTGGTGCTGGTAGCGATCAGTAAATGCTGCTTTATTTATGCAGGCAACGCTTCTTCAGTCTAAGCCACAACCTTGTGATAACACAAGAGATCTCACATTTTGACTCTAAATTATGCTTTAAAAGGTACAGGCCACAGTACCCACAACTCAGACGTTCGACCGAACTCCTGCTGGAGACCAGGGTTCTTTAGATGCTGCTTACAGACAGTTTTATCTGTTTTTTTATTATCTGTAATAATTATGGTATTGTGAGATAGATGGATAGATAGGCAGGCAAGCTCTAACTTTCCTCACCTACCACCGCCAAGAGGAGGGGAGTATTCTTCTCATTAATTCAGCAAACTCATAGCTATGTGTCTGATCTATTCTGTTATTATTTTCTGGCTAAAAGCAGAATGGACCTGTTTCTGGAATATACTGTCGATAGGTAAGATAACGTATTTAGGTGACTCGTCAGCTTTACTGCACAGAATGTAGCCATGTTGCTCTCTCTATACCTATAAGGTAGGATTCGCATATCCATGTGTCCAGACTGGTCGCATGTAGGAGTCTGTCAAATTCGCGTCAGGATGCCCAATGCAAGTCCGGACATCGCAATCCATACTTGGACAGTGTTTCACAGATGTCTGAATTTGGCCTAAATCTTTTATTTTATAATGCATCTATTTGTCATCCCATGATTTCATGTAAAGTTATCTGTGGTTATGTTGTCCAATCACTGTGTTTTTTAGCATTAACTAAGTTTTTGTATATAGATTATTAACTACTTATGGACTTTCCATAGACTTTAAACAACCAGGTTGTTCTAAAATGTCATTGCAGAGTAAGCAATGCAGATCGTATAGACACAACTGGATAGAGAAGGCAGAGCTGATTAATACCATTTTGTCATGGGTGCATCGCCACGAGGATCGTCGCGATTGCACATTCTGACTTCTGCAGTGAGTTGCTGTTACTTTGTGTTTGGTGGTGAGGGAGTTAATTTTACCTAGCTCTTTGCTAAGACTAGGTCCAGCCTCGCCCGGCTGCTTTTGATTATTTACTAATTAGCTTCCTTTATATTCCTGCCAGTCTGTGTGTTAGATGCCGGTGAAAGCATTCATACAGACTGCAGATAGGTTCTGAGAAGACTTAAGCTAAGAGCTCCTTTGTTGTTTCTCCTCACCTTGCTTATAGTTTATCTCCTAGACCTTTGGTGTTCCCTCTGTGTTTATATGTTGTATGAAAGACAGTATTTACTTTATCCCCTGTCTGTCTCGTTTGTCTATACTGTTTGTTTACCTTTACCTGTCCATTCCCTTTGGTGGTAATCAGGGTCCTTCTAAGGACTAGATTACAGTGGTCAGGGATTTATAGGAGACAGGGTTTACGCTGGTGGCCTGGACCTCTGTACCATTAACAGTACCTCCAGGTAGAGGGACTAGTCAGGACCCCAGTTTAGGGTCAGCATAGACCCCGGTCCACCTCTAGCCAGAGACAGCGTGAAAAGGATTCAGTATTGACCCACAGGATATTATGTCAGGTAATACTATGCTATATATACATGTTAATGTTATCTATTTATATGTTATATAGAATGTTGTCCCACTTGCTAGATTACTGACATTATATATTTATACATCTGCTAGACAGCGTGACATTTTCACCGGCCCAAAAAGATTCTCCCCAGCTACCATGGATCCAGTGGCCCAGCTTGCCCTGCAGTTGCAGAGTTTATCCATGAAGCTGACGGACATTAAGTCCAGGGTTTTGTCTCCCCCGGAGCAAACCAGGTCTGAACCTAAAGTTGCTCTCCCGGACAGGTTCACTGGTGGGCGGGACAAATTTTTTACCTTCCGGGAGGCATGTAAATTATATTTTCGGCTTCGGCCTCAGTCATCGGGGAGTGAAGAGCAGAGGGTGGGAATTGTCATCTCGCTCTTACAAGGGGACCCTCAATCCTGGGCGTTCTCTCTTCCCCCGGGTTCCCCGGCCCTCCAGTCAGTAGATCGATTTTTTGCTGCCCTGGGTCTGGTGTATGATGACCCGGATCGGGTCTCCCTTGCTGAAACGAAGTTACGTAGGATACAGCAGGGAGATCGTCCGGCAGAGGAATTTTCTTCTGAGTTCCGTAGATGGGCCACAGATACTCAGTGGAATGACCCAGCTCTTAGGAGCCAGTTTTGTCAAGGGTTGTCTGACAAATTAAAAGATGTTTTGGCTCAGTATGATTCTCCTCCGTCACTGGAGGCTGCTATGGCCCTTGCTATTCGTATTGATAGACGGCTTCGGGAAAGGTGCGAGGTAACTCCGCCCCCTGTTGTGACTCCACCTACTACTAAGGTCCCTTATATTGAGGTTCCCCTGGCCTGTTCTGAGGAACCTATGCAGTTGGGAGAGACATCATTTTGTAGGAGGGAATCAGCGGTGCGCCGCAAGACAAGAAGGTGTTTCTTCTGCGGAAGAGAGGGACATTTCGTTGGGGGGTGTCCCTTCCGTGCCTCATTGAGCAAAAAAGTCACCGAAAAACTGTTAATCCCAGGTTGTGTAGTGGACGACAACCTGGGAGTAGGTATTTCGTCCCCAGGTCCGTCTCAATTTCTCGTGCCTGCGGAGGTGATGGTTGGTGCGAGAGTTGAGAGGATTTCTGTTCTTCTTGATAGTGGGTCTGGGGCTAATATGGTGGACGCTCGGTTTGCCCAGGTGCAAGGTATGCAACTGAGTGTATTGGCCAAACCGATCCCTATACTTTCTATTGACGCCAGACCTCTCGGTCAAGGTAGCTTTGTACAAGCTGTTCATAACATAGACCTTCGAGTAGGGGCAATACATAAAGAACAGTTGTCTTGTTATGTGTTGGAGGGTCTTCCTACTCCTATTGTGTTGGGACTTCCCTGGTTGGCTAAACATAACCCAGTGATTGATTGGCAATCCAGAAAGATAAGCCAGTGGGGTGAATTTTGCAAGAATAACTGCATGAAAACGGTCATCGGTGCGGTCGTGCCTAGGACTTTGCCTCCTTTTCTGGAGGACTTTGGGGAGATGTTCTCAGAGGAGGGGTGTCAAAAGTTACCTCCTCATCGCACGTATGACTGCTCAATAAAATTGCTTCCTGATGCCTTATCTCGTAGTTTCCCAGGGGCTGGAAAGACGGATGACCCGGTTCCTATCCTTCAGGAAGGAGTGCTGAATGGTCTGAGTGCTATGGGGAACTGTTTCAAGCGGAGGTCTGATAGGAGGAGAGGGTCTGGTCCGGACCTAGGTGTGAACGATCTGGTGTGGTTGTCTACCAGGAATATAAAACGCAAAGTTCCCTCCTGGAAACTGGGTCCCAGGTTCATCGGTCCATACAGGATCAGTTCTATAATTAATCCTGTGGCATTTCGTCTGGACCTCCCTCCTACGTTTAAAATCCATAATGTATTCCACAAATCGTTGCTTAAGAGGTACGTGGCGCCAGTTATACCGTCACTTCTACCTCCTCCTCCAGTGGTGGTCAATGGTAACTTAGAATTTCAAGTGTTGAAGATCATTGACTCACGTCTGAATCGCCGGTCCCTTCAGTATTTGGTTCATTGGAAGGGATATGGTCCTGAGGAGAGGACGTGGGTCCCTGCGTCGGAGGTTAACGCAGATCGATTGGTTCGGACCTTCCACACAACTTACCCGGGCAGACCTGGCCCTGAGGGTCCGGAGGCCCCTCGTAGAAGGGGGGGTACTGTCATGGGTGCATCGCCACGAGGATCGTCGCGATTGCACATTCTGACTTCTCGCAGCTGAGTTGCTGTTACTTTGTGTTTGGTGGTGAGGGAGTTAATTTTACCTAGCTCTTTGCTAAGACTAGGTCCAGCCTCGCCCGGCTGCTTTTGATTATTTACTAATTAGCTTCCTTTATATTCCTGCCAGTCTGTGTGTTAGATGCCGGTGAAAGCATTCATACAGACTGCAGATAGGTTCTGAGAAGACTTAAGCTAAGAGCTCCTTTGTTGTTTCTCCTCACCTTGCTTATAGTTTATCTCCTAGACCTTTGGTGTTCCCTCTGTGTTTATATGTTGTATGAAAGACAGTATTTACTTTATCCCCTGTCTGTCTCGTTTGTCTATACTGTTTGTTTACCTTTACCTGTCCATTCCCTATGGTGGTAATCAGGGTCCTTCTAAGGACTAGATTACAGTGGTCAGGGATTTATAGGAGACAGGGTTTACGCTGGTGGCCTGGACCTCTGTACCATTAACAGTACCTCCAGGTAGAGGGACTAGTCAGGACCCCAGTTTAGGGTCAGCATAGACCCCGGTCCACCTCTAGCCAGAGACAGCGTGAAAAGGATTCAGTATTGACCCACAGGATATTATGTCAGGTAATACTATGCTATAATATACATGTTAATGTTATCTATTTATATGTTATATAGAATGTTGTCCCACTTGCTAGATTACTGACATTATATATTTATACATCTGCTAGACAGCGTGACACATTTCTGCCTTCCTGATTGTTGAATTTACGGAGTGAAAGGAGTGGAAGGGGAAGGAAAATATGTTTGTGAAAGTTTGTGTATGCTACACATGGTGTTGTTGGTATTGCTACACACGGTTGTGTATTACCATGTCATATATCTGTCATTATGTGTATTCCTAGGATACAAGTTTATGTTATTCATGTGTCTATACGTGCCTTTGCTAACGTTCATTGTTCCCTGGAAACTTTTACTTTACATACTGCTACTGCTTCAAAAATATTCAGTCCAATGAAATTTTTGTCAATAATCCAACATAAAGTGACACAATTGTAATTTGTTGAAACGAAAAATATGTGGAAAGATTGTGTATTTGTACGTGTTACCGTAGATAAGAAATATTTAGACTTTGAGTGAATTCGAGAAACAATTAACTGAAAATTCGCATTTATTCGGCCCCTTTAACTTAATACTTTGTTGCCCCACCTTTTGTTGCGATTACAGCTGCAAGTCGCTTGGGGTATGTCTCTTATCAGTTTTGTACATCGAGAGGCTGAAAGTCTTGCCCATTTTTCCTTGGCAAACAGCTCGAGCTCAGTGAGGTTGGATGGAGATCGTTTGTGAACAGCAGTTTTCAGCTCTTTCCACAGATTCTCGATTGGATTCAGGTCTGGATTTTGACTTGGCCATTCTAACACCTGGATACGTTTATTTGTGAACCATTTCATTGTAGATTTTTCTTTATGTTTGGGATCATTGTCTTGTTGGAAGACAAATCTCCGTCCCAGTCTCAGGTCTTTTGCAGACCCCAGCAGGTTTTCTTCAAGAATGGTCCTGTATTTGGCTCCATCCATCTTCCCATCAATTTTAATCATCTTCCCTGTCCCTGCTGAAGAAAAGCAGGCCCAATCCATGATGCTGCCACCACTATGTTTGACAGTGGGGATGGTGTGTTTAGGGTGATGAGCTGTGTTGCCCTTATGCCAAACATATCGTTTGGCATTGTTGCCAAAAAGTTCGATTTTGGTTTCATCTGACCAGAGCACCTTCTTCCACGTTTGTTGTCTCCCAGGTGGCTTGTTGCAAACTTTAAACGACACTTTTTATGGATATCTTTGAGAAATGGCTTTCTTCTTGCCACTCTTCCATAAAGGCCAGATTTGTGCAGTGTACGACTGATTGTTGTCCTATGGACAGACTGTCCCACCTCAGCTGTAGATCTCTGCAGTTCATCCAGAGTGATCGTGGGCCTCTTGGCTGCATCTCTGATCAGTCTTCTCGCTTGAGATGAAAGTTTAGAGGGACGACCAGGTCTTGGTAGATTTTCAGTGGTATGATACTCCTTCCATTTCAATATGATCGCTTGCACAGTGCTCTTGGGATGTTTAAAGTTTTGGAAATCATTTTGTATTCAAATCCGGCTTTAAACTTGTCCACAACAGTATCACGGACCTGCCTATTGTGTTCTTTGGTCTTCATGATGCTCTCTGTGCTTCAAACAGAACCCTGAGACTATCACAGAGCAGGTGCATTTATACGGAGACTTGATTACACACAGGTGGATTATATTTATCATCAGTAGTCATTTAGGACAACATTGGATCATTCAGAGATCCACAATGAACTTCTGGAGTGAGTTTGCTGCACTGAAAGTAAAGGGACCGAATAATATTGCATGCTCCACTTTTCAGTTTTTGTATTTCCACAAAAATTTTAAATAACCAATAAACTTCATTCAACTTCACAATTGTGTCCCACTTGTTGTTGATTCTTCACCAAAAATTTACATTTGGTATATTTATGTTTGAAGCAAGATATGTGGGAAAAGGTTGAAAAGTTCCAGGGGGCCGAATACTTTCCAAGGCACTGTTTGTATAAAGTTAGGGAAAGTGCAGTTTGCAGGATTGGCCACTAGATGGGGGGCATTTTAGTGCCCACAGTTCTTAGATAGTGTAAGTATATGGTTAACAGTAGGAGGGGCTGCTGTGTGGTAAGCCAGTGTAGGTGTTAGGTTTAGTCAGAAGGGCAAGGGACGCCCGAACCGTCCAGAAGGGCTATAGGCCCAGGACACTGCAGCAGCCACACAACGTTAGTGAAGTGAAGTGAAGCCTTCCACAGCACCAGAACAGTACAGAAACAGGCCAGTACAGTTTGAGGGGCCAGAATGTGGCAACTCATTGCTTGGGCTGATACCCTTAGGCCCGGGCGAAACGGCCAAGGGACCGCGCAGATGCAGTGAGTACGGACAGTTGATTCTTCACCAAAAATTAAGATTTGGTATCTTTATGTTTGAAGCATGATATGTGGGAAAAGTTTGAAAAGTTCCAGGGAGCCGAATACTTTCGCAAGGCACTGTATATATATATTATTATATCAGAAAAAATAGCATTCTGCTGCAAGTCCAAATTGTTGTATTTAGCCATGCCCAAGCAAAAAAAGAAAAAAAAATTGTTAAGGAAAACAGAGCACAATTTTTATATTTTTATGGTCATAAAAAATGTGAAAAACAGACAAGTATTTCCTAACGACAAAAAACATTAACTACTACTACTCTAACAACCCCAACTCAATCAGCATGTTTGAACCAATAAAATAACACTTATACTCTCCTCTGGAGCAGGCGCTATTCCATCGATGTGGCCACTCACTCTACCAAGGATCGGGTGACATTATTGTTGCGGCCAATCAGCGCTGCTTTTGGATGACTCAGACTTCAAGAGGAGGTGAGCGGTCTGATGCAGCTCTCAATTCCTCTTAATGTCTAATTTGTCTGACGGCGGGGAGAGTGAGGCCAGCGCTGATTGGCCGCAGGGATTGTGTGACATAATGTCACGCGATCCCCAGGAGAGTGGGTGCTGACGCTGCTGGAACGTCGCCAGCATTGGAGGGGCATATAAGTGTTATTTTACAGGATCAAACATGCTGATTGGGATAGGGTTGTCCGAGTAGTGGACGACTCCTTTAAAGGGAACCTATCAGCAAAATTGTTCTGAGTAACATACAGACACTGCCAAGTTGGCGCCGTTATTCTGATTAGGCTGGAGTCACACTAAACGTATGAAAAATCGGTCCAAGTCTCCCTGCCAAGAGTTGCAGGAGTGTAATGCGAGTGTCATGTAAGTACAATCCGATTTCTCACACCTAGCATCCGATTGACATCCAAATGAAGTGCGATTGCTATCCGATTGCAATGCGTTTTTAACATAAGCCTTTACATACAGCAATTCTCTGTCATTTACACATCGTTTTCGAAGGAAATATTCTTTAAAACACACATGGCAATTCATCTGCCGCGTACAGTATAACCAACAGAGTGACAAGTTAGAATAGAATAGATAGAATAGATATATACATATAGAATACATAGATATATAGATGTTAGTGACACACATATATATACATGTATTTATATTGCATAGATAGAACAAAAGCCGGCAATTCATCTGCCGTGTACAGTATAATCTCAGAGTGACAAGTTAGAATAGAATAGAGAGATTAGATATATACACATAGAATAGATGTATATACAGTACAGACCAAAAGTTTGGACACACCTTCTCATTTAAAGATTTTTCTGTATTTTCATGACTATTGTAAGCTTTTCAGGGGATATAGCTCTGGGATCGCCGTCCGGGTAGACGGAGTGGCACGGAAACAGTTCATTCACAGACAGCAGTTCTGGTAAAAAACTGGCCGCAACCAGTTTTATTAAAGTCCACAGCAAACAGAACATAATCAAAACCAAATCATAAACATAAGACCTGGGCTTGTCCAGCCACTTACTACACTTAGATAGATTTCCCTATCTATCCGGGACCAGACTCTAACAGCCTGGGCCAAAACAACACATATGTTCAGCATTTACCAGCATGGAGTTTCACAGAGTCTCCTCCTTGTGTCTGAAGGCACCTTCAACGTCCAGACTTGAGAGAGCTCCCCTCCTATTCAGCAGCTATCCGCATGGATTCTCACAGAGACTACTCCTGTGTCCGGGGTACATCGAGCACCCAGACTGAGACAGCTCATACTCCTGGAGACTCCTTCTTGTGCCTGGACTCCTTGTCCAGACTAAGCGAGCTCTCTGTCTGTGTTCGCAGACACCTACTTCTGGTCTCCTAATTAACAGCTGAGTGGTTTCAGGCCTGAGCTGCAAGTGTGTACTGAATGTAAGGTGTAGTGACCTTTCTCTACCACTAGGTTTACAAAGCCATACATTTCCCTTATACCAGTCAGCAAAGTATCTAGGTGAAATGTACACCCCATTCAACACAGATACTCTCACTGTCTCACATATCCCCCCCTCTTCTCCAGACCGGAGGGCTGGTCATCCAGACCGGAGGGCTGGTCAACAATCCAAAAGAGACAGTGAACTCTGGACCAGTCATGGCCCTCATCAGCTTCATCTTCACTACTGTCATCTGTATCTTCACCTGAGCCATAGCCAACATCAGCTTTCTCTTCATCTGAAGCATCCGCACTACCCTGTACCCTCCCAGGCCTATGCTCTCTGCGGGCCTCGGGTATCCTGCACGGTTTCATCTTGACCTTAGGGCCGGGCTCAGTTTCGATATAGTGCCTGGCCAGAGAAGTACGACCCGGCACATCAGAACACTTCTGCTGACTCTTCCTCAGAAACTCACGTACCTCCTGTCCCTGGTGCACTGACCATGTGTCACCAACTATCACAGAAGGTATAGGGGGTTTTTCACTTTTCTCTAGTTCCCCTTGAACCCTCTTTAGCACATCTATTTTCTTGAATATCGGTTGACTCATAAAGTCTATTTCACAGACCTTAAGCTCCTCTGCCATGGTCTCTGACCATTTTAAGCTACACTGTTCAAATGATTGGGACTGTAGAAGGAGCTGATCGTTTTTCTTTTGCAGTACACATAATTCATCCGCTAAGTCTCCAGCTGAATTGTAATGTTCTACCGTAACAACAGCATTCTTATATAGAGCCTTAGACTTATTGAGCAGCATTTGCTCTTGCAACGAAGAGATTCCCTGTATCCTTCCTTTTACTTCATTGACCTTCTCACGAAGATGCTCATGGCTTTCATCACACTCCTTCATCACAGTTTGGAGTTTTTTCTGAGAAGTCATCAATTCATCTGGTACCTGTTGGACGTCTTTTATGTCTTCGGCCCCTTCTTCAGG
Source organism: Oophaga sylvatica (assembly GCA_033576555.1). NCBI lineage: Eukaryota > Metazoa > Chordata > Amphibia > Anura > Dendrobatidae > Oophaga > Oophaga sylvatica. The sequence goes on from JARQOD010000003.1 coordinate 387,548,555, forward strand.
CTCTTCTGGTAGAACATGCTCAGAAGCCCTACCGTCAGTCTTACATTCTACCTCTTCAGTCACATCATTATGGTCTCCAATATTTCCATTTATTCCGGCTTTCAAGTTCTCCTTGATAGCTGCATCTGTATACTCAGAACCCGCCGGATTCTTCTCTTCCACCACGTTCTGCATCCCATCTGAGCTCCCGTGTGTCTGCAGCGGCAACTGAGTGACACATCGCTTTTCCCATTTGTTGGGACGTGGCTCCGATGTAGACTCTATGAAAGTGCGCTTGAGCTCACCAACGCCAGCCTGATGTCTCAAAATCTCATCTTGTGACTTATCCAGATCCTTGGTGTCACTCGGGAACACCGCTGGGGCTCCGGGCGCCGAACTTCCAGCCTGAGCTTCACGAGTTGCAGCTACTGATCCGAACCGCAACCCGTCCACGCCGCTGTCTTCGGCAGAAACAGATTCCTGGACAGAGTCAGTCCCCATATCTTCAGTCTTGTTCCTCACAGCTTCACTTGAGACCTCAGCTTCTGATGAGGCATCTGGCTTGGTGACTACCACTTCTATGGCTTTTTCCACCTCTGCAGCATCTCCCTCAGAGTCCTTGGCACGATACAGATCCACACCATACCTTGGTAACTTCACATTTCCAACATCATCTACTTGGGCTGTGTTCAGTTTCAGAGTCCTGCCTTTAAAGCTCAGCTCTCCTCCTTTCACCTTAGTCTTCGCCAGGGAACCGGCCAACTGTAAAACATCTTCAGATGCCATCTTCTGTCCGACTGCAAGGTCAGCATCAGCCTTCCTCTCAGGACTCTCAACCTCCTCTGCTACCATGCCTTCCTCATTTGCACTGGTTGCTTGATTGTCATCAGATGATTCACTATCACTACCACTATCCCTGTCTGACCCCTTTTTCTCAGCCACATCTGGCTCACTTTCAGGGTTATACATTTCATTTTCATTCACATCCTGCTCACTGTCAGGGTTATACAATTCATTCTCATTCACATCCTGCTCACTTTCAGGGTTATACACTTCATTTTCATTCACATCCTGCTCACTGTCAGGGTTATACAATTCATTCTCATTCACATCTTGATCTGGAACCTTAGTTAACATGTCATCCACAACATTAACTTCACCATCTGGTCCCTGGTTTCCCTCAGGTGGTCCCTCAAGTATGTGACTATGTGACAACCCCAGCACTATACTTCCATATAGCTCAGGTACTAGGAGCTGGCTCACGACCTCTCCCTGGACTTCAGTGTCCCTATACAACAGGTGAGTGTTTATGGCAACATGAGGAAACCTCTCCTCAGAGCCAGGCTCTTGGGAAACCTCATTTAGAACATTTATATTTTCCTGGGCCGTTTTAAGAGAGGGGTCTCGCCACTGCTCACTCTCAAAATTGTCACAGGACACAGGTAAGTCAGGGACACTCGGTTCCCGAGAACCACCATCCTCGTCTCCCAACATCACCTGCAAAGGAATTTCATCACTATCACAGTCATCATTATTATCAATATCATTATCATGATTATGATCAGTATCATCATCACTATCATGATCATCATCATTATCATTATCAGCATCAGCATCATTATCATGGTCATCATCATTATCATGATCATCATCATCATTATCATTATCATCATCATCATCATCATTATCACATAAGTTTAACGGCCCACTAGCATTGTGTTCCGCCCCTCGGGACTGCGCACCCTCAATAGGAGCTTCATCACACTGTCCATCAGAAACATTTTTCCCCCAGAGATCCTTAGACCGGGGAAAGTCATTACCCAATATGACGGGGGGCACCAGGTTCTTCACTACCCCCACTTCACATGAAACCTCCCGCGTTTGGGGATCAAGTCCACGACAGTCTCTGGGTAGACTTTGGTGTCTCCATGGACGCACACCACACTCAGGTGTTTATCAGGGATAAAGTCCCTATCAATCAGGCTGTCCCATACGGAAGTCACTGGACTCTCTGAGTCCAAGAGGGCCTGTGCTGGGCAGTCATTTACAACCACCGGGGACCCCTGTAGTCCAGTCTCTTCGGCTGAGGTGGACATACACACAGGCTCTGCGCAGGAGAGAGGGATCCGCCAACATCACAACACATAGGCTCCCCCTCTATTGGACAGTTGGCTGCAATTTCACGACATCTCCAACACTGTCCATCACACTCTCCCACCCACACGACCCCAACAGCTGGAACGCTCTTACCGGGAGAGTTCGGCGTCCAGGAACTCTGAAGTGACGACCTCTCAGATGGCTGGTCACGGAGGCAGTCTTTGGTGGCGAAGGCCCTCTCCATCAGGCTGACCAGACGATTGGCGTCCTGGTGGTCTCCTTGTCCGACCTCTGGCTGTACCTCAGGAGGACGTGCTTGGGTGTAGCGGTCCACTATCACCTTTTCAACGCCATAATCAGGTTTGCTGACTGCAGACTCCCAACTGCATCTCCAGTCATGAACTCCCCTGGCACGGGCTGTCACCGTAACACCCAGCCGGGTAAGAATCTCCGCTTTCAGCTTGGCATAGTCTTGGCTGTCCTGCTCGCTCAGGTCAGCATAGGCCCTTTGGGGTTCTCCAATCAGATAGGGTGCGACCATCATGGCCCATTCAGATAGGGGCAGATTCTCCTTCTCTGCCAGTCCCTCAAACCTAGTGAGATATACCTCCACATCGTCACGAGGTGTCATCTTTTTCAGGGACCGTCTTACCGCCTTCTTTACAGCGGACAATGCAGGCGACTTTGCAACATTACTTTTGGACGATGCGCTGCAAGTCTTTTGTAGTGCTGCAACCTGCTCAAAAAACAACCGGTTATTCTCCTGCTGCTGCTTCAGGAATTGCTGCTGGGCCTGCTGCATGCGCTGCTGGTGCTGCAGGCGCTGCCGCTCCATGCTCTGCTGCATGCTCCGCTGGGCCTGGACCAGGTACTCAACGAGCTCCTCCATACTGCCGGACTTTCTTTCTCAACCACGGCAGTCTTATGTTGCACATTAACTTGCGCCATTTGTTCAAACAGCGCCTCCATGCTGTCATCCATGCTGTCAGACTTCTCTGTCTCAACAACGGCAGTCTTCACTCAAGACATACACACTCCACAGTCTTTTCCACAGAAAATTCAGCTTTGCTGTGCAGACACTTTTTTTTTTTTTCTCTGCAAACTCTATTAGGGCCACTGTCTCTTTAAGACTGCTCCAACAGACTTTTCCTTTGCTGCTGCACACTCCACAGTCTTTTCCACAACAAGTTCAGCTTTGCTGTGCAGACACACTTTTTTTTTTTTTCTTTTGCAAACTCTATTAGGGCTACTGTCTCTTTAAGACTGCTCCAACAGACGTTTCTTTTGCTGACACACTTTTTTTTCTCTGCTGCTGCTTCAACAGACTTCACCTTTATTGCTGTCTCTCGCCACTGTGCTGCACGCACATTCTAGCACCAATTGTAAGCTTTTCAGGGGATATAGCTCTGGGATCGCCGTCCGGGTAGACGTAGTGGCACGGAAACAGTTCATTCACAGACAGCAGTTCTGGTAAAAACTGGCCGCAACCAGTTTTATTAAAGTCCACAGCAAACAGAACATAATCAAAACCAAATCATAAACATAAGACCTGGGCTTGTCCAGCCACTTACTACACTTAGATAGATTTCCCTATCTATCCGGGACCAGACTCTAACAGCCTGGGCCAAAACAACACATATGTTCAGCATTTACCAGCATGGAGTTTCACAGAGTCTCCTCCTTGTGTCTGAAGGCACCTTCAACGTCCAGACTTGAGAGAGCTCCCCTCCTATTCAGCAGCTATCCGCATGGATTCTCACAGAGACTACTCCTGTGTCCGGGGTACATCGAGCACCCAGACTGAGACAGCTCATACTCCTGGAGACTCCTTCTTGTGCCTGGACTCCTTGTCCAGACTAAGCGAGCTCTCTGTCTGTGTTCGCAGACACCTACTTCTGGTCTCCTAATTAACAGCTGAGTGGTTTCAGGCCTGAGCTGCAAGTGTGTACTGAATGTAAGGTGTAGTGACCTTTCTCTACCACTAGGTTTACAAAGCCATACATTTCCCTTATACCAGTCAGCAAAGTATCTAGGTGAAATGTACACCCCATTCAACACAGATACTCTCACTGTCTCACACTATGAAAATTGTAAATTCACACTGAAGGCATCAAAACTATGAATTAACACGTGGAATTATATACTTAACAAAAAAGTGTGTAACAACTGAAATTATTTCTTATATATCTGGAATTCTTTGCCCCAACACGTCCGACTATCAACCACATTCGGATCCTTCAGACGGAACCTGAAAACCCATCTCTTCAGGAAAGCTTACAGCCTGCAATGACCCGCTGCCTCCTCACCACTACCGGAGATATCGCCTCAACCAACACCGGAACTGCTGCAACCCCCCAACCTGCTGTCTCCTTCCCCCCCATCCTGTAGAATGTAAGCCTGAACGGGCAGGGTCCTTTCCCTCTGTATCAGTCTGTGATTGTTAGTTTGTTTACTGTAAGTGATATCTGTAATTTGTATGTAACCCCTTCTCATGTACAGCACCATGGGCGTACCCAGGATCAAAACTAGGGGGGGGGGCAAGCCAATGTATAATACAGCAGTGTATGCGACACTGCACTGTATATACCATATATTATACATGGCAGTCGCGCTCATGTCAGGAGCGGTACCAGCAAGTCCGAGGATTGCAGTGCGATCCTCGCATGAGTTATACGGCCGTCTGTCTATGCCCTTGTTATAATAATACTGAAATATTAATCTATTATTAAAGTATTAAGGAGCTCACAAGTAAAAAAAAAGCCCCCTACCTCCCCTGTCCCCCACGCACACCCCAACAGCCCATCGTCTCACATGCACCCCTTAGTGTTCTGTCCCACTGACCCCACAATACCCCCATCCTCTCACATGCACCCCTCAGTGCTCTGTTGCCCCTCCCCACTTCAGCCCCCACAATACCATCGTCCTCTCACAGTAAACCCCCAGTGCCCTAGCCCCACAATACCCCCATCCTCTTACATTCAACCCCAGTGACCTGTCCACCCTCCCTCACAATATCCCATCCTCTCACATCAACCCCTGTGTGCCAGCCCCCACAATATCCCCATCCTCTCACATTCACCAACCAGTGCCCTGTATCCCCTCCCCCACAATACCCCATCCTCTCACATTAACCCCCCAGTGCCCTAGCCCCCAAAATACCCCATCCTCTCACATTAACCCCCCCAGTGCCCTAGCCCCCCACAATACCCCATACTCTTACATTCACCCCAGTGCCCTGTACCCCTCCCCACAATACCCCATCCTCTCACATTAACCCCCCCAGTGCCCTAGCCCCCACAATACCCCATACTCTTACATTCACCCCCGTGCCCTGTACCCCTCCCCCACAATACCCCCATCCTCTCACATTAACCCCCCAGTGCCCTAGCCCCCACAATACCCCATCCTCTTACATTCACCCCCAGTGCCCTGTACCTCTCTCCCACAATACCCCCATCCTCTCACATTCCCCCACAGTGATCTAGCCCCCACAATACCCCATCCTCTTACATTCACCCCAGTGCCCTGTACCCCTCCCCCACAGTACCCCCATCCTCTTACATTAACCCCCCAGTGCCCTAGCCCCCACAATACCCCCATCCTCTTACATTCACCCCAGTGCCCTGTACCTCTCCCCCACAGTACCCCCATCCTCTCACATTCCCCCACAGTGACCATGACATGCCGGAGCAGAATGAATTAAATAAATTCCATCCCCTCTTACCATGAAGCTTGCAGGCAGTGGCTGAGGCAGGAGCAGGAAGTGTCCAGTGTCTGCACACAGAGGGCACTAGGACTCAGTGTGGCTGAGACAACTAGAGACTGCAGGGCAGAAAGTGAAACTACAGCTGCTGCAGCCAGGAAGGAAGGAAGAAAGAAGCTCCTCTGGAGAGACAGCAGCTCCGTGCACTGCGCACACAGACAGGCACTGCAATCTGTGGCAGAGGGAGCCGCCATTGTGCTGCTCTCTCCGCTTTCTTTCATTTTGTGCCCCTGCTTCTAGGGGGGGGCACCTGCCCCCCTGCCCCACGGTGGATACGCCCATGTACAGCACCATGGAATCAATGGTGTTATATAAATAAATATTAATAATAATAATAATAATATTCTAGGTTCTTCAAAGTAGCCACCTTTTGCTTTGATTACTGCTTTGCACACTCTTGGCATTCTCTTGATGAGCTTCAGCATTGTGAGCAGGAGAACTTTCTCACGCTTGCGGTCCCGTCAGACAGGAAATAGCAGTTCACAGGAAGACACTGTGCACACGGTGCTCAGTTTCTCCGCTGGATGACTGGCTGCATAGTTGCACCATGCAGCCTGCCATCTAGATGTAGCAGAGCTGAACCTGTCGTGGGACTAATGAGTATTCTATATATTGAAAAAAAAAAAAAACTCCTTCAGCAGGCTGAGGTTCCAGTGGTGTCTGCGCTGCTGTATGATCCACATGTAAAATGTGCATATACTAGGTAATTCAGTTAATTGGTGCTATAAATAAATTAATCAAAATTTAAAAAAGCCTCCTTCAAGATGGAGCGCAGTAGCAGCTATCGGTGATCGTCAATAGATGGTACTGCGCAGGTGCCAGCAGCGCCACATCTTGCTGGAAAATAAATTGTCTCCACTAAGATGGTGCTGTTTGCGCCTGCGCAGTAGCAGCTATCAGCGATCATCTCATATTCATTATGTAAACAAGGGGGCAGGTCACTGAGGGATCAGTGACCTATCCGAAGCTATACAGATAAATGGCAAAGATGAGCTCCACATGAACACCCCCACAGGCCGCCCCAGAGCTTGAGCATATCATTAACTCAAAACTGAAAATAAAGATTACACAACAAAAGACGGATTTAATCAATCAAGGTTTTTTGTAATCAGTATAAAGGTGCAGACCTGATACTGTCTGTAGGTTACTGAGCACAATCCTGATGACAGGTTTCCTTTCAGCACAACAGATCACAAAAAAGTGGCAAGAATGATTTCAATATCGGAACGAGAACAAATTTTAGATCTCTGTACGAAAAATACCAAAGATGCTCCTGGTCAGGGACGGGGGAAAATAGAACAGTATTTATTCATTCATTCACTAATATCACATTAACTCTACAATGCTGTACATACATCACCAACACAGTGTTGAACTGATTAATACGATTTAGAATTAGAACAACCAAATTCTGAATCTAACCATTATTATTATTATTATTATTTATTATTATGGCGCCATTTATTCCATGGCGCTTTACATGTGAATAGGGGTATACATAATAAATACAAGTACAGTAATCTTAAACAATACAAGTCACGAGTGGTACAGGATGAGAGAGGACCCTGCCCGTGAGGGCTCACTATTTACTAGGGATGGGTGAGGATACAGTAGACGAGGGTGGAGTTGGTCGTGCAGCGGTTTGGTGGATCGGTGGTTACTGCAGGTTGTAGGCTTGTCAGAAGAGGTAGGTCTTCAGGTTCTGGTTGAAGGTTTCCATGGTAGGCGAGAGTCTGATATGTTGTGGTAGAGAGTTCCAGAGTAGGGGGGATGTGCGGGAGAAATCTTGTATGTGATTGTGGGAAGAGGAGGTAAGAGGGAGTAGAGAAGGAGATCTTGTGAGGATCGGAGGTTGTGTGCAGGTAAGTACCGGGAGACGAGGTCACAGATTCATAAGTATGCCCCTTTATGTGACATTATCCAATTCTAGTAAGGAAAAGGAAGAGCGCACAATAGAGTTTTAAATGTTAAAACAATACAGACACCAACATGGATCTGTTCATCAGGTGGTGTTGAAACAAAGCAACATGTATCAAACGCATATATCAGCTGCTGCAGGACACCAGTCCAGAGGACTAAGGGAAAGAACATATCCTGGTGAAGTGTCACTGGATGCACTGCTAATAGTTATATCCAACAAATATTTTCCTTGAAAACTTTATTTTAGAAGGCTTACAAAGTCAACGCGTTTCGAGGTCTACGCAGGACCTCTTCATCAGGACAGAAACCTAGACCTATAAGCAGGGCATCCGGTGACACTTCAACCGGATATGTTCATTATCCAATTCTGACATGTAAACATTTGCCCCCTGCTTGTTGCTGTTGTTCTTTCAGTGCCAGAAGGTGAGAAGGAAGCAGCTGTCATTTGACAGCAGCTCATCGATATGTAGAACAAGTGAGCAATCTACTACTCCTGGTGTCTGATCTGGAATTGAATTTTTGCAGAATGAAACGTAACCGCGTGTGAACAAAGGGAAATTCCTTTAAATTCTACCAGGGACAGCTCCTTTATGGTACATTGTGGACTTGTGGCATTGTTTTCTGCCGCTTCTTTGTGGGGTATTAGGGTTACCAGGACTTGCTATGATATTCCCCTCTCCAGTAGGTGTCACTGCCAGACAATGCTGCTTAAATGCATTGAAATAATAGTCACAGCTGCGCTAGGGCTTTGCTTGAAGTTTGGAAGCCCAAAAGGAAAAAACCTGCTCTATGCTAACAAAACAGGGAGAGTAGAAGCAAAAGAGAACAATTAATCAGTGCAAGGATAACTGCGCGTTGTCAGGACCTGTTTGTTTAGCTTCTGATGTGCACTTGTAACTCGTGCTGAACTCCTTCCATTTTCAGATTTTGAAAGGAAAGCGATTCTCTATTCTATTATCTTCTAGGGAATTCAGCACGGGATTGAACACAAAACAGAATTTTCAAATTGTTTGCAAACGACTTTATGACTGGAACACTGCTTGAAGCTCCCTTGCAATTATCCAAATCCCCTGGGTAGAGCCCACAGGCTGGCATGTTTGCTTTACAAATAGTCCTAAGCGCAGAGATCTGCTTCTTGGCTTTGGCAGCTCGTTGTTGGGTGACGTCAGCGGTATTTTTCTGTGGGGTTCACGTGTTTCCTAATATATCAGATCAGTTGCCTGGTATTTTTGCCCAAAAAAAAATAACAGTTCACATCTTGTTTGGCGCGGCTTCCTTGTTCCTATTGGATGGATTCACAAATTTTCAGAATTTTCAGGGCTTCTTCTTTATCAGCTCAAGCAAGTGTCATCTCAAGAATGTGATTGAGAACCAGTTCATTGGCTTCACATGTTTAGGACTGCCATTCAACATTATGCTATTCTTTATAAATTGTTCTTACTGGGTGAGAATACGGGGTGTCATGGTGGCAGTGGGCACCATATAGTGGAACATAAAATGCCTCTGGGGCTATAATACAGAACCATAGGACTCGATGTGTCACCATAGAGGCTCCATGCACATGGCTGTGGCCTGTATACGGGTTTTAGTGTCCTCCTCTAACCATTTATGGACTAAATTCTGGCATAAAGACCACTTGATCTTTTTTTTTTTATAAATAAACTGGTTTCCTCTTTGTTGTATATAATTTATATATTAGAAATACATAGACTACACCACCATTGATCATTCAGCTGCTACAATCCTCTCGGGAGTTAAGAGATAATTCCGGTGCGATCCTCAAAAGACAAAGCAATCAAAACAGTTGAATGTGCAACATCGAAAATGTAACCACTTAATACGGAATGTCATCATTATAACCCTGTAATGTTATCTTTTATTTATAAGTCTATTCCACTGCACGGCCGGACAATGAAGATGGCAGAAACAATTTTAAGCAGATGAGCTCAGGAAGTAGTGTAATCTGTGCCTGTCCCCATACACTAATCATGAGGAGCATGGGGTTATTGTGCGAACATATTGTGATGTGTGTGTGTGTGTAGATACATTTTTATTTTTCCTAAAATCCCACCTCTAAAACAAATGCTTTAATGTAAACCTTTTTTAAACATGGCACAAGCGTTTGTGTGTGTGTGTCTAGCGCCTTTAACTTTAGCAATAGTTTTGGTGAATGTTTCGCTGCCTTTTTTTAAGATATTTTACCTTAGAGGATATATTGCTACTTTTTACACTAAAGTATAATTTAAATGAAATGTTACTCCTCTTGCACATCTGCGCTGCGCAGTTTTAGCTCCGTTGTCGTTGATAAGTTCACTTTCCTTTGAAGGAGAGAGGATGGAAAAAGACCTTGAAAGTAAATTTATGGAGACAGTAGACAACCCTTCACACCTTTCCAGAGGAAGCAGAAAATGAATATCTCCCCTCATTTCTATGGGAAAAAAAAAAAACATTACCTATGAGCGACCTCATTTGTGTCCTAACAGAACATAATCACCAAATGGAAAGTTGTGGAATATATACTGTGCATAGATACCTATTTGTTCGATGCTCTGTGGCTTTTCTTTCCCCATTCGTGCCGTTAGCCTACATTGTCATTTTATAGAACAAGAAGAAAATATTGAGGAGGAGGAAAAAAAAATCAAATTTGCTCTCATACACAAATCTACCCTGGCATTCTATCAAGTGTAATATCCATGAATTTTTAATCAATGTGTTTCTATTAGGTAATTGGGAGTCTTGAGAACTTTTTTTTCTCCCTTTTGTCTTTGATGATTTTCATCTTGTATCGGCTCCGTATAGAGACCACTTAGCACGTACAGAGGTTTGGGGACGTGTGCTAGGTTTAGCTCGTGAGTGAACACATATTTCTTTGGCTTGGCAGAGCAACATTTCTGAAATTAACGATATCTATAAAGAATGAATGCCCGTATCAGCGTAACCACCCTGCTCTCTCAGCAGTTCTAATATTTGTCTCCAACACAATTCCTGGAATAAGTGCACATGAAGACTTGATTTTCTGCCATGGCTCTAAGTGGCTTGTGGGATTTTAAGTTGGGATTGACATGTACGGCTCTCAACAGATCGAGGTTAGAACTGTGTATAAAAATCTAATGTCATACACATAAGACAGAACTTGCAGGAACGTGCAATATATCTATGTATTTGTAGAGACAGTGTTCATTTTAAGTTCCACGCTAACTAAAAATAGTTCAGTTTGGGTTAAAAAAAAAATTCAATCCTATTTTTCTAATGAAATGTTCTTGCCTGTCTGAATCAGATTTTAAGAATTTAAAGGACATGCTCGCCTTTGCAAATATTTTACTATTACTCTAATGTGTTAACTATATTTTTTTAATTACTGTACTTGTATGCAGCTCCAGTGCAGATTTTCGTAAGGTATGCAGAATTCTAATATACTCTACGTAATCACGTCCCACCATCAGATAGACAATTTCCCAATAGATGTGTGAAAAGATGAGCAGGAACTATTTAGTGCCACTTATCTCTGAATAATCATCAGGTTCTGACATCAGAATGAGATGTTTATATAAATATTAGCTGTAGACATGTTAATAGGAAATTCCCACTTATGTGTATAATGAATGAATCAATGGCCATTATTCTCCAGATTTTAACAATATGATTTCTTTTAAGAAAGTCGATGTCTTTATTCAAAGCAGAAGAGCAAAGGTGCCGACGCGTCTCACTGTGATGACTATTATTATCATTGTTTTGATTATTGTTACCTCTGCTGCCATTAATCATGTAGTCAATAGTTGGTAATCACTTTAGCTTGTGGAAGGTTTTTTATAAATGAAACGGAAAGTAATCTTTTCTGATTTTACATGGTATTCGCCAAACTAATTATTTCTTTATTTAGAAAATAATTCCCTGTAACAGAGCTCATTAACTTGTGCTTAGCAGACCCAAATATGTGTATTGTGTAGCACAAATATGTAGACGCCTGTGAAAGGAAAAATATAGCAGTAAATTCAGAGCTTATTCATTCATTGTCATGCTTATTGCATGTAAAATAAACAAAAATAGACTTGTGCCTAACATTGTGTATATATATATATATATATATATATATATATATATATATATGTTAAATATATGTGATTCATTCTTTTGATAAAAATCACATTGTAACAATAGAAAATGGAAAAAATTGGATGTATTCATCTCATCAGTTCCGAATAGACTTAATGAATGGCGTGACCGCTATAAAATGGTTTTCAGCCAAAAACATTCCAGATTTTCATTCTTTGTTTTGTATCTTATAACGGTCATTAAGGCCTCATTATGTAGTGTATATATGCTAGACATTAAATCATAACTTATGTGTTCTCTCTTTGTGTATGTGTGTAGTTAGATATATACATATATACCACAGAGTACAGCAGCAGTACACACTGTGTGCCAGTGTAAGTGCAAACATTACGGTACATGTATGAAATGTAAACTGCATTGCCGTTATATAGTTAATACTTATAAAATTGAGGTACTTAGCAGATTAGTGAATTAGTGCGTGCTCACCAACCATGACAAGGCGCGCCTATGTTTGATGGGACTCTATCTATATCAGACTTACATCTACTGATCCAAGGCCTACAAATTCAAAAGGCAGCTAGTAACCAGTTCTAATTAAAAACAGTCTTAGACAGGAGGCAGTCGCCATCTCCAGATATATTCTACAAAAAAAACACCATCTGACCAGCACCTCTTATAAAATGATGGAAATATGACGAGGTGCAAACTGCAATGACTGTAATAAATCCATACCAGACAGGGCAGCAGCACACTGTGTGCGCCAACATATATGCAAACACGAATATATCAATTTTAAAATGCATTGTTGTCATATACACTATACTTATAAAATGTACAGTTGTGCTCAAAAGTTTACATGCCCTGGCTGAATTTTTGCTTTCTTGGCCTTTTTTAGAGAATATGAATGATAACACCAAAACTTTTTCTCCACTCATGGTTAGTGGTTGGGTGAAGTCATTTATTGTCAAACTACTGTGTTTTCTCTTTTTAAATCATAATGACAACCCAAAACATCCAATTGACTCTGATCAAATGTTCACATACCCTGATGATTTAGACCTGATAACATGCTGTCATGTGTGCATTGCCACGAAGATCGTCGCGGTTGCACATTTTGACTTCTCACAGCTGAGCTGCTGTTTCTTTGTGTTTGGCAGCTAGGGAGTTAATTCTGTCTGTGCTCGGTTCTGGGACTGGGTGCAGTTTCTCCCGGCTGCAATTGATTATTTGTTGATTGGTTTCCTTTAAATTCCTGGTTGTCTGCTTGGGGAGTTGCCAGTGAAACCTTCATGCAGACCACAGATAGGAATGAATCTGTATAGACTTTAGTTGTGAGCTCCTTAGTTGTTCTAAGCTCAACTTGGTTAGAGTTTATTTCCCAGACCATTTATTTTCCTTTGGTGTTTGAGTGTGTATGCAAGCGAGTGTTATCCTGTCTGTCTTATATGTCTAATCTGTGTATTTAGCTAAAATCAGCCCATATCCCTTTGGTGGTAGTCAGGATCCTTCTTAGGACTGATTACAGGGTTCAGGGTCTGATAGGAGACAGGGTTAGGTTGGAGACTTGGACCTCTGAACCATTATCAGTACCTCCAAGGTGAGGGATTAGTTAGGACCCCAGTTTAGGGTCAGGTTAGATCCCGGTCCACCTCTTTCCTGTTTCAGCTCATCAAGTCCTCAAGATTAACCCTGAGTTCAGCAGATATCGTGTCAGGTAAATCTATTCTATACTTACATGCTGATGTTGCTATACTAGTTGTTGTATAGAGTGTTGTTCCTGTATTAATAGTTTACTGACATTGTATACATATCATTAGACAGCGTGACATTTTCACTGGCCATAAAAATTATCTCCAGTTACCATGGATCCAGTAGCCCAGCTGGCTCTGCAGTTGCAGGGATTATCCATGGAGCTGACGGACATTAAGTCCAAAGTTTTGTCTCCCCTGGAGCAAACCAGAGTTGAACCTAAGGTTGCTCTCCCGGACAGGTTCACTGGTGGGCGAGACAAATTTTTCATCTTCCGGGAGGCATGTAAATTGTATTTTCGGCTTCGGCCTCGATCATCAGGGAGTGAGGAGCAGAGAGTGGGAATTGTTATCTCACTTCTGCAAGGGGACCCTCAATCCTGGGCATTTTCCCTTCCTCCGGGATCCCCGGCTCTACTGTCTGTAGATCAATTTTTTACTGCCCTGGGATTGGTATATGATGACCCAGATCGGGTCTCTCTTGCTGAGACAAAATTACGTAAGATACAGCAGGGAGATCGTCCGGCAGAGGAATTTGCTTCTGAGTTTCGTAGATGGGCCACAGATACTCAGTGGAATGACCCAGCTCTTAGGAGCCAGTTTTGTCATGGGCTTTCTGATAAATTAAAAGACGTTTTGGCTCAGTATGAGTCTCCTCCTTCTCTGGAGGCTGCTATGGCCTTAGCTATCCGTACTGATAGACGGCTTCGGGAGAGGGGTGAGGTAACCCCACTCCCTGTTGTTTCTCCACCTACCACTAAAGTCCCTTATGTTGAGGTTCCCCTTGTCTGTTCGGATGAGCCTATGCAGTTGGGAGGGACATCATTTCGTAGGAGGGGATTGGCGGTACGCCGCAGGACTAGAAGATGTTTTTTCTGCGGGAAAGAGGGACATTTTGTTGGAGAATGTCCATCCCGTGCCTTGTTGAGCCAAAAGTCGCCGGAAAACTGTTAATCCCAGGTTGTGTGGTGGACGACAACCTGGGAGTATGTATTTCATCCGCCAGTTCTTCTCAGTTCCTTGTACCAGTGGAGGTGGTAGTTGGTACGAGAGTGGAGAGATTGTCTGTTCTTCTTGATAGTGGTTCCGGGGCTAATCTGGTTGACGCTCAGTTTGCTCAGGCTCAAGGTATGCATCTGAGTGTATTGGTCAAACCGATCCCTATATTCTCCATTGACGCCAGGCCTCTCGGCCAAGGTAGCTTTGTTCATGAGGTTCATAACATTGACCTTCGGGTAGGGGCAATACATAGGGAACAATTATCTTGTTATGTGTTGGAGGGTCTACCTACTCCCATTGTGTTGGGACTTCCTTGGTTGGTTAAACATAACCCTGTGATTAATTGGCAGTCCAGAGAAATAAGCCAATGGGGTGAGTTTTGCAAAAGCAACTGCATGAACACAGTCATCAGTGCGGTCGTGCCTAGTACATTGCCTCCTTTTTTGGAGGATTTTGGGGATGTTTTCTCTGAGGAGGGGTGTCAGGAGTTGCCTCCTCATCGCGTGTATGACTGCTCTATTAATCTCCTTCCTGATGCTAAGTTGCCTAAAGCTAGGTTGTATAATCTTTCTGGTCCTGAGAGGCAGGCTATGAAAGATTATATTTCTGAAAGTCTGGCCAAAGGGCATATTAGACCTTCATCTTCCCCAGTAGCCGCGGGGTTCTTCTTTGTGAAGAAGAAAGATGGAGGCCTACGCCCTTGCTTGGATTTCGCGAACTTAATCGGATTACTGTTCGAGATCCGTATCCACTCCCTCTTATTCCTGATCTCTTCAATCAAATTGTTGGCGCCAAATGGTTTTCTAAATTGGATCTCAGGGGGCGTATAATCTGATTAGGATAAAAGAGGGGGATGAGTGGAAAACGGCGTTTAACACGCCGGAGGGACATTATGAGAACCTAGTCATGCCTTTTGGTCTGACTACTGCACCAGCAGTATTCCAACATTTTGTTAATGACATTTTTCGTCACCTTGTGGGGCTGTTTGTGGTTGTATATTTGGACGACATTTTAATTTACTCGCCAGATCTTGTGTCTCATCAGGAGCATGTGAGACAGGTGTTGCAGATCTTGCGAGACAATAAATTATACGCCAAACTGGAGAAGTGTGTATTTGCCGTACAGGAACTTCAGTTTTTGGGTTTTTTGGTGTCAGCCTCCGGTTTCCGTATGGACCCTGAAAAGGTGAGAGCAGTGCTTGAATGGGATCAGCCAGGGGATCTTAAGGCTCTGCAGCGTTTTTTGGGGTTTGCTAACTACTACCGGAAATTTATTTGTAATTTCTCATCTGTCGTCAAACCTCTCACTGACATGACAAGAAAAGGGACGGATTTTTCTAAATGGTCGGACAAAGCTTGCCAAGCCTTTTCCTCTTTGAAGAAATGTTTTGCTTCGGCACCCGTTCTCATCCAACCAGATGCATCTCAGCCGTTCATTGTGGAGGTGGATGCGTCTGACGTAGGGGTGGGTGCTATATTGTCCCAGGGTCCGTCCCCTGGTAAATGGCATCCGTGCGCTTTCTTTTCTAAGAAATTGTCGTCCGCCGAAAGGAATTATGATATCGGCAATAGGGAACTTTTGGCCATTAAGTTAGCTTTTGAAGAATGGCGTCACTTTTTGGAGGGGGCAGTCCACCCGGTTACCGTTATTACTGATCACAAGAACCTGTTGTATTTGGAATCCGCTAAGCGTCTGAATTCCAGACAAGCTCGATGGTCGTTGTTTTTTACCAGGTTTAATTTTGTCGTCACTTATCGCCCGGGGTCTAAGAATGTAAAGGCCGATGCCTTGTCTCGCAGTTTCCCAGGGGCCGGGAAAATGGATGACCCGAGTCCTATCCTTCAGGAGGGGGTGGTAGTGTCGGCTGTATTTTCTGAGCTTGAGGAGGAGGTGTTAGAGGCTCAGGGGGACGCCCCTGCAGGACCTCCAGGGATACTGTTTGTCCCAAATCTGTTGAGACAAAAGGTTATTGAGGCACATCATAATTCTGCTCTAGCAGGACATCCAGGGAGTAAGGCTACTTTAGATCTCCTTTCTCGCCGGTTTTGGTGGCCTAATGCTAATAAAGATGTTATAACTTTTGTCGCGTCATGTGGGGTGTGTGCTCGCTCTAAAACCCCTCATACCCGTCCGTCTGGGACCCTTTTACCCTTGAAAATTCCGGAGCGTCCATGGACTCATTTATCTATGGACTTCATTACGGACCTTCCTCCGTCGTCAGGGAATACTGTCATACTGGTGGTTGTTGACAGGTTCAGTAAGATGGCACATTTCGTTGCTCTTCCTGCACTCCCTAATGCTAAAACTCTGGCGCAGGTGTTCATTAGGGAGATCGTTAGACTTCATGGGTTGCCTTCTGATGTGGTGTCAGATAGGGGGTCTCAGTTTGTGTCCAAATTTTGGAGGGCATTTTGTTTACGTCGGGGGATGCAATTATCATTTTCCTCGGCTTTTCATCCGCAGACCAATGGTCAGACAGAGCGTCTGAATCAGAGCTTAGAGACATATCTCCGGTGTTTTGTCTCAGAGAACCAAGAGGACTGGTCTTCTTTCTTGCCTCTGGCAGAGTTCGCTCTTAACAACAGGCGGAGCGAGTCCACTGGTAAGTCCCGTTTTTTGGGGCATATGGTTTTCATCCCCAGTTTTGTACTTTCAATGGGGGGGGCCCTTCTGGGGTTCCTGAGGAGGAGCGTTTCTCGTCGTCACTTGCTTCTGTGTGGAGAGGTGTATTGAATAATCTGAGTGCGATGGGGAACCGTTACAAACGTATGGCTGATAGGAGGAGAGTTTCTGGTCCAGATCTGAATGTGAACGATCTGGTATGGTTGTCTACCAGGAATATAAAACTTAAAGTGCCCTCCTGGAAACTGGGTCCCAGATTCATCGGGCCGTACAGGATCAGTTCCATAATTAATCCTGTGGCATTTCGTCTGGACCTCCCTCCTACGTTTAAAATTCATAATGTGTTCCACAAGTCATTACTTAAAAGGTATGTGGCACCAGTCATACCGTCACCTCTACCTCCTCCTCCTGTGTTGGTCAATGGTAACTTGGAATTTCAAGTATCAAAGATCATTGACTCACGTCTGAATCGCCGGTCCCTTCAGTACTTGGTGCATTGGAAGGGGTATGGTCCAGAGGAGAGGACGTGGGTCCCTGCGTCTGATGTTAACGCAGATCGTTTGGTTCGGACCTTCCACAGAACTCACCCGGGCAGGCCTGGCCCTGAGGGTCCGGAGGCCCCTCGTAGAAGGGGGGGTACTGTCATGTGTGCATTGCCATGAAGATCGTCGCGGTTGCACATTTTGACTTCTCACAGCTGAGCTGCTGTTTCTTTGTGTTTGGCAGCTAGGGAGTTAATTCTGTCTGTGCTCGGTTCTGGGACTGGGTGCAGTTTCTCCCGGCTGCAATTGATTATTTGTTGATTGGTTTCCTTTAAATTCCTGGTTGTCTGCTTGGGGAGTTGCCAGTGAAACCTTCATGCAGACCACAGATAGGAATGAATCTGTATAGACTTTAGTTGTGAGCTCCTTAGTTGTTCTAAGCTCAACTTGGTTAGAGTTTATTTCCCAGACCATTTATTTTCCTTTGGTGTTTGAGTGTGTATGCAAGCGAGTGTTATCCTGTCTGTCTTATATGTCTAATCTGTGTATTTAGCTAAAATCAGCCCATATCCCTTTGGTGGTAGTCAGGATCCTTCTTAGGACTGATTACAGGGTTCAGGGTCTGATAGGAGACAGGGTTAGGTTGGAGACTTGGACCTCTGAACCATTATCAGTACCTCCAAGGTGAGGGATTAGTTAGGACCCCAGTTTAGGGTCAGGTTAGATCCTGGTCCACCTCTTTCCTGTTTCAGCTCATCAAGTCCTCAAGATTAACCCTGAGTTCAGCAGATATCGTGTCAGGTAAATCTATTCTATACTTACATGCTGATGTTGCTATACTAGTTGTTGTATAGAGTGTTGTTCCTGTATTAATAGTTTACTGACATTGTATACATATCATTAGACAGCGTGACACATGCACAGAAGTTGACACAAATGGGTTTGAATGGCTACTAAAGGTAACATCCTCACCTGTGACCTGTTTGATTGTAATCAGTGTGTGTGCATAAAAGCTGAGTGAGTTTGTGGGATCCAGACAGACTCTTGCATCTTTCATCCAGCCACTGACGTTTCTGGAATGTGAGTCATGGGGAAATCAAAATAAATGTCAATGGATCTACGGGAAAAGGTAGTTGAACTGTATAAAACAGGAAATGGATACAAAAAGATATCCAAGGAATTGATAATGCCAGTGAGCAGCGTTCAAACTGTGATTAACAAATGGAAAACCTGGACTCTCTGAAAACTAGTGGTATGGCTGTTTCAAGATGCACAATAAGGAGGCACTTTAAAAAAAAGTCGTGACATAGCGGAGTGGCTCAAAGAATTGATCAATTGTTTGCTAAATGTCTCATTTTAAAGTACAGTTAGAAATCAATATGTGTATTGCACTTCATGTATTGCATGCTGACCATAGGCAGCGCTGGCTTCTTGGCTTTTTTTTTTAAGAAAAATGGGCTGCATGGTTGAGTCGCCAGAAGAAAGCTATTACTGCACAAATGTCACAAAGTATCTCACCTGCAATACGCAAAACAGCACAGAGACAAGCCTCAAAACTTCGGTAATTTGGAGTGATGAGACCAAAATTGAACTTTTTGGCCACAACAATAAATGTTACATTTGAAGAGAGGTCAACAAGGCCTATGATGAAAGGAACACCATTCCTACTGTAAAGCACGGAGGTGGATCGCTGATATTTTGGGGATGTGTGAGCTACAAAGGCACAGGAAACTTGGTCAAAGTTGAAGGAAAGATGAATGCAGCATGTTATCAGAAAATACTGGAGGCAAATTTGCAATCATCAGCCCGGAAGCTGCGCATGGGACGTACTTGGACGTTCCAACATGACAACGATCCAAAACACAATTCCAAGTCGACCTGTCATTGGCTACCGCAGAACTAAGTGAAGGTACTGGAGTAGCCATCTCAGTCTCCTGACCTCAATATCATTGAGCCACTCAGGGAAGATCTCAAGCGCGCAGTTCATGCTAGACAGCCCAGGAATTTACAGAAACTGGAGGCTTTTTGCCAAGAAGAGTGGGCAGCTTTGCCATCTGAGAAAATAAAGAACCTCATCCATAACCACCACAAAAGACTTCAAGCTGTCATTGATGTTAGAGGGGGCAGAACACGGTATTAAGAAACAGGGTATGTGAACGTTTGATCCGGGTCATTTGGATGTTTTGTGCTGTCATTATGATTAAAAAAGAGAAAACACAGTAGTTTGACAATAAATGGCTTCACCCAACCACTAACCATGAGTGGAGAAAAAGATTTGGTCTTATCATTCATATTCTCCGAAAAATGGCCAAGAAAGCAAAAATTCGGCCAGGGTATGTAAACTTTTGAACACAACTGTAGGCACAAATTGGAAGTTAAATAGAAAGATAGACAGTTATTCATGTAGACATATTGAGAGAAACCTGATTTTTGTACATATTCTAACTTAAAGCAGTTTTACAACGAGCAAAGTACATTTTAATTAACAGATCTTGGAATAAGAATAATTCCACAATAGGATGTATTAAATAAAATATCCCTGTGCTGAGATAATCTTATAAATGTGCCCCTGCTCTGTGTAATGGCCCTATCTGACAGTACAGGAACATGGTCTGATCATATCACAGCTACTGGGCAGGTGAGAAAGCAAAAGAGAGTAAATAGACATTACAGCACGGGATCACAGCTGAGTCTTTTTGTGAGGCAAAACATTTCACTGCCTGTTTTTAAGCAATGTTTTACCTAAAATAATCATTTGTGATCCCGTGCTGTAATGTCTGTATCCTCTTTTACTTCCTCCCCTGCCCAGGAGATGTGGTATCATCAGACACAGCCATTACACAGTACAGCAGGGGCACATTTATAAGATTATTTCAGCACAGGAACATTTTTTTAAGTACATCTAGTTGTGGAACTTATTATTATTCAAAGATCTATTCATTAAAATGTTGTTTAAATTTAACTTTCTGGGAAAACCTCTTTAATGCTACTGAGACAAAGTTGTAATTCATTACTGGAGTCTCCTAGTCATCACATAATATTTGTACTGCTACTTGCTATATTGCAGAAGGCACTACTTTGGCCTACCTTAGGCACTAGTGCAGCCTCCATAGTTTAGGCATTGTTAAAGGTAGACTTGCAAGGTGCGAACAGTGGCCTTGGAAATCTGAGTCCTAGTAGAACAATGGCAGTAAGAAGCTATATATTAAACCTAAATCCTGCGGCAACACACCAGACCAAACACAGTATTTCCCAAATCACTCACCAGCTCTTCTTAGAAGCCAAGGGAAAAACCGTTTCCTCTGGAATCCTATAGCGTATTTGAGATCATGGCACTCGCAAAATATAGAGGATTGAACATGCTTCAACAGGGCTGGACTGGGACAAAAAAGCAGCCCTGCCACACAAACCCCACCAGCCCACATACTATAACACTCCCCCCACACACAATTAGTGGATTTTGCTATACTTCGTCATGCCCTTCAACACTCCTCTTAAAGGCATTATTTGAAGTGCCATATGTGAATGCCACCGCAGTGCGCATGATCGACCGCTTCTTTAGAGCGCTGGTTCTCGGGATCATGGGGTCCCAGCGGTCGGAACCCCAGCGACTACATAGGTCTCGGGATAGGGGATTACTTGGCATAATGCATTTAAATGGGTCTTCCAATATATACACTGTATTTTTCGGACTATAAGACGCACCTAGGTTTTAGAGGATGAAATTAGGAAAAAAAAAACTGAAGCAAAATATGTGGTCAATTCTGTACTTAATATCCCCTATCTTGGTAAATATGGTCCCCTCATCCCCATCCTGATACACATGGCCCCTCATCCCTATCCTGGTATGCATGGCCCCCTCATCCCTACCTCTGGTATGCATGGCTCCATCATCCCTATCATGGTATGCATGACCCTCATCCCCAACATGGTATGCATGCCTCTTCATCCCTGGCCTGGTATGCATGGCCTCCTCATACCTATCCTGGCAGGAATGGTCGCCCTCATCCCTATACTGGTATGCAGGACCCCATCCTTATCCTGCTATGATTGGTCCCATCCTTTCCTTATCCTGGTATGCATGGCACCATCAGAAAAGATTAAGAAAAAAACAAACCATTACACTTACCTTCCCAGCACTCCCTCGCAGCATCTTGTTCCGATGCCAGCAACTGCTTTATGCTTGTAAGAAGGCATGGCAGGGACGTCATGCGCTGCTTTCAAGCCGAAGGTCAGCTGACGGAATACTCAGTGCTCTGTGCGGTGGTACTGGCCAGCGTCAGAGTGAGGCTCAGGCGTCCTGTGCGTGCCGCGGCAGCGGGCTTTTCAAACATCTGCAGAGGCCCTGGTGCGCGCTCTCCTGCTTGCCTGTACTGACGAGGGCCAAAGTCGCGCGACAAATGAGGACTGCGCTCTGGTACACATATACCTGCTCATACATGTACACATTATTGTCAAGGTGACATCTTTTTTTCTCTCTCAGCATGTTAGTGGTTAATGTTTCCTCACAGGTCAAAGTGACAATCCTCCCTGCAGAGCAGCCATGGCCGCAGTCATTCACTCTGGAGATGGAAAGCGGCATGTTAAAGTCCTTGCCTCGCTGCAGGCGGAAGCCTCAAGGAGCCGGTCCATCCATGGTCACTTTGTAATCCTCCATGTCAGCAATCTGCAGAAGAGACAAGACAGAGATGTCAGCAGTGGAGGGGTTAACCTGCAGTGGCTGTGGAGCCCCACATCTGACCACAGGGCCCGCATAGTGTTCCCATACAGAGGGCACAATCACCCACTAGAGCCGCTGCACCCATGGGCTCTACATGCACCTCCGCATCTCCCCGTAGTCTCACCAGGCAGCAGGCGGCGAGTCCTGCCTGCTTTCCCGGCCGGAGTGTAAGATAACACCGTGCCGGGACCGAGAAATACGGAGAAGTGAATCATGCTGGGGTTTGGGAGGGCCCAGCACAGCACCAGATTCCCAGCTCCTATCGGGAGGGGGGTCCAGGCGTCCTGTGCGTGCCACGGCGGCGGGCTTTTCAAACATCTGCAAAGGCCCTGGTGCGTGCTCTCCTGCTTGCCCGCACTGACGAGGGCCGCAGCTGTGTGGCCCAGCTGCGCAAGGCACACATATTTCCTGGAAAATGCACAAGAAGGTAACTGTAAAGCCTGATATTCATTCACGCACACTTCTCAGCATTGCCACTAGAGGCATTTCAGACTATTTAGTAGTGTGACATAGCAAAGTAAGTTCAGTCAAGCGTAGGGTGGCTCAGGAGTGAGTCATCCCGTCCAGTCAGTCTGTGCAGGAGGAGAGGAGTGAGCACATTCTGTTCAGTGCAGTTTAGTTTCTGTTTCAGTCAGAGACAGACGGAAGGAGAGTAGAGTTCAGTCTTGGAGGGAGAGGAGTGAAGACTGATTCCTGAAGGAGCTCAGATAGTTCATTATACAGACGTGGAGGCTAGTACGAGTAGACGGACTTACTCTAGCCTAGTCAGAACTATATCTGAATCTGAAGCTGCTACTCAGAACAAGCTGCCTGTGTTCCTAAGAAAGTGGAAAGTGACTCTCAGAGCTACAGCGTAAATACAGTCTGACGAAGCGTCCTGTGAGCTGCTCTGTGAAGGAAAGAAGGAAAGGGACTACAGCAGTTATACCAACGAGCCAACTGAGAACAGGTCAGTGAGCACTGAAGGAAAGCTGACCTTGACACCATTGCTACACGTGCTTATGTTAAGGGCGAGAGCAGGGCGAAGGGCGAGTGGAGAAGTAAGAGTGACAAAGGGGACAAATCACCCTCACTCAGTTAAACCGGACACCGGGGTCCGAAGCATTGCTAGTACTTCACGTCTAGTGATAAGAAAACCGGAGGCCTTGATGGACTTCAAGTCGCAGAAGGTAGCCCTAAGCGCTGATACGTAACCGGAGTCAGGGAGAACGGGGACTTTGAGCAGGACCCTGCAAAAGTAAGGACTTAGTTCTCTCAACATCTGATAATCAGAGACATAGAAGACTCCACCACAATGTTGGCCGGGCGTAGTTGCTATTGAAAGAGTTGCACTTGACTTTATGCAAGTTTGTACTCACACACATTACAAGGAGAAAGGAGGCCTCTAACCTGCTCAACAGTTTTCCTGAATGTGCATTCTCCACCCCGACCAGCTTCCCGGGACATACCTGCAACATCTACAAGTAAAGGTATGGAAAGAGACTGCATTGTGTGTGACTGAATTCTTATCTGCACCCTGCATTACCACCATAGACTTTGAGGAACCAGTCCCACCTGTGGGGGACTTAACACCTAGCTGCCATAACATCCCCTCAGAGATCTACCCTGCAGCGCTGGTCAATCAGATCAGAAACCACAGGTGGCGTCACGAACTATAACTACAATCCCCTGTAAATATTCCCCCATTGCATGACCGCCAGGGCCACGGACCGAGCTCTGCTGCCAGTGACATTCCCCATAGACTTCCATGGGCTCGGTTCCGAGTACCCCATAGCCCTGGTACCACCAATGTGGTGCGCGTCACAGCCGCGCGACAAACGAGGGCCGTGCTCATGAGCTGATGCGGGCAGCCGAAACCCTGGTCAGCATGTGCACTGATAGAGTATGCGCGCACCAGGGCCTGTGCAGAAGATTTAAAGGGCCGGCGGCCCATTTTGAAGCTCAGAGCCGCCGACCCAGCGGGCATCTACCCACCTGGGCAGGTGATCAATCCGGGCCTGTGCTTCAATTTAATACTACCAACAGCTCCCACTTACTCCGAATATAAGTGATTTGTCCAAAGGTGGGAAGAGTGAAGCCAACACTGACTGTGTGAATGTCACACGAGCCACAGGATAATGAGTGAAACTACCTGCAATGTATCAGTCAATGGTCATTGATTCTAAAGTTACTCCAAGACTGTAACGACCACATATAGATGTGCTGCTAAACACAACATATTTGTAGTTTTACATACTGTATTCACTGTATGCACATCTCGTCCAAATACTCATACATAACATCAGTTATATTTTTTTTATTTCTCAAAATATTTTTATTCTCCTTTTTGTCTCTTCTACTTGAACAATGTCCTTCATCTGAAACAGGGGCCGAGCAGTGTCCCACCAGATGTGGGCTCGGTGCCACTTCATACTTTGGAGGATCATTAGCAGAAATCATTAGCTGTAACACAACCTTCTCCATAAATCTCCACTGTACCTGAATCATTTGTCTGTGCTTAATTTCCATCTCCCTAATTTTATGATTTGTTCCTCATTTGATGAGAGTATCTTCCATTAATTGTGTAGTAAGTGAATCTCGTTTCAGCTCCGTTGAATGTTTCAGCTCTGACCCTTCTTGCTGTATTGTCGGATTTTTTTTCTGCTAGGATTGAGTGCCTGTAAAATCTTTCTCTACTTTACCGGCTCTGTCAGATAACTATGACCACCGTGTCTCTGATAATACTGTATATACATAGCATCACTCCCATCATTCTCTTACTTCTACAGCAGCTGAGTGAGTTGTATACCGTACCTCATGGCTGACATTTCTAACTTCCATCTTTAGTTCTATAGGACTTTATGTAAATAGTCTGATTGCATGGTCGGGCTTATTTACCCGACAGCAAAACCATTATTATATCAGCTCACACATTACTATAAAGTAAAATGATTATGGAGGTTTGAGCTGTTGGAAACTAATTAAGGTTGGCTTACATTGTATTTTTGAATTATCTTCAATGAAACAAGAGCTACATCCCTTTACATTTCTTTGCCAAAAGTTTAGAATGTTTCATAATAACAAACTAAGTAATAATCATCTCCAGTGAAAATGTTTTGATTTGAGCATGTGACCACTGGTGTCAATTACTGGCTGAAGAACACAACTGCAGCCAGTGGTTGGCTGGAAAAAGTTATATGTGCAAGTCGAAACATCTTTGCTGGAGGCCAAAGTGGTGCCACGAGAGCAGGAAAGGGACTAATACATTTTTTATTGCCATGTTTCCCGAAAATAAGACAGGGTCTTATAATATTTTTTGGCTCCAAAAGATGGGTTAAGGCTTTTTTTATACAGTGGTTGTCTTTTTTTTCCATGGACAACAATCCACATTTATTCGTGAGCAAAAACATCAACATTTATTCAAATACAATCTTGTCATCACACACTGCACATTCCAGCCTGTCTCCTCTCTAGTTCTTCTAGAGTCCTGCAGTTAAAGGACCTTTGGTGACATCATGTCACCAAAGATCCCTAAGCAGTCTTAAGCCCAGTTTTTCACCCCACCTACTGCCAGCCCTGACTGTAACTAGTGATATCAATTAATGATCCAAAAATAACCTGTGCTTGACATACATATATATATATCCCCTCCGTTGCACTATAATTCCACAGATTATGGGGAGTGAACAGAAAAAGCTCAAATATAAGGCCATTTTTTCAAATAAGTAACAGATTATTAGATATTTTTTAATTACAAAACTAAGATAAAAAACACATAGTAACCTCAGATGTGAGAGACACTGTTGGCTATGGACACCTTTAAACACACCCTACTAAGTATAATGCATAACTTGTGATTTTATATAAAATATTATGAAGATTTGAAGAGGGGAGCAGCCTATTAGTAATAAATCATGCTAGACGCAAAACCATGCAGTATTTATAAAGTGCTTGTGCTTGAGATAAGGAAAAGTTGTATACCCAAGTCTCATATGGAACATGATTGACAAATTGTATTGCATATAGAATGCCTGAGTGTTGGAGCAGCGAGTCCCTAAAGTTAAAGCAGTTGAACTGCAACTAGCAAAATATGATACAATAGATGCAGGAATTGAATCTCTCAATGTGTACTTACTGGGTGTGTGCGCATTTCGTCCACAGTTTTTCTCCTGTGTTGCCGGGAGGAAAGAATGGGGGACTGGACAGATTCCATGACCCGGGAAATGTACCGGAAATGCGGGAAAGAGCTCTGTTTCCCGCCGGCAGCGAGAGAAGAGACAAGCGTTCAGCGCACTCCACATTGTGAGGGACAGCGTGGAGCTGAGCCTCAGCAGAGCTTTCGGGTACGTACCATTAAGCCAGTGAGCATGCAGAGCGCCGCACGCCCGGCTAAGCAGAGTGCAGTGCTTGCGCGGAGGAGCGGGTTCCACGTCTAGGACCCGAGGTACATCCTCCATTACTGACAGACATGTGACAGCACCCCCCTGTACAGAAACTCCTGCAGTGCTCCCCACTTTGGCTGCACAGATTTATGAACTAGGGGCTCAGCGGGCCGAACCGGTAACCGCCCTAAGTTGGACCGTGCTTTGTTGAAAATCTTCTGAGGACACCACGCCAGCCGTTGCTGGTATTCTAACTCCATCGGACTGTATGTGGATAAGGACCAGAGAAGACTACGTTAAGTGCCATTTAAATATTAGACTGTCTAGTTAAACCTTTTAATCCCCCTTGTTTTATTGTTCATCGCTCCTTGTTTATTAACTCCCTGCGAGGAGACCATTGTCATCCCTTTGGTTAAGAAATGAAATAATATTGTTCTACAGCCTTGTTCTGCAATCCCTGCGTTACTGCATTCCCGCACCTCTTTACACAGACATCAAGGATTTCATCTTCATTATATTTTTATTAGTGCTGAGTGAACGTGCTCGGATAAGGTGTTATTCGATCATGCTCGGGTGCTAACTGAGTGACTTCGGTGTGCTCGAAAAATATATTTGAGTCCCCGCGGCTACATGTCTCGCAGCTGTTTGACAGTCGAAACACATGCAGGGATTGCCTAACAGCTGCGAGGACTCGAACATATTCTTCGAGAACACCGAAGACACTCGGTTAGCACCCGAGCATGTTCGGATAACACCTTATACGAGCACGTTCAATCATCACTAATTTTTACTGTTAGGTCTATCTCTAGATAAGAGCTCAAGTCCTGGGTTCTGGCAGCTTAATTTTTGACTTGTGAACAGTGCTGTCTGTAAATGGGGATAGGGTGACTGGCCAGCCCCTTCTTTATTACAGGTGATAGATAGGCAGAGGAAGGGTCTGGCTTAGCTATTGAATGTGGCCAGCCAGCTCCCTTCACACACAATATTAATGGCATGATGGCACAGGAAACTTTCTCTTTTCCACTTTGTGTAGAACATGAGTGAGTGTGCCAGGCCCAGAAACATTGCTGTTATTTGGAGCTCAGAACACCTTTGAGAATAATACAAGTATCTTATTAAACATTGTATATTTACATATTAAATATATTGTAGCCTTTCCGGGGGTTTTAGCTCTGAGATCGCTGTCTGGGTAGACAGAATGGCATGGAAACAGTTCATTCAGACAGCAATTATGGTAAAAACTGGCCGCAACCAGTTTTATTAAAGTCCACAGCACACAGATAAAACAAAGCATAAACAAAAGACCTGGGCTTGTCTAGCCACTAATTACACTTATATAATGTCCCTTTCTATCAGGAACCCAGACTCTATCAGTCTGTGCCCAAAACAACACATATGATATATGTTACCAGTATGGAGTCTCCCAGATACTCCTCCTTATGTCTGAAGGTCCACACGACTTCCAGACTTGAGAAAGATCCACTCCTATTCAGTAGTCATTATGCTGGAGGTTCACAGAGACACTCCTGTGTCCGGGGTCCTTCCTGCACCCAGACTGAGACGGCTCCCCTCCTCTTCGGTAATCATCAGCATGGAGGTTCACAGAGACACTCCTGTGTCCGGGGTACATCTAACCCAGACTGAGATAGCTCCCCTCCTCTTCAGTAATCATCAGCATGGAGGTTCACAGAGACACTCCTGTGTCCGGGGTACATCTAACCCAGACTGAGATGGCTCCCCTCCTCTTCAGTAATCATCAGCATGCATGCTCACAGAGACTGCTTCCTTGTGCCAGGACACCTCTCTGTGTCCAGGCTGAAGACAGCTCTAACACTCTTGGCTTATCCGCATGGATTCTCACAGAGACTGCTTCCTTGTGCCAGAACACCTCTCTGTGTCCAGGCTGAAGACAGCTCTCACACTCTTGGAGACACCTTCTGTGCCTGGACCCCTTGTCCAGACTGAATGAGCTCTCTGACTGTGTTTCCAGACACCTATTTCTGGCTTCTTAATTAACAGCTGAGTGGTTACAGGTTTGAGCTGCAAGTATGCACTGAGTGGAAGGTGTAATGACCTTTCTCTACCACCAGGTCTACAAAGCCATACACCTCCCTTATACCAGTCAGCAAAGCACCCAGGTGAAATATACACCCCATCTAACCCACATATTCTCACTGTCTCACAATATATATCTCAACTTATTTTTTTTAAGTGGTCGAGTTTTTTTTACTTCCAGCTACACGGACCAAAAATGTAAACCTGTTCATCCTTCCCCATAATGAAGATTCTCATCAATTTTCTTGTCTGTGTTCTTCACTAGTGCTTAGCTCCAGGTTTGGAGTGTGGGAGGAAACTGGAGAACCCGGAGGGAACACATGCAAACATGGGGAGAACATACAAACTCCTTGCAGATGTTGTCTTTGGTGGGATTTGAACCCAGGACCCCAGTGTTGCAATGCTAACGACTGAGCCACCATGCTGCCCTATCTCAAGCTTAACATTCTACCAAATCTACAGTGGAAGGTGCCACCCATAGATAAGAAGTGCAGAGAGGTTATTTAATAAAACAAATTTTTATTGAGATACAACTTCTTAAAAACATACACAATTGCGACATATACAACATAGATGAGGGGAGACTCCAAAAGTAAGAAAAAAGGGGGAAAGAGTACAATATGCCAATGTGATAAAACCACCAAAATATGCACAATCACAAGTAACCATAAATAAATACATAGGCACTAGATATCTCAAAATAGGAGCATTAAAGCCTCCATGATCATTATAGAAATGTCCTTTAGTGTAGTAAATACGATTTGAAATGTCTTATAGAACTTGTGAACCTTTCCCATATGAAGTCAGCCAGCCGAAAAAATTATGATAGTGCTCAGGTGAGGAGTAGCATACATCCAAAACAATGACTTTCATAAAGCAATCAACCTAAAATAAGTCCTGGGTATACAACCCATCTACATACCGAGGCACTGGAAGGCAATAACGCTGACAATGGGGTAGTGCAGGTGTGGAAGTCCAGTGGCATCTATTCCCCGCGCCCGACGGGCACCGTTTCGTGTAGTCACTTCTTCCGGGGCGTGGTGAAGTATGACAGGTGTGGGAGGTATATATAGGGAAATAAGGAGTGCTCACTTTAAGATCGGATGGTGGCCGTGCTGTTCCATATCCTTGTCGGCGCACGTCTGCCCGTGATGCGCCTCCTAAATAATGAGACTTCCTGGAAAGCGCTCCGTGGCCCGCTGGTGGAACGCACCAGAGGTCACGTGTGGCGTGCACTACCAGGAAGTACAGAGGAGTAGCATAATCGGGGCATGCGCTCTGGACAGGTGACGACATATGTGATGTCACAAGGGAAATTCCTACCGCGCATGCGCTGTCAAAGAGAAAGGAGGATTATCCTAAGCTAATGAAGAAAAATAGCATAGAGAGAGTGTGTGCACTGAAAAGAAACAGCATATGTGATGATTTTCCACAGCGCATGCGTTGTCATATGGTAAGCAGATGCGCTGAAAGAGGATCTCAAAAGAGACCCTTCAACAGCGCATGTATTAACACATTAGGTGCAGATGTGCTAAACAGGGGGAAACAACTGTGATGCCCATACGGGACAAAAAAGAAAAGAAAAGAAATATATATAAATCGTGCATGGGTTTATGTTAATTATAAATAAATATTATAAAACAAACTAAAGTGTAATATATCCTTATACGAGATATGAATTTTCACAGAAGACTATTTTTTTAAAAAATAACAGAAAAAAAAAAAATATATATATATATCCCTAAGTGATAAACAAATAAATATATATATGATACAATGAATATATAAAATTTTAATATAAACTTTTTTTCTTCATCACGAAACCATCAAGTGACACTTAGAAGACCCCAGTGGAAAGTTCAAAGCTTGGTCAATACATAGGAATAAGCTTGTAGACATCAGGAAGAAAGAAACCATCCAATTTTAAGCAAATACCTTGAAAGAATCAAAAGAACAAATAAATAAAAAATAATAAATAATAAAAATAATTTTTCAAAGAATATACTCCTATTGATAACACTAAAAAGAAATAAAGACATCAATATTAAAAACACCTAAAACTAAGCTCAGGAACATAACCATAAAATGGAGAAGTCATACTAGTCAGGTCAGGAACCACCCTAAACCGTGGGATCTACCACAAAAAGTCACTTATAATTAAAGAAAATAATTAAATCCAAAATTTTCATTTAGCCCATGGGGAGTAATCGTATTGAGTCGATATATCCATTTACTTTCAAGGCGAGCTAGGGATTTTCCCAAATCCCCACCTCGTATTCCCAATTTAATTTGGTCAATGGCTTTAAATTTTAAGCCATTAGACTTAAGGGTATGCCACACTAAACAACATCGCTAACGGGATCGCTAAAAAACGTCACTATTTAGCGATCCCGTTAGCGATGTTGTTGTGTGCGGCATCTACCAGCGACGTGGCCCCTGCTGTGATCTCGCTGATCGTTCACTAGAGTTCTGGACCGTATTTTGATCGTTGGCGTCCCGCTGGTGACGCTATATTGCTGTGTCTGGCACCTTTTGTGAACGATGTGCGACCTCGTTAACGACGTATTAGTCAGCGGCGCAGGCGGGACTTTGGTTTTCTTTTGTTAACGCCCTACAGCTCTGATTGGTGACCACAACATCGCCTCAGCTATAATAACTGCGCCCCCATCCATTGTTTCCAGAGCACTTTATGGGTCTCTTTTTGCGTTGTTGCGAGGATAGTATCGCGTGTCGGAGTTTTGCGATCCTGTTTGTGGCGCAGTGGTGGGTTTTTGCGATCCTGTCTGAGTCGCTAGAGCACCATCCATCCTCATTTGGATCTTCGGGATATTTTGATTCAAGGTACATATTATTTGTGATGTTGTTTGATAATGTTTTTTAACCTTTTTTTTTTGTCTGCTTTATTTATTTTACATCCCTGACCTTATTTTTTTTTTTTTTTCGTCTGCTTTATATATTTAACACCCCTGACCTTATTTTTTTTTATTTTTTTTCGTCTGCTTTATATATTTAACACCCCTGACCTTATTTTTTTTTTTTCGTCTGCTTTATTTATTTTATACCCCCCACCATTGTAGACACTTGTAAACTGTATATTAAATGTTAACAGAAAAGTTTATTTTTTATATATTTTTTATTCTATTCTTTATTTTATTTTGTTTAAACACTTTATTAATAGTAATTAATTAGTAATTAACTTTTCTCTTCTTTACCGTACAGGTTGCACATAATGAACCTGTCCACCGCGGAGCGTGTGATTGTGGCAGTTGCACTGTCAATGGAGGCAGATCGACAGGAAGAGGCGCGGGTGGAAGAGAGGCGCTCCAAGCGAAAGCGTCGCATGTAGACCAGGGAATGGCTGGAGCAGAGGTCCAAATTCTCCCACATGCATCTAGTGAGGGAGTTGCAGGAGAAGAATCCGCAGGATTTCCGGAATTATCTACGGATGTCGGAGGATTCATTCAAGCTCCTACTGGAAGCTGTGAGGCCACTCATTGAACGGCAGGATACCCGGATGCGTGCAGCTGTTTCAGCAGAGGAATGTTTGGCAGTAACGCTGCGATTTCTGGCAACCGGACGTTCAATGAAGGATTTGCAATATTCTGCTGCAATTTCTCGGTCGCTGCTTGGAGAACTAATTCCGGAGACATGCAACGCCATCATCCGCAGTTTAGGGAGCTACATGCCTTTTCCCAAATCAGTGGCAGAATGGCAAATTATTGCCTCTGATTTTGAAAGGATTTGGCAGTTCCCAAACTGTGGTGGTGCCTTGGATGGCAAACATGTGCGGATCACGCAACCAGCCAAAAGCGGATCCTTTTTTCATAATTACAAGGGCTACTTCAGCGTGATCCTCATGGCCCTTGTTAATGCCAATTATGAATTTATTGACGTTAATGTTGGCATTAATGGAAGGGTTTCTGACGGTGGCGTTTTGGAGCACACAAGTTTTGGTGAACGGTTGTTTAATAATAAACTTAACTTGCCAACCAACATGGACACCACCGCCAACCTAAACTTTGTTTTTGTGGGCGATGAAGCCTTCCCCCTTCATGAGCATCTTGTGAAACCGTACCCACAAAAGACTTTGACAGGGGAAAGGCGTATTTTTAACTACAGACTGTCTAGGGCACGGCGCGTTGTGGAGAATGCCTTCGGCATAATGGCCAACCGCTTCAGGGTTTTCCACACACCAATCAACATGAAGCTGGAATCGATAGACTCGGTGGTGTTGGCCTGTTGTGTGCTGCACAATTTTCTAAGAAAACGCGATGCAGGTACTTACAGTCCGCCAGGATTCATGGACTCGGACAACAATGGTGACGTGGTGCTCGGAGAATGGCGTGACAATGATCCCGCTATTGCAGGCCTTCAACCTGTCAATCAAGGCAGGAGCAAGGACAATGCGAAGGCCAGCAGAGACAAGTACTGCCAATACTTTAATGGGCCTGGTGCAGTGAGTTGGCAGCATCAGGTCTAATTTGATTTTTATAATGTTTGACTTCACCCTTTTTTTTAACAATGTTTTGATAATAAAATATTTTTATTTTAAAAATGCATTCGTGTTTTTTTCAATTATTTTACCAATATGGGAGAAGGGCTAATGATGGGTGAGATGTGGGGAGGGAGTAATGGGGATGGCAACGAGACATGTTACCAGCAGCTGTAGTTTTTAAAATCTTTTCTAATGTTTTTTGTTGTCTATATTTTTTTTTTACATTGTATCTACTTGTCATACACGTGCTCATGGGAGTACCATCAGTCATAGGAGTTAATTGTTAAAAAAATAAAGAAAAAAGTTTCAAATATTTTCAATTATTTTAAGGGCCTATGGTCTCACTAGCGTTCAAACATTATAATTATATATAACAGATAATACACCACAGCTGCATATATAAAGTTTAAATATATAATATATATATTTTAGTCATAATATGAAAGATTAAAAAAATGTTATACATATATTTGAAAATTCTTGGGAGGTAAAGGTCAACATTCACCAGGGAATCAGCTATTCACAGATATGCGACGTCATTGTGATCGCAATGTGACTACTCACACAGCTACACAGATATGCATACAGATATGCAAAAAGCCAGTGATTTGCAAGGGGATTAGCGAGCCCCAGCCATCAAGATATGCGACGTTATTGTGATCGCAATTTGACTACTCACGCTATGCAAAAAGCCATTGACTTGCAAAGGGGATTAGCGAGCCCCAGCCATCAAGATATGCGACGTTATTGTGATCGCAATGTGACTACTCATGCTATGCAAAAAGCCATTGACTTGCAAAGGGATTAGCGAGCCCCAGCCAAAAGATATGCAACGTCATTATGATCGCAATGTGACTACTCACACACTGCAGCTACACAGATATGCAAACAGATATGCAAAAAGCCATTTGTGATTTGCAAGGTGAAGATTGTCACGAGCCCCAGCCATAAAGACATGACACGCCATTGTGATCGCCTACCTTGGAACAGTGGTATTGCGATTGCAACAGCATCTCCTATCTGTGCTTGGCTGCCGCATGGCTGCTGCGGTCACTTTTCAATCGCAAAAT
The DNA here is from genome assembly GCA_033576555.1 of Oophaga sylvatica. NCBI lineage: Eukaryota > Metazoa > Chordata > Amphibia > Anura > Dendrobatidae > Oophaga > Oophaga sylvatica. The sequence continues at coordinate 387,582,919 of JARQOD010000003.1, forward strand.
CGTTTTGCGTCGCGGTGCGGCCGCACGTAACGTGCGCACGCTGTGATGTCATGGCGCTGGCGTCGCCCAATACGCTGTTGTTTGTAATGGCGGCAATGGCGGCGGCGAGACAGAGACAGCGCGGCCCAAAATGGACGGACGAGGAGGTCCGCTATTTAATAAAAAAGACAGACCGATGGGATTACCACTGCAGGCTACCTGTGGCGCATCCAATGCGCCACAAAAGGGTATGCCTGCAGAGGATCCAGCGGGGCCTGCAGAGGAGGTTCAATGTGCTGCGCACAAAAGCGCAAATTAGGAAGAAGCTGGCGGACCTGCGATACCGCTCACGCGATAGGGTCGCCAGCATCCGGGCCCAGCTCCGCAGGCCTCTGAGTGAGTATTCATGAGGGTATCTGGAGAGCGCAGCGCAGCGCACGACAAACGCACATGAACGCGTGCAAGCGCGCCCGCCGTGGGAGTACCGCCAGTGATGTTGCATGTTGCAGGCAGCGATGGGAGTACCGCCAGTGATGTTGTATGTTGCAGCGATGGGAGTACCGCCAGTGATGTTGCATGTTGCAGGCAGCGATGGGAGTACCGCCAGTGATGTTGTATGTTGCAGCGATGGGAGTACCGCCAGTGATGTTGCATGTTGCAGGCAGCGATGGGAGTACCGCCAGTGATAATGGGGATTCTGAATTGTATATTTCATTTACAGCACCACCTTCACCAGCACCAGCTGCTCCACCGTCCCCAGCTACCCCTCCACCTCCATCTTCTCCTTCCCCGGCTACCCCTCCACCACCAGCATCACCTCATCTCTCCACCCCTTCACCGCCAGCAACCCCCTTAGTGACTCTGTGTGTTCCAGCCCTTCCCCCGACGTTGCCTTCTCTCCAGCATCATCCCGTCACACGGATGCAGGCTCCCCATCAGGTAATTAACGCACATTATATAAGCTTCAGACATGTTTGAGAACTTTGTAAGGTCTTATATGTAATGGCTGTTGTGATATTATTTTTTTTTCTGTGTTTCCCTAGCCGGCGGACCATCAGGTTCTGGGTGGGCGGTCAGTGGTTCCTCTGAGGAAAGCCGTAAGTGTTAATAAACATGACAAGTGGGTATTCGGGATCCCGGTGTTTACAAACCCTTCCCTTCTACCATCTCACATGTCCTTAGCCCATAACCCACAACTCTCTCCCACAAATTAATCACCAGACACTTTATTGGATAAATTGGCCACAGCAGCCTTTTATTAATATTTTGTGAAACAATTTAACAATAATTACCAACAATTGGGGGAAGGGCGATCCTCGAGGCCCCAAACCATAAACTCCTCGTATTTATCTCCAAAAACTTGTCGCCCCAGGACGAATCCTGTCTCCAGCCGTTAAGCACCAGCTCGGAGACCTTAATAAACTCGCCTGGCCAATCTCTGCCGTAACTGCCCACGGCTCCCATATCCACTTGCCGGTATAACCGTACCGTTCCATCACGTGATCAACCCAAGGGGGGGTCCAGGACCTTTGCGATCCCCCCCCTCCAAGCCGCCATTTTCTATCACCACCAACCTCGAGGACCTCCCCCCGCGCCACGCTGCCATGACAAACATAATAAAACAGTTTATCCATAACTACTATCTTAATTACCTATTTATTTCCTTCATCTGCACTCGAACTTTGTACCCTTACTTCAGTAATGAAATTATTAACAAAGGGTGGGTGGGTGGAAGATTGCTCTTCTTACTGTGGGGCACCTAAAATGGTTGCTCCAACCATGTGACTGCCCTTTATATACTACCCCCTCCTTTTCCCCTCCTACTCCACCCCCTCCCAACCCTTTCACATCCCTGAGGCAAATTAACCCTATCCTTACCAGCCCTACCATATATCCGCCCACCTATGGTCGCCTCAACTTTGTCATGCTGGCCTCCCTTTAAAGGCCAGAGGCCCCACAGTACGGCCTTACTTGACAAGTGGGTATTCGGGATCCCGGTGTTTACAAACCCTTCCCTTCTACCATCTCACATGTCCTTAGCCCATAACCCACAACTCTCTCCCACAAATTAATCACCAGACACTTTATTGGATAAATTGGCCACAGCAGCCTTTTATTAATATTTTGTGAAACAATTTAACAATAATTACCAACAATTGGGGGAAGGGCGATCCTCGAGGCCCCAAACCATAAACTCCTCGTATTTATCTCCAAAAACTTGTCGCCCCAGGACGAATCCTGTCTCCAGCCGTTAAGCACCAGCTCGGAGACCTTAATAAACTCGCCTGGCCAATCTCTGCCGTAACTGCCCACGGCTCCCATATCCACTTGCCGGTATAACCGTACCATTCCATCACGTGATCCACCCAAGGGGGAGTCCAGGACCTTTGCGATCCCCCCCCTCCAAGCCGCCATTTTCTATCACCACCAACCTCGAGGACCTCCCCCCCCGCGCCACCAACATAAATGTTCTGACCCCTTAAACATTTATGTCCCTCCAAACTTGCAAGCCCTTTTCTATACCTTCCTGAATTGCTAGGCACCATAAATCAAGGCCTATAGCATTCAGATGAATGCCATCCTTCCTCCAGAATTCCCCTTCACCCGACTCCAACTCTGTATGTCGAACCACAATCACTCCGTTTCTCACCATGAATCGGGATACTGCCCTATTCAATTTGATTCTGGCTCTATTTACACCTTGAACGGACCTAGCCCCGTACCAGACCTTCCTGGGAATGATATCTGACCAAATCACCAACAGCTTAGGAAACATGGACCACAGCCTCAACATGTCGAATTTTATGTCCCTAATTAATTCCCTGCAAGTGCGCTTAGCCAGATCATTACCCCCTAAGTGTACTACCAGAACATCAGGAGCTCTGTCAAGCCGAACAAATTTATGGAACTCCGGGACCAACTGCTTCCATACCATGCCCCTTTTTCCGATCCACCTCAACAACGCTATTGACCTCATCACTCCCAGCTGCCTCCCGTTCGGACGAACGTCTGCTCTCAAAGCCGCCCAAAAAACGAAGGAATGGCCCATGATCCAAGTAAGCAGTTGGCCCGTACCTAAAACAGAAAACAGAAACAATAGAAACACAGAATAACACCAATACAAATATCAACCATTTACACCAAAGATAAACGCACATATGACCGAAATCTTGCTGACTCCCATCGCCCGATCCTCATCACTGTCTCGTCCCCAAGACCTCTCCTTGCTGCCTCTGTAGCTGCTCCGATGCGGAATGAATGTCCGCTATACTGCTCTGCCGCTATCCCACCTTTTTCTAAGCAACGTTTAAATATTGACAAAAATTGAAAGCGAGAAAGAAAAGAACCATCCTCATGTACCAACAATGGCTCATCACCTTTGCCTCCCCTTTTGAAGAAATTCTTCATACACATCACTGGGCATAAAGGTGAACCTTGCACCTCGAAAAGTACCACCTTACAACCTTTTCCACATATATCCGTTTTTGAAGAGCGCAGGAATAACCTTACCCTGTCTCCAAGCACCTCCACATCGCCCCTAAGTAGCCCACCTTTCCGAGTTTTAGATGGACTAATCAGCTCACCAAGACGAAAAGCCCCAAAAAATGCTAAGGAAAAGGCCAATTTGAATAACGTCACCTCCTTTCAAGAAGAACAAACCTCACTCAGTTGTTCGCCCAAAATTAATAATATCTCATAAGAAACCGGGCGTCTGCCATCCAACACCTTCCAACCTTTCCGCCACCCTCTGACCAATTGCCGAACCAAAAACTCCTTAGTTAAATCCCGTTGACCCCTGCACTTAAATCCAAACGCCAAACCCGCTAAGAAATTATTAATCTTTGGGACCGACCAACCAGCTTCCCAGTTGTGACCCAACAACAATAACAATTTAACCTCGTCCTCTAATTCCACCTCCAAACTCTCTTTCCAAACTGTCCCATGCCCTCCTATAATGAGACCATGTTCCTGACGCCAAGGACCTAGATAATAAAAATTTTACTGCCCCAAGGGAAGATTCCATAAACCTTCTGGACATTCTAGCCTCTTGAGATCCGATTGACGACCCGTCTCTCCAATTCGTTCCCACTGTGAACAAAAAAGAACTTCAAAACTAGAGTAGTCAGTCTCCTGTCTCTCTTCAGCAATAACCCACAGGTTAAAAGTCAGCCCAATCCAAACCAAGTGCTGTAACACTCTTACCACTGCGTGATCCGGTGAAGATAATGAATTGATCGCCCTCAATGCCCCCACCGACCTACATCCGAAGCAAATCTTTTTATTCCGTACTCTCTCACCCAATAATGTTAATGCTACAACTATAGGGAACAACTCACGCAATACTTGATTGACCGACAGGCCTTTCTCAACCCACCACCGAGGCCACTGTTCTGCTATCCACTCATCATGGAAAGACAAACTAAAACCTTGCTCATCTGACGAATTTAATACAATGCCCAGAGTCTCAGCTAGCACCATTGGCGCAATCCAGATGGATTTTCCATTATAAGAATCAAGGAATAGTGCCCAAACCTTTAAGTCATCTTTCAGCTCTCTCCTAAGCCTGATGAAATGCGATGGGGCCCTGATCCCCACCGTTGCCAGAGACAATCTGCGACAAAACGCCCGACCCATCGGCATGATCCGACAAGCGAAGTTTAATTTTCCCAACAATGATTGGACCTCCCGTAACGTAGCTTTCTTTAAAGCCCCAACTCGTTTCACCTCTGCTCTCATGTCTAGCAGTTTGTCGTTTGGGATTCTACACTCCATTGACTCTGTGTCAATTTCTATACCTAGAAAACTCAGCGATGTCACTGGGCCTACGGTCTTTTCCGCCGCCAAAGGTACACCGAATTTTTTAGCCACACTCTCCATTGTGTGCAATAACATCGAACAATCAGAAGACTGCGCCGAACCAACAAACAGGAAGTCGTCTAGGTAATGAATACATGACCTGAGCCCCGACACCTCTTTTACCGTCCATTCTAAAAATGTGCTGAAAGTTTCGAAATAAGCACATGACAGCGAGCATCCCATCGGCAAACAACGATCCACGAAATAAAAAAAACCCTTCCCAAAAACAACCTAACAAGTGCATGCTGTCAGGATTAACTGGTAACAAACGAAAAGCCGCTTCTATATCGGTCTTAGCCAAACGAGCCCCTTTGCCGCAATCCCTAACTAACTTTACCGCTGCATCGAAGGATATGTATATGACAGAACACAGTTGTGGGTCAATCCCGTCGTTAACCGATAATCCCTTTGGAAATGAAAGGTGATGTATCAACCTGAATTTATTTGGCTCCTTTTTTGGCACCACCCCTAAAGGAGAAACCCTTAAATTGTCAATAGGAGCGGTGTCAAAAGGTCCCGCCATTCTGCCCAATGCAACCTCCTTGTATAATTTTTCTGTGACCACATGTGGAAACTGAATGGCAGATTTCAAATTTTTGGTTGACAACTTCACCTCAACATCTACAAAGGGAATTTTAAAACCTTCCTTAAAACCTTCGCATATTAGCGTTGCCGCCTCCTTATCCGGGTAACTATTTAGAAAATGCTCCATCTCTGGCAGTCGAATTGGGGTCTCCCCTTTTTCAATACCCTCTGATCCTTTCTGTCTTCCTGATTTAAAACATCTTGATGACCCATGATTACCTCCGCATGACGAACATTCGTGTTTGAATTTACACTTTGCTCCAAATTTACACGCTCCTTCATTGAAAGAGAAGCACAGTCCCTTTTGTACCGACACCGAGTGTCCTGACTGTCCTGAACCCCCGGTGCCCCCTGGAAAAGGCTGATACCCCTGCCCTGATCTAGCTGGAGCCGTTACTCTCATCCATAACGAAATATCTTTATGGTCCCAACGAATACTAGGCCTAACTGCCTTCCGTTGACGAAATTGTTCATCATATCTTAACCAACCCTGCCCACCATAAACTCTATAAGCCTCACCAATTGTATCCATGTAACAGAAAAGTGGCGAACAGTTCTCTGGTGCTTTTTCCCCGATAACACTGGCTAATATAGCAAACGCCTGCAGCCAGTTGGCGAATGTGCGGGGAATTAATCTAAACCTCCTCTTCTCTTCCTCATCCTTTTTTGTCTCATCCTTTCGTAACCTATCTAAATTAAAGCGCTCCAGCGGAAGCAACGAAAAAATTTCCACGTATTCCCCTTTCCAAATTCTTTCTCTAACTTCTTGCTTTAAGTGTGCCCCTAAAGGCCCTTCAAAACAGACATAAACTTCCCCTCTGGCTGAATCATCCAGCCGCACAGTTTCATCCTTATCCTGCTCAGCTGTATCCCCCATTACCTGACCCCTTAACGCATTTTCTGACCCCGTATTGCTAGAAATCCTTGGGCTCTCTGTCCCGCTTCCCTGCCCCACAACGGAAGAACCTGCTGATCTAACAACCCCGGATGTCAACTCATCCCCCTGTTACCCACCCAAGCTGATACCGGCGATGATTCCCCCTGCCCGCTTCCATATTCCCATAATCTAACTAACTCCTTTAAACCCTGTAATACTGCCCCCATACCAGCACTAGCTCCCCTCCCGACCGCTTCCCCTTGTCCAATTACACTAGGAGCTAGTGACGTTAAAGAATGTAACATTGAATGTGCCTCACCTGGCTGCCTGGGTGCTGTGTTCCCAGCAGCCGCCAATCCTGAATCCGGGCGTATGCGTTCGGCGTCCTGTCCGTCTTCATTCGTTGGAGCCGACGATCCTGGGGGCCCATACAGCCGGCCCCAGGTGGCCGCTGCGTGATCCATGCAGCTAGGTACAGCATACTGTCCTGCTGAAGTCCCAGGGCGAGATGGCTGTTGCATGTTATTATGGGCTCCCCCCCCCCCACCCTCCTGGAGAAGTGTCATAAGCCCGGGTGCCTGCCTCCCCCCCAGCATCCCTCCCTGTGCTGAGCCCAGCATGATGCTGGCCGTCATCTCCTCTATCTTCTGCAGCAGCCAGTGAGTGGGAGGGGCTAACTCTCCTGCACACACCAGCTGCTCTGCTCTCCCTGGCCTGTGTTGCTGCTCCTCTCCGACGAGCTGCTGTTCCCCGCCGAGCTGTAGAGGGGCCTGCACGCGATGTTGCTGGTGTAGCACTTGCTGAACTGGGCCTCGGCGTCGGCGCCGGGCAGGCGATTCCATCTGAGCTCACCGGAGCAGAGGGCACCCGACTAGCAGGCCCCCGCATTCGCTCTCTCCCACGCCGAGCTGGGCCTGATGCTGAGCCCAGCGCCGCAGCCGCTCCTGATCCCAGCTCCCTCTCTCTGCCTGTCGCATCTGTAGAAGGGGAGGCCGACACCTCCCCCGCTGTGGGTACCGCCTGTCATGCGGATTCCTCCCAGCTCCAGGCTCACGCGCTGCCGGCCTGCCGCGCGAATTTTGAGCTGGAGGGTCCCCGGAGGGGCTCCTAACACGGCGCCGAACCCTGGGGGTTACCTCAGGGCTAAGGCGCTCCGGAGGCCTAGTTCTCCGAGGCCGTCGCCCGACGTCCTGAGCCTGAGGATGTCCGGCTCCCCCCAGAAGTAGGCCCTGAATTGATGTCTGCAGCCACCCCGAGCCCCTGGAGCTGGCAGCGTCTCTCAATTGTTGCAGCATGAGGTCGACCTCCATCATGCTAGCAGGTAAGAGATTGCTCTTCTTACTGTGGGGCACCTAAAATGGTTGCTCCAACCATGTGACTGCCCTTTATATACTACCCCCTCCTTTTCCCCTCCTACTCCACCCCCTCCCAACCCTTTCACATCCCTGAGGCAAATTAACCCTATCCTTACCAGCCCTACCATATATCCGCCCACCTATGGTCCCTCAACTTTGTCATGCTGGCCTCCCTTTAAAGGCCTGAGGCCCCACAGTACAGCCTTACTTAACATGTACATGTTGATGTTGCAACAGAATTCACTATTAACTGTTACCTTTACCTCCACAGAAATCCCGACTGCCCAGGACCTGTTGGTGTCCCACCGCCGGGTGATGGCGAAAATGTGCAGCGCTGTGGCATCGATGCAGACAGCGGTGGCAGAGCTGCAAAGTGCAATGGGAGCTCTGCATCAACACGGGATGATGCTGGAGAGGGCAGCGGCTGGACACCTGGGCCCTCATTAAGTTATTTTCTTGTTAATTATTTTGTAGTTTGTTATTATTTTTTTATATTTTGTTATGTTACTGTTTTTTGTTTTTATTTAAATTTTATATTTTTATTTAAAAAAAAAATATATATATATATATATGACATCAATATATATTTTATATTTTACGTTAATCTACGCAGGTGTGGTGTATTATTTTTAGTATAAGGTTTTAGCGTAGTGTGACCAGGGGCCTTAAAAAAAATGTTAATTTTTGATATTTTTTTCATTAAATTTTTTCCCTATGATGGAACACCTATGATAGCTAGTACAGTCATGGACAAAAGTTTTGAGAATGACACAAATATTAATTTTTACAAAGTCTACTGCTTCACTTCACTTTTTCTAATGGCAATTTGCATATACTCCAGAATGTTATAAAGAGTGATCAGCTTAACAGCAATTACTTGCAAAGTCAATATTTGGCTAGAAAATGAACTTTATCCCCCAAAACACATTTCAACATCATTGCAGCCCTGCCTTAAAAGGACCAGCTAACCTCTTTTCAGTGATTGCTCCATTAACACAGGTGTGGGTGTTGATGAGGACATGGCTGGAGATCAATCTGTCATGATTAAGTAAGAATGACACCACTGGACACTTTAAAAGGAGGCTGGTGCTTGGCATCATTGTTTCTCTTCTGTTAACCATGGTTATCTCTAAAGAAACACGTGCAGTCATCATTGCAATGCACAAAAATGGCCTAACAGGGAAGAGTATCGCAGCTAGAAAGATTGCACCTCAGTCAACAATCTATCGCATCATCAAGAACTTCAAGGAGAGAGGTTCCATTGTTGCCAAAAAGGCTTCAGGGCGCCCAAGAAAGACAAGCAAGCGCCAGGACCGTCTCTTAAAAGTGTTTCAGCTGCGGGATCGGGCTACCAGCAGTGCAGAGCTTGCTCAGGAATGGCAGCAGGCAGGTGTGAGTGCATCTGCACGCACTGTGAGGCGGAGACTCTTGGAGCACGGACTGGTCTCAAGGAGGGCAGCAAAGAAGCCACTTCTCTCCAGAAAAAACATCATGGACAGACTGATATTCTGCAAAAGGTACAGGCAGTGGACTGCTGAGGACTGGGGTAAAGTTATTTTCTCTGATGAATCCCCTTTTCGATTGTTTGGGACATCAGGAAAACGCCTCATTCGGAGAAGACAAGGTGAGCGCTACCACCAGTCTTGTCTCATGCCAACTGTTAAGCATCCTGAAACCATTCATGTGTGGGGTTGCTTCTCAGCCAAGGGAATCTGCTCTCTCACAGTCTTGCCTAAAAACACAGCCATGAATAAAGAATGGTACCAGAATGTCCTCCAAGAGCAACTTCTCCCAACCCTCCAAGAGCAGTTTGGCGATCAACAATGCCTTTTCCAGCATGATGGAGCACCTTGTCATAAAGCAAAGGTGATAACTAAATAGCTCAGGGAACAAAACATAGAGATTTTGGGTCCATGGCCTGGAAACTCCCCAGATCTTAATCCCATTGAGAAATTGTGGTCAATCATCAAGAGATGGGTGGACAAACAAAAACCTAAAAATTCTGACAAAATGAAAGCATTGATTGTGCAAGAATGGACTGCTATCAGTCAGGATTTGGTCCAGAAGTTGATTGAGAGCATGCCAGGGAGAACTGCAGAGGTCCTGAAGAAGAAGGGTCAACACTGCAAATATTGACTTGCTGCATTAACTCATTCTAACTGTCAATATAAGCTTTTGTTACTCATATGTTTGCAATTATTATATTTCTGTCTGTGATAAAAACATCTGTCAAACACATATAAAAACCAGAGGGCAGCAGATCATGTGAAAATATAATATTTGTGTCATTCTCAAAACTTTTGGCCATGACTGTACTCCATGACCCCGTGTGTGACAAGTAGATGTAATAAAAATACAACATTTTAATAGTTGACATCACATAAGAAAAGACCACAATTCATTAGATAAATAAGTTTTTTATTAAAAAAGGTATCAATGTAAAAATAAAAAACAACCAAAAAAAACTTTAGTAAAACATTTTAAAAACTACAACTGCTGGTAAGATGGATCATTGCCATTACCACGCTGCCTCTGCGGTGAATAAAAATAAGGGGGAGCACCAGCGTTTGGGTTTATCTCAATTGGGTTCGGCACAGGATTGTGCGGCCATGAGTAGTCCGGGTACTGCGGTCTTGGCATCACGACATATCTGTTGTCCAGGTTTCCAAAAGACGCTTGATTCAGTACCTCTAACATCAGTCTCTCAGCATGAAGCCGCTGAACAGGATCCAGAGTAGGCAGCCTCTCATTCGCAAAATATGCAAAGCCAGTTATTTTAGTTTCTTTTTCTGCCGTAAGAAGTTTTTTTGCAATTTCCACCAATTCAGGAGTAGCCGAGGTGGGAGCCTTCCTTTTCGTTCCTGAAAGTGAAAGCCGCCTCCGCACAGATGATGGTGGCTCGACTACTTCCGGCATGCTGTCTTGTTCAGTCGGAGGTGTGGAGACCGCCTCTTCTGTGTCCTGCATGAACAAAAAACAAATGGTAAATCACAAAGACAAAGAAATTAATCTTCACACTATAACACCCATATACAGCAAAATTGTGAAAACGACACTTGTATAGACAAAGAAATTTATCTTCACACTATACCCAAAAACAGCAAAATTGTGAAAACGACACTTGTAAAGGGATAGGCCTCAACCGTTGAGCTACATAAATTATCAGTACATGAAGGGATAAATTCAGCCATTTTATCTACATTTCACAATAATATTTTTTAAATTTAAGTCCACTTTGGCATGTACATTAAAATGTGTTGTAATACAAAGGTACTTACATGTACGACAGGGGTGTCCGGCTGGATCACTGGGTCTAGATCCGAAATGGATGTCCCTTGTCCGGGTACTTCTTGGTCCCTTGTAAAAGCGAACAGATCAAAGTACCACAGTTGGGGGACATAAACTTCTTCGGCCCCCGCTCCAGATTTGGTTGAATTGATAACTTTATTGAGCTCCTTTTTGTAAACTGTGCGGAGGGCCTGAATCCGTTTTTTAACCGTTGACTCATCCGCCGGTTCATCAGGGTAACGGCTCCTGCAGAGCTCCACCAGTTTTTGGTAGGCGTCCTTCTTTTTCAACCGGTTGCAGTAATCTGCAGACTTAATTTTCCAGAGGCACGGCATTGTGCGGTACAGCTCGATAAAATCACGCAAAAACTCCTGCTTATCAGCCATCTGAAATAAAAAAAATGATTATGTGAGAACAGCAGAATGGTTAAATAAAATGCTTACATAGTCTACAACATAGAACACAGCAGGGATCACAAAATGGTGGTTGTGGGCGACGCAGGAGTAAACATAGACAGAGCTGGGATCATAAAATGGTGGGCGTGCCTGAACAAAACAATGAAAAAACATGATGGACAACAATGGTTAACAACAGCAGAGATCTAAAATGGATCGGTACAATTAAAGACAAAATTAAAAATTAAATGTGACAAAAAAAATTACATACCTTACAAAACTTGTGATTCTGAAAAAAAGAAAAAAAAATAGGGAAACTAGCGTCACAAACTGGATCGCAGAGGATACGCCACAGACTGGATCGCAAAAACTCCAACGTAGAACGTAGCAACCGAAATAGTGGCGTAAACCGGATCGCAGTAGCTACCAAGACTAGCAGGACACACTGGGTGATTTGAAAGAACCGCTTCTGCTCGAGAGCAATGGAGGAGTGCTGATACGTCGTCTTTTATGACGCGGTCATCCAATCACAAAGCGGAGAGCTGTGATAAATATCTATGACACACATAGTGACCACCAATCTGTGACGAGGGGCGTGCAAAAGGTCGCGCTCAGTCACGCCTATCGAGGTCGTGATCTTTCACAGTACATGCAGTGTGGCACATCCCAACGACCGCCAAAGTCGTTAAAAAGGTCGCTAACCGCTGATGCGACGTTAATGAGATCGTCAAGTGTGGCAGCTACTAGCGACCTTAAAACGATCACACCAACGATAGCGTCGTTATCGTGATCGTTAGCGGGAACGTTTAGTGTGGCAGTACCTTTAGATTGATGATGGATTTTGAAGTGGCGTGGTAGATTTTTTAAGGAAGATAAATCGTCAATTGTTAAAGATTTTTCTATGTCCCTAACATGTTCCCGGATTCGAATTTTAAATTCCCTAGTGGTGAGGCCTACATACACCAAACCACATGGGCACGTGGCATGGTATATGACCCCCTGTGATGCACATGTGAGGTGTTTCCTTATGTCATATCTCCTGGAGCCATCATGATTTTCAAAATAGAAAGCTTTTTTAGTGTTAGCACAGGCTTTACAAAGGCCACATGGAAAAAATCCTTTCATGATATTTTTGTTCCCTGATTTGGGAACAGGATCATAATGGCTATGAACTAATAAGTCTTTTAAATTAGGACTTCTTCTTGCCACTGAAGATGGAACCGGGGACAGAGTTTTTTTAAGGATAGGGTCTGTTAGTAATATTGACCAATGTTTTTTAAATACATTTTTTAAGGTATTCCATTGATTGTGGTACGTTGAAATGTACCTTACCTGATTATCTCCCTTCAAATTTGATTTTGGAGGTGGATATAGTAGTTGTTGTCTGGGAGTTCTGAAAGCTCTTCTGTATCTCCGTTTAATACAGCATTTGCTATAACCTCGATTCATGAATCTGTAAGTCAAATCTGTGGCCTGATTTTGAAAAGTTGCTTGATCAGAGCATATCCTTTTTAGTCTTAAAAAGCTTAGCCTGTCAACCTAGCCAGATCAGGTCTCCCACTTCACACTTACGGGGGGGCAATATGGCTTTTATCCCAAGTCATATTGCAAGGCTCTTTAAAGGGTCGATATTGACTTGTAGGATTGTAGGATTGCTACAGAGTTCAAGTCCTTTGTACTAATTTAATACCAGGTCTCTGCTTTCATTATGTCCAGCAGTGTGATTACAGAGGGTGAAACGCGCTGCAGATTTGCATCAAAATGCACAACAAATCTGCATATAACTCATGGACATTTTCTTATGGATTTGCTGTAACAAAATACCCATCGTGGAAAATCTGAAAAACTGCATTCAGTGTAAACCCCGGTGTAAAAGCAGTATTCAATTGTAGATGTTTGATCTATTAATTTGTTATACATTTTATGTCAAAGTGCATTACAATTACAAACGAGTAGCAATGGTCAGTTTCTTTTTAGTGTTGAGTAGTGTTGAGCGATAGTGCTCGATATCTAAAAATATCGTATCGAAATTGTATCGCCGATAGCACTAAATATCGTCGATATCCGATTTCGATACCGGAAGTCCAATGTAAGTCTATGGGAACAAAATATCGCAACTAAAAAAAACCTTTATTTCCTTGTAAACACTAAATATACACACATAGAATACATATATATATATATATACATGTCATTGTGACATATATACAGTGCCTACAAGTAGTATTCAACCCCTGCAGATTTAGCTGGTTGACACATGCGGAATTAACTTGGCATTGTGACATTTGTACTGTAGATCAGCCTGGAAGTGGGAAATGCACTGCTGCAAAAATTTTTGTTGTAATTTTTTTTTTTTTTTTTTTTTAAACGTTGAAAGTTAATTCAGAGTGTCATTTATTATTCAACCCCTCAAACCACAAGAATTCTGTTTGCTCCCCCTAAAGTATTAAGAAGTAGTTCAGGCACCAAGAATAATGAGCTTCACATTTGTGGATTAATGATCTCTTTTGCCAGCCTTTTCTGACTATTTAAGACCCTCCCCAAACTTGTGAACAGCACTCATACATGGTCAACATGGGAAAGACAAAGGAGCATTCCAAGGCCATCAGAGACAAGATCGTGGAGGGTCACAAGGCTGGCAAGGGGTACAAAACCCTTTCCAAGGAGTTGGTCCTACCTGTCTCCACTGTTGGGAGCATCATCCGTAAGTGGAAGGCTTATGGAACTACTGTTAGCCTTCCACGGCCTGGACAGCCTTTGAAAGTTTCCTCCCGTGCCGAGGCCAGGCTTGTCTGAAGAGTCAAGGCTAACCCAAGGACAACAAGGAAGGAGCTCCGGGAAGATCTCATGGCAGTGGGGACATTGGTTTCAGTCAATACCATAAGTAACGTACTCCACCGCAATGGTCTCCGTTCCAGACGAGCCCGTAAGGTACCTTTACTTTCAAAGCGTCATGTCAAGGCTCGTCTACAGTTTGCTCATGATCACTTGGAGGACTCTGAGACAGACTGGTTCAAGGTTCTATGGTCTGATGAGACCAAGATCGAGATCTTTGGTGCCAACCACACACGTGACGTTTGGAGACTGGATGGCACTGCATACGACCACAAGAATACCATCCCTACAGTCAAGCGTGGTGGTGGCAGCATCATGCTGTGGGGCTGTTTCTCAGTCAAGGGGCCTGGCCATCTGGTCCGCATCCATGGGAGGATGGATAGCACGGCCTACCTGGAGATTTTGGCCAAGAACCTCCGCTCCTCCATCAAGGATCTTAAGATGGGTCGTAATTTCATCTTCCAACAAGACAACGACCCAAAGCACACAGCCAAGAAAACCAAGGCCTGGTTCAAGAGGGAAAAAGTCAAGGTGTTGGAGTGGCCTAGTCAGTCTCCTGACCTTAACCCAATTGAAAACTTGTGGAAGGAGCTCAAGATTAAAGTCCACATGAGACACCCAAAGAACCTAGATAACTTGGAGAAGATCTGCATGGAGGAGTGGGCCAAGATAACTCCACAGACCTGTGCCGGCCTGATCAGGTCTTATAAAAGACGATTATTAGCTGTAATTGCAAACAAGGGTTATTCCACGAAATATTAAACATAGGGGTTGTATAATAATTGACCCACACTTTTATGTTTAAAATTTATTAAAATTCAACTGAGCAACATAACTTTTTGGTTTGTAAGATTTATGCTTCTGTTAATAAATCCTACTCTCGTTTGCAGTTTGAAGGCTCTAACTTATTTGCATCTTATCAAACCAGCTAAATCTGCAGGGGGTTGAATACTACTTGTAGGCACTGTATATATACATATATTTATAGTTTATACACTTCTACATAGTAAAATAGACTCTGATTCAATTGCCGGGTAAAGCCGTGACATACCCCATAGAAGTCGACGGGCTCGGTGCCGAGTACCCCAAAAACCTCTGGCTCTGTGTGACTCAACTTGGGCGTCACGAACAGGATTCTGTAGCTCGCTATAAGCGAGTCCTGTGTGCCTGAATTGAACTGGTTTTGTGCTTGAGAATTGCTAAAATCATCAGAGAATGTATTTGCCATTTTTCCGCCATATCTGCGTCACGACGAGGCACTGGTGAAGAAGAAGGGCGTGCTCTTCATGGGTGTACACACTCACTCAGTGACGCGAAAACGATGGCTCTAAATGGTACTGCAATGTAAGATCGTGCCCCACAGCTCTTGAGTTCCGCCTCCTCATCCTCCTCAGTGTGCGGAAACTAACACGAAGGTCCCGCCTCACTACAAAAGAGGGGCCCTCTCCAGATGCTAATGACACATGTGACTTGGCAGAGATGGCTAATGGACACGAGCAGAAGTGTGAAGGGATGGAGCAGTCAGAGCTCTCCCCCCACGGAAGCGACCCGATCGCCACGGAACCACCGTTGGGCACCCGGCCTGGAAACCCTCCTACGCTGCAAGAAGCGGAGGATACCCTAAGAGGCCTGGCCCGGCACCGGGAGGAGGTCGCCAGGATGGAAGCCAGCTGGCGTGCCCTAAAACTAAACTTGGAGCGGCGCCAATCCCCCTTACCTGAAGTGTCTGTACCGGAAGGTGAGGCACCCGTTCTAGTAGAGGAGTCCGTGCGGGCATCCCAGCCCTTGCAATGTGATCCGGTTGACGTTGTCGCAGTGGAGGCACCCGTTCTAGTAGAGGAGTCCGTGCGGGCATCCCAGCCCTTGCAATGTGATCCGGTTGACGTTGTCGCAGTGGAGGCACCCGTTCGTGCAAAAAACGCTGCACCGGCAGCACCCCAGATCCCGCTGTCTGCCCCCGTCGCTGAGACAGAAGAAGCGACACCCGTCCTCATGGAGGAGGCCGCGCAGGCACCAGAGCACTACCTGCCTGTACCGGAGCCCCGACTGTCATCTGTTCCAGAGCCGGCTGCTTCCTCCGCAGGTGAGCGCCGCCAGGACTGGGGGGCGCCAGGAGAGCTGCCGCAAACCGGACACTGTAAGCTGCAGTTTGATGGTGGAGACATGGAGCTGCTGGTGGAGGAGAATTTCAACCGGCGTCAGGAGGAAGAGTGGAGACGTTGGGAGAAGGAAGCAGAGCGACAAAGGGAGCAGCGAGAATCCCAAAAACTTCGCCAACGTCAGCTGGAGAAGGACCGGGCAGATAAGGACCGGATAAGAAAAGATAAAGGAACCCTGAGGGAGCCGCGGCGTAAGGGTGCAGTACGGAGCTTTAAATTGAAAGGTGGTTGGGGCTTCATCCAGGAGCCTGGACTTTATTTAGAAGTTTTTGTGAACCGGCGGGACGTGGAGGCTCACCTCCCAGAAGGACACCCGGGGAGGGACCTGTTGCCAGGAGACTTGGTGACTTACACCCGACACTGGGGTTACAATGGATGGTACGCCCTAAATGTTACCAGGTGTGACCCCTACTCCCCAGAGTGTCAGGAACCTGTGAGACCCTCGGAGCCTTCAGCCTCCCACATCCAGGCCTCTGCAAAAGTGCCCACCCCACGCCGTAAATCTCCCCAGCCTCCCTCAGTGGTCTCCTCAGCAGCCCCAGCTATGGACATGATAAGTATAGTTGGCCCGTACCCGGCGCCTGTTAGGCCCCCTGGGGTTCGTACAGTCCGTGACATAGGGCTCCAGACCCGGAGGGAGATGAAAGAGGTGGCCACACAGACCCAGATAGCGGGTCACGACTTGACTGTACAGGCCACACGACGTCATCAGGTCCTGGTGGTCCTTGGTGCCTCGGATGTTTGGCAAGCATCAGAAGAGTACCAGGTGGTACCTGGAACACCCCTGCCAAAGAATTATAAATAACCCGGACAGGGTCACTGTATGTAAATAGTTAAATTGTTTATGTACCCGGACGGGTGAATGTTCATAAAAAAGTTTTTTAATTTAATAAAAAAAAACAAAACACAGTTTTCATTACTTTTATTACAGTGTCATCCTGCGACGCCATCGATCTCCTGTAAAAAAATGAAAAAAAAAAAAAAAGTATACCACCTGACCGACGCAGTCCATAGTAACGAGTGTCCCACGACGATCCAGCTCTGCTACATCAGAATGACAGGCAGAGCCTGTCATCCCGGCGCAGCACAGCTGATTACCTGCTTCCCCGGCGGTGACGTCATCGGACTGACTGCTTTACGGCCGGGATTACCCAGCAGTCACTGCAGTTATCGCGAGAAACTGCATGTGACCGCCGGGGAAAGATGATGGCGGCCATGAAGCAGTCCAGGCCGTGACCGCCGGAGATCTTCTGCCAGGTAAGTGCCGCTGACTCCTGACAGACCCGACCGACGGACACTGACAGTGACAATCCCGATTCCGGTATCCGATATGACGAAAATATCGAAACGAATTATCGAAAGGCCGATACAGCTAATATCGGCCGATAGCCGATATTTACATTATCGTATCGCTCAACACTATTTCTTTTTTCTTTCGCCTGTAGATAGATCAGCCACTTGCCTTCCGATGATTCCAGCACGCACGCTCTCGCTTGATGTAATGTGCACAGGGTTAGAGTGCAGCCACTCTGAGTGGCCAGTTAATTTGGCTAAATAGCGGGTCAGGTTTATTGTAGAGAATAACTCGCAAACACAAAGTGTTTTCTTCTCAGAAATTTATGATCACTCCAGGACCTTTTACACTCTTGTCACACTCTTCTGTGTTTATTTAAGCAGTGCGGGTTTTGGTACATATATCTCATGACAGCAAAACACATAACTGCTACCCACAGCTTATGCATATACAGGCCAATTAATATAGGGCTAAAACCACCTAATTAATTTTGACACTCGCCATAGATAGATACATACATATATAGATATGAGACATATGGATATAAGATAGATATGATGTGAATGCTGATGGATAGACCGTAGATAAAAAGTTACACATTGAATAGAGAGAAGTTGAAAGATAAATGTGAGATAGATTTTTACCCCCATATACAACAGATAAAAGTAAACCGAAACAGCTGTTTTGGATTGTAATAAACAATTGGCGACTATTTTGGTGGAATGAGCGACCAATGTCAAACCAATGGCCCTTTGTCACGTTATGATGGTTTTCAGTAAGCGAGAGGGGCCTCAAGCTGTCCCTGGAATTGGGACCCTAACTATCCCTGTCCCGGCGATACTCTTGAAGGTAGAGAGGCCCAGGCCTCTGACCTTGCTCTGCTCCTGTTAAAACCTGATCTGTCCCCTCTTCCACTCCATGAGGCATGGGGCAGAAAAAGGTAAATAAGACAACAAAACAGAACAGGGATAACAGAAAACCTCTATCATGCAAAAGCACTAACCAACAATAGGGAGGAGGATATGGACAGAGAGGAATAAACTAAATGGGAACAGGGACCAGGAGATAAACACACACGTGCAACAGCAAAGTACAGAACACTACTACAACTCCACTCCAATCACTAAGCTTAAGCACTCAGCACAGGAAGACAAATCTTTCACTGGCAGAGACTAACCAAGCAGAGCCAGTATATATTTTGGGAGTAAATGATAAGCAGTTGCAGCTGAGAACAACCAAGCAGTATGGTCTCAGCCAGCATGGAAAGAGTCCTTAACCCTCACAGCACGGAAGGAAACCAAATCCATTTAAAATAGGACATTAATCACACCATCTCTAAAGAGGACCTGTGATTCATTACCCGACATGACTGTGTGACTCCAGGTCTTCCAGGGGGGCGTGACGCCTTGAGTTTTTGTTCAAAAGACTGGGTATGTTGGATGCTTTTGGCCAATCATTGGACAGCAAAATCCAACACTCCATTGCAATCTGATATTTTTTTTCCTCAACGATTAACGGCAGTCTAACCAAGCAACAACCATTCATTGGCCTCTAGTAAGATGTGATATAGATGGATATGTGATTGATACACACACGTTAGATATTACATTTCTGATAGCAGAGATAATTGCAACAAATGAGGGAGAAAGATGAATAGCGATATAGTTAATAAATAGATTATTATGATGAGGATAGATAGGAGATGGATCGATTAATAGATATTACATATATCATTTTTTATTAATTGTGTTGGCATTCACCTTGGTAAAGAAAAGTTATGACATTAGTAAGATGAAAGAATATTTTTGCCTCTTGTTTTAATGAAGCTGTAAAACCCTCAAGGGGATTTTTTTTTATTTATTGTCCTGTGTCATTGTCCACAGGGTCATTGCTTCCACAGTGGTCAGCCCCTTTACCGAAAGCTAGGACAGTGAGAACGGAGCAGGGATGAGATATAATGGAAGCTGGCTTTGCCTTTTACTAGTAACATTATCTTTTATTGGCATCCTAAAAAGAATGTCAGGCATTAGGTTTTATTTTTTTTCTTCATTGCCATTACAGTGCAGCATTTTTTTAATATGTGATCCAAAATGACGCAAGGGCTGAAGAGAATATTCTGTTATCTAGTTTTATAATTGACTAACCCATCAAGTCATTCTATACTTTTATATTGATAGCCAAACTTTTAATAGACTTTTTTCCCTTTTGCATGTGAGATGAAATTGTATAGGTGAGACTAAGCATTTGCCTGACATTTTAAGGGGCTTTGGGGACTTCTGCTTCTTAAAATAGAGGGGGCTAGTGAACCACTACTACTCTTTTGCTGATACCCATTTAAATAGAGGTGAGTGTCAGAATAGAACCAGGTTATTACTAGAGGAATGTTGGGTGTTTTTACTCCTTGACCTGACTGTGAGTCTAATGACCGAAATGTATAGTAATTTTGAGTCTTAAAATATCACTATACTGTGTGTAGATATGAATCCAGCTTAGTGTTAAGTAAAAGACTTGTTGGAAAACTCAGCTTCATATTTCTGTGTCATCTTCTGTTGTTTTTTTCACTCTGCTCCTCTCTCCTCATCATCCTAACTCACTTCAAAGAGTAGAGATCTAACTCTGCATGGTTAATACCCAGTAGCACCCACTTTTTCAAGTATCACAGCTTGTAAACACTTTTTGTAGGCAGCCAAGAGTCTTTCAATTTTTGTTTGAGAGATTCTTCCTTGTAAAATTCAATTCTGTTAGATTCCTGGGTCATCTTGTATGCACTGTTATTTTGAGGTCTAGCCACAGATTTCAATGACTGTGAGGGCGATTGTAAAACCTTCAGCTTGCGCCTTTTCAGGTTGTCTATTGTGGATATTGACTTGTGTTTAGGATCATTATCTATTGGTAGAAGCCATCCTGTTTTCCACTTCAGCTTTTTTACAGATGGTGTTATGTTTGCATCGAGAATTTGTTGAAATTTGCTATCTTCTTGTAGCCTTCTCCTGCTTTTTGGGCCTCCACCATTTTCAGGGTGCTAGGCAGCTGCTTAGAAGAACCCATGGCTGCTGTTTTTTGACACAAAGTTAGTGGAGGCTGGGTTTTTATAAAGCTGGGAAATTTGCATTACCTGGCCTTTTCTAATGATGATAGTGAACAAGCTATTCACCTTAGCAGTGATATTGACCAGGGGTGCCCAAACTTTTACATACCACCGTATATATTAGCTTGTACTACTGATTTATGCAAAGATTGTTTAAAATAAAGTTCCCATTTAAGACCTGGTCAAATTACGGTAGGTCATTATAACAGTGGCAAGGGTCAGATATTTGGCTGTGCACAAAAATGTACTTGTATTAATCTAGTGTGAAACTGGCCGCCTTCAAAGAAACAGAAACTTTGACTCATAATTTTTTGTTTTCAAGGGGTCTTTCTTCCTGCAGCTCCAGGGAACGGCTATGGGGGCATCCTTTGCGCCAGCCTATGCCAAATTGTTCCTGGGGCTGTGGGAGAGAGACCTCTCCCTGCCAGATCAGTCGTCGCCGATGTGCCATGTCCTTTCTTGGATGCGGTACATCAATGATATTTTACTGATCTGGTAGGGGTCTAGCGTTGATCTTCACGCCTTTATGTCATCGTTGAACGACAACGATCAAAATATTTTTATCACCTACAAATCTGACCCAATGTCCATAGAGTTTTTAGACGTACTTTTGAAGAGGGACCAGAAAGGAGAGATACAAAGTGATATTTACCTTAAACCAACGGCCACTAATATGCTACTACATTCATCCGCCTCTCATCCGGGTGACATGATCCAATCTGTCCCCATTTTCTACGATTGCGAAGGTTGTGTTCCACAGACGAGGATTTCTTTAAGCAAGCAGAGGACCTGAAGGAACGTTTGCGGGAGCGCGGTTTTAGTAATCGTATGATTAAGAAGGCGTACAACCGCGCCAGATACTCGTCAAGCAATTCTCTGCTGTAT
Source organism: Oophaga sylvatica (assembly GCA_033576555.1). Taxonomy (NCBI): domain Eukaryota; kingdom Metazoa; phylum Chordata; class Amphibia; order Anura; family Dendrobatidae; genus Oophaga; species Oophaga sylvatica. Next base: position 387,604,516 of record JARQOD010000003.1, read on the forward strand.
GGGACACAACCTGCGAAAGACCCAGGTATTGTAAGGTTTGTGACTAATTTCTATTCACAGTTTCCATGGATGAGAAAGATTTTAAACAAATCCTGGCATATATTGAAGGCAGATCCAGTCATCTCAAGGTTCTTCCCTGAGGGGGCTGCCATTGCAGCCAGGAGGTCAAGGAATTTACGAGACCGGTTGGTCCATAGTCACTATACTGGAGAGTTGGTCACTACTTTGCTTGACCAAGTGGCGGCGCATTGTGGTAGTTCCCCCTGTAGCCGCTGTGTGGCCTGCCCCAACATGGACCGTACCGATACCTTCACTAATCAGGGGGGATCCATGGAATATAAGATCAGGAAACATATCACAAGTACAAGTGTGTAGCCCTGGTGTTAGGCACACGCAGTACCCTGGAGAGTGTGTGGCGAGACAGCAGTTTAATGCTAAATACCCATTCACTCAACATACACTAGACACACCCTTAGGGTAAGTGTAGTTACTTGAGGGAGTGGTCAGGGTGTATATGTTGTTGAGTGATTTTGAGTCAGTGTGTTTTCCTGTCTTCGGACAGAGCAGACGTGAGAGTCAGTGCCTGGACGTCAGACAGTGAAGACGTCTGGAGTTTAGCTGGAGGGAGGAAGCAGTCCAGCCTGCTCTATCATCAGTTCAGAACGTGGAGGCTGGTACAGGTGGTTTAATTCACCTTAGCCTAGTCAGAGCTGTTCCTCACCAGAATACATTGGAAGAAAGAAGGAGTTTAGTGCAGAAAGACTTCAGACACCTGTCTAAAGGACAGTGAAAGGTTCAGAGACGTGCTCCTGCCTATTGATAACTGAGCATCTGTAACTAACTTCGTAGAAAGTGAATGAAGGAAGTAACTACCCGACTTTATGCAAGTGTGAGTGCTTATGCTACCAGCGAGGACAAGGCGAAAGGCACAGTGGATAATTGGAAAGGTGCGTTTGGATTGAAGAAGTCCTGCACATTGCAACCGGTCACTGGGGACCGAAGGATCACTATTAGCTTCAAGCATAGTGGTAAGAAAACCAGGAATTTACCGGACCTTAGGTCGCGGCAAACAAGCCCCTTATAGTCAGTACGTAACTGGGGTCAGGGGGAGTGAAGACTTTGGAGTCTCTGCAGGACAAAATAAGAATTCAGCTCTCTCGCAGGAAGGCCCTACCACAAAACTGACTGGGCAGTACAGCTATAGATTAGCTGGAGTTATTGAGGGAACTACGCTTCAGGCTGGTTGTACTCATTGTGTTGAAAGTAAAGGAGGCCCCTAACTTGTCCAGCTGCTGTCTCAAGATACACTCTCCTTGGATCAGCCTCCCTGGGTCCTGCCTGAACATCTTACAAGTAAAGGTATGGAAAGACGCTGACCGTGTGAGACTGTGTTATTTATCTGCACCCGACTTCACTAACTTCATAGACTTTGAGGGACCAGTCCCACCTGTAGGGGACCCGACATCTAGCTGCCTCACCATCCCCTCAGAGATCTACAGCAGCGCTGGTACAAATTACCAGAATACTACAGGTGGCGTCACGAACTGTATGTAAATCTATCCCCTGTAAATAATCCCCCCCAACATACGCCAGACCGCCCGGGCCACAGACCGAGCCACAGCTACCTGTGACAAATCCCCATAGACTTCCATGGGCTCGGCTCTGAGTACCCCATTGCCCTGGTAACCCACAATTGTGGTGGCGGGTCGACACAACACAAGTACAAGTAGAAACGTGATATATTATGCCATTTGCCCGTGTAATATGATTTATGTGGGCATGACAACTAGGCAGTTCAACATAAGGGTACGTGAACACGTGTTGGGTATTGAGGCAGCAGCGGCTACTGAGGATATACCCTCACTGAAAACTATCCCCCGCCACTTTAAGATGCATCATGGCTGTGATGGGGGTCTCCTCAGGGTTCGGGGCATTGAAATAATGGACTTAGGCATTAGAGGTGGTGGGACCTCTAAACGGTTAGCCCAACTTGAGTCCAGGTGGATATGGACACTGGGCACGGTCCATCCATCTGAACTCAACGAAAATTTAAGCTATGCCCCTTTTTTGTAATTACCATGTCCCTGTAGTCATCGTTCTGCTGTGTAATAGGCATACATGCTCTGTTGTGTGTGTTCATTTTTTAATTTTTATCTTATCTTTTTAGTTTTGAGCCGCTCTGGTGTTTGTGAGGACGTTGCAACAATATATTCGCACTATGGGCTGTATACCAGCACAGACCCTCATTAGATGTGGATGGTCCCTTAGAACAAGAGAGTGGAGTCAACATCTACATATTGTATAATTTTATACCATGATCTTCATAATTGTATTACTTGGTTATGATGTTATATATCCATATAGTGGATTTGTATATATAGATATATATATATATATATAATCCCTTGTTCTAGATGACCAGACCGCTTATCTTATTTATCTAATTTAATGTAGTGTGTTTGTTGTTTCAATGTATATGTGCACCACCGTTGTTTTTATTCTGTATATTCTGTGCTGCATTGCTGATAGTCGGTGTCCCTGGCCTGCACGCGCCCGTCTCTCTGTCACCGCTGCGCCTTTCAGTGGTCGGCGTCTTTACATGGCGTCTTTACTTCCGCTATGTGACGCTGGCCCTGTCTGGCGTTGTGGTTGCCTCGGCGATGAGACGCGTCATTTCCGGTTCGGGAATACGACTTTCGGCAATGCGATTCACCGCATGGTGAAAGTTTCGTAATTTAGACAGACTGATAGCTGCTAGGTTAGGCCCCTTGAAAAGGAGAGGTCCGAAATGCGCGTCGGGGTGGACGCGCTTATCTGGGCGACAGTGCAATCTTCATCTCCTGCAGCTATTTACCGGTAAATATGTTTTTCCTTTGGACATTGTACTCTGTAATTGTGGTAGTCCCTGTGCTGGGCCTTGAGAGCCGGTGATATGGGAGTTTGATTTCTGTCCACACATAGAATATGGCACGACGCAAATGTGGATTACATTCTTTATGGCGTTTGTTTGGTCTATATATCTTAATATGATGACGGGCTAATATTATTCTTCTGCCTTAACTAATTTGGCATAACTTTGGTGGACAGTTACATGAAAGATACGCCTATTTATGTAATACTAATAAATACTTTGTCTAGATGAATGCGTCGTTACAGTGTCACACTTTGCAGGCATGTTTTTCCTGTTGATGTTATGTGTTTTAAAAAACATGTTTTCCAATAAAATTTGTAGTTATTATCTTTTGATCAATCCTGCCGTTTTGATCATCATTTCTTTTGTCACTGTATTCTAATTGATGATAGGCTATAATCCATATGGACACATGGAAAGGGTAAATTATTGATTTTAATTCATACCATGTGTCCTTGTCATACTTGTTGCCTTTAAAGAAACAGCAGAGAATATATGGGTATACCGTAATTGGAATGATCCTGTGATCAAGAAGACTAATTCATTCCCATTGGAGCAGTATGTTAGAGGAATAATATATAAGTTCACCAAATAACACCTGAAAAGAAATCTTATTTAAATTGGTATGCCCACTCCAGGTATTTTTTTTGTTTTTGAAATTCATTGTCATTTCTTGATTTTCCATATTTGACAACGGCAAGGCCTGTTTTATGTTTTATGAAACATTTTGCAGACCTATCATAACCCTCTTGTTTTTTGCATACTCAAATGTGTTTTTGGTGAGCAAGTGACATGTGATGCACTGTAACCACTGCCACTGGATGGCCATAAGGATTTATTCCTCTTCCCTTTCTCTCTCGCTATGCAATGACTAACGGTCCTCGGGTGTGAAATGTGTTAGCATCTTGTGCCTTGCCTTTATTAGATCTTTTTGCAAACATGTTCTCTGTGGTTTTGTTATAGATCAATGCAGTTTTCAAATTGATTGATAAAGACAGCACAATTTTGCTTGTAAAACTGTTGTTTATCTGTAAATTTGTGTGGCCATTAGCAATCAATTTGCTAATTGCATTGAATTGCTGTAAAACTGCATCAAATGCCCTTCGGCTATATTCCCATGTGTTGAAACACTGCTTTTGTTCTGCTGTCTTTTTTTTTTCTTAAGGTGTTTTCAGCAAAATAGCAATATGCTTAGTTTATTGCATTTTGCTTTGTTTGTTCTCTTTCTTTCTTTTTTTTGAGGTTAACATCCTCAGTAATCAGAACCTTCCTCTCCCGTCTCTAAGACTTCTCACGAGCTACACCAATTCTTTGGAATGCACTACCCAGGTTAATACAATTAATCCTCAATCTCCACAGTTTTAACCCTTAACCCCCAAGGGTGGTTTGCACGTTAATGACCGGGCCAATTTTTACAATTCTGACCACTGTCTCTTTATGAGGCTATAACTCTGGAACACTTCAACGGATCTTAGCGATTCTGAGAATGTTTTCTCATGACATATTGTACTTCATGATAGTGGTAAAATTTCTTTGATATAACTTGCAGTTATTTATGAAAAAAATGGAAGTATGGCGAAAATTTGGAAAATTTTGCAATTTTCAAACTTTGAATTTTTATTCCCTTGAAACAGAGAAATATGTCACACAAAATAGTTACTAAATAACATTTCCCACATGTCTACTTTACATCAGCACAATTTTGGAATCAAATTTTTTTTGTTACGAAGTTATAAGGGTTAAAAGTTGACAAGCAATTTCTCATTTTTACAACAAATTATGCAAAACCATTTTTTTAGGGACCACCTCACATTTGAAGTCACTTTGAGGGGTCTATATGGCAGAAAATACCCAAAAGTGACACCATTCTAAAAACTGCACCCCTCAAGGTATTCAAAACCACATTCAAGAAGTTTATTAACCCTTCAGGTGCTTCATAGGAGCTGAAGCACTTGGAAGGAAAAAATGAACATTTAACTTTTCAGTCACGAAAATGATCTTTTGCAAACAATTTTTTTATGTTATCAAGGGTAAAAGGAGAAAATGGACAGAAGAAGTTGTTGTGCAATTTCTCCTGAGTACGCCGATACCCCATATGTGGGGAAAAACCACTGTCTGGGCGCACAGCAGGTCTTGTAATGGAAGGAGCGCCGTTTGACTTTTTCAAACCAAAATTGGCTGGAATTGAGATTGGATGCCATGTCGCGTTTGGAGAGCCCCTGATGTACCTAAACAGTGGAAACCTCCACAAGTGACACCATTTTGGAAAGTAGACCCCATAAGAAACTTATCTAGATCTGTGGTGAGCACTTTGAACCCCAAGTGCTTCACACAAGTTTATAACGTAGAGCCGTAAAATTAAAAAATCATATTTTTTCCACAAAAATGATCTTTTTACCCCAATTTTTATTTTCCCAAGGGTAACAAGGCCTCAAAAGTGATTGTGCAATTTCTCCTGAGTACGCTGATACCCCATATGTGGGGGTAAACCACTGTTTGGGTGCATGGCAGAGCTCGGAAGGGAAGGAGCACAGTTTGACTTTTTCAACGAAGAATTGGCTGGACGCCATGTCGTGTTTTTAGAGCACCTGATGTGCCTAAACAGTGGAAACCCCACAAGTGACCCCATTTTGAAACATAAACCGCCAAATGAACTTATCTAGATGTGGGGTGAGCACTTTGAACCTCCAAGTGCTTCACAGAAGTTTATAATGTCCGGGCGTCAAAATAAAAAAAATCATATTTTTTCCACAAACATGATCTTTTAGTCCCCAGTTTTTTATTTTCCCAAGGGTAACAGGAGAAATTGGACCCCAAAAGTTGTTGTTCAATTTGTCCTGAGTACGCTGATACCCTATATGTTGGAGAAAACTACTGTATGGGCACACGTCGGGGCTTGGAAGGGAAGTAGTGATGTTTTGCATTGCAAACTTTGATGGAATAGTCTGCGGGCGTCATGTCGCGTTTGGAAAGCCGCTTATGTGCCTAAACATTGGAAATCCCCCACAAGTGACCCCATTTTGGAAACTAGACCCCAAAGGAACTTATCTAGATGTGTGGTGAGAACTTTGAACCCCCAAGTGCTTCACAGAAGTTTATAACGTAGAGCCATAAAAATAAAAAATCATATTTTTTTCCACAAAAATTTTCGCCCCCAATTTTTTATTTTCCCAAGGGTTACAGAAGAAATTGGACCCCAAGAGTTATTGTCCAATTTGTCCTGAGTGTGCTGATACCCATATATGGGGGTAAACTACTGTTTGGGCGCATGGCAGAGCTCAGAAGAGAAGGAGCACCGTTTGACTTTTTCAACCCCGAATTGGCTGGAATTGAAATCAGATGCCATGTCACGTTTGGAAAGCACCTGATGTGCCTAAACAGTGTAATCCCCCAAATTCTAACTCCAACCCTAACCCCAACACACCTATAACCCTAATCCCAACCCTAATCATAGCCCTAACCATAAACCTAACTCTAACACACCCCTAACCCTGATCCCAACTCTAACCCTAACTTTAGCCCCAACTCTAACCCTAATTTTAGCCCCAACACTAACCCTAACCCTAATGGGAAAATTAAAATAAAGACATTTTTTTAATTTTATTATTTTTTCATAACTAAGGGGGTGATAAAGTGGGGATTGATTTACTATTTAAAGCGGGTTTTTATGATTGGCAGCTATCACACGCTAAAAGACGCTTTTATTGCAAAAAATAGTTTTTGCATCACCACATTTTGAGAGCTATAACTCCCTATGGCCCACAGAGTCATGTGAGATCTTATTTTTTGCGGGACGAGTTGACGTTTTTATTGGTACCACTTTTGGGCATATGGCATATTTTGATTGCTTTTTATTATGATTTTTGAGAGGCAGAATGAACAAAAACCAGCAATTCATAACTTTCTTTTGGGGGGGCGTTTATACCGTTCCGCGTGTGGTAAAATTGATGTAGTAGTTTTATTCTTCGGGTCAGTACAATTACAGTGATACCTCATTTATATCATTTTTTATGTTTTGGCGCTTTTATACAATAAAAACGTTTATATATAAAAAATAATTATTTTTGCATCGCTTTATTCTGCGAGCTATAACTTTTTTATTTTTTTGTTGATGATGCTGTATGGTGGCTCGTTTTTTGCGGGCCAAGATGACGTTTTCAGCAGTACCATGTTTATTCATATCCATCTTTTTGATCGCGTGTTATTCCACTTTTTGTTCAGTGGTATGATGATAAATCATTTTTTTTTTGCCTTGTTTTTTTTTTTAAGGGGTTCACTAAAGGGGTTAACTAGTGGGACAGGTTTATAGGGCGGGTCGTGATGGATGCGGTGATACTAAACACAGTATGTGTACTTTTATTGTTTTGGTTTTTTTTATTTACATGAAGATATGAATTTATTGGGGAATATTTTTTTTTCTTTATTTTGGATTTTTTTTTACATTATTTTTATTTTTTTAAACTTTTTACTTTGTCCCAGGGTGGGACATCACTGTATTATATCAGATCGCTGGTCTGACAGTGTGCACAGCACTCTGTGAGACCAGCGATCTGACAGGCTCTCAGCAGGCACTGAGGAAGCCGCCTCCCTGCAGGACCGGAAGGACCCCACGGCCATCTTGGATCCGGGGTCCTGCAGGGAGGAGGGTCCCTCGGAACAGCGCGATACATCGAGCCCCCTCATCTTTGATCGCAGTGTGCCAGGGGTTAATGTGCCGGTAGCGCAGCTGATCGCATGTGACGTACTATTCCGTCCGTGGGAATTAAGTTCCAGGTCACATGGACGGATTAGTACGTCAGATGGGATAAAGGGGTTAAGTGTGCCCTAAAATCGCATTTGTTCAGACTGGCCTACCGCATCAACGCATTAATCTAACTATTACTGTGTGGCCCATTCAAAAATTTTTTTACCATAATCAGGTTCCTCGCATCATGTTCTCACATGCTTTATACATTTAATATCCCTATGTGTCTGTACTGTTACATACTTTGGCTGTTAACTGGTTCATGCAGCATTACATGAACACCCAATTCGTACACTATGGCTGGTCCGAACAATGAAAGCAATTGTTACCATCTACCTTTCATGTCTCCCCTTTTTCCTCATGGATTGTAAGCTTGCAAGCTGGGCCCTCATTCCTCTAGGTATCTGTTTTGATCTGTGTTTATTGTTATGCTGTAATGTCTATTACAAGTCCCCTCTATAATGTAAAGTGCTGCGAAATATGTTGGCGCTATAGAAATAAAATTATTATTTCTCATGTGTTTTTGTTGCATGTTTTACTGTCATGTCCATGATTTAGGAATATACACTGCTCAAAAAAATAAAGGGAACACTCAAATAACACATCCTAGATCTAAATGAATGAAATATTCTCATTGAATACTTTGTTCTGTACAAAGTTGAATGTGCTGACAACAAAATCACACAAAAATCATCAATGGAAATCAAATTTATTAACTAATGGAGGCCTGGATTTGGAGTCACCCACAAAATTAAAGTGGAATATAATGTCTTTAAAACAATTCAAAATGATGCTCAGTAGTGTGTGTGGCCTCCACGTGCCTGTATGATCACCCTGTGACTGTATGCCCTCCCTACAACGCCTTGGCATGCTCCTGATGAGGCGGCAGATGGTCTCCTGAGGGATCTCCTCCTAGACCTGGACTAAAGCATCCGCCAACTCCTGGACAGTCTGTGGTGCAACGTGACGTTGGTGGATGGAGCGAGACATGATGTCCCAGATGTGCTCAATCGGATTCAGGTCTGAGGAACGGGCGGGCCAGTCCATAGCTTCAATGCCTTCATTTTGCAGGAACTGCTGACACACTCAAGCCACATAAGGTCTGGCATTGTCCTGCACTAGGAGGAACCCAGGGCCAACCACACCAGCATATGGTCTCACAAGGGGTCTGAGGATCTCATCTCGGTACCTAATGGCAGTCAGGCTACCTCTGGCGAGCACATGGAGGGCTGTGCAACCCTCCAAAGAAATGCCACCCCACACCATTACTGACCCACTGCCAAACCAGTCATGCTGATGGATGTTGCAGGCAGCAGATCGCTCTCCACGGCATCTCCAGACTCTGTCACGTCTGTCACATGTGCTCAGTGTGAACCTGCTTTCATCTGTGAAGAGCACAGGGCGCCAGTGGCAAATTTGCCAATCCTGGTGTTCTGTGGCAAATGCCAAGCGTCCTGCACAGTGTTCGGCTGTGAGCACAACACCCATCTGTGGACGTCGGGCACTCAGACTATCCTCATGGAGTTGGTTTCTAACCATTTGTGCAGACACATGCTCATTTGTGGCCTGCTGGAGGTCATTTTGCAGAGCTCTGGCAGTGCTCCTTCTTGCACAAAGGCGGAGGTAGCGGTCCTGCTGCTGGGTTGTTGCCCTCCTACGGCCCCCTCCACGTCTCCTGTTGTACTGGCCTGTCTCCTGGTAGCACCTCCAGCCTCTGGACACTACGCTGACAGACACAGCAAACCTTCTAGCCACAGCTCGCATTGATGTGCCATCCTGGATGAGCTGCACTGCTGAGCCACTTGTTTGGGTTGTAGAGTCCATCTCATGCTACCAAGAGTGTGAAAGCACAACCAACATTCAAATGTGACCAAAACATCAGCCGCAAAGCATTGGTACTGGGATGTGGTCTGTGGTCTCCACCTGCAGAACCACTCCTTTTTTGAGTGTGGCTTGATAATTGCCAATAATTTCCATCTGCAGTCTATTCCATTTGCACAACAGCATGTGAAATTGATTGTCAATCAGTGTTGCTTCCTAAGTGGACAGTTTGATTTCACAGAAGTTTGATTTACTTGGAGTTATATTCTGTTGTTTAAGTGTTCCCTTTATTTTTTTGAGCAGTGTATATTGCTGCTTCATTTTTTTGCACTAAATTTTTGATTCTTTTGAAGCTTGTCCTTCCTCTCTCCCTGTCTCTCTCTGATGTAGCTTTGATGTCCGTAACACCTTCTTCCTCATTCACTATCTATCAGCCATCTTAGAAGCTCATATGTTGCAGCCCTGATTCCGAAAAGTCTTTTTTACCTGCTATATGTGTCAATATCTCCAGGAATTCAGCAGGAAAATAAACCTTCGTCTGGAATCTTCATATGTGCCTCCTAAATTCAAGTTAAAACGTATCTGAGGACATCACAACATGTGAGTATGGTTTATGGAGTATTTATATAGTGTTTTTAACTCCTTCATGACCTGAGGTATTTTCGTTTTTGCGTTTTCGTTTATTGCTCCCCTTCTGCCCAGAGCCATAACTTTTTTATTTTTCTGTCAAAATGGCCAAGTGAGGACTTGTGTTTTTTTGCGGGAGAAGTTGAACTTTTGAACAACACCATTGGTTTTACCATATCTTGTAATGGAAAACAGGAAAAAATTCCAAGTGTGGTGCAATTGCAAAAAAAGTGCAATTCCACAGTTTTTTGTTTTTTTACCATGTTCACCAAATGCTAAAACTGACCTGCCATTATGATTTTCCATTACAGTACGAGTTCATAGACCCCAAACATGTCTAGATTTTTTTTCATTTAAGTGGTTAAAAAAATTCAAACTTTGGTAAAAAAAAACTGGCGCCATTTTCAAAGACCTGTTGCGTCTCCATTTTTCGTAATGGAGCTGGGTGAAGGCTTAATTTTTGCGCGATGAACTGATGTTTTTATTGATACCACTTTGTGTAGATATGATTGTTTGATCGCTCATTATTGCATTTTATTGCAATGTAGCGGCGACCAAAAAAA
>JARQOD010000003.1:387615281-387659693 GCA_033576555.1 Oophaga sylvatica
TACCAGGCCACAGCAGTCTGCATATCTTGGCTGATTAACAAAATAGGGGATCCCCTCGAAAAAAATTGGCGTGGGGTCCCCCCTATTTTTGTTAACCAGCCAGATGAAGCAGACCGCTGAGGCCTGGTTTTTCAGGCTGGTAAGGATCCATATCCATGGACCTTGCAAGCCTGATAATACCAGGCCACAGCAGTCTGCTTAGCTTGGCTGGTTAACAAAAATAGGGAATCCCCTCGAAAAAAAAACGGCGTGGGGATCCCCCTATTTTTGTTAACCAGCCAAGTAAAATGCAGACTGCTGCGGCCTGGTATTAAAAGACTGTCAAGGCCCATGGATTTTGGCCCTCACAGCCTGATAATACCAGGCTACATCAGCCCCACATTTGGCGCATCAAAAGATGTGCCAATTGTGGCACTTTACCCGGCTCTTCCCACTTGCCCTGTAGCGGTGGCAAGCGGGGTAATAAGGGGTTATTGTCACCGTTGATTGCACGGTGACAATAAGCCCGGTTAATAATGGAGAGGTGTCAATAAGACACCGATCCATTATTAATCCCAAAGTTATTAAATGTTTAAAAAAAGACACAGCAAGAAAAAAGTATTTTAATGAAATAAAAGAGACAACACAGTTTTCATTTTTTTTATTACTCTCTCATTCCTGCGACGCATCGATCTCCTGTAAAAAAAAAAAAAAAACAAACCAACAGTATACCACCTGTCCGACGCAGTCCATAGTAACGATTGTCCCACGACGATCCAGCTCTGCTACATCGGAATGACAGCAGAGCCTGTCATCCCGGCGCAGCACAGCTGCTTACCAGCTTCCCCGGCGGTGACGTCATCGGACTGCTTTACGGCCGCGATTACCAGCAGTCACTGCAGTTATCGCGAGATACTGCATGTGACCGCCGGGGAGAAGAGGATGGCGGCCATTAAGCAGCCCGGGATGTGACCGCCGGAGATCTTCTGCCGGGTAAGTGCCGCTGACTCCTGACAGACCCGACCGACGGACACTGACAGTGACAGTGACAATTCCGATTCCGGTATCCGATATGACGAAAATATCGGAACTCGGGATCGGAATTCCGATACAGCCAATATCGGCGATACCCGATATTTGCAGTATCGTATCGCTCAACACTAATAGTAACATAGTTATTAAGTTGAAGGAAGACTTTAAGTCCATCTAGTTCAACCCATATCCTATCCTAACCTGCCCTAACATGTTGATCCAGAGGAAGGCAAAAAAAAACCCATGTGGCAAACAGTAAGCTTCACATTGGGGAAAAAAATTCCTTCCCGACTCCACATACGGCAATCAGACTAGCTCCCTGGATCAATGCAATATCCAGGAAACTAGTGTATTATAACCTGTAATATTATACTTTTCAAGAAAGGCATCCAGGCTCTTCTTAAATTTCAGTAGGGAATCACTCATTACAACATTGTGTGGCAGAGAGATCCATAGTCTCACTGCTCTTACAGTAAAGAATCTGTGATTATGCTTAAACCTTTTTTCCTCCAGATGTAGAGGATGCCCCTTGTCCCCGTCACAGGTTTAAGAGTAAAAAGATCATTAGAAAGGTCTTTGTACTGTCCCCTCATATATTTATACATTGTAATAAGATCACCCATAAGCCTTCGTTTTTCCAAACTAAATAACCCCAAGTGTAATAACCTGTCTTGGTATTGCAGACTGGGGGGTCTGCAATACCAAGACAGGATATTACACTTGGGGTTATTTAATAACCTTGGTCGCTCTTCTCTGCACCCGCTCAGTTCAGCTATGTCTTTCTTATACACCAGAGACCAGAACTGTACACAGTATTCTAAGTGTGGTCGCACTAGTGACTTGTATAGAGGTAAAATTATGTTCTCCTCATGAAAAATATTTAGAATTGAGAGTCCTCAGTGGTTGATACCTTTTAATGGCTAACTGAAAAGATGGTAACAAATTGCAAGCTTTCGAGACTACTCAGGTCTCTTCAATTTGTTACCATCTTTTCAGTTAGCCATTAAAAGGTATCAACCACTGAGGACTCTCAATTCTAAATATTTTTCTATCTACTGGCTAACACGGTACTAAGATATACATCTTTACTGTTCTCCTCATGAGCATCTATGCCTCTTTTAATGCATCCCATTATTTTATTTGCCTTTGCAGCAGCTGCCTGACACTGGCCACTAAATGTGAGTTTGTCGTCCACCCATAAACCAAGGTCTTTTTCAGTGACAGTTTTGCCCAGTGTTTTACAATTAAGCACATACAGGGGTTGGACAAAATAATGGAAACACTAACGTTTTGGCATCATAATCTTCGAACATGTTATAAACATGCAAACCGTGACATATGGTAATGTTTGTAGTTGATTATTTGTGTTATGTGATATGTGTATGTAAATTAACTGTTTGTTTTGCATAATTGTAAGAACATTGATGAGAACCTGATACCAATGGCAGACCTCTCGGATTTTCAAAGAGGCCAAATTGTTGGTGCTGGTATGGCAGGCGTAGTGTAAACGAAAGTGCTCGAATGCTTGACGTGTCAAGAGGTACTGTCTCCAAAGTAATGACTGCATTTGAAAGAGAAGGAAAAACGTCCGTAGCAAAGCACAGGTTGGCCGAAAGTCGAAGTTGACTGAGAGAGACCGTCGGACTCTAAAGCGAATTGTGAGAGATGATCGCAAGACCATGGCTCTGAAAATCACTGCTGAGCTCAATGAACACCTACAGAATCCAGTTTCCACCAAAACTGTTCGTCGGGAGCTGAACAAATCTGGATTCCACGGAAGAGCTGCAATTCGAAAACCGCTGCTCTCAATGACAAATGTTTCCAAGCGTTTAGAGTGGTGAAGAAACCTCCAGAATTGGTCCCTCGAGCCGTGGAAACATGTGATATTCTCAGACGAATCATCGTTTACCCTATTTCCGACCTCTGGCGTTTGGAGACAGCCGAAAGAAGCATTCCATCCAGACTGCCTTCTCCCAACCGTAAATGATATCCCTTCATGGAAGAATTAACAGCCGCGATTATTTAGGCATTTTGGGCGACCAAGTGCATCCTATGGTTCAAGCACTGTTCCCGGATGTGAACGCCATCTTTCAGGATGATAATGCACCAATTCATACAGTTAGAATTGTTAAAGCATGGCACGAGGAACATTCTAATGAAGTTGAGCATCTCATCTGGCCTCCACAATCCCCAGACCTCAACATTATTGAGCATTTATGGTCGATTTTAGAGATTCAAGTTAGACGTCGATTTCCGCAGCCATCGTCGCTCAAAGAACTGGAGGGTGTTTTCACTGAAGAATGGGCTAAAATTCCTTTGGAAATAATTCACACCTTGTATGAATCCATACCTCGGAGAATTGAGGCTGTAATCGCCGCAAAAGGTGGACCTACACCATATTAAACTAACTTTTGTTGATGTTTCCAGGTGTTTCCATTATTATGTCCAACCCCTGTAATTATACATCTTGTTTGTTCTACCCAAGTGCATGACCTTACATTTATCCCCATTAAAGCTCATTTGCCATTTATCAGCCCAAGCTTCTAGTTTACATAAATCCTCCTGTAATATAAAATTGCCCTCCTCTGTATTGATTACCCTGCAGAGTTTAGTGTCTGCAAATATTGAAATACTACTCTGTATGCACCCTACAAGGTCATTAATAAATATGTTAAAAAGAAGCGGCCCCAATACTGACCCCCGTGGTACCCCACTGCTAACCGTGACCCAGTCTGAGTGTGCCCCATTAATAACCACCCTTTGTTTCCTATCCCTGAGCCAGTTCTTAACCCACTTACACATATTTTCCCCTATCCCCATTGTTCTCATTTTATGTATCAACCTTTTGTGTGGCACCGTATCAAAAGCTTTTGAGAAGTCCATGTACACCATGTCCACTGCGTTCCCTTGGTCCAGTCCAGAACGTACCTCTTCATAAAAGCTTGTCAGATTAGTCTGACAAGAACGGTCCCTCGTAAACCCATGCTGATATTGGGTCATGACTCATGAGGTTATTCTTCTTCAGATACTCCAGTATAGTATCTCTTAGAAAACCCTCCAGGATTTTACCCACACTAGAGGTTAAGCTCACTGGCCTATAATTTCCAAGTTCAGTTTTTTGTCCCCTTTTTGAATATTGGCACCACATTTGCTATACGCCAGTCCTGTGGTACAGACCTTGTTATTATGAAATCTTTAAAGATTAAAAATAATGGTCTCTCTATGACTGTGCTTAATTCCTGCAGTACTCGGGGGCGTATCACATCCGGGATTTGTCAATTTTAGTGATTTTTAGACGCCGCCGTTCTTCCTGCTGGGTTAAGCAGGTGACATTTAATGGAGAATTTTTTTTTATCACTGATCATGTTACCTGTCATGGGATTTTCTTGTGTAAATACTGTTGAAAAAAAGTCATTTAGCATATTGGCTTTTTCCTCATCCTCATCCACCATTTCACCCAGACTTTTTTTTAAGGGGACCAACACTATCATTTTTTAGTTTCTTACTATTTATGTAGTTAAAGAATATTTTGGGATTATTTTTACTTTCTCTGGCAATGAGTCTCTCTGTCTCAATCTTTGCTGTCTTGATTTGCTTTTTACAGAATTTATTTTATCTTCTGTATTTATTTAATGCCTCATCACTACCTACTTGCTTTAATTCCCTAAATGCTTTCTTTTTGTCACTTATTGCGCCCCTTACAGCTCTATTTAGCCATAGTGGTTTCCTCCTATTTCTAGCATGTTTATTACCGTAGGGTATATACTGTGCACAGGTCCTATTCAAGATGCTAATAATTGTCTCCCATTTTCTTTGTGTATTTTTATGTTTCAGGATATCGTCCCAGTTAATTGCACCAAGATCATCTCTCATCGTTGGAAATTTCCATTCCTGAAGTTTAGTGTCCTTGTAACCCCTCTACTACATATCTTATTAAAGGATACATGAAAACTTATTATTTTGTGATCACTATTACCCAAGTGACCCCCAACCCTTATATTTGGTATGTGGTCTGGCCTGTTGGTTAATATTAGGTCTAGCAGTGCCCCCCCTCTTGTTGGGTCCTGAACTAGTTGTGAAAGGTAATTGTCTCTTAAGTTGTCAAAAACCTATTACCTTTGCTGGAACTGCAGGTTTCTGTTCCCCAAAGTATTTCAGGGTAGTTGAAGTCCCCCATAATAATGACTTCTCCTTGAGTCGCTGCTTCATCTATTTGCTTTGCGAGGATATTCTCCGTTGCTTCCATTATTTTTGGAGACTTATAACAAACCCCTATCAGTAATTTATTATTTTTTCCCCCTCCCCTTATCTCCACCCACAGAGACTCTACATCTTCATTAGATTCACAGATATCACGCAGGATGGGTTTTAAGGATGATTTTACATATAAACACACACCACCCCTCACTTATTTGTACGGTCATTTCTATTTCTATAGCCCTGTAAATTAACAGCCCAGTCGTGGCTCTCATCCAGCCATGTCTCAGATATCCCCACATGTCATAATTATGTTCCAACAAAATTAATTCTAATTCCTCCATTTTGTTGGTGAGGCCTCTGACATTAGTATACATGCACTTTATGTATCTCTCATTACCTCTATTCTTCCCTAAAATCTTAACTGTTCTAACCCCACCCCAATTTCATTATTTGTGCCCAGGTCTCTATCTGCACTGTCTTCCCCTCCTATAAAATGAATACCCTCCCCCCAGTTCCTAGTTTAAACATTCCTCCAACCTTCTAGCCATTTTCTCCCCAGCATAGCTGAATCCTCCCCATTGAGGTGCAGCCCGTTTCTAGCGTGGAACCTGTAGTCAACTGAGAAGTCGGCCCAGTTCTCCAGGAACCCAAACCCCTCCTTCCTACACCAATTCTTGAGCTACTTATTAACCTCCCTAATCTCCCGTTGCCTCTCTGGTGTGGCACGTGGTACAGGCAGTATTTCAGAAAATACCACGTTGGAGGTCCTTGCTTTAAGGTTGCAGCCTAATTCCCTGAAATCATCTTTAAGGACCTTCCATCTACCTCTAACTTTGTCATTTGTGCCAATGTGCACCATGACCGCTTGGTCTTCACCAGCCCCTCCCAGGTAGGCAGCACACTGTTCGACGATCCCTGTGTTTGTGACAGATTGCCCTATCTGTTCCCCTAATACTTGAGTCCCCCACTACCACCACCTGTCTGGCCTGCCCTGCTCTCCTAATTCCCCCCTTACTGGAGCAGACACTCCTCCGGCTTTCAGAGGACATGCCTGGCTGCAGCAGTGCTACCCCTGTACTGACAACCCCCTCATCTGCCAACTTAGCAAACTTATTGGGGTGTGCCAGATCAGGACTAGCCTCCCTGGCGCTCTTCCCTCTACCCCGCCTTCTAACTGTCACCCAACTTGCTGCTTCACTGTCCTGCAGTTCCTTCCTAGCATCCCCCCCTCATCTATCCCATTGAGCGTCTGCTCAGTGAGCAGAAGACTCCTTTCCATATTGTCTATGGATCTTAGTGTTGCCAGCTGCGCATTTAGATTCAAATGCACAACGTGCTCACATCTCACACAGCAGTATGCACCCTCGACCGGCTGTTCAAGGATTGCATACATGTGGCAAGATGTGCACTGGATGGCATTGGCAATAGTGGAGCACATTTCTAATGGGGATTTCACCAGACAGAAAAGATAAGTAAAAATAAATAAAAAGTATTAATAAAATATAACAGCAATTCAGTAATTGCTCCCTTGGAAACTCACCACAGTTCGCACTTATGCTTCGGTCACACTCAGCTCGCTCACACTCGCTGAAGTAGAATATTTAAAGAGATTTTTTTCCATCAATAGTAAACCACCCTGCTGCTCAATGACTTCCAAAAGGAAGTGACCAACATAAAAAATAGTAACTCAACCCCCCTATATCACCTCCTTAAGTAAAAATAATAAAATTAAAAATGTGTATTTATTTCCATTTTTCCATTAGGGTTAGGATTGGGGCTAAGGTTGGGGTTGAGGCTAAAGTTAGGGTTGGGCTAAAGTTAAGATTGGGCTAAAGTTAGGGTAGGGTTAGGGTTGTGATTATGGTTAGGATTATGGTTAGGGTTTGGATTAGGGTTAGGTTTGTGGTTAGGGTTATGGTTAAGGTTGGGATTAGGGTTAGGGGTGTTGAGGTTAGGGTTGTGGATAGGGTTATGGTTAGGGTTGGGATTAGGGTTAGGGGTGTGTTGGGTTTAGGGTTAGATTTAGAATTGGGGAGGTTACACTGTTTAGGTACATCAGGGGGTCTCCAAACACGACACCAATACCAATTTTGCGTTCAAAAAGTCAAACAGTGCTCCTTCCCTTCCGAGCTCTGCCATGCGCCCAAACAGTGGTTTACCCCCACATATGGGATATCAGCATACTCAGGACAAATTGCACAACTTTTGGGATCCAATTTCTCCTGTTACCCTAAGAAAAATAAAAACTTGGGGGTGAAAAGATAATTTTTCTGAAAAAAAATGATTTTTTATTTTTACGGCTTTACGTTATAAACTTCTGTGAAGCACTTGTGGGTTCAAAGTGCTCACCACACATCTAGATAAGTTTCTTAGGGGTCTACTTTCCAAAATAGTGTCACTTGTGGGGGTATTGTCACGCTGTATAGCAGATATATATATATATGTGATGTAAGTAATCTATATCAAATGGGCAACATACTATATAACATGCGCATAGATATATGATAACATAGAATTACCTGACAGAATGTCCAGTGGGTTAATACGGAATCCGTTTTACGCTGTCTCCGGCTAGAGGGTGACCGGGGTCTATGCTGACCCTACACTGGGGTCCTAACTAATCCCTCTACCTGGAGGTACTGTTAAAGGTACAGAGGTCCAGGCCACAGCGTAAACCCTGTCTCCTATCAATCCCTGCCAACTGTAATCTAGTCCTAAGAAGGACCCTGATTACCACCAAAGGGAATGAACAGGTAACGGTTAATGAACAGAAAGACATACAAGACAGACAAGAAATAAAGTAAATAAAGTCTTACATACAACACTCACACACAGTAGGAACACCTAAGGTCTCAGAGATAAACTATAAGCTGTAAGAGTAAAAACAACTAAAGAACTCTTAGCTTAAATATTCTCAGAACCGATCCAGTCTGCTAGACTACATGAATGCTTTCACCGGCATCTAACAAGCAGACTGGCAGGTATATGAAGGAATCTAATTAGAACATAATCAAAAGCAGCCGGGCGAGGCTGGACCTAGTCTTAGCAAAGAGCTAGGTAAAATTAACTCCCTCATTACCAAACACAAAGAAACAGCAACTCAGCTGTGAGAAGTCAGAGTGTGTAATCGCGACGATCCTCGTGGCGATACACCCATGACAGTACCCCCCCCTCTACGAGGGGACTCCGGACCCTCAGGGCCAGGTCTGCCCGGGTGAGTTGTGTGAAAGGTCCGAACCAATCGATCTGCGTTAACATCAGACGCAGGGACCCACGTCCTCTCCTCAGGACCATACCCCCTCCAATGAACCAAGTACTGAAGGGATCGGCGACTGAGACGTGAGTCAATGATTTTCGACCCATGAAATTCCACGTTATCATTGACCACCACTGAAGGAGGAGGTAGAGGTGACGGTATGACTGGTGCCACATACTTTTTAAGTAATGACTTGTGAAACACATTATGAATTTTAAACGTAGGAGGGAGGTCCAGACGAAATGCCACAGGATTAATTATGGAACTGATCCTGTACGGCCCGATGAATCTGGGACCCAACCTCCAGGAGGAAACTTTAAGTTTTATATTCCTGGTAGACAACCAAACCAGATCGTTCACCTTCAGATCTAGACCAGAAACTCTCCCCCTATCAGCCATCCGTTTGTAACGGTTCCCCGTAACCTTCAGTCTTAACCGATCTGGAACTATCAGTCTCCCTGGAAGTCCCACAGGGGCGTCCCCCTGAGCCCCCAATACCTCCCCCTCAAGCTCAGAGCATACAGCTGACACTACAACTCCCTCCTGAGGAATAGGAACCGGATCATCCGTCTTCCCGGCCCCTGGGAAAGTACGAGATAAAGCATCAGGAAGCAACTTTATTGAGCAGTCATATGGGCGATGAGGAGGTAACTCTTTACACCCCTCCTCTGAGAACATCTCCCCAAAGTCCTCCAGAAAAGGAGACAAAGTCCTAGGCACAACCGCACCGATGACCGTGCTCATGCAGTTATTCCTGCAAAATTCACCCCACTGGCTTATCTTTCTGGATTGCCAATCAATCACTGGGTTATGTTTAGCCAACCAAGGAAGTCCCAACACAATAGGAGTAGGTAGACCCTCCAACACATAACAAGACAATTGCTCTTTATGTATTGCCCCTACTCGAAGATCTATGTTATGAACAGCTTGTACCAAGCTACCTTGACCGAGAGGTCTAGAATCAATAGAGACTATAGGGACCGGTTTGGCCAATACACTCAGTTGCATACCATGCACCTGGGCAAACCGAGCGTCCACCAGATTAGCCCCGGACCCACTATCAAGAAAAACAGAAATCCTCTCAGTTCTAGTACCAATCACCACCTCCGCAGGCACGAGAAACTGAGAGGGATTTGGGGACGAAATACACACTCCCAGGTTAACTCCTTTGCTCAAAGAGGCCCGGGATGGACACCCCCCAACAAAATGTCCCTCTCTCCCGCAAAAGAAACACCTTCTAGTCTTGCGGCGCACCGCCGATTCCCTCCTACAAAAAGATGTCCCTCCCAACTGCATGGGTTCCTCAGAACAGACCAGGGGAACCTCAGTATAAGGGACTTTAGTAGTAGGTGGAGTCATCACGGGAGGCGGAGTTACCTCGCGTCTTCCCCGAATTCGTCTATCAATGCGAATAGCGAGGGCCATAGCAGCCTCCAGTGATGGAGAGAAATCATACTGAGCCAACACATCCTTTAATTTGTCAGACAACCCTTGACAAAACTGGCTCCTAAGAGCTGGGTCATTCCACTGAGTATCTGTTGCCCATCTACGGAACTCAGAAGAATATTCCTCCGCTGGACGATTTCCTTGCCGTATTTTACGTAACTTTGCTTCAGCAAGGGAAACTCGATCCGGATCATCATATACCAGACCCAGGGCAGTAAAAAATCGATCCACTGACTGGAGATCTGGGGAGCCTGGAGGAATGGAGAACGCCCAAGCTTGAGGGTCCCCTTGTAAGAGTGAGATAACAATTCCCACCCTCTGCTCTTCACTCCCAGATGACCGAGGCCGCAGCCGAAAGTACAATTTACATGCCTCCCGGAAAGTAAAAAATTTGTCCCGCCCACCAGTGAACCTGTCCGGGAGAGCAACCTTAGGTTCAGATCTGGTTTGCTCCGGGGGGACAAAACCTTGGACTTAATGTCTGCAAACTCCATGGACAACCCCTGCAACTGCCGGGCCAGCTGGGCTACTGGATCCATGACAGCTGGGGAGAATCTTTAGTATGGGCCGGTGAAAATGTCACGCTGTATAGCAGATATATATATATGTGATGTAAGTAATCTATATCAAATGGGCAACATACTATATAACATGCGCATAGATATATGATAACATAGAATTACCTGACAGAATGTCCAGTGGGTCAATACGGAATCCGTTATACGCTGTCTCCGGCTAGAGGGTGACCGGGGTCTATGCTGACCCTACACTGGGGTCCTAACTAATCCCTCTACCTGGAGGTACTGTTAAAGGTACAGAGGTCCAGGCCACCAGCGTAAACCCTGTCTCCTATCAATCCCTGCCAACTGTAATCTAGTCCTAAGAAGGACCCTGATTACCACCAAAGGGAATGAACAGGTAACGGTTAAGAACAGAAAGACATACAAGACAGACAAGAAATAAAGTAAATAAAGTCTTACATACAACACTCACACACAGTAGGAACACCTAAGGTCTCAGAGATAAACTATAAGCTGTAAGAGTAAAAACAACTAAGGAACTCTTAGCTTAAATATTCTCAGAACCGATCCAGTCTGCTAGACTACATGAATGCTTTCACCGGCATCTAACAAGCAGACTGGCAGGTATATGAAGGAATCTAATTAGAACATAATCAAAAGCAGCCGGGCGAGGCTGGACCTAGTCTTAGCAAAGAGCTAGGTAAAATTAACTCCCTCATTACCAAACACAAAGAAACAGCAACTCAGCTGTGAGAAGTCAGAGTGTGTAATCGCGACGATCCTCGTGGCGATACACCCATGACAGGTATCCACTGTTTAGACACATCAGGGGCTCTCCAAATGCGACATAGTAACATAGTTAGAAAGGCCGAAAAAAGACATTTGTCCATCCAGTTAAGCCTGCATTCCGTCAGAATAAATTCCCAGATCTATGTCCTTCTAAAGAACCTAATAGCTGTAAGATACAATATTGTTACGCTCCAGGAAGACATCCAGGCCTCTCTTGAACCCCTCTACTGAATTCGCCATCACCACCTCCTCAGGCAAGGAATTCCAGATTCTCACTGCCCTAATAGTAAAGAATCCTCTTCTATGTTGGTGGAAAAACCTTCTCTCCTCCAGACGCAGAGAATGCCCCCTTGTGACCGTCACCTTCCTTGGTATAAACAGATCCTCGTAGAGATATTTGTATTGTCACCTTATATACTTATACATGGTTATTAGATCACCCCTCAGTCGTCTTTTTTCTAGACTAAATAATCCTAATTTTGCTACATTCAAAATAATCCTAATTTTGCGACATGGCTTCCGATTTCAATTCCAGCCAATTTTGCATTGAAACGTCAAGAGGCGCACCTTCCCTTCCAAGCTCTGCCATGTGCCCAAACAGTTGTATACCTGCTTATATGGGGTATCGGCGTACTCAGGACAAATTGTACAACAACTTTTGGGGTCCAATTTTTCCTGTTACCCTTGGTAAAATAAAAAATTGGATCTGAAGTAAATTTTTTGTGAAAAAAAGTTAACTTCATTTTTTTAAACATTCCAAAAATTCCTGTGAAGCAGCTGAAGGGTTAATACAATTCTTGAATGTGGTTTTTAGCGCCTTCAGGGGTGCAGTTTTTAGAATGGTGTCAATTTTGGGATTTTGGGTATTTTCTTTCATATAGACCAGTGATGGCTAACCTTGGCCCTCCAGCTGTTGTAAAACTACAACTCCCAGCATGCCCTTGCAACCGGCAGCAGTTGAGGCATGCTGGGAGTTGTAGTTCTCCAACAGCTGGAGTGCCAAGGTTCGCCATCACTGATGTAGACCCTTCAAAGTGACTTCAAATGTAATGTGGCCCCTAAAAAAATGATGTTGTAAAAATGAGAAATCGCTGTTTAAATTTTAACCCTTATAACTTCCTAACAAAAAAAAATTTTGATTCCAGAATTGTGCTAATGTAAAGTAAACATATGGGAAATGTTACTTATTAAGTATTTTATGTGACATACTGTATCTGTGATTTAAAGGCATGAAAAATTGTGAAATTTTCAAAATTTTTGCCAAATTTCCATTTTATTCACAAATAAACGCAAAATCATATCAAAGAAATTTTACCACTATCATGAAGGACAATATGTCACGAGAAAGCAATGTCAGAATCACTGGGATCCATGGAAGCGTTCCTGAGTTATTACCTCATAAAAGGACAGTGGTCAGAATTGTAAAAATTGGCCTGGTCATTAACATGCAAACCACCCTTGGGGGATAAAGGGGTCCTTAAAAAAAATTAAAAGTTTGAAAATTACAAAATTTCTGTTTTTTTTCATAAATAAGCGCGTTATATCGAAGCAATTTTACCACTAACATGAAGTACAAAATGTCGCGAAAAAACAATCTCAGAATCAGTGGGATACGTTGAAGCGTTCTAGAGCTATAACCTCATAAAGGCACAGTGGTCAGAATTGTAAAAATTGGCTTGGCCATTAGAGGGAACCTGTCAGCAGGGTTATGAATAGAATTATAGAAGAATAGAATCATAGAATGGTAGAGTTGGAAGGGACCTCCTGGGTCATCTGGTCAAACCTCCTGCTCAAAGCAGGATTCACTAAATCATCCCAGACAGATGTCTGTCCAGCCTCTGTTTGAAGACTTCCATTGAAGGAGAACTCACCACCTCTCGTGGCAGCCTGTTCCACTCATTGATCACTCTAACTGTCAAAAAGTTTTTTTCTAATATCTAATCTGTGTCTCCTCCCATTCAGTTTCATCCCATTGCTTCTAGTCTTTCCGTGTGCAAATGAGAATAAAGATAATCCTTCTACAATGTGACAACCCTTGAGATATTTGTATACAGCTATTAAGTCTCCTCTCAGTCTTCTTTTTTGCAAGCTAAACATTCCCAAATCCTGTAACCGTTCCTCATAGGACATGGTTTGCAGACCGAACACCATTCTGGTTGCTCTTCTCTGAACTATTCTCTGAATAGTAACCTACACACACTGTCAGGTCGGCACGGTGATACTGAATAAAATGATATCTTGCTTGATGAAATCTGTGTAGGAAACCCCCTTCCTTCCATGTCACCAATGTGACGTAACTCCACAGGCACAGCTCTCCGGCGCCCCCTTTTTGTCTCTCAGGTCAGTAAGGGAACTGCACCTAGAGTAAATAGCCACCGGAGAGGGTGTCCTGTTACCCGCTGGGTATTCTAAGATTCGTGATCAGAGTAAAAGCATCAGCCCAAGATTAATTTTATGGTTTAATTGCCTTAAGGGCGCACTAGATAATTACAGAAATAAACAGTAAGCTATACAACGGAATTACAGTGGATTTGCAGTCAGAGTAAAATACAACAATAATGGTACAAGGCTTAGAGGTATTAGCTAGAGGTCAATATTACCAGGTTGTAGGGGCATGTGAAGGCAGGGAGCTCTGCGATCCACTGTCCCTTGTTCCTTAATTCTTCATCATCTTGGCTGATGTGAGAATGGATCCAGTCTGCCCATAGCTCACAGTTCTTAAACCTGCTAGGTCCCTCCCCTCGGTGTCCGAGGGTGGGCTGATAATCTCCACCCTTAGCTCCCTGCAGAATTTATTCCCAATATCTAACAAAGGGGTTAACTTTCTCCAGGACGATCAGATCAGGACACGAGAGGTACCAGCGGATGCAGTTTGTTTTGTCTGTCACGTGGAGATCAACCTGGCCCGATTGAGTCTCTGTGGATGGCCAATCTCTATATCTCAGACCCCCGTGCCATCACCGACTCGGGAGTTGCACCATCAGATGCCCGAGGTCCGCAGGATCACACAGATATTTTTTATGAGTCTGCATCTAGAAAGATTTGCTCATAATTCATAATCCTAGAACGGAGCTGTCGTGGCTGGGATATACAATGGAGGTGTTTTCTGTGTCTGGCTGGCAGGTATAATCTAATTGAGGCTTTGTTTTGGCCTTATCCCATTATCATACTAACAGACCTTGCTATTCAACATTTGGAACAGTAAATCCTGTTTTGAGCCGGATCCACTCAGCATACTAATAGACCTTTTTATTCAGAGTGGAGACTAAATCCTATTGTATTGAATATGCCCACAGGCCATGGGCCAGGTGCAGTTAGCAGCCTGTGGCTCTGTGAACAGACAAAATGGAGGCTGGAGCAGGCCAATATCCAAGATGGTGGCTGTTCCTTCACCACACCTCCCTGCTTTAGAGGGCGCTAGGGGGTATCACATTCCTGTGTTCCCCCATGTGCCCTTCTGCACCCTCTCCTTGCCGAGACAACCCATCAGCGTTACCATGGTCCCTGCCTCTTTTGTGGCTAATGGTGAAGTGGTACTGCTGGAGAGCGATGCTCCAGCGTAGCAACCTCCCATTCGTCCCAGAGACCGTGTGTAACCAGCTGAGGGGGTTGTGGTCTGTTTCCACGGTGAATTGGCGTCCTTACAAGTATGGCTGCAGACGCTGCAGGGCCCACACAATTGCCAGACATTCCTTCTCCATCGTGGAATAGGCCACTTTTCTTGGCAGGAGCTTCCGGCTCAAGTACAAAACGGGTGTTCATGGCCGGTAGTGTCGAGCTGGCTGAGCACAGCACCGAGGCCGAAGTCGCTGGCGTCGGTCTGCACTAAGAACGGCCTCGT
This sequence comes from Oophaga sylvatica, assembly GCA_033576555.1. NCBI lineage: Eukaryota > Metazoa > Chordata > Amphibia > Anura > Dendrobatidae > Oophaga > Oophaga sylvatica. The sequence continues at coordinate 387,630,346 of JARQOD010000003.1, forward strand.
GAAGTCGGCTGCCTGTAGGACAGGAGAGCTAGAAAGGGCGGTCTTGAGCGCCTGGAAAGTAGTCTCGCAGGCGACTGTCCAGTTGACTGCGATGGGCAGCCTTCTCTTGGTGAGGTCTGTCAGGGGCATGGCCAGGGCACTATGGTGTGGAACAAACCTCCTATAGTACCCAGCAGTCCCCAAGAAGGACATCATCTGCTTCTTGGTCCTGGGGGTGTGCCAGGATGCAATGGCATCCACCTTCCCAAGCTCTGGCTTCCTAGCTCCCCCACCTACCCGGTGTCCCAGGTAGTGGACCTCTCTCATACCCAGCTGACATTTTTCCGGCTTAATGGTCAAGCCTGCTCGCTGAATCCGCCCGAGCACCTGCACCAGGTGCTCTAGGTAATCCTCCCAGGTGGGACTGAAGATGGCAATGTCATCCAGGTACGAGGTCGCATACCCTTCCAGTCCCTCGAGCAGCATGTTGACCATCCGCTGAAAAGTGGCAGGGGCATTCTTCATGCCGAAGGGCATCACTGTGGACTCGTACAGTATGAATGGGGTGATAAAGGCAGAGTGTTCCCGTGCCCCAGGGGTCAGGGGAATCTGCCAATACCCCCTGCTCAAATCCATGATGGTCAGGTACTTAACCCCGGCCAGCTGGTCGAGCAGGTCATCGATGCGCGGCATTGGGTATGCATCGGTGACCGTCACAGCGTTGAGCCCCCGGTAGTCCATGCAGAACCGGGTAGTTCAGTCCCTTTTAGGGACGAGGACTACAGGCGAAGCCCACGCGCTGTTGGACGCTTGGATCACCCCCAGCTTCAGCATCTCATCTATCTCTTGGCGCATTTGCTGCTGCACCTCAAGAGAGACCCGATATGCTGAACGCCGGATAGGGGAGTGATTGCTGGTGTCCACGTCATGGACGGCTGTCTCAATCCTTCAGGCAGGCTGCTGAACAGCTCCCGAAAGCGGTGTAGGGTGACTCCCAGCTGGGAACCTTGGTCCTCCGAGAGCTGGTGGCCAACCCCCACATCCTCGATGGATCCACCCGCCTTGACTTGGGTGAGCAGATCCAGGAGGGTTTCTGCCTCTCCTTCCTTGGGAAGGTTGCACACTGGGTGGGCATAAACCTCCCGCTCATGATGGGCCTTCATCATGTTCACGTGGAAGGCCTTCCTCCTTCCACGGGCGTGGTCCAGGGTGACCAGATAGGTGACGGCGTTGAGCTGCTCATGCACGAGGTATGGACCCTCCCAGGCCGCCTGAAGCTTGTTTTGAGGTACGGGGACCAGTACCCACACCTTTTGACCCATCTGGTAGGTCCGCTCACAAGCATTCTGGTCGTACCACCGCTTCTGGTCAGCCTGGGCTTGGGCCATATTGTCATGCACCAGCCGTGTCAAGGCTATCATTCGGTCCCGGAAGCGCACGACATACTCAATGACCGACACTCCAGGGGTGGCTAAATCCCCTTCCCATGCTTCCTTCACCAGAGCAAGGGGCCCCTGTAAACATCGCCCGTACAGGAGCTCAAAAGGGGAGAACCCTGTTGAGGCCTGTGGGACCTCCCGGTAGGCAAACAGCAGGTGTGGGAGATACCGCTCCCAGTCTTCCCGTGAGAGTCGACAAACATCTTCAGCATCTGCTTTAAGGTGCCATTGAACCGCTCACACAAGCCATTGGTCTGTGGGTGATACGGGCTGGCTACCAGATGTTGCACCTGTACCTGTTTACAGAGAGACTCCATCAGCTGCGACATGAACTGGGTCCCTCGGTCGGTGAGCATTTCCTGGGGAAACCCCACTCTGGAGAAAATCTCCAGTAAGGCAGTGGCCACTTTGTTGGCCCGAATGGACGACAAAGCTACCGCTTCCGGGTACCGGGTGGCATAGTCCACTACCGTTAGAATGGAGCGGCTGGGAGTGGACAGAGGTCCAATGAGATCCACAGCCACCCTCGAGAAAGGCTCTTCGATGATGGGCAGAGTTACCAGTGGGGCTTTGGGGCGCCGCTCCGCCTTCCCCACCCTCTGACAGGTGTCACACGAACGGCAGTAGGCTATCACCTCGGTCCTCATTCCAGGCCAGTAGAAATGCTGAGCTAGCCTGGCCATGGTTTTAGTGATCCCTAGGTGTCCGGCCATTGGAATCTCGTATGCGATCCGCAACAATTCCGCCCTGATCGGATAGGGTACCACTAACTGTTGGTCCCTGGGCCACTCCTCTGGTGAACCCTGCTGGACCGTTACCGGGTACAGCCGTCCCTGGTCCCAGACCACTCGCTCGTGGTCGGACTCCAGGGGAGGCTGTGCCGCCTGCTCCTTGAGAGTTTTCAGGCTAGCGTCAGCTTCCAATGCTGCCTGAAATCCTTGACTTGTTGTGGCAAGGATTGATGAAACTGCCACATCCTCTGTCAGCTCCCCGGGATCTGTCTCCTGGCCGCTGTCTGACTCGGCAGCCACTTGGTCGGAGAGGGGGAAACCGTCGGACCTCCGCGAGGCTCTTTGGGCTTCGGTGCTCCCACTCCGGGTAACAGCAGCCATGACCGCTGAGACCACGGATAGCGCCTGCTTCCCCTCTTCCCCTGACCAAGTCACCAGGTCAGGCAGACTTCCCTGGCCTCCTGACATCCCGGATGTGGGGAACTCCTGCCCTGGGGTATTACCTGGTGGCTCCTCTCCCGGGACGCCCCCTCCCCCCATGGCCTGTTCCTCTTCCTACAGGGGCCCTAGACTCAGCTGGCTGGATTCCCTTAGGGGCCCTACCCTGCCCTTAGCAGCCCCTCCCTCCACCTCTGAGCTCTCCCCCGCAGCCTCCTCACCTGTCCTAACTGTGAGCCCTGTGTGTGTAGTGTCAGTGCATGGCTTACCATCAGGTTTCAGTTCCTCCTCCACTGTTGGAGGCACATTCAATACATTAACATTAGCATTCACAGTAGAGTCATGACATTCTTGGGGAGCCGAACTTGGGGTTCAGTGGCCACATACTGGGACACTAGCTGCCCCAAATAGGTCCCAAGCAACACATTGGCAGGAATATTTGGCATTACTCCCACCTCTCGCATCCCCCTCCCGGCGCCCCAGTCCAAATACACCTTGGCGACGGGCAGCGCCGGTTCAACGCCTCCAATTCCGGAGACGGAAAGGGTTTTCCCAGGTACCAAGTCTTGAGGGGACACCACATCAGGACGTACCAGGGTTCGTTCAGTGCCTGTGTCCCGCAGTCCCATGACCGCAGAGCGGCCGATAGTGACGGGTTGGTAATTGTCCAGGGACCTCCCACCACCCCCTCCCACACACAAAACAGTGGACGGTTTCTGGGACAGGATGGGGCCTTATGGCACTGGGGACATGCAGCCTTAAAGTGTCCTGGCTGGTTGCAATGATGACAACGCCTGGGTTCTGTTCCTGGCATGGAGAGGGCAGCAGGGGGGTACACCCCTTGCACTCTGGGGGCTGGATATGGGGCCGGGGCAGGATTGGGCTTACCCCCTCTCCAGGTGCTGCTGGCAGGCTTCTTCGGCTTAGGCGCCCTGTTGTTGGCATACTCGTCTGCCAGGGCAGCTGTAGCAAAAGCCCCCTTTGGTTTCCGATAGAAAATGAACTCGGCACTCAACTTTAGTATAGTGAGAATAAAGATTTTTATTCACAGTAGTAACACGAAACGTTTCGGTCCTATATCATGGACCTTCATCAGTCACAGATACTACTGGGAAGGGGGTTGATCCACATAGGGAAGAAAGAAAGGGCTGGATATAGCCTGTGTTGGTGGGGTGAGATGAGGAAGAGGACAATGCCTCTATTGCACGCACTCAGACTAGCGGTGGACACCGCGTCCAATGCAGAGACCTATCCTCACTACCGGACTCCTTCACAACAGGTTACTAGTGCAATAGAGGCATTGTCCTCTTCCTCATCTCACCCCACCAACACAGGCTATATCCAGCCCTTTCTTTCTTCCCTATGTGGATCAACCCCCTTCCCAGTAGTATCTGTGACTGATGAAGGTCCATGATATAGGACCGAAACGTTTCGTGTTACTACTGTGAATAAAAATCTTTATTCTCACTATACTAAAGTTGAGTGCCGAGTTCATTTTCTATTAGATACGGTTTGGGAACCTACTCTGGCACCTTCTTGGTTGTGCACACGGTTATTTTTTCAATTTTTCCCTTTGGTTTCCGGTCACGGAGGAACTGCTGGAGGTCCTCTGGGCAGTTCCACAATAACTGCTCCGTGACGAACAGTTACTGGACCTCCTGGCGGGTGGTGAGCTCTAAATCCGAGGTCCAGTGCTCCGCAGCTCTCAGCAGGGCCCTCATGTGGTTGGATCCAGGTGTCCTTTGAACCCCGCTGCAGGCTCCTGAACTTCCTGCGGTACGACTCAGGGGTGAGGTTGTAGTGCTGGATCAGGGCCCGCTTGATGCTATTGTAGTCCTGCTCCTCCCTGGCAGGTAAGTCCCCCAAAACTTCCAGGGACTTACCCCTCAAATGGAGGGTCAGGTACCTTGCCCACTGATCCAGGGCCAGATGGTGTTGGAGGCAGGTCCTCTCAAAGGCCAGCAGAAATGAATCCAGGTCTCCATCCTTTTCAAGCAAGGGAAAGTCCTCCGCTTGGACCTTGGAAGCCTTTTTCTCTGGTGGGGCTGGAGCGTCCAGCGGGGGCCCGTGCTGAGCCTTCTCCAGTCGGTGCCGGCGCTCCGCAGCTTCACGGCGTTCTGTATGCTCACGCTCCGCTGCTCTCTCTGCCGCCGCTTGTTCATGCTCTGCTGCTGCTTGCTCCCGCTCTGCTGCTTTCTCTGCCGCCACCAGGAGTCTGTCATCAGCGGCGTCATTACCAGCCTTGAGCTGTGCCATAGCCGCTTGGAAAAGGGCCTCCGATCTGGACAGGCTGGGACGGGCAGGGGGTGGACAGTCCACTGCGGGACTGATCATGGGGGTCTGGCTCCTTTGGGAGCCCTGGCTGAGCTCCCCCTCGCCTTCATCGGTATCGAACCCCTCATAGACCATAGCATTGGCCTCCTCCTTTGCCTTACTCCTGGTGCCTTCCGCCATCTTGGGAACCTTTGGTTACTGACACCGCTACAACCCTGACCTTGCACACAACTTATTATATTTACACTCTGACCGTCTAGTGCTGGGCTGACCTTAAGACCCCATTAGTGAAAGTTACCTCTGGTAGTCTTTAGTGTCTGGGAGAAGGGGTCCCACGCACACTATTACTCTGATCCCACCGCTGCCACCAAATGTGAAAGAAACCCCCTTCCTTCCACGTCACCAATGTGACGTAACTCCACAGGCACAGCTCTCCGGCGCCCCCTTTGTCTCTCAGGTCAGTAAGGGAACTGCAACTAGAGCAAATGGCCGCCAGGGAGGGTGTTCTGTTACCCGCTGGGTATTCTAAGATTCGTGATCAGAGTAAAAGCATCAGCCCAAGATTAATTTTATGGTTTAATTGCCTTAAGGGCGCACTAGATAATTACAGAAATATACAGTAACCTTTACAATGGAATTACAGTGGATTTGCAGTCAGAGTAAAATACAACAATAATGGTACAAGGCTTAGAGGTATTAGCTAGAGGTCAATATTACCAGGTTGTAGGAGCATGTGGAGGCAGGGAGCTCTGCGATCCACAGGTGAAAGTCTTAGTTGCTGGACAGTCCCCCAAAACATGCACCGCTGCTCCCTTGGCAGATCTGTCCCTTGGTCCTTAGTTCTTCATCGTCTTGGCTTCTGTGAGAATGGATCCAGTCTGCCCATAGCTCACAGTTCTTAAACCTGCTAGGTCCCTCCCCTCGGTGTCCGAAGGGGTGGCTGATAATCTCCACCCTTAGCTCCCTGCAGAATTTATTCCCAATATCTAACAAAGGGGTTAACTTTCTCCAGGACGATCAGATCAGGACACGAGAGGTACCAGCGGATGCAGTATGTTTAGCCTGTCCGTGGAGATCAAACCTGGCCCGATTGGGTCTCTGTGGATGGCCAATCTCTATATCTCAGACCCCGAGCCATCACCGACTCGGGAGTTGCACCATCAGATGCCCGAGGTCCGCAGGATCATGCAGATATTTTTTATGAGTCTGCATCTAGAAAGATGTGCTCATAATTCATAATCCTAGAACGGAGCCGTCGTGGCTGGGATATACAATGGAGGTGTTTTCTGTGTCTAGCTGGCAGGTATAATCTAATTGAGGCCTTGTTTTGGCCTTATCCCATTATCATACTAACAGACCTTGCTATTCAACATTTGGAACAGTAAATCCTGTTTTGAGCTGGATCCACTCAGCATACTAATAGACCTTTTTATTCAGGGTGGAGACTAAACCCTATTGTATTGAATATGCCCACAGGCCATGGGCCAGGTGCAGTTAGCAGCCTGTGGCTCTGTGAACAGACAAAATGGAGGCTGGAGCAGGCCAATATCCAAGATGGTGGCTGTTCCTTCATCACAAAATCCGTCTAAAATTGACTGTTTCGTAATCTTTATTTTCAGTTTTGTGTTAATGGCAATCTCGTGCCCTAAGGCGGGGCTGGGGTATGTGGTGCTCTGATTAGATATTCATGCTGGAAGTCTCCGGCTGACACTGTGCTTGCTAGAGAGCAATGAATTCTCACTGCTTTGCGCGCGTACAGTCCCGTCGTGCAGCTCATTGAGTATTATTCTGGCAGCTGCCCTTTAGCTTGCAAGCAGCGCATAAAACAGTTGCTGGCATCGGAGCCGGACGAGGGAGCGCCAGGAAGGTAAGTGTAATTTTTTTTTTTATGTTTTCTGATGGGGCCATGCATACGAGGATGGGGGTGGGGGCCAATCAAACCAGAATAAGTATGGGACCATGCATACCAGGACCGGAATGGGGCCAGTCATACCAGGTTAAGGATGGGGCCCTGCATACCACTATAGCGATGGGGCCATGCATACTAGGATGAGATGGGGGCCCTGCATACCAGGATAGGGATGAGGGTGATCATTCCTGCCAAATCAGGATGAGGGGGACCATTCCTACCAGGATAGGGATGAGGGGACCATTCTTACCAGGATAGGGATAAGGGGGCATACATACCAGGCTAGGGATAAGGGAGGCATTCATACCAGGATGAGGATGAGGGCCATGCACACCAGGATGGGGATAAAGGGGCCATGCACGCCAGGATAGGGATGAGGGAGGCCATGCATACCAGGGTAGGGATGAAGGGGGCCATGCATGCCAGGATAGGGATGAGGGGCCATGTGTATCAGGATGGGGATGAGGGAGCCATGCATACAAGGAAGAAGCCGAGGACGGTGAAACGCACGTTGGGGTTGTTTCTTTGTCCCATCGGCACTGCCATTTGAGCTTATTATGTCGCAAGGTAAACAATTTCATCATTATGGTAGCCAGATATATATTATCCTGTTATACTGTTGCTATTTGGTTTGACATTATGGGGCTAGTATCTTAGGAAATTCCCTTAGTTTGGACTGTGGATGCTGCTGCATAGTTACATGCTTTGATTATTGCAGCACCTGTTACTATTGAACAGAGACCTGACGAATCTCATTATATTGTCTTATTACATTTTCCTTTCAGGTCTCTGTTATCTCCCATTTATTGTTATACCATTTCTGACTCCCATATACTTCACAACACTAGCGACATGTGCCAATGGGACATTATTTTTCTGTCTGGCCAGATATCTAACATCTTATAAATTTGCCAATCATTAAGCTGCTTATATAAACTACCTCATGTTGATACCTTCTTTGTCTAAACTTTAATAATTCAATCTAACAAATTATATATTTTTGCACAAAAATCCTCCTTTCTCATGCGGATTTATTCATTTATTTTATTGATATTGAATTTTTGGTCCGTTTTTTGTTTTTCTGTTTTGGTGGTTGATTGAGGCCCGGGAGGTGTATCCGGTGGGCCACGGATAAAATTTGTTTTTCAAGGATAGGGATGAGTGGGCCATGTATATCAGGATGGGGATGAGGGGACCATATATACCAGGATAGAGGACATTAAGTAAAGAATTGACCACATTTTTTGCTTCATTTTTTTCCTCTAATTACCTCCTCTAAAACCTTGGTGCGTCTTATGGTGCGGTGAGTCTTAGGCCGGGATCACACATGCGAGTAAGTCGTCCGACACTCGCATGTGAAATCCCAGCTCTGGCGCCGGCACTCGGGAGTGGAGCGAGCGGCTGCATATAACTACATGCAGCCGCGCGCTCCACTCCTGAGTGCCGGCGCCAGAGCTGGGATTTCACATGCGAGTGTCGGACGACTTACTCGCATGTGTGATCCCGGCCTTATAGTCATAAAAATACGGTATTTAAATTTCTGAACCACTGGAATATTTGAGAGCCAAAACATCTCTGTACTCCAGGGGAAGTAAAGCAGACTTTGACCAGTTTATCCTTAAGCCTTAGAATGACCCAAATTTCTGAATTGGGTCATTATAATTGGAAGGGAAATATTAGAGTTATTACTGAATAATAACAGGTCGTCAGCATATAATGCAATCTTTTCCTCCTTAATTCCATATTTAAACCCTTCTTTCCCTGGGTGCCATCTAATAATACAGGCTAAAGGCTCTATTACAAGAGAAAAGGGCAGTTGGAACATTGGGCAGCCATGTCTGGTACCCCTATATAGCTTAATACTATCAGATATTGGCCCTTACTCTAGTCGTCGGGGCCTTATACAATAACATAATCAACCTAATAAAATTTGGTCCATAACCCATTTCTTTTAGTACCTCCCAGATGTATCCTACTTCACACTATAAAAGGCCTCAGTAGCATCCAGGGAGAAAATAGCTTTATCAGTCTGATCCGCCTGAGCCGCTTGTAGACTTTGGAGTACCCTACGTATATTAATCCCTTAACGACCACTGATACGCCGTTTAACGACGGCATTAAGGGTACAAATGCCTCAGTGCCACTTTTTAACAGCGCTGAGAAATAAGTGTATAGCGTCTCCCAGAGTCGGAATTTCTCCGGGGTAGCTGACACCCCAGAGAACATGATTCCGGTTGGATTTTACCGACCCCGATGTTACAATCTCTGTTATTAACAGTATAACGGCGACTGCAAAAAAAAAAAGATTGATTTTCATTTAATTTCTCTCTCCTCTGATGATCGCACATCAGAGAAGAGAGAAATGGGGTCCTCCGATCCCCCCTAGTACCTCTGGAGTCCCTGCTTCCTCCCATGAAGTCCCCAGGGCCACCTGCGTCTTCTTCCGGGAGAAAGTGGCGGGCGCATGCGCATTTTTCCTATTGGTTCATTTTGATCACTGTGATAGACCCTATCACAGTAATCAAAATAATATAAATAGTAAATCAAACCCCCTTTATCACCCTCTTAGTTAGGGAAAAATAATAAAATAAAAAAAAGTATTTTCATTTTTCCATTAGGGTTAGAGTTGGGCTAATGTGAATGTTGGGCTAAAGTGAGTGTTGGGCTAAAATGAGTGTTGGGTTAAAGTGAGGGCTAAGTTTAAGGGTGGGGCTAGGGTTAGGGTTGGGCTAAAGTTAGGGTTGGGCTACGGTTAGGGTTGTAGCTATGGTTGGGATTACTGTTAGGGTTGGAATTAGGGCTAGGGGTGTGTTAGCGCTAGGTTTGTGGTTAGGGTTAGGATTGGGATTAGGGTTAGGGTGTTTTGGGGTTAGGATTGGAGTTAGAATTGGTGGGTTCCACTGTTTAGGTACACCAGGGGGTCTCCAAACTTGACATGGCGCCACCATTGATTCCAGCCATTTTTGCGTTTAAAAAGTCAAATGGTGCTCCCTCCTCTCTGAGCCCTGCCATGCACTCACACAGTGGCTTTTCCCCACATATGGGGTATCATCGTGCTCAGGAGAAATTGTACAACAAATTTTGTGGTCCATTTTCTCTTGTTATCCTTTTGAAAATAAAAAAAATTGGTTCCAAAGTAAATTTTTTGCGAATAAAGTAAAATGTTCATTTTTTCCTTCCAATTTGCTTTAGTTCTCGTGAAGCACCTGAAGGGTTAATAAACTTCTTGAATGTCGTTTTGTGTACCTTGAGGGGTGCATTTTTTAGAATGGTGTCACTTTTGGGTATTTTCTGTCATATTGACCCCAAAAACTCACTTCAAATATGAGGTGGTCCCTAAAAAAATGGTTTTGCAAATTTTGTTGGAAAAATGAGAAATCGCAGGTCAACTTTTAACTCTTATAACATCCTAACAAAAAAAAATTATGTTTCCAAAATTGTACTGATGTAGACATGTGGTAAATGTTATTTATTAACTATTTTATATGACATTACTCTCTGATTTAAGTGTACAAAAATTAAAAGTTTGAATATTGCAAAATGTTCAAATTTTTTGCCAAATTTCCGTTTTTTTTCATAAATATTCGCAAGTTATATCGAAGAAATTTTACCACTAACATGAAGTACAATATGTCATGAAAAAACGTTCTCAGAATCAGTGGGATATGTTGAAGTTTTCCAGAGCTATAACTTCAAAAAGTGACAGTGGTCAGAATTGTAAAAAATTGGCTTGGTCATTAACTACCAAATTGGCTCTGTCACTAAGGGGTTAATGGCTATTGAGTTTGAGGCCATGAAGCCATCCTGGTCAGAGAGAATTAACAAGGTAATCACCATACTCAGACGTGTTGTAAGGATTTTGGCCAGAATCATCACGTCTGTAGTCATAAGCAATATGGGTCTATAGGAGTCCAGTGGTTCCTTCTTTTCCCTGTTTAGTTAATACCACAATTATTGCCTCATATAAAGATCTTGGAAGATCCCAGATGCAAATGCATTGTTAATCATTTCCAAATAATTCTGCAATAATTTCAAAAAGTTTGTAGACTTCTGTTGGAATCCCATCCGATCCAAGGGCTTTGTGCTTCGACATCTTCCCCACAATTTGTTGAATTTCTTCTGGAGAGATTGACATATCTAGAGATACTTTATTCTTCCCTCCCAAAGAAGGGAATTGAATACCTGCCAAATGCCTCAAAAGTTCATCCTGTGAGTAATTAACCCTAGAGGAGTATAAATTAGTATAGAAACTGTGTAAAATCTGCAGTATTTTAGGAGTTTGAGCGTTAATATTTCTGTCTCCATCCTTCAGTTGGTAAATAAAAGCATTCTCTCTCAGCTTGCACCAGTTTAGTAGGCGACCAGTTGTTTCACCTTCCGCCTAAAACGTCTTTTTCAGAAACATATGTTTATTATCTTCTTGTTCCAGTTGGAATGCTAGCGATAGTTTTTGAGCCTCTTTCTACTACGTCTTTTTTTCAAGACATTTTAAATAAATGTTAATTGAGTCTCCCGTACTCTATCCTCCAGCCTCTCTCCTTTTTTGCTGAGAATTATCTTTTACCATCTTTATTTGTTTTACGAATACTCCCCTCTAAAGAGCCCTCATAGTATCTCAAACCACACTAATGGGGGCAGGGCCCAGATTAATATAAAAGAATTCAACCAATTTGCCTTTAACAATGTTACAATCAATAATTTTGAGCCCAAATGGGTCAGGGAATGTCTGGCTCTTAAGGGGTTCTCCTGTATTTGGAATAATATAGGATAACAGTCCAATAGGAACCTGGGAAAGTATTCAATCAAATTGGTACCATAAGGGAATCGTCGAGAACCATATAAATTCTAGAAAGACACTGCTACATCGACAAGGCACATGAAAAACCCCTTTCCCTCCAGACATTCAGGAGATCCAGCTCATTAATAAGACTACCAAAAGGAGATACCATATAGTGCCCTCCAGGAAATGTATGTTTTAAAGGTTTGCAAATATTATTATAGTCACCCACTATAATTAAAGGAATATCTTGCCAGCCAACATTTTTCTCAATATGTTTTTTAAACGGGATGCTAGAGTATGGAGGACGGACATAGATCACTACAATGATGCATTCAAAAAGGGATATTGAACATCAGGCTCCAACAAACTGGCCTTCATTATCTCTTAAAGAGTCTGTACATTTAAGGGGAATACTCTTATCCACCATATATCCACGTAATATTAATGGAATCTTTTGTTATGTGCGTTTCTTACAATCTTACAATTTCTGTGTTGGATTTCCTAATATAGTCGAAAATTGCATATTATTTACAACTATCCCTCAGACCACAGATATTCCAAGAAATGAATTTGGTTGTTAAACCCATGTTATGGAATCAGATACATGCGTATGTGACAATGACAGAGCAGCATATTCCTGAATAAGCGCCCTTAAAATTAGCCAGGAGGGTTGTATCCCTGCCCTTACACATAAGGGATGGGGCTAATAAGACCACTTAGCCAGACAATATGCTCCCTTTCTGTAGGAGAACACAACAAGAAAAGCAAGAAAACAAACAAAAAAAAAACCCCATAAACTTCTAGAACATCTCTCGTTCCATTACTGACACCCCCCCACACACACACTTAAATACTTAAAAAAGAGAAAACAGTGTCCAGTTTCCTGAAGGGGCCCAGGATCCATTCCTAATATCTAATAAGCCAGGCATCAAAGTTACTTAAAACTTCTATCAGAAACTCCCAAATCTCAATCCGGTATTCCTTTCTTGCTAAATCTGCCACTAATGGGTGTCCAGCCATCTAAGGACATCCTTGGGAGATTAAAAAAAAAGTAGTAGTGCACAGATCCGCCACTCTCAATTTAGCGGGAAACATTTTGGAATATTGTAATCCCAGGGCTCTCAATCTTCTCTTACTGTCCACAAACATAGCCCTTTTGCCCTGGATAGCCTCCAAGAAATCCAGAAAAAGAACACTATTTGCCCTCCAAGGCTAATGTCTTGATCCTCCCGAGCTTTCCTTAGTGTAATGTCTCAGTCCTTATAATAGAGGATTTTAATTAAGATAAGCTGAGGAAACCTGCCCACCGGCCTCATTGAACTCTATGTGCCCTCTGTGCCCTCTCTACCGCAAACACAGAAAGGATTTGACGCACATTTCACCCTTGGATTGCAGAGAGTGAAATCTGCAGCATAACTTGCTCATTTTATGCAACAGAGTTTCTTCTCACCTTGTGAATAAGAATCACAAACACTGTTCCATTATTCTGCTGGGTTAATACACAAACCAAAATAATTGAACTGGAGTTTAAGGGTACGTTTCCACGGTCCGAATTGCCGGCGCTTTGGACGCAGCGGAAAGCCAGCTCCGCCCAAAGTGCCGCCCCCTTTTCTACACGTGGTGATTCCGCAAGTGTTCATTGAACACATGCGGAATCCCTGCATTATATCCATAGACTGTATTATTTACCTTGCGGAGATGGAGCGTCTCTGCAAGATAAATAGACATGCTGCGCTCTATAAAGAAGCACCGCATGTCTGGATTCGTGGGTGTGTCACCCGCGTTTTAGTACGCATAGTGGAGACGGGATTTCTTCAAATCCCCTCCACTATGCTGTAACATCTGAACGCTGAGGATGTCATTAAACGCTGCAGCTGTATGCAGCGTTCAATCAGCAGCTAATCCGGATGTATTCCGGACCGTGGAAACATACCCTTAGTTGTTATGCATGCAATGTGTAGGAGCATGTTCACACTGGCCATAAAGCAGATAAAACCTAAGATAGAAAATGAACATATACCCTGCTGTAAGTAAGTAAAAAGCAATAGTGCATATAAATGACATAATACTTAGTAAACACTGTTTTTGATAAAAAAAAAAAACTTAAAAGTCATCCTACCAACGCCAAGGTGTACACTGTCTGGACAGTCCTAACCTCTAGTATTAAAACATTACTATGTGTCAAAGAAATGACAGTGTTTACTAAGTACCCTATCTTTATATGCAATATTGCTTTTTACTTCCAGCAGGGTGTATGCTCTTTTTGTTTCTATCTTAGGTTTTTTTTATTTAATACACAGCCAATGTTTCAACTAGAGCCAAAAGTTGAATTATAAGTATGAGATGAACTTTACCAAGGGCGGGACAGAGGTTATATCTAAGGGCCAGACTAAGGTCAGGGTCAACGAGGATTTAGATTTTGGAGCAATAGCACAAGGACGGGAAAGCCAATCAGGGTATGAACCTCAATCCGCAGACAAGACATGGCAGGCAGAAACACCTTTTATATAGGCTTCCAGGTCATACTCTGTTCCTGGTTGCCTGAGCAGAGCAGCCAGAGCAAGAGAACCACATGTGACCTGATTCTGCATGGAAACTACGAAAGGCAGAAGCCAGAGCAGGAGAAAAGGAAATGTCACGTTGCTACAGTATATGTGTGCTCCATCCTCTATGAGCATTATAGGGCTATCACAAGGGATGATCCCCTGTCTTTGCTGCTGGCAACAGGAAATCACTTTATACTGTTTGTCATAGTACAGTGTAAAAAGAACAGCTTTTAAAAGTCTTAAAAGCAGTGAAATGTTCCCCCGATCACACAACCGAGCAGCCATAGATTCTATTCACACATTTAATTAACATCACTCACTTAAACAATAGATGACTTAACACATTTCTGGCAGGCAGTGAAACCTATCTGACTGCTAATTGTTTTTGTCAGTATGCTATTGTAAAAATTATTCTTTGTAAATGTCTTCTGAAATACTTTAAGAGGCGCCATGCCTCTTCACTGCGACTACTCGTTATCATTGCTTAGAAATAAGGCTGCTATTTTTTGGCATTAAATTGTCCTCTATGTATCAATCATTGCTAGTTTGGGACTGATTGCTTGCCCCTTCCCTGTTCCCATGTTCGCTAATTATCGATAATTATTCATATTATAGTCCTAGATTACTTATCTGTCTGTGAATTACAGTATGTCCCAATTCATTATGGCATTTGCGCCTAGTTTTGGTCAAGTATTTGGTGTTTTGCATGTATTTTGGTGTCTTTCTTTTTTTTGCAAGTTTATGTTAAATGTGTTCACCTTTGTTTTGTTTTCTTTTTGCTTAATTTGTTGTTGGTGGAGTTTAGGGTTTACAAATTTTTTCACCTCAATCATCATTTGCGGCTTTTCCAACATGTAGTGTACTTTTTGCAAATGTACTCCAGTCTAATGTACACTACCTTTTTCTTCCTCTTCTTCCTGTTTATTTTATTTCCTCCTCTTCTTACTCCTCATCTTCCTCCTCTTCTTACTCCTCCTCCTTTTCTTACGCCTCCTTCCTCGTCCTCTTACTAATCGTCCTCTTACTCCTCATCCTCTTTCTCCTCGTCCTCTTTCCCCTTGTCCTCTTGCTTCTTGTCCTCTTCCTCCTCCTCTTACTCATACTCCTTCATAAAAAAATAATAATAATTCCAATCATCACCCCCCCATTCCATGCCTCAAAAAAAATCTTAAGCTCAAGCTCCACCAATCTAATTTGGCTCCGCAATCATTGCCTATACATCCATATGACTGAAGTAGGCACTCACTGAGTCTCAGCAGGCATCACTATAGAAGCCGGTGCTTGGCTGCAGCTGTTGTGTGGATGTAGGCTACTGGAGCAGCTGTATTTAGGATGTAGGGTTTTTCTTGGTGAGTGTTTATATATATTTTTTTTTATCTTTATACCCTGCTCTATTAAAAAACAAATCCTTAGATGCATCGAATTCCTAAGTTCTGTTTATAGTAGCTGACCAGGATCACTATGCTACTGCCAATCAGCTACTTGTTTTCTGTTTGGCGGGCATTTAATAGCCTGTTAAGATCTGTAATAGTTCATTACACATGGCTGCATGTTTTCTCAGGCGCGCAGGTCCTGCTTACACAGGACGATGTGCTGCAGAGAACAATGATGTTTCATGCAAAGCAAAAGATAATTTAAGCTTTTTCACTCGTTTGGTGATTAACAGCCTGTTTAGCCTGCAAGATTATCATGAGACGAATGTTCCTTGGAGTGCTCATTCACGATAATCGTGCATTGTAAATGCAACTTTAGTCAATAAACATTTGTCACTGTTTTCTCAGACCCCTCCATACAGGTGAGTGTGGATGTGTTTTCATTGTGAAGATGAGAATAAGCTGCTGCCAGAAACCTCTGCCAGAGGCTCACTTCCCACAACAACAAACGATTTGGCAAGTTGAAATCCAACATGTCCGATTCTTCTTCCACGGACACCTGCTGTCAGGAGGGAGATGTCACATGTCCAATACAGATTGAATGTTTGTCCAAGCTTGACGAATTTGTAGTCCCATATAAGATGAGTTACTGTAATAAACACATTTCACTCCACATACCCCCACCACCACGCTCACTGCAAGAGCGGAAGTAGTTCACTAACATTTTGGTGATGTGCATTTTTCTCATTTTAACAAGGAGTGAACATAGTTCAGCATAATATCTGTATCACTGTGTAAAAGTATTTTTCCCTCACTGGATGATCCCTTTTATTATCTTGTATAATCAACAGAACAGGTTAGTAAGAAACAGCGTCCAAACTTTTGCATGTAGCATACGCATTTACTGAATGATCCTGCTATAAATATTAATACCTACATATTGGATATACAGGCGGTGCTATTAAATTTACAATTACCATCTTTCCCAAAATGATTTGTAAGCACACATGAACTCCTATGAAGGCCAAGAATAGGATAACTTGGCCCTGATCTTTTCTTCTTTGGCTCATGGTACACTGCCAAAGCTGTTTCCATTATGCAAAAGCTTAAGCTGAATACATTGATATTAACAGTCTTGTTCCCTTATCTCTAAACAGGTGCTAAGAACAGTAAAGTGTTAGCGTTGTCATTTTCCACTATCTGCTTCTTCCTGTGTGTGAGCGGATTTAAGTGTTTAGAAAAAAAAAATCAGATTTTGTGTGCTAAGCACTTTTGAGGACTATATGGGGACCCTTAATAAGGAGGTTTATAACCTCCTAAGCTAATGCACTCTGACACTTTGTTTTGATATCATTACTACATTATACTCACAATTTTTGAGTGAAAAAATACAGTACTTAGAAAGTCGAAATTCATAAATAAATTCATGTCAAACCGCACTTAATATTGATTTTGTTAGTGTTCAGATTCAATAATAAGGTACTGCATGCATGAATATTTAAATATAATCTTCATTTCTGCATCTCCTAATGGCCTCTGCTCTTCTACACTCAATTTAAACACAATTTAAAAACTATAATGTATTGAAAAATACTAGGATTTAGCAATAAATCACCAGTGGGATACTTCAGGCCTTTTATAGGATGGCTCAATACCGGCCTCTCTAGGGAGCGCACAATTAGATTCATGTTTTTAAACTTCTCAATTATCCATATACCATAATTTTATGTGAAAGTTTGTTTCCTCTCGCTTCTCTTCCCCCCTCCCCACCATTCACTATGTGCCCCCAAGAGTCTTTCTCCTGTAGGAAGTGGAGAAATTGCTAAGTGTTCTTTTAGCTTGGTTAGTATAGTAAAAAGGAGTCAGAGGTCGCCGTCCACAAACTGAATTAAAGCCACAGGCTGTCAGACAAGGAGCCCTGCGCTAATTCATTTAAGGCAATTATTTGGGCAGAAATATGGAAAGAAAGGCAGATAAAATGACTTAAAATTAACTTACCAAAGAGACAGCATATT
Organism: Oophaga sylvatica; assembly: GCA_033576555.1. Classification (NCBI taxonomy): domain Eukaryota; kingdom Metazoa; phylum Chordata; class Amphibia; order Anura; family Dendrobatidae; genus Oophaga; species Oophaga sylvatica. Next base: position 387,647,830 of record JARQOD010000003.1, read on the forward strand.
TTTATAACTGTCTTCTATTGAGCTGTAAATAGACACATGATCGAGCAGTCAATACCCAGAGCAATTTATTTTGTCTCGTGCACAATAAACTTCCATTGCTCTGTGCTGCTTATACAACTATTTATATTATATTAATTTATGTCAAGGGCCAACAATTAATGCACTAAATAAACTGCATGAATCACTCTAGCTTTTGCTGAAGAGGCCATTGATAGCAATGTAGCTATATGGGGTGATGATTGCGGGTGGGGGGAACCCTTACATAGTAACATAGTTTGCAAGGCCGAAAAAAGACATTTGTCCATCCAGTTCAGCCTCTATTCCGTCAGAATAAATCCCCAGATCTACGTCCTTCTACAGAACCTAATAACTGTAAAATACAATATTGTTATGCTCCAGGAAGACATCTAGTCCTCTCTTGAACCCCTCGACTGAGTTCTCCATCACCACCTCCTCAGGCAAGGAATTCCAGATTCTCACTGCCTATCAGTAAAGAATCCTCTTCTAGGTTGGTGGAAAAACCTTCTCTCCTCCAGACGCAGAGAATGCCCCCTTGTGACCGTCACCTTCCTTGGTATAAACAGATCCTTGCAGAGATATTTGTATTGTCCCCTTGTATACTTATATGGTATGTTTCGGTAGCTGAGGAGAAATAGCAAAAATAGCCAAAGTAGCAATACACCAGAGAGGCTGGAAACTAATGGGTTGCAGAACCCTAAACTAACCGCAACACTAGAAGTAGCCGTGGAGCGTACCTATGGTGATCCTAGATGCCTCGTCATAGCCGGAGAGATAGCTACACCTAAAGACAGAAAGATGAAAGCTAACTGCCCCGTAACAGAACCCCCAAAGAAATAGGAAGCCCCCAAACATGTAATGGCGGTTAGACAAGAAGAAAATATGAACACAGACAGAAAATAGAATGAGCAAACGCTGGGGCCCAATTCTGTCTAGATAGAAAAGTATAGGAAAGACTTCTGACTGCAACCCAAAATACCCTGACAAAAATACCAACACTTCTGATTAACAAAAAACCTGAGATCACACGATCTCTACCACCTAAATCAGATCTCTGGTGTAACACACAGCAATTCAGCAAATAAAAAGTGACACAGGAACAGAGCAAAAGTGCAAACACAAACTGAGCACAATTGCAGAGCCAGGCCCCAAAAGGGGACCAGGCTGAAGTCCACTGCAAGGCAGCAAACCAGCAAGGAAAATCCAACCAGAGGAAAAAAAACAGCAAATCACTTATCTGAATGAAAGCAGGAATGCAAGCTGAGCTCCAACCAAGAACTGGAAGAACAATTGATTACCGGCAAGGCTGATGGGAGTTCAGGTCACTTATATCAGACCATTCGGACCCAGCTGAAAGCCATTCAGCAATTGGTTCATTACCCTCAGCAACCACCGGAGGGAGCCCCAGCTCCGAAGTCGCCTCCAACGTGTTCACAACACTTATACATGGTTATTAGATCGCCCCTCAGTCACCTTTTTTCTAGACTAAATAATCCTATTTTTGCTAATCTCTCTGGGTATTGTAGTTCCCCCATCCCCTTTATTAATTTTGTTGCCCTCCTTTGTACTTGCTCTAGTTCCATTATATCCTTCCTGAGCACCAGTGCCCCAAACTGTACACAGTACTCCATGTGCAGTCTAACCAGGGATTTGTACAGAGGCAGTATAATGCTCTCATCATGTGTATCCAGACCTCTTTTAATGCACCCCATGATCCTGTTTGCCTTGGCAGCCGCTGCCTGACACTGGCTGCTCCAGATAAGTTTATCATTGACTAGGATCCCTAAGTCCTTCTCCATGTCAGATTTACCCATTGTTTTCCCATTCAGTGTGTAATGGTGATATTGATCCCTTCTTCCCATGTGTATAAACTTACATTTATCATTGTTAAACCCCATCTGCCTCCTTTCGGCCCAAGTTTCCAACTTATCCAGATCAATCTGTAGTAGAATACTATCTTCTCTTGTATTGACTGCTTTACATAGTTTTGTATCATCTGCAAATATCGATATTTTACTGTGTAAACCTTCTACCAGATCGTTAATAAATATATTGAAGAGAATAGGTCCCAACACAGACCCCTGCGGTACCCCACTGGTCACAGCGACCCAGTTAGAGAATATACCATTTATAACCACCCTCTGCTTTCTATCACAAAGACAGTTACTTACCCATTTACACACATTTTCTCCCAGACCCAGCATTCTCATTTTGTGTACCAACCTCTTGTGTGGCATGGTATCAAACGCTTTGGAAAAATCAAGATATACCACGTCCAATGACGCAACTTGGTCCAGTCTATAGCTTACCTCTTCATAAAAACTGATTAGATTGGTTTGACAGGAGCGATTCCTCATAAACCCATGCTGACATGGAGTTAAATAGTTATTCTCATTGAGATAATCCAGAATAACATCCCTCAGAAACCCTTCAAATATTTTAACAACAATATAGGTTAGACTTACTTGCCTATAATTTCCAAGTTCACTTTTAGAGCCCTTTTTGAATATTGGTACCACATTTGCTATGGGCCAGTCCTGTGGAACAAACCCTGTCGCTATAAAGTCCCTAAATATCATCCCCTGTAGACTGTGAGCCCTCGTGGGCAGGGTCCTCTCTCCTTCTGTACTTGTGTGTGCCTTGTTTTGCTCATATTTATTCTACTTGTCTATATTTGCCGCTTTCACATGTAAAGCGCCATGGAATAAATGACGCTATAAAAATGTATAATAATAATAATAATAATAATAATAATATAAGAAATAATGGAATGTCTATTACATTACTTAGTTCCCTTAGTACTCGTGGGTGTATGCCATCCGGACCCAGAAAGAGTTATCTATTTTAATCTTATTTAGCCGGTTTCGCACCTCTTCTTGGGTTAGATTGGTGACCCTTTATTTAAGGTTTTCTTTGTCTCTCAGCATTTCACCTAGCATTTTATTTTCCACCTTGAATACCATGGAGAAGAAGGGTTTAATATATTAGCTTTTTCCTTGTCAACTACAACCATTCTTTCCTCACAATTTTTTAAGGGGCCTACACTTTCACTTGTGATTCTTTTACTATTGATATAGTTGAAGAACAGTTTGGGATTAGTTTTACTCTCCTTAGCAATGTGCTTCTCTGTTTCCTTTTTGGCAGCTTTAATTAGCTTTTTAGATAAAGTATTTTTCTCCCTTTAGTTTTTTAGAGCTTCAACAGTGCCATCCTGCTTTAGTAGTTTAAATGCTTTCTTTTTTCTGTTAATTGCACCTCTTACTTCTTTGTTTAGCCACAATGTTTTTTTTCTATTTCTTGTCCTTTTATTCCCACAAGGTATAAACCGCTTACAGTGCCTGTTTAGGATGATCTTAAACATTTCCCATTTATTATCTGTATTCTTATTTCTGAGGACATTGTCCAGTCAACCAGATTAAGGGCATCTCTAAGCTGGTCAAACTTTGCCTTCCTAAAGTTCAGTGTTTTTGTGACTCCCTGACAAGTCCCCTTAGGAAAAGACAAGTGAAACTGTACAATATTGTGGTCGCTATTTCCTAGATGACAAACGACCTGCAGATTTGTTATTCTGCAGGTCTATTAGATAGTATTATGTCTAAAAGTGCTGCTTCTCTGGTTGGATTCTGCACTAATTGGGAAAGATAATTTTTCTTGGTTATTAGCAGAAACCTGTTGCCTTTATGAGTTTCGCAGGTCTCTTTTTCCTAGTTAATATCCGGGTAGTTAAAGTCCCCCATAACAAGGACCTCATTATGGGTTGCAGCTTCCTCTATCTGCCTTAGTAGTAGACTTTCCATGATTTCTGTTATATTTGGGGGGTTGTAACAGACCCCAATGAGAATTTTGGTACTATTTTTCCCTCCATGTATTTCGACCCATATGGACTCGACATCCTCATTTCCTTCACTAATATCCTCCCTTAAAGTGGACTTTAGACGAGACTTTACATAAAGACAAAAACCTCCTCTCCGATTATATGATCCTTACTAAACAGACTGTAACCCTGTAAGTTAACTGCCCAGTGATAGCTTTCATCTAACCATGTCTTGGTTATTCCCACTATGTCATAGTTACCTGTAGATATTTCTGCTTCTAGTTCTTCCATCTTGTTTGTCAGGCTTCTGGCGTTTGCGAGCATGAAGTTTAGAGGATTTTGTTTTGTTCTAATCTCCTCCCTGTAGATTGTTTTAGAAATTTTCTTACTTCCCTTCCGATTATGTTATCTTGGGTCTTCTTTGCCGCAAGACAAAGAAGAACTGAACGAGTTAAAGTATCAGGTGCTTCCATTACATATGGAGGAATGGTCCAAAACAATAGAATAATCACATGTATGAGACTTATCCCCTCCAAGGAAATCTGGGAAAGTCACTGGTAGTGGAACCAAATGCCAAGACTTGGAAACCATGTTATTCTTCTTTTAGATAAATTAGTTTAATTTTGGGCCTCTCGAAATAGATCATTATGACAAGGAAAAATATTAGGGTAGATTCAAATGTGCCAGTAGTGAGCTCCTGTAATCTAATGTTTAAGCCTGCTTTTCACTGTGGTACACCTCTTTTTCTTTTTCCTAGAATTTTTTTTCTGATCTCATTTGGACGTCTGTATTGCTTATAACTGGGTTATCAAAGCCTGGAAGGAGTCCAAAATTTATATTTTGTTTTACAACAGTCACGTCAGTTGTTTGTTTGTAGGTTATACAGTCATTGTCGAAAGTGTGAAATTGGGACAATGACCCCAAACATGCTTCAAGAAGCCCCCAGAAATGGATAGTAACAAAGTGCTGGAGAGTTCTGAAGTGGCAGCAATGAGTCCATATCTAAATCCCATTGATCACCTGTGGAGAGATCTTAAATTTGTTGTTGGGAGAAGGCGCCTTCACATATGAGAGATCTGGAGCTGTTTGCAAAAGAAGAATGGTCCAAAATTCCAGGTGAGAGGTGTAAGAAGCTTGTTGATGCTTATAAGAAGCAATTGATTGCAGTTATTTATTCCAAAGGGTGTGCAACCAAATATTAAGGTTTTTTTTCCCTGTTTTTGTGTTGTTCCAGTACACACAAAGGAAATAAATGTGTGTATAAAAAAACAGGCGTAACTGCAATAATTTTCTGGAAGAAAGACTTCATTTTCTGAAACAATTTCAAGGGTGCCAACACTTTCGGCCATGGCTGTATGTGAATTTTTCAGTTTCTAGATCCCTGTAACTGTACTTAGTGCAAGGTTGTACGAAGGTCACATGTACAGTTGTCTGCATGTCGCCCCAGCTTAAAAGTTATTGTTGCTTTTAACTTTTTCCCTGTATCTACAGTCTTTTAAATCCTCACCAGACATTGGCATATTTTCATTCCTATTAATTTCAGTCATACTCTGCTGCCTCGTGTTTTGGCATGCAATGTGGCAAGAGGTTGAATAGACATATTATTATTAGCTGTTAAGAAAAATGTCCTGAATACCAATGGATGAGCCCAACATGTAAGAAAATATATCTGTAAAAACAAATTTGGACCGTGAAGCTGGAATGTTATAGAAAGTGATTGGCAATCAGACCGACAACGCCAACTGCTCTAACAGCAGCTGTCAGAGGGTGATGAATGCCATCTACTTCTGGGTCTACACACTGCTAAATGACTTTGAATGCTCTCACATATAGCAATACATTTTTAAATATTAATATGCAATGTGTCGAAAATCTAGAAGTTTTTTTTATCCTTTTTCATTCCAGAATGCACTCAGAAAAAAAAAGTAATGAACAACCACCCATTAGTGGTAATGATTGTTCCACTGTAAGCACAAAAAAATGACTGACTTTCCATGGAATGGGAGAAAAAAAACAAAGTGAATTAAATACCACACTTTTAGCAGCATTTGGTGGTTAAAGAGACCTTTCTATTTAATGTTCAATTGGGTATTTTTTCATTGATTTATGGTTTATGCAGCTAATTAGAAAGATTTACACAGTAAAGTTTAACACCATCATTTATAAGGTGTGGCATTGTTAAGCGTGTAATGTCAGACTTCAACCTCCCCAGTCTTTGGCTCTTTTCACACCAACGCTATGGTTTCTTTTTATAAACTGACAATTCTATTGACTATAATGGGATCTGATGGGCTTTGTGGTATACAGTCCCTGACAGAAGTTATGTCGCTTATCCATGTTATGTAAATCAAAGCTTATAACCTGATGTTAAATTCATCCATTGGTTTTATAAATTACTCTTTTGAAAGCTGAAACCCTCCCAAATTTGGTTTAGGTTAAGAAAATAAATTGGCATCAATGCTGAAATATTGATCATTTAATGAACATAGAATGGTCAGATTTTGGCAAGACAAAAGTTTTGTCGCCCACAGAAAGTAATGTGATATTCAAACAAATAATTATCTTAAAATACAAATATATGTTGCATAACATTGGTGAATTAAGTTGTGGTGCTATTAGAGTCATATTTAATATTTTGTGTGACTTCCGTGAGCTTTAAGGACTGCATCCATGCGGTTCAACAATGATTCAAACAATTTATTAATGAAGTCATCAGGAATAGCAGAAAAATGCAGTCTACTGTCTTACATGTCTCCCAGAGTTCATCTAGATTCCTTGGTTTTGTCTTCCAAGCTTCCTCTTTCATCCTACCCCAAGCATGCTCAATGATGTTCATGTCTGGTGACTGGGCTGGCCAGTCCTTGAGCACCTTGATCTTTTTTGCCTGGAGGAACTTTGTTCTAGAGATGGATGTATGAGATGGAGCACCATCCTGCTGCAGAATTTGACCCCTTTTATGATTTGGAATGTAAGAGGTAGCTAATACTTCTTGATATTTTAGGCTATTGATATTTTGATATTGCCTTACACCTTGCAAATGTTTCACACCCCCATACTGAATTTAACCCCAGACCATGATCTTTCCACCACCAAATTTAACTGCTTTCTGGGTGTATTTTGGATCCATACGGGCTCCAGTAGGTCTCCTGCAGTATTTGCTGCAGCTGTGGTGTAATTCTACTGAAGATTCATCAGAGAAATCCACCTTATGCCACTTTTCCAGCTTCCATCTGTTTAGCAGGCTGTGGGACTTTGCAAATGCCACATGGTTTTTTATTTGCCTTTTGTTTAGTGCTGGCTTCTGGGCACTGAATCGACCATGGAGGTCATTTCAAGACAGAATCCTACATACTGTTCTAGTTGACACAGGGACTTGAGGTGACCAGGCCTGTTGGAGCTCTGCTGCAGTGGAAGAGCGGCTTGCTTTGGATTTTCTAACAAACAAACGTTCCTCCTGAGCAGTTGTCTTGCAGGGTCTGCCGGACCTGGGCTTGTCAAACACATCTCCAGTCTCCTAAAATCTTTTTTTAATTCTTTGTACTTGATGCTGAGACACACCAAAGGTGCCAGCCACCTCTGCAGTGGATCTGGTCTTCAGCCTCTTGATAATCAAGGATTTGGTCGCAGGGTGGATTTTTGGCATCTTGTCAGAGCTCAAGTTGCAGTTCAAGTGAAGGTCTGGGGTGCTGGGTTTCTTTTTAAACACACCCACTAATTAACCGATCATTTACTGAGCACAGGTGAGGATGTCAACTAGGATTGGGTGCATTATATGACCAGGTGACAAAACTTTTGTCTTGCCAAAACCTGACCATTCTGTGTTCATTAAATGATCAATATTTCAGCATTGATGCCAATTTATTTTCTTAACCTAAACCAAATTTGGGAGGGTTTCAGCTTTCAAAAGAGTAATTTATAAAACCAATGGATGAATTTAACGTCAGGTTATAAGCTTTGATTTACATAACATGGATAAGCGACATAACTTCTGTCAGGGACTGTATAAGCAAGACGAAAACTGCTGGAAAAATACAAAAAACTTTTTGAATACATGTACATCAATGTGCAAATTGCCTCTTCAAACAAAGAGGACTTGTACTCTATAGCGCCACCTATTGGAAGTAGCGATCCTACAAGTCACAATCAACTCTTTAACGAGTCTTGTAATATGACTTAGGATAAAAGCCAAATCAGAATCTCCATTTGCAAACTTATTGTTGTAATTGCTCATGAATATGAAAGCAAACAAGCAAAAATTGGAAAATTGTATTGTCCTTGGCAAGGACTCAAATTGCTTTAGTTGGCAGGATAGGATATATCGGCATTTCTCAGTGTTTTTTATCCTTGTTTTACTGATAATACTTCCCAGCACAATACCAAATGAAAATTTCCTAAGGTAAATACCTGTCCCTAAGAGCCTCAGCCATGATGTGACCCTATCTTACCTTTCGAGATAATCATAGCCTTTAGATCTTATTTAGTCAGCCTTTAAAGGGGTATTCTCATCTCCAAGATCCTATCCCAAAATGTAGTAGGTGTAATACTAATAATATTTGCAAATGCCTCCAATTAGAAATGTATAGTATATACATTCTTTCCTCATGTGCAGGCATTGCAGGACCTTAGTTAACCATGGTTACGACCACTGGCAACGAGCTGACTGTCACTATATCAGTGGTCGTAAGTTTAACCATAGATATCTAAGGTACTGCAGTGCCTTCACATGAGGAAAGAGACATAGTGAATCAGAAAAACTATACTATATTTCTAATTGGTGGTATTTGCTATTATTCTTATTATTACACCTACTACATATCGGGATAAGATCATGGAGACGGGAATACCCCTTTATTGGTACCCTAGTTTAAGCATCTGTATTGTGACCACAAGTCTTGACCACACCTTGAACTAACAATAATCGTAGTGGAATCTATGATGCTACTGGTTCCTGTTAGGCCAGGATTCACGGCTTTACGACTGTCCATATGAGGCCTGAGTAGAATCCAAGATTGTTCCACATTAGTTTGTCTTTGCTGGCAGTAGACTGAGATCAATGATGAATATCTGATAACGATGATCCTGGTCCTTCTGTCCAGCACTTCCATGTCTGTAAAAAGAAAATTGATGGAGTCTCACCTACGGACTCTGCTTCGTAATTGTGTTATAGTTGTGCATATTACACCATAAGGCCAAGGCCACAGTCCTCACTTTTTATTTCTACTGCGTGACATCTTTAAGGATTATCCCCATCTTAGTTTTCCATGGCGGACTACTTGAATTGGGTACCAGGAGCTGACGGCAACTTAACAACTTTGTTTCTGTAACTCCCATTGAATTGAATAAGCGTAATCTGCTTAGCACAAACTTCCACATTACTGAGACAGGATATGACAGTTGCTATGTACACAATTCTATGTATGTCAAAAAGATTAAGGTTTGCACCATAACTTACCAAGAATGATTTCTCTAGAGCATAGGAACTGCATTGCTGCCATAGAAAATAGGAGAAAAAAATGGAAAAAAGCACTATATGGTATATATATGAAATATGCATCTGCAAAAATTGCTATGAAAAAAACGAAGGTTCTTAGCGCATAGATTGGCCAATATATGTGTGCCCAATTGCCACGTCAAGGCTTCCTTCGTAAATTGGGTCCCTGTCCTGTAATGTCACCTCTCTTGAGAAAAAAAAGCCTACAATTTATGGGGTAGGAATGGACCAGCTAATCTGCTTAAAATCACCTGTGGCTAATGGGAGTAGGAGTGCACATGTCCAAAAGGCTTTGATACAAATAGACAAAAAGAAGGACCAGCACATCTAAGCTAGTGTGAATAGGCGCCTACCAAAGAAAGCATATAAGTCAAAAAGATTAAGGTTTGCACCATAACTTACCAAGAATAATTACTCAATTCTATGTAGATGGAGGAGCCAGAAGCAGAGCTCATCTTGCTTCTATCTGCATAGAAATGTATCGGTAGCATCTATAATTTCCTATCTCTGTAATGGGGAAGTCTGTCTTCACTGAATACAGAGTTTACCTAAGAATTGAGAATTTTAATAATGACTGATCAATTTGGCAGCGAAAGAAGTAGATTTTTCTGATGAGATATATTGCAAATTTATTTTCATGTGTATTGTTGCTTTGTGAAATAAATATTAAAACAATGGTTACTCTTTAATGTTTTACTGTACATACCTCTGTCAATTGTGATAGCAGCATTTAAGGAGATCAAGAGTGTGGAAAGGTCCCTTCCAACACCCATCACCACCAGCCACTTAAATAAAATGTTTTTTTTTCCCTGCAAGTTTTTTTAGGCAGCAAAACAAAAAAGGCATATTAATTTGGTATCAACATAACCGTACTGACTAGTGTTGAGCATTCCGATACTGCAAATATCGGGTATCGGCCGATATTGGCTGTATCGAAATTCCGATTCCGAGTTCCGATATTTTCGTCATATCGGATACCGGAATCGGAATGTCACTGTCACTGTCAGTGTCCGTCGGTCGGGTCTGTCAGGAGTCAGCGGCACTTACCCGGCAGAAGATCTCCGGCGGTCACGTCCTGGACTGCTTCATGGCCGCCATCCTCTTCTCCCTGGCGGTCACATGCAGTTTCTCGCGATAACTGCAGTGACTGCTGGGTAATCCCGGCCGTAAAGCAGTCAGTCCGATGACGTCACCGCCGGGGAAGCAGGTAATCAGCTGTGCTGCGTTGCGATGACAGGCTCTGCCTGTCATTGAAATGTAGCAGAGCTGGATCGCCGTGGGACACTCGTTACTATGGACTGCGTCGGACAGGTGGTATACTGTTGGTTTGTTTTTTTTATTTTTTTACAGGAGATCGATGGCGTCGCAGGAATGAGAGAGTAATAAAAGAAATGAAAACTGTGTTGTCTCTTTTATTTCATTAAAAGACTTTTTTCTTGCTGTGTCTTTTTTTTAAACATTTAAAAACTTTGGGATTAATAATGGATCGGTGTTTTATTGACACCTCTCCATTATTAACCGGGCTTATTGTCACCGTGCAATCAACGGTGACATTAACCCCTTATTACCCACTTGCCACCGCTACAGGGCAGTGGGAAGAGCCGGGTAAAGTGCCACAATTGGCACATCTTTTGATGCGCCAAATGTGGGGCTGCTGTAGACTGGTATTATCAGGCTGTTGAGGGCCAAAATCCATGGGCCTTGACAGTCTTTTAATACCAGGCCGCAGCAGTCTGCATTTTACTTGGCTGGTTAACAAAAATAGGGGGACCCCTACGCCGTTTTTTTTTTCGAGGGGATCCCCTATTTTTGTTAACCAGCCAAGCTAAGCAGACTGCTGTGGCCTGGTATTATCAGGCTGGCAAGGTCCATGGATATTGGATCCTTACCAGCCTGAAAAACCAGGCCTCAGTGGTCTGCTTCATCTGGCTGGTTAACAAAAATAGGGGGGACCCCACGCCAATTTTTTTCGAGGGGATCCCCTATTTTTGTTAATCAGCCAAGATATGCAGACTGCTGTGGCCTGGTATTATCAGGCTGGCAAGGTCCATGGATCTTGGCTCCTTAACAGCCTGAAAATCCAGGCCTCAGCGGTCTGCTTCATCTGGCTGGTTAACAAAAATAGGGGGGACCCCACGCCAATTTTTTTCGAGGGGATCCCCTATTTTTGTTAATCAGCCAAGATATGCAGACTGCTGTGGCCTGGTATTATCAGGCTGGCAAGGTCCATGGATCTTGGCTCCTTAACAGCCTGAAAATCCAGGCCTCAGCGGTCTGCTTCATCTGGCTGGTTAACAAAAATAGGGGGGACCCCACGCCATTTTTTTTTCGAAGGGAACCCCTATTTTTGTTAATCAGTTCCCTCTGACGTCACTGATGGTGTCCCTGGCTGACCTGAAGTGAAAATGGAAAGCAATCAATTAAGCTTTCCACTTCCTCTCCTGTCAGCCAGGAGAGGAGCTCATTCATTTGGGGGTTTACTGTGAGGCTGCAGCATTAGCTGCGGTCCCTGCAGTAAACATTAACCCTTTCTGAAGGATT
>JARQOD010000003.1:387659793-387718584 GCA_033576555.1 Oophaga sylvatica
AAAAATCTTTTTGATATTTTAGGCTATGGTTTTTTGTATTCCCTTACCCGAAAATGTTTCACACCCCCTTATGAATTTAACCCCGACCGACTTTCCCCCCCCACCAAATTTAATGTTTTTGGGGTGTTTTTTGGCCCCATACGGGCTCCAGTAGGTTCCTGCTATTTGGAGCTGTGGTGAAATTTACGAAGTTCTTTGAGAAACCATTATGCCACTTTTCCAGCTTCCATTTTTTTTCAGGTTGGGACTTTGCAAATGCCACTTGGTTTTTTTTTTCCTTTTGTTTGTGCTGGTTTGGGAAATGAATGACCTGGAGGTCATTTAAGAAGAACCCTAATCTGTTTAGTTGACCAGGGATTGAGGTGCCAGGCCCTGTTGGAGTCCGCCAGTGGAAGAGCGGTTGCTTTGGTTTTCTAACAAAAAAACTTTTCCTCTGAGCATTTGTTTGCAGGGTTGCCGGCCCCTGGGCTTGTCAAAACATCTCAGTCCCTAAAATCTTTTTTTTAATTCTTTGTATTTGATGCTGGGACCCAAAAAAGGGCAGCACCTCTGGTGGATTGGTCTTTTCGCCTTTGAAATTTAAGGTTTTTTGGTCGCAGGGTGGATTTTTGGCTCTTGTCAGAGCCAAGTTGCGTTTCAAGTGAAAGGTCGGGGGCGGGTTTTTTTTTTTAAACCACCCAAAAATTTAAACCCCGATAAATTTTATGGCACGGTGGGGAGTCACAAAGGATTGGGTGCATTTTTTGACCAGGGGGACAAATTTTTTGTCTTGCCAAAAACCCTGCCTTCTGTGTTCTTTTAAATGATAAATTTTCAGCATTGATGCCAATTTTATTTTCTTAACAAACCAAATTTGGGGGGTTTCAGTTTAAAAAAGGAAATTTTTTAAAAACCCAATGGTGAATTTAACGTCAGGTTATGCTTTGTTTTTTCATACTGGTTAAGGGGGACTAAACTTCTGTCAGGGACGTATAAGCAAGACAAAAAATGTGGAAAAATAAAAAAAAACTTTTTGAATACATGTACATCAATGTGCAAATTGCCTCTTCAAACAAAGAGGACTTGTACTCTATAGCGCCACCTATTGGAAGTAGCGATCCTACAAGTCACAATCAACTCTTTAACGAGTCTTGTAATATGACTTAGGATAAAAGCCAAATCAGAATCTCCATTTGCAAACTTATTGTTGTAATTGCTCATGAATATGAAAGCAAACAAGCAAAAATTGGAAAATTGTATTGTCCTTGGCAAGGACTCAAATTGCTTTAGTTGGCAGGATAGGATATATCGGCATTTCTCAGTGTTTTTTATCCTTGTTTTACTGATAATACTTCCCAGCACAATACCAAATGAAAATTTCCTAAGGTAAATACCTGTCCCTAAGAGCCTCAGCCATGATGTGACCCTATCTTACCTTTCGAGATAATCATAGCCTTTAGATCTTATTTAGTCAGCCTTTAAAGGGGTATTCTCATCTCCAAGATCCTATCCCAAAATGTAGTAGGTGTAATACTAATAATTTTTGCAAATGCCTCCAATTAGAAATGTATAGTATATACATTCTTTCCTCATGTGCAGGCATTGCAGGACCTTAGTTAACCATGGTTACGACCACTGGCAACGAGCTGACTGTCACTATATCAGTGGTCGTAAGTTTAACCATAGATATCTAAGGTACTGCAGTGCCTTCACATGAGGAAAGAGACATAGTGAATCAGAAAAACTATACTATATTTCTAATTGGTGGTATTTGCTATTATTCTTATTATTACACCTACTACATATCGGGATAAGATCATGGAGACGGGAATACCCCTTTATTGGTACCCTAGTTTAAGCATCTGTATTGTGACCACAAGTCTTGACCACACCTTGAACTAACAATAATCGTAGTGGAATCTATGATGCTACTGGTTCCTGTTAGGCCAGGATTCACGGCTTTACGACTGTCCATATGAGGCCTGAGTAGAATCCAAGATTGTTCCACATTAGTTTGTCTTTGCTGGCAGTAGACTGAGATCAATGATGAATATCTGATAACGATGATCCTGGTCCTTCTGTCCAGCACTTCCATGTCTGTAAAAAGAAAATTGATGGAGTCTCACCTACGGACTCTGCTTCGTAATTGTGTTATAGTTGTGCATATTACACCATAAGGCCAAGGCCACAGTCCTCACTTTTTATTTCTACTGCGTGACATCTTTAAGGATTATCCCCATCTTAGTTTTCCATGGCGGACTACTTGAATTGGGTACCAGGAGCTGACGGCAACTTAACAACTTTGTTTCTGTAACTCCCATTGAATTGAATAAGCGTAATCTGCTTAGCACAAACTTCCACATTACTGAGACAGGATATGACAGTTGCTATGTACACAATTCTATGTATGTCAAAAAGATTAAGGTTTGCACCATAACTTACCAAGAATGATTTCTCTAGAGCATAGGAACTGCATTGCTGCCATAGAAAATAGGAGAAAAAAATGGAAAAAAGCACTATATGGTATATATATGAAATATGCATCTGCAAAAATTGCTATGAAAAAAACGAAGGTTCTTAGCGCATAGATTGGCCAATATATGTGTGCCCAATTGCCACGTCAAGGCTTCCTTCGTAAATTGGGTCCCTGTCCTGTAATGTCACCTCTCTTGAGAAAAAAAAGCCTACAATTTATGGGGTAGGAATGGACCAGCTAATCTGCTTAAAATCACCTGTGGCTAATGGGAGTAGGAGTGCACATGTCCAAAAGGCTTTGATACAAATAGACAAAAAGAAGGACCAGCACATCTAAGCTAGTGTGAATAGGCGCCTACCAAAGAAAGCATATAAGTCAAAAAGATTAAGGTTTGCACCATAACTTACCAAGAATAATTACTCAATTCTATGTAGATGGAGGAGCCAGAAGCAGAGCTCATCTTGCTTCTATCTGCATAGAAATGTATCGGTAGCATCTATAATTTCCTATCTCTGTAATGGGGAAGTCTGTCTTCACTGAATACAGAGTTTACCTAAGAATTGAGAATTTTAATAATGACTGATCAATTTGGCAGCGAAAGAAGTAGATTTTTCTGATGAGATATATTGCAAATTTATTTTCATGTGTATTGTTGCTTTGTGAAATAAATATTAAAACAATGGTTACTCTTTAATGTTTTACTGTACATACCTCTGTCAATTGTGATAGCAGCATTTAAGGAGATCAAGAGTGTGGAAAGGTCCCTTCCAACACCCATCACCACCAGCCACTTAAATAAAATGTTTTTTTTTCCCTGCAAGTTTTTTTAGGCAGCAAAACAAAAAAGGCATATTAATTTGGTATCAACATAACCGTACTGACTAGTGTTGAGCATTCCGATACTGCAAATATCGGGTATCGGCCGATATTGGCTGTATCGAAATTCCGATTCCGAGTTCCGATATTTTCGTCATATCGGATACCGGAATCGGAATGTCACTGTCACTGTCAGTGTCCGTCGGTCGGGTCTGTCAGGAGTCAGCGGCACTTACCCGGCAGAAGATCTCCGGCGGTCACGTCCTGGACTGCTTCATGGCCGCCATCCTCTTCTCCCTGGCGGTCACATGCAGTTTCTCGCGATAACTGCAGTGACTGCTGGGTAATCCCGGCCGTAAAGCAGTCAGTCCGATGACGTCACCGCCGGGGAAGCAGGTAATCAGCTGTGCTGCGTTGCGATGACAGGCTCTGCCTGTCATTGAAATGTAGCAGAGCTGGATCGCCGTGGGACACTCGTTACTATGGACTGCGTCGGACAGGTGGTATACTGTTGGTTTGTTTTTTTTATTTTTTTACAGGAGATCGATGGCGTCGCAGGAATGAGAGAGTAATAAAAGAAATGAAAACTGTGTTGTCTCTTTTATTTCATTAAAAGACTTTTTTCTTGCTGTGTCTTTTTTTAAACATTTAAAAACTTTGGGATTAATAATGGATCGGTGTTTTATTGACACCTCTCCATTATTAACCGGGCTTATTGTCACCGTGCAATCAACGGTGACATTAACCCCTTATTACCCCACTTGCCACCGCTACAGGGCAGTGGGAAGAGCCGGGTAAAGTGCCACAATTGGCACATCTTTTGATGCGCCAAATGTGGGGCTGCTGTAGACTGGTATTATCAGGCTGTTGAGGGCCAAAATCCATGGGCCTTGACAGTCTTTTAATACCAGGCCGCAGCAGTCTGCATTTTACTTGGCTGGTTAACAAAAATAGGGGGACCCCTACGCCGTTTTTTTTTCGAGGGGATCCCCTATTTTTGTTAACCAGCCAAGCTAAGCAGACTGCTGTGGCCTGGTATTATCAGGCTGGCAAGGTCCATGGATATTGGATCCTTACCAGCCTGAAAAACCAGGCCTCAGTGGTCTGCTTCATCTGGCTGGTTAACAAAAATAGGGGGGACCCCACGCCAATTTTTTTCGAGGGGATCCCCTATTTTTGTTAATCAGCCAAGATATGCAGACTGCTGTGGCCTGGTATTATCAGGCTGGCAAGGTCCATGGATCTTGGCTCCTTAACAGCCTGAAAATCCAGGCCTCAGCGGTCTGCTTCATCTGGCTGGTTAACAAAAATAGGGGGGACCCCACGCCAATTTTTTTCGAGGGGATCCCCTATTTTTGTTAATCAGCCAAGATATGCAGACTGCTGTGGCCTGGTATTATCAGGCTGGCAAGGTCCATGGATCTTGGCTCCTTAACAGCCTGAAAATCCAGGCCTCAGCGGTCTGCTTCATCTGGCTGGTTAACAAAAATAGGGGGGACCCCACGCCATTTTTTTTTCGAAGGGAACCCCTATTTTTGTTAATCAGTTCCCTCTGACGTCACTGATGGTGTCCCTGGCTGACCTGAAGTGAAAATGGAAAGCAATCAATTAAGCTTTCCACTTCCTCTCCTGTCAGCCAGGAGAGGAGCTCATTCATTTGGGGGTTTACTGTGAGGCTGCAGCATTAGCTGCGGTCCCTGCAGTAAACATTAACCCTTTCTGAAGGATTACACCGTGGGACCTGACTGTGCATGGGATAGGTAAGAATAATTTTGCTTTATTATTTTATTTTTATTACAGGAAATGGTTTTAGCAGGTAAATAAAATATGGTCAAAAACTGTGTGATTATTTCATTAAACTTCTTTTTTATTAAAGTGTGTGTGTTTGATTTTTCTTTCATACAATAGGATTAATAATTGATAGTTGTCTAATTGACAGCTCTCAATTATTAACCTGGCTTAAAGTGACCTTTCAATTGCAAGGTCATTTTAACCCCTTATTAACCCATTCGCCACCGCTACAGGGCAATGGGAATAGACGGGCAAAGTGCCAGAAAGGGCAAATCTAATTAGAGATTTGCCCTTTCTGGGGTGTCTGGGGGCAGATTTTAGTAGCCGGGGGGGGCCAAAAATAATGGTCCCTCTCTGGGCTATTATTATCTGCCCCCACTCACTGGCTTTGTCTGTCTGGTTGCGAAAATAGGGCGGGAGCCCACGCATTTTTTTTCAGCAATTTTACACCTCATATATATATATATACATGTCATTGAGTTTGTGACACATATATATATATATTTATAGTTCATACACTTCTACATAGTAATAGCCGCTAATTCAATTGCCGGCTTTTGTGAAAATGCAGAACCCGACATGAAATGACACTTGGTTTACATAGAGTTAACCATGTCTTTTCATGTAGTTTGATATCTGATTTGCACAAACAATTACATGAGTGTAAGTGTGCAAAATTTCACACCTGTAGGGGTTAATTAAAGGTGTAAATTCGTAGCAAAAAAGTCCGTTTTTTTTACAACGAATTTACACCTTTAATTAACCCCTACAGGTGTGAAATTTTGCACACTTACACTCATGTAATTGTTTGTGCAAATCAGATATCAAACTACATGAAAAGACATGGTTAACTCTATGTAAACCAAGTGTCATTTCATGTCGGGTGCTTCTGTCTTTTCACAAAAGCCGACTTTACCCGGCAATTGAATCAGAGGCTATTTTACTATGTAGAAGTGTATAAACTATAAATATATGTATATATATATGTCACAATGACATGTATATATATATATATATATATATATATATATGTATTCTATGTGTGTATATTTAGTGTTTACAAGGAAAGAAAGAGTTTTTTTTAGTTACGATATTTTGTTCCCATAGACTTACATTGGATTTCCGGTATCGGTATCGGGTATCGCCGATATTTTAATGGTATCGGCGATACCATTCCGATTCCGATAATTTTGGATATCGGAAAGTATCGCTCAACTCTAGTACTGACCCTTAAAATTAAGTTACCAAGTAATTTTACAGCAAATTGAATGTCCTAAAAACAATGCCAAATTGCTGTTTTTTTTCAACCTCACCCCCATGATTTCCTGTTTTTTCAATACATTACCTGGTTTCATTCAAAACTGCAACTCATCCAGCAGTAAACAGGCCCTCATTATGTTGTGTTAGCAGAAAAATAAAAAAGTTTCTTGGAAAAAAAAGGCAAAAATGGCTTTGACTGTAAGGGATTAGATCATGTATCCAACCTGTTTATCAGTTATATCTCAAGGCATCTGCAACAAGAAGATGGACAGACTTTGTATTTTTATTGCAACTTACGTGACTGTTACAACCACTTTATGCACAAATGTAGCAATTCCTACTTTGGGTATGAGCAGTCTGCTGTAGTGCAGCTAATGTGGTGATATTGAAGAATGCAAACACTACTGCACTTATAAATACTTCTCACAAAATTAGAATATCGTTGTTGTTGTTTTTAAACTAGGTATTGGTACTTTTGTCAGTGTGGACAGGTGCCAAGTCCTGCTGGAGAATGACATTTCCATCTCCAAAAAGCTTGTCGGCAGAGGGAAAGATAAAGTGCTCTAAAATTTCTTGGTAGACGGCTGCGCTGACTTTGGTCTTGATAAAACTCAGTGGACCTACACCAGCAGATTACATGGCTCCTCAAACCATCACTGATTGTGGAAACTTCACACTAGACCTCAAGCAGCTTGGATAGTGTGTCTCTCCACTCTTCCTCCAGACTCTGGGACCTTGATTTCCAAATTAAATGCAACATTTACTTTCACCTGAAAACAACACCTTGGACCACTGAGCAACAGTTCAGTTCTTTTTCTCCTTGGCTAAGGTAAGATGCTTCTGGCGTTGTCTTTTGGTCATGAGTGGCTTGACACAAGGAATGTGACACTTGTAGCCCATGTCCTGGATATGTCAGTGTGTGGTTGCTCTTGAAACAATGACTCCAGCAGCCATCCACTCCTTGTGAATCTCCCCAAATTTTTGAATGGCCTTTTCCTAACAATCCTTTCAAGGCTGCGGTTATCCCTGTTGCTTGTGCACCTTTTTCTATCACACTTTTTCTTTCCACTCAACTTTCCATTAATATGCTTGGATACAGCACTCTGTGAACAGACAGATTCTTTAGCAATGACCTTTTGTGGCTTACCCTTCTTGTGGGGTGTGTCAATGACTGCCTTCTGGACATATGTCAAGTCAGCAGTCTTCCCCATGATTGTGGAGCCTACTGAAACACACTAAGGGACCTTTTTAAACGCTTATGAAGCCTTTGCAGATTTTTTTGTTAATTATTCTAATTTGCTGAGAAAATGACTTTTGGGTTTTCATTGGCTGTAAGACAAAATTATCAATATTAACAGAAATACACACCGGAAATAGATTGCTCTGTTACTAATGACTCTATATACCTTTTTTTTTTGATTATAAGACACACTTTTTTCCCCAAATTTGGGGGGGAAATGGGGTGCGTCTTATAATGCGAATATACCTTATCGGCCACGGTGGAGCAGGGTCCTAGGGTCGCTGCTGAGGAGGCAAGAGTGGAGCATTGCTGCAGGCCACAGCTGGGATGAGGGTGTGTTCAGATGTGCGATGCTGCGGGTGTTAGGTGGTGCAGGGGCTCCATCAACATTTTGTGAAAACCCGGAGCCCCCTCACTTCCATGGTTTACTATGCGGTGGATTCTGGGAAAATGGCTGCTGGGGGCGGCGCATGCGCAGATGGAGATCTCAGAGATGAGATCTCAATGACAAGATCTCCATCTGCGCATGCGCCGCCCTAGCAGCCATTTTCCCAGAGTCCACTGCATAGTAAACCATGGAAGCGCGGGGCTCTGGGCTTTCACAAAATATCGGCGGAGCCCCCGCAGCACAGAACACCCGCAGCGTCGCACATCCGAACACCCCTTTCTCCCAGTCTGGGGTCCGCAGTATCGCCCCACTCCTGCCTCCGCCAACAGCAACCCTGAGACACCGCTTCACCATAGCCACCACCCCCGTTAAGCAACAAGATGCATGGATTGTAAGAAGCACCACCATTTTATTAAAAAATTTTTCTTTTTTTCCTATTTTTCTACTCAAAATTTGGGGTATGTCTTATAATCCGGTGCGTCTTATAAACTGCAAAATACTGTAATATGAGATTCACTTTTTGTATTGAAGAACTGAAATGACCTTTTTGATGATATTCTTATTTTTGAGAAGCATTTGTAGATAGCAATTTACTTAAAAAATCCAAACTGCGTCTCACAACCTGGTGTTGTTTGATTGATTGTAGTTGTTTAGCGCCCTGCTGTTTGAGGGTTTTTGTTTTCTGGAAAGAAAAAAAGTTGTGTCCTCGCTGAATGTACATTTGTATTAAGTTTAGAAATGACCTTTTAAAAATTCTGTCCTCCAGTACACATGCCAGCAGTCTAAAGCATGTGCTAAAGAAATCTCGACATTCACAAAACATTGTTCCATGTGATCAGTAAACTATTCCAGAGATTTTTTTTTCCCTTCTCCTAGTTTCTAGTTTCAGGCATTGAAGGACAGGGATTCTTTGATAGTTACAAAACTTAGAACAGGTGTAATATGAGACAGCTGTCCCTCTGTTCATTTTATATATTCTAGTTCTTTCTCAGAACTTCATCTTATGAGCCATCTGCTCTTGGGAAACATATGTCCCAAAGAACGGGAAGGTCTATCCCCAGTAGCTAAAAATGAGAACTTTTCATAAAAAGACGTTTTACAGGAAAGCTGTGCTTCTTCCAAAGTCTGTTAGTGGCAGATTAACCGGATTGACTGAATGCTCTGGAGTGTAGGCAGCTGACCAGTCGACGTTCCCAGATTAATGCTGCCTTACACACAGAGCAATGATGAACCACACATGTAATCCAAGGTTCGGTTTATAAACGGCCAAGTTTTGTAATCAATATATTGATAACAACCACCTCAACCACTTTGTATACCAGACCAATGCCCTAACCCCATAACCTCCCTCTCCAATATAACTAAAGGGGGAGCTTAATTGTCTTCTCTCCAAATCGCACCTCACAACCTGTACACTTGACCCCATCCCAACCCACCTCCTCCCCAACCTCACCACCACTATTATTCCATCCCTAACCCACCTCTTCAACCTATCACTAACTTCCGGTACCTTCCCTTCTGCTTTCAAGCATGCCACAATCACGCCTATCCTTAAAAAGCCAACCCTCGACCCAACCGCTATGTCCAGCTATCGCCCAATATCGCTGCTCCCATTCGCTTCCAAACTCCTGGAGCTCATGTCCACGCTGAGCTTTCCTACCACTTCTCTTCTAACTTGCTCTTTGACACTCTACAATCTGGTTTCCGCCCCCATCACTCCACTGAGACAGCCCTGACCAAAATTACTAATGACCTACTTACAGCCAAAGCAAACGGACAATACTCTATACTCCTGCTTCTTGACCTGTCCTCTGCTTTTGACACAGTTGACCACTGCCTTCTACTACAGATTCTTTCCTCCTTTGGCGTCAAAGACCTCGCCCTATCTTGGATCTCCTCATACCTTTCCAACCGCACATTCAGCGTCTCCCACTCCCACACTACCTCCTCGTCCCACCCTCTCTCTGTTGGAGTTCCCCAAGGCTCTGTTCTAGGACCCCTACTCTTCTCAATCTATACACTTGGCCTGGGGCAACTCATAAAGTCCCACGGATTCCAGTACCACCTTTACGCTGATGACACTCAGATCTACCTCTCTGGCCCAGACATCACTTCTCTGCTATCCAGAATCCCGGAGTGTCTATCAGCCATATCCTCCTTCTTCTCCTCCCGCTTCCTCAAACTCAATGTGGACAAATCTGAACTCATAATCTTTCCCCCATCCCACAAATCTTCCTTACCTGACCTATCTACCACAATTAACGACATCACGCTTTCCCCCGTACCAGAAGTCCGCTGCCTCGGAGTAACCCTTGACTCTGCCCTGTCCTTCAAACCGCACATCCAAGCTCTTTCTACCTCCTGTCGCCTTCAGCTCAAAAATATTTCAAGAATCCGTCCTTTCCTCAACCCTCAATCTACTAAAATGATTGTGCACGCCCTCATCATCTCCCGCCTCGACTACTGCAACACCCTTTTCTCTGGCCTCCCTGCTAACACCCTCGCACCTCTCCAGTCCATCCTTAACTCTGCTGCACGACTAATTCACCTCTCTCCTCGCTACTCCTCCGCTTCTCCCCTCTGCAAATCTCTTCACTGGCTCCCATTCCCTCAGCGTATCCAGTTCAAATTACTAATACTGACCTACAAGGCCATCTATAATCTGTCTCCTCCATATATCTCTGAACTAATCTCCCGATATCTTCCCTCACGTAATCTCCGATCCTCCCAAGACATCCTTCTCTCCTCCACACTTATTCGCTCCTCACCCAACCGCCTCCAAGACTTCTCCCGAATATCCCCCATCCTCTGGAATTCTTTGCCCCAACACATCCGACTATCAAACTCATTCAGATCCTTCAGACGGAACCTGAAAACCCATCTCTTCAGGAAAGCCTACAGCCTGCAATGACCCTGCTGCCTCCTCACCACTACCGGAGTTATTGCCTCAACCAACACCGGAACTGCTGCAACCCCCCGACCTACTGTCTCCTGCCTCACAATCCTGTATAATGTAAGCCCGAAAGGGCAGGGTCCTCTCCCCTCTGTATCAGTCTGTCATTGTTAGTTTGTTTACTGTAAGTGATACCTGTAATTTGTATGTAACCCCTTCTCATGTACAGCACCATGGAATCAATGGTGCTATAGAAATAAATATTAATAATAAAAAAAAAAATAATAATACTTCCAAGTATTTAAAACATTTGATTTTTTAAGAAGTTTTTCATTTTGTTTAAAAGTGATTGTAATTTCAGTGTTTGTCTATCTCATATCTATAGTAAAATTTTATCTTTTCAATGTTTTTTTTTTAAATCTACTTTATGGAACTAGTGAAATTTCCATGTGCATTATTGTCTGTGTTTTCTCTTGCACATATCTGTATTAAAGATTTGTCTGGTCCGGATGACAAATGCAGCTTCCCTATAATTATTATATGGGCTTTATACCTCTGAGTGTCACCTTCTGTGTTACAGCTGGACAGTCATTTGTGTACTTTGTATACACAGTTTCTGCTCACTTTCCTTCTTTCTATAGTGGAGGGAATAAGTATTTGATCCCTTACTGGTTTTGTAAGTTTGCCCACTGACAAAGACATGAACAGTCTATAATTTTAAGGGTAGGTTAATTTTAACATTGAGAGACAGAATATCAAAAATAAAATCCAGAAAATCACATTGTATAAATTACATAAATTTATTGACATTTTGCAGTGAGAAGTAAGTATTTAATCCCCTACCAACCATTAAGAGTTCTATCTCCTACAGATCAGTTAGATGCTCCTAATCAACTCATTACCTGCATTAAAGACAGCTGTCTTACATAGTCACCTTCATACACTGCTCAAAAAAATAAAGGGAACACTTAAACAACAGAATATAACTCCAAGCAAATCAAACTTCTGTGAAATCAAACTGTCCACTTAGGAAGCAACACTGATTGACAATCAATTTCACATGCTGTTGTGCAAATGGAATAGACAACAGATGGAAATTATTGGCAATTATCAAGACACACTCAATAAAGGAGTGGTTCTGCAGGTGGGGACCACAGGCCACATCTCAGTACCAATGCTTTCTGGCTGATGTTTTGGTCACTTTTGAATGTTGGTTGTGCTTTCACACTCGTGGTAGCATAAGACGGACTCTACAACTCACACAGGTGGCTCAGGTAGTGCAGCTCATCCAGGATGGCACATCAATGTGAGCTGTGGCAAGAAGGTTTGCTGTGTCTGTCAGCTTAGTGTCCAAAGGCTGGAGGCGCTACCAGGAGACAGGCCAGTACACCAGGAGACTTGGAGGGGCCGTAAGAGGGCAACAACCCAGCAGCAGGACCGCTAAAACCTCCTTTTTGCAAGGAGGAACAGGAGAAGCAATGCCAGAGCCCTGCTAAATGACCTCCAGCAGGCCACAAATGTGCATGTGTCTGCACAAACGGTTAGAAACCGACTGCATGAGGATGGTCTGAGTGCCTGACGTCCACAGATGGGGGTTGTGCTCACAGCCCAACACCGTGCTGGACGCTTGGCATTTGCTATAGAACACCAGGATTGGCAAATTCGCCACTGGCGCCCTGTGCTCTTCACAGATGAAAGCAGGCTCACACTGAACACATGTGACAGACATGCCAGAGTCTGGAGACGCCATGGAGAGCGATCTGCTGCCTGCAACATCCTTCAGCATGACCGGTTTAGCAGTGGATCAGTAATGGTGTGGGGTGGCATTTCTTTGGAGGGCCACACAGCCCTCCATGTGCTCGCCAGAGGTAGCCTGACTGCCATTAGGTAACGAGATGAGATCCTCAGACCCCTTGTGAGACCATATGCTGGTGTGGTTGGCCCTGGGTTCCTCCTAATGCAAGACAATGCCAGACCTCATGTGACTGGAGTGTGTCAGCAGTTCCTGCAAGACGAAGGCATTAAAGCTATGCACTGGCCCGCCCGTTCGCCAGACCTGAATCCGATTGGGCACATCTGGGACATCATGTCTTGCTCCATCCACCAACGTGACGTTGCACCACAGACTGTCCAGGAGTTGGCGGATGCTTTAGTCCAGGTCTGGGACTAAGGAGACCATCCGCCGCCTCATCAGGAGCATGCCCGAGCGTTGTACAGTAGGGAGGTTATACAGGCATGTGGAGGCCATACACACTACTGAGGATCATTTTGACTTGTTTTAAGGACATTACATTCCACTTTAATTTTGGGTATGACTCCAAATCCAGGCCTCCATTGGTTAATAAATTTGATTTCCGATGAATATTTTTGTGTCACTTTGTTGTCAGCACATTCAATTTTGTACAGAACAAAGTATTCAATGAGAATATTTCATTCATTCAGATCTAGGATATTTGAGTGTTCCCTTTATTTTTTTGATCAGTGTAAAAGACTACTGTCCACAGACTTGATTAATCAGTCAGACTCTAACTCTACAACATGGGCAAGACCAAAGAGCTTTCTAAGGATATCAGGGACAAGATCATAGACCTGCACAAAGCTGGAATGAGTACAAAATCATAAGTAAGACGCTGGGCGAGGAGACAACTGTTGGTGCAATAGTAAGAAAATGGAAGAAAAACAAAATGACTGTCAATCGACATCGATCTGGGGCACCATGCAAAATCTCACCTCGTGGGCTATCCTTTATCATGAGGAAAGCGAGAGATCAGCCTAAAACTACATGGGGGAACTTGATAATAATCTCAAGGCAGCTGGGACCACAGTCACCAAGAAAACAATTGGTAACACATTAAGCCATAAAGGTTAAAAATCCTGCAGTGCCCGCAAGGTCCCCCTGCTCAAAAGGCACATGTGCAGGCCCGTCTGAAGTTTGCCAATAATCACCTGGATGATTCTGTGAGTGATTGGGAGTAGGTGCTGTGGTCCGAAGGGGCCAAAATTGAGGTCTTTTGGCATTAACTCAACTCGCGTGTTTGGAGAAAGAGAAATGCTGCCTATGACCCAAAGAACACCTTCCCCACTGTCAAGCATGGAGGTGGAAACATTATGTTTTGGGGGTATTTCTCCACTAAGGGCACAGGAATACTTCACCGCATTAATGGGAGAATGGATGGAGCCATGTACCGTAAAATCCTGTGTGACAACCTCCTTCCCTCCACCAGGACCTTAAAAATGGGTCGTGGCTGGGTCGTCCAGCAATACAATGACCCAAAACATACAGCCAAGACAACAAATGAGTGGCTCAAAAAGAAGCACATTAAGGTCATGGAGTGGCCTAGCCAGTCTCCAGACCTTATTCCCATAGAAAACATATGGAGGGAGTTGAAGCTCCGAGTTGCTGAGCGACAGCCTCAAAATCTTAATAATTTAGAGATGATCTGCAAAGAAAAGTGGACCAAAATTCCTCCTGACATGTGCGCAAACCTCATCAACTACAAAAAACGTCTGACTGCTGTGCTTGCTAACAAGGGTTTTGCCACCAAGTATTAGATATTGTTTGCCAGAGGGAACAAATATTTATTTCCCACTGCAAAATGTAAATAAATTTATATAATTTACTGTATTTTTCAGATTATAAGATGCACTTTTTCCCCCTCAATTTGGGGGGGAAATAGGGGTGCGTCTTATAATGCGTATATACCTTACCGGTACCGTTGCTCCAGGCTGGGACGAGGGGGTGTCCAGCGGTGCTGCTGCGGGGGGCTCTGCCGACATTTTGTGAAATTGTGAAAAGCCAGAGCCCCCTGCAGTTCCATGGTTTCCTGTGCGGTGGACTCCGGGAAAATGGGCACCGGGGGCGGCGCATGCACAGATGGAGATCTCGGCATCAAGATCTCGAGAGATGAGATTTCAGCGCTGAGAAAACAAATACTCAAGGGAACAAACGGGGACACAATATACTGGGGACAGATAAATGTTGTTATTCAAGCAGCGAATAGCAGCAAGAATGTAGTAATTAAAATGAAAGAAAAAGCATAAAAAGAGAAGATGGATACTATGCTACTAAAAAATCACAATGCATATGGAAAATGTAATAAATTGATATAGGAATATGTAAAAAATGTAAAAAAATGGACCCACGTAAAGGAACATGTGCGATATGTAGCAAGGAAGGCAATGTAAGGGTTAATAAATAATAATAAAGTGCAAGTGCACGTACTGTCACCCTTTAATACTTGGTGACCACATGATCTGTACCAGCTAACTTATGCCTGCCCATAAAAATAAAGTATTAAAACCAAGGCAGACGCCGAAACGCGCGTCGGGGTGGATGCATCCCTGGGACAGACCTTGGACCCCTCTTTCCTCCACCTTCAACAGTTATTACACCATGCACAAATTGTGGCAGAATATTTATACTATATTTTTATGGGCAGGCATAAGTTAGCTGGTACAGATCATGTGGTCACCAGTGTATTAAAGTGTGACAGTACATGCACTTGCACTTTATTATTATTTATTAACCCTTACATTGCCTTCCTTGCTACATATCGCACATGTTCCTTTACGTGGGTCCATTTTTTTAACATTTGTGATTTACTAGCAGCATAGTATCCATCATCTCTTTGTATGTTTTCTCTTTAATTTTAATTACCACATTCTTGCTGCTATTCGCTCTTTTATCTGTCCCCAGTATATTGCGTCCCCTTTTGTTTCCCTGAGTATTTGTTTCCACCTTTACCTTATTTTTTATCATTGTATCTAATTAAAAAAATATGTTTTTTTTTCATTCATTTGGGTTTCAAACTCGGTTCTTTTCTCATTTTTGTTTATAAACTTACAAAATCAGCAATGGATGAAATACTTACCGTATTTCCCCCACTGTATGTCATTCACCTTTTGGTACACCACCACTGAAGGCAGACAAAAAATTTACCCAAACTTCTATACAAATTGCTTTGGATTATATGTTGGCGCTGCATAAATAAAATTATTACACAGTCTATAGCCTAGATTCTCTGCACGTGGTATGGGCACTGTTTTAGGATCATAACCTTGGGGACAATTTGCTTTGAAACACAAGACTGCTCATGTGTATCCAGTAGGTTAGCAATGGAAACACTTTGTCTAATGTTCTTTCTTTCATTGTAATTTAAGAAAAATACATCATCATGAAAAACACAACATGGAAATCCCGGGGATGCATCTATTTAAGAAATTTTAAAGGAAAACTTTCATAGCATATATTTTCCCCATAAAGAAGTGACAGATGCTAATTTCAGCAGTGTGTTATTTACACTTGACTTTGGTGTAGTTTTCGTGAAACTTACAACTTAAGACCATGAAATTATCATCTGTCACTACCTGACTTGTAAGTGACTTCCTGACTGGAAATCTGTAAAGAGTAACTTAACTTTTTCCCCCCTCATGGAGAGTTATGAAACAGCAAAATCCTTTATTATGCAATTTATCTTCATCTCTGACTGATGACCACTCATTTTTGCCTAATCAGTGTTTGTAGTTTATCAGAAATTTTGTGTTTTTTGTCTGTCCTCCCACTTTATGAGAATTGACCATAGGTTCTATTGGGATTTAGACCTGGGGAGTTTACTGACCAGAGACACAAAGTTTTGTTCACTAAGCCACTAAGTTATCACTTTTGCCTTCTGCCATGATCTCCATCATGCTGGAAAAAAATATAGTTCCTCACCAAATTGCTTCTGGATGGTTGGGAGACATTGCTCTTAGAGGAGGTTTCGATCCCGTTCTGTATTCATGGCAGTGTTCTTAGACAAAAACTATGAGTGAGCCCCCTCTCTTGGATAAAGGGTCTCAGGATGCTTTACTGTTGACATAACACAGGACTCATGGTAGTGCTCACCTTTTCTTTTATCGGCAATCAATCTTAAGGATGTCCCAAAAAAACATTCATCAGAGAAAAGAACTTTCTCCAGTACTCTGCAGTCCAATCACTGTACATCCTGCAGAATATCAGTCTGTCCTTGATTTTTTTTTACATCTTCAACAGTGATTGTCCAGAAAAGAAAATGGTGATTACTTCCATGATAATTAGTGATAATCTCCAATGAATAATAGTTGCCTTCAGTCAGGATTTGACCCAGAAACGGATATCCAGCTGACAGGGAGAAGGGCAGAAGTCTTGAAAAATAATTTATTTTTTTTGCTTTGCTTATATAGCCCTATCATATTCCACAACACTTTACAGACCTCATCATCACTGTCCCAATTGGAGCTCACAGTGTAAATTGCCTTTCAGTATGTGTTTGGTGTTTGGGAGGAAACACAACATACAAATTCCTTGCAGATGTCGTACTTGATGGGATTTTAATAATAATAATCTTTATTTTTATATAGCGCTAACATATTCCGCTGCGGATTTGAAGACTGCATGTACTTGTCAATAAAGGTGTGAAAACTTATGAAATGTTTATAACTGTAATTCAGTAATCAAATAAACATCTGAAAAAAAGAGCTGAAAACATTAAACAAATGACTGAAAATACATGTCACGAAACCCAAACCCTCCATTAATACATGGTATGGAAATGTAACACAAACCAGTAATGGCAGCAATGGACCTTGCCTTAGACTACTGGTTGTGTTTCACTCTTTCAGAGGAAGCACCCTCCGCAGATATTGTCTATTTTTTTTTCAGCTAAGATTGTGTTGTGTTATTTCCCAGTTATAAAATCTAATTAATGATAATGGAAACTGCTGTGCTGGTGTAACAAGGTGGCAGAGACACTCATTTGCCCCTCGCCCACACAGGGCCTGTGTGACCCCTTTTTTGTATGTCACATACTGTATGTTGTACCTGTTTGTTAATGTGTTAACTGTGTACTGTCTTGTGTAAATATGTTATCCCACTATGTGCTACTGTGTATTACACTGCATTATGTCTATATTGTGTGTTGTGGGGAGTTCCCCTTCAATTGCTATTGGTAGAGTTAGGGAAAGTAGAGGTTAATCTGGTGGGCTAGGCCAGCAGCAGAAAGATGATAGGAAGCTACTGCTTCCAGTCACTACCCCAGGCACATCTGCCCAGGGGGGACACTCAACCACGACCGGGACATTGCCAGACCACAGGATGGGACAGAATCTTTTGTCTCTGGACCCACGGACAGTGAGGTTGGCACAGGACTGTGCGAGTGCCCCACCAAAGGGATTACAAGCATCCAGATTCCGGCAAGTAAGTCTTCACTACCTCTGATCGTGGACTGTGGCTGCTGTTGTGGCTGATACTGAGACGGCCGCAAATAAAAGTAGGGAAAGAGCAGGAAGTTTCTACCATATTCTCTTCTATTATCTCTTCTACTTAGTTTATATTGCAAAACATAAAATAAAAGTTATCCGTGTTTTATCGCAGCTGTGACCCTGGATTTTGATTGCCTGCACTACAGTGGCTGGGAAGAAGAGGTAACTCATGGGGGAAGCAGTGTCCATCCTGTGTTTCATGTACAAGGGGCCGGGGTGTCTGTGGACTGTGTTTTGTTGGTGAACTCGATCAGGACTACCACCTCGGGGCCCTTGTTATATTTTGGCGTAGTCGGCAGGATCCGACATCAGCAGCCCTGCAATCTAAAGACTCATGGAGAGAATTTCTGGGATGTGTGACTCTGACATGTTGTCCTCCGTAAAAGAATTGAAGATAGTGGCTGACAGGGATGTTGAGATGCTGTCCGCCGTGAAGGAATTGAAGATGGCTTCCGACAGTGATTTTGAGGTGTCCGCCGTGAAAGAATTGAGGATGGTGGCTGACAGTGACTTTGAGATGTTGACCGCCGTGACAGAGGTAAAGATGGCGGATGTTGTTGATTTAAAGATGGCGTCAACCGCTACCAAGAAGATGGTGGCCCTTGACGCGAAGATGAGAGATGTTGTCCCCTTTCGTGGGCATCATGGAGAAGATTTGGCGCCAAAAGACAGGGGTTGCACCCCCTGTGAATAAGACCCTCCCTAAATGGGTGCAGGCAAAGAAGAAGTTCCCATCCGTACAGCAGAACCCAAGGAAACGGGTGGAACATCCAAGTGTGGTCCCGCCCACGAATGGGTGGAACCCGAAGAGACCAGACAGTATGCTTGCAAAAGAGACGCCATTACCTGCTGATATGGAGAGGTGCAGCACGCAGTTCCTTGGGGGCATCGGCCGTCAGGACTGGAGGCGATCCGTGACCCAGGCGGAGACGGACCTACACTTTGAGTACTTCCAACCAACAAGCACCGTGGAGTGGCATCCTTTTCAGCGGTCGGACTAGCGGCCGGTGAAGAGCGAGGAGCATGAGGAACTACTGGAGCCGGAACTGGAAGGAGCCCAGAGGACATTTGAAGCGTTCCTGAGAGGGGTTGGTGTGGCCGCCGTGGCTGGCTTCCATGGCCACGCAGGAGGATTGATGACGGGTACAGCGGTGATAAGTGGGGGTTTCCGTCCGAGCACCCTATCGCCCCGCTCGCTGCCCCTTCACCTTTTGTGGCCCCACCACCATCTCCGGTACTGCTCCGCCTCCCGACTCCACCGTCGTCCCGGCATTGGCGGCCCCTGTGTCCTCTCAGCCCACACCTCTACTGTCCGGCACTGGCAGCATGTATGTGGGGGAGCCCTGAACACCTTCGGCAGTAGAGGCCCAGTGGATATGCCGTGTGATCCGGGAAAAGAAGCGGCGGTCGCGCCACATTGGCAAAGAGTCACAGCGCCCCAGGGGGGGAGCTGCAGCTGGCCAGATGACCAGCGGAGTGGTCTGGCACCTTGACCTGGCCAGAAGATATAGCTTCATCCAGGAGGCCAACATTGAAGAAAATATTTATGTGAACCCCGGGTCCCTGACTTTTCGTGGCCCCCTGCAGATGGGGGACCACGTTGCCTTCCTAAAGGAGCAGGAACCCCGAGGACCTTATGATGTGGCCGTGCGGATGGCCTCTGACTGGGAGGCAAGTCCACCAAAGGAGGCTTAGGATGTTGAACGGCCGGTTGCTGCGGCCACAGTTTCTGCAGATGTGCAGAAGAGAGCAGCGCCTGGACGTAGTGAGGCGGCCGCAAATGTGACAGCAGAGCCGCAAGCTCTAGGAGCAGCGGGACCACCGATGGAGGGTGAGCGGAGTTGAAGGAACAGTGCTAACTCCTCCTCCTTCAGCGGATCCTCATCCCAAACATACATAGATGTGCAGGGTCCTCATGCGGCCCATTACAATAACCAGCGGCCGTGCATAGATTGATGTGGCCCTTTAAGGACTGATGTTAAGTGGTGCCGGTGGCACCTGTGGAAAGTACCAGGGATTGTTTCGTGTTCCTGAGAGAGCAGAAACCCTATATGGCGCCAAAGGACTGAGTCGTCAGTGGTGGCAGATGCGGTCACAATGGACCAAAGTTAACTCTCCACTCCTCCCCGTTTTTTTGTTGCACTTGTTGCGCCTCCCCACTAGACCACAGGGCTATAACCCTATGAGAGTTAATTGCGGTGGGCTCTGTGTGCGGCTGTAGAACTGGACTGTGTTTCCCCTGAACTTTTCCCCATTTCTATCCCTGGACTAGCCCCATGTTGTATGCAGCTCACAACCATCAAAAGCCCATGGGCCACTTAAAGGAGGAAGGGGGAAAGTGCCATCAGTAGGACCCGAGGATCGAGCCAGGTTGAGAACTGCCATTGGGCCCGATACTGGTTTTAACGGTCCCAGGAGCAATGGAACCTGAGTTACGTTGAGCGAGAGACTGGGACTCTTCCATTGACGTTATGTGACATTTATTACACTGTTGCTTTTATCTATGTGTGGCTGCTAATGGCATGGAGGTCGTCATGGCCGGGGACAGCCATGTTTTAGGAGGGAGGGGTGTAAAGAGATGGCGGAGAACCCCATTGCTTCACCTCCTATGTGCTGGTCCCGTGCACTTCACTGTATTAATATTATGTACCTGTGTAGCCCTGGTATTTAAGGTACACAATACCAGGAGGATGAGTGGAGAGGTAACGGTTAAGGGCTCTTCATGATATCACGTACACTTCGGACACACCCAGCAGGGGTGTGGAGGGGAGTGGTGAGCAGTCAGTCTCCTGTCTTTGGACAGATCAGTCTAGCCTGGACTTGGAGGGAGGAAGTAATCCAGCCTGAGCCTGTCAGCAGTTCAGAAAGTGGAGGCTAGTACAGGTGAGCTAGTTCACCTCAGCCTAGTCAGAGCTGTGCCCCACTAGAAGACGGACTGAGACATCTATTGAGAGTGTGAGCAAGTCGAAGGGCACAGTGGAAGAGAACAGAAAAGTGCCATAGGTATAGGATACTTGCACATTGTCACCGGTCACTGGGGACCGAAGCATCACTATAGCTTCACGCATAGTGGTAAAAGAACCAGAGGCTTACTGGACCTTAGGTTACAGAAAGCAGCCCCTGAAGAGTCAGTACGTAACTGGGGTCAGGGAGAGTGAGAACCTTGAGTCAGTGCACGACAGGAATAGGAACTTAGCTCTCTCATAGGAAGGCTCCAACCACAAAACTGACCGGGCAGTACAGCTTTGAAATAGCTGGAGTTTCAGGAGTGAACTACGCTTTATGCTGGTTGGACTCATCATCATTGGAAAGCAAAGGAGGCTCCTAACTTGCTTAGCCGTTGCCTCAAAGCTCATCCTCCATCAACCCCATCAGCCTCCCTGGGACCTGCCTTACCATCTTACAAGTAAAAGGTATGGAAAGACGCTGAAGAGTGTGAGACTGTGTTATTTATCTGCACCCGACTTCACTAACTTCATAGACTTTGAGGGACCAGTCCCACCTGTAGGGGACCCGACATCTAGCTGCCTCACCATCCCTCAGAGATCTATAGCAGCGCTGGTACAAATTACCAGAGACTACAGGTGGCGTCACGAACTGTAAATATATCAAATCCCCTGTAAATATTCCCCCAAACATACGCCAGACCGCCAGGGCCACAGACCGAGCCACCGCTACCTGTGACAATCCCATAGACTTCCATGGGCTCGGCTCTGAGTACCCCATTGCCCTGGTAATCCACAATTGTGGTGGCGGGTCGACACAAAACTTTGGCGTCACGAACAGGATACGAAACTTGCAGCATTGCGAGCCCTGTGTGCCTGTGGAGTGTTTTGGTGAAAAAGACTGTTGCTGTTGTTTGGCGCCAAATACCGCCATATTTGCCGCCATATTCACGCTCTAAGGCGCTGGAGAAGAAGGTGGGCGTACCTGAAAGAGCGCGCAGAGTCTTGGACACGCCCCCGGCTCTGACTCATCGGCAGGTCCTGCAACAGGAAGTGAACGCTCTGACTTCAGAGCGCCTGCGACGAAGGTCCTGTTCCCACTGCTGTGCCTGTGAAATAGCAGCGTCTGAAACCGGTAGGCTCCGTTTAACCAAGGGGGCGCTAAGATGTCACAACAACCGGCTGACAGTGCGGCCCCAGCCAGAGGTCCCAATCCCGCACCGCCTGGTATTGTAGCGCCAGATGGGGGCGCAGGCCCCGCACCCAGTCCGGTAGTCCCGATCATGCCACTAACGCTCCCATATATGCCTGGGGCGAAATGGCTTCCCCAGTACAGCGGTGAGCCAGGCACATTAGCAGGCTTCAAGCGGAAGTTATGCAGCATCCTAGAAATGTACTCCATGCCTGAGAGACAAAAAGCTGCTGTGCTGATAGGGCAGCTAACTGGCGCTGCTGAGAGGGAAGTGGAGACTTGGGATACCGTTGATCAGGAGTCGGTACCTGCGATCTTCCTTAAGCTGCATGCCATATTTGAAGACCACACAGAAACGGATCTCCGGATGGCCTTCTACCACTGTTCACAACAGCCAGGTGACAGCATCCGGGACTACGCTTGCCGACTACAAGGAGCCCTGAGAGCTCTTAAGCAGATTAATAATTTAAATGCTATCGATGAGAATAAGATGCTGAAAGAGCAATTTATACAGGGATTGAGATCCCAAGAGGAACGCAGAACTGTAAACTGGTGGTCCTTAGATCATCCGGATGCTACCTTTGATGCCCTAAAGGACATGGCAATAAAAGGGCTGCGACCCCTGGGCAAACCTGAAGTGGCAACCCAACATCATCAGGGTGAAGTCACTCTGGAATCAGCAGTACCCCCCTTTTCCCCACTAGTGGCAGAAACCAAAACGCAGGCGACACCCCCTAGTGAATTGGACTGTCTGCGCTCAGAGGTGCGCCAGCTGACTAAAAACCTGGCTGCTGTGATGAGTGCCCTGCAGCTGCGGAAAGAGGAGGAAGGGAAGATCTTGTTAGCTGACTGCCCAGAAGACGTCCCGTGGATGCACCGGAGAAGAAGGAAGACGCTCCCCCCCCGGAGGAGAACAACGCCACCCCCAGGAGCAACCTCTGATCAACACCCTCCTCGTCGAGAGATCATCTGTTACCGATGCAACCGGAAAGGTCATATGTCTCCACAGTGTCCTTTAAACGGGCAGAACCTGGGTCCGAGGGCCAACACCCAGGAGAATACCCGTCAGGCCCCCTAGACTGGAACCGCAGGTATTGTGGTGGGCGACCCTACCTGTCTATCATCCTAGATGGTATTGCAGTTCCGGCATTGTTAGACACTGGGTCCCAGGTGACCCTAATACCTGATGCCCTATATACTAAGTACTGGTCAATGGATAGTCTTAAACCCCCGAGCTCTGACTTTACCGTGTACGCTTCTAATGGTCTTCCTGTAGAAGTACTCGGGACAAAATGTGTAGATGTAAAAGTGGGCAGAGAGGAGTTGAAAGACCAGGGGCTTCTGGTAGTAAAGACTGTAAATGAGGAGAACGGTTTAAATATAATTTTGGGTACTAACATTATCAGTAATTGTTTGGGAGAAGTTGTGTTCTTACTCCAACAGCTCGCTGAGATTGCCCGACCAAGGCAGAAAGGAGTGATCCAGAGAGAGATCAGGGCCCTGGTGTGTCAGCAGCAAGCGAAGCTTACAGACGGCGAAATTGGTAATGTACGGGTCACTGACTCGAATCCCATTGTGATACCCCCAATGAGTGAAATGATCATCTGGTGCAGGGCAGCCATAGGTCTGAGAGGACAGAATTACCAAGCTGTAGTAGAACCCCACCATTCAGAACATAGACCTACACTTATGACTGCTAGAGGAGTAGTAGAAGTGGTGAATGGAAGAGTACCGGTACGGCTTCTCAATTGGGGAGATGATGAGGTAAACTTACCCCGTTATGCAACCATTGCTAAACTACATGCTGTTGACAATAATTCTATTCTCCCGACTGAGTCCTTAGACTCCCGCCAAATAGCGGAGGACAATGACCCAGCAACCGAGGTGGCGGAATGGTGTCAGCAACTCCATGTTGGGACGGACACCACTCCCGCTCACCAGAAGCAAGGGGTATTACGGGTGGTGCAAGAGTACGCCCAAGTGTTTAGCAAGAATCCACTTGATTTTGGGATAATTAAGGGAGTACAACATCGTATCCCTACAGGCAGTCATCCTCCCATCAAGGAGCGGTATAGGCCCATACCTCCAGCTCATTATCAGAAGGCTAAAGAAATGTTGCATGACATGAAGAAAGCCGGGGTGATAAGGGATAGTTGTAGCCCTTGGGCAGCCCCTCTAGTTCTGGTTAAAAAGAAAGATGGTAGTATGAGAATGTGTGTGGATTACAGGCAGGTGAACCGCATAACACACAAGGATGCATACCCGTTACCACGTATAGAGGAATCATTAGCTGCTCTGAAAACGGCTAACTACTTTTCTACCCTCGATCTGACTAGTGGTTACTGGCAAGTGGCTGTGGCTGAGGAGGATCGTGAGAAAACGGCTTTCACCACCCCAATGGGGCTCTGTGAGTTCGACAGAATGCCGTTTGGGCTCAGTAGTGCCCCAGGAACATTTCAGAGAGTGATGGAAAACTGTCTGGGACATCTCAATTTTGAAACCGTGCTGCTATACCTAGACGACGTCATCGTGTATTCCAAGACATATGAGGACCATCTGAAGCACCTGGCAGAAGTATTTGAATCCCTGTCCAGGTACGGGATGAAGTTGAAACCCTCAAAATGCCATCTACTCAAACAGAAGGTACAATACTTGGGGCACATCGTCAGTTCGGAAGGAGTAGCGCCGGACCCAGAGAAAGTCACCGCCATCCAGAAGTGGCCGGAGCCGAAGAACCTTAAGGAAGTGCGACAGTTCCTGGGACTAACGGGTTACTACAGAAGGTTCGTGAAAGATTACACAAAAAAGGCAGCCCCTTTACAGGACCTCCTAGTAGGACAATCCCTAAAGAGCAGAAACCCTCCCTTTAACTGGGGTAAAGAACAGGCTGAAGCATTCCAAAAGATGAAAGAGATCCTTACAGGTGATGAGATCTTAACCTATCCTGATTACAGCCAACCGTTCCTGTTGTACACCGACGCCAGTAATGAAGGTTTGGGAGCAGTTCTCAGTCAGAAGCAGAATGGCCAAGAAAAAGTCATCGCTTATGCTAGCAGAAAACTCAGGCCAGCTGAGAGGAATCCGGAAAATTATAGCAGCTTCAAGCTGGAGTTTCTGGCGCTGGTCTGGGCCATTACTGAAAGATTTAAGCATTATCTGGCCTCCAATCAGTTCACTGCGTTTACAGACAACAACCCCTTAACGCACCTGGAAACCGCCAAGCTGGGTGCCATGGAGCAGCGATGGATGGCTCGGTTGTCCAATTACCAGTTTACTATCAAGTACCGGGCAGGTCGAAAGAATGCTAATGCTGACGCGTTGTCCCGAATGCCGCATGACTCTGACACGGAGAAGAATCGGACGACCTGGAGGAAATTGAGCTACCTGCGTTCCATCGAAATGGGGTAGTCCACGAGCATCGAGTCAACAGAAAGCAGTATGGTGCAACATTAAATCCTTTACCCCATCACAGTTGGAAAGAGACTCAGGACAGTGATCCAGTGGTCAGCCGCATCAAGGAGTTGTTAAGACAGGAAGGTTCCTCCTTGGAAAAGGATGCACCTATGTCAGCAAAGCTCCTGTGGAACGAGAAAAGCAGGTTGTTCCTATACCGTGAGAAGTTGTGCAGGAGATACGTCAACCCCAGAACCCATGAGATGGTCTGGCAGATAGTGGTCCCCAAGGCAGACGTCCCAATGGTGTTGGAAGCATACCACGATCAAGCAGGACACTTTGGCTGGAGAAAGCTGGAGACCCTGTTGAGATGCCGGTTCTACTGGGTAGGGATGCGCAGCTCCATCAGAGGTGGTGTCGGAACTGTGGACCCTGTGGTCTCAGAAGAAAGGACTACGGTAGTCAGAAGGCACCCCTGCAACCTATCCGGACGACTCGTCCCCTGGAGATTGTGGCCCTGGACCACGTCAAACTGTCGCCAAGTAGATCTGGATACTCATACGCCTTGACCATGGTGGACCATTACTCCAGATTTCTGGTGGTTGTTCCAGTTAAGGACCAGACCGCAGTGACGGCAGCGAAAACCTTTCAAGCAAGCTTCTGCAGACCGCATGGGTATCCGGAGCAAGTATTAACCGATCAGGGACCTGCTTTCGAAGCCGATCTATTCAAGGAGTTCTGTCACATGTATGGGTGTAAGAAAATTAGAACAACACCATACCATCCTCAAACCAACGGTCTTTGCGAAAAAATGAACCATATTGTCCTTGATTTGTTGAGATCCATACCGTTGGAAGACAGAAATCGATGGCCGGATTTACTACCTGATTTGGTTGATTTGTATAACCATATCCCTGTAAGTTCAACTAACTGCACTCCAGCTTATCTTATGAGAGCAAGGCCCGGAAGACTACCAATGGATCTAGAACTTGGAGTGGTAGAACCGGAGGCAGACGACGCCGTTGAAAACTGGGACATCAATCGGCAAGAGCAATACAGAAGAGTGCAAGTCTGCGTAGAAGAAAGTCTCAACAAGGCACGGGGAAAACAGGAAGATATTTACAACAGAAATGCTCCTGCCAAGCCTTTGATGCCTGGAGAGGTAGTATTAAAAAGAAAAAGGAAGATGCACAAATTGGATAACCAGTGGGAGCAAGAACCCTACGTCGTACAAGATTCTAAATATGACAACAGAAAAGTTTGTATCATCAGTAGGGACGGAGGAAGAACAATAACCACTGTGTCCAGAGACCATTTGAAATTGTGTCCAGAACCCTTAAAGCGTTGTGAAAAGAACCCTGTCATCAATCAAGAAGAAAGAAAAGAAGAGGTCATACACACGGATCTGGGAGATTTTCCTGCGGTTTGGCCCAGACTGGGAGATGCTGTAATAATTCCAGTATTGCAGTTTTATCAGCCACCAGAGAAGTTCTACCTCCAGTTGTGCCCGTGGTGCCAGTTGAGCCCTTTCAGGAGTTACTCATTCCAGCAACACCTCAACCTACGGAATCTCAAGAAGGATCATCAGAAGCAGCGCCCCATGCTATGGGATCCCCTGGTGAAGCTGACTCACACCGCCCAGCCATCAGTACGCTTGCCAGATCCATAGAAAGATTGAGGCAGTTCTATAGTTTGCCGTTACGCAGTGCAGACAGATCACAACTTAATATACCTGAAGCTACTCCACGTAGATCAGAGCGAATCACAAAAGGGAAGATACCCATTCGATACCAGCAGTAATTATAACAAACTAATGTGAATATTGTAAAAAGTATATATATATGTGTCTTTTCCTTATGGTGTCTTATAATGGACTCAGAGGCTGAGGACTGAGCCAGCCCAAAAACTGTATCTTGTAAATAGTTGCACTAAGGTGCATTATAATGGTTTCACACGAAGCCTTGACTTACCTCTGAATACAAAACCCGTGTGGTGTGGCACTGAGTGAGGTCTGCATTCGGATGTCCTGCAGCCCACCCAGGACCCACGTTGAAGGTTTGGTGCGGGTCCTTCACAAGAATACTGTATATTTATTGAATGTTTTGATGCTTTAATATTTTGTATTTTTCTATATTTAATGTTTTGTTTGCAACGTTTAAGACATCTTTACCTCCCGGATGGGAAGAGTTAATGTTAATGTTTAATGCATAAACAAAATGTCTTTTTGTATTCCACAGCCCGGGAGTGCTGTCTTTTACCATGGGGGAATGTGTAGCCCTGGTATTTAAGGTACACAATACCAGGAGGATGAGTGGAGAGGTAACGGTTAAGGGCTCTTCATGATATCACGTACACTTCGGACACACCCAGCAGGGGTGTGGAGGGGAGTGGTGAGCAGTCAGTCTCCTGTCTTCGGACAGATCAGTCTAGCCTGGACTTGGAGGGAGGAAGTAATCCAGCCTGAGCCTGTCAGCAGTTCAGAAAGTGGAGGCTAGTACAGGTGAGCTAGTTCACCTCAGCCTAGTCAGAGCTGTGCCCCACTAGAAGACGGACTGAGACATCTATTGAGAGTGTGAGCAAGTCGAAGGGCACAGTGGAAGAGAACAGAAAAGTGCCATAGGTATAGGATACTTGCACATTGTCACCGGTCACTGGGGACCGAAGCATCACTATAGCTTCACGCATAGTGGTAAAAGAACCAGAGGCTTACTGGACCTTAGGTTACAGAAAGCAGCCCCTGAAGAGTCAGTACGTAACTGGGGTCAGGGAGAGTGAGAACCTTGAGTCAGTGCACGACAGGAATAGGAACTTAGCTCTCTCATAGGAAGGCTCCAACCACAAAACTGACCGGGCAGTACAGCTTTGAAATAGCTGGAGTTTCAGGAGTGAACTACGCTTTATGCTGGTTGGACTCATCATCATTGGAAAGCAAAGGAGGCTCCTAACTTGCTTAGCCGTTGCCTCAAAGCTCATCCTCCATCAACCCCATCAGCCTCCCTGGGACCTGCCTTACCATCTTACAAGTAAAAGGTATGGAAAGACGCTGAAGAGTGTGAGACTGTGTTATTTATCTGCACCCGACTTCACTAACTTCATAGACTTTGAGGGACCAGTCCCACCTGTAGGGGACCCGACATCTAGCTGCCTCACCATCCCCTCAGAGATCTATAGCAGCGCTGGTACAAATTACCAGAGACTACAGGTGGCGTCACGAACTGTAAATATATCAAATCCCCTGTAAATATTCCCCCAAACATACGCCAGACCGCCAGGGCCACAGACCGAGCCACCGCTACCTGTGACAATCCCATAGACTTCCATGGGCTCGGCTCTGAGTACCCCATTGCCCTGGTAATCCACAATTGTGGTGGCGGGTCGACACATACCTGTATGCTACTGTATTCTATGTATTAGTGTGCTGTGTCTGCAATGTCCCTATAGGTGTTAGAGGCCGGGCCAGCATAGGTTAACTTTGTGGGCTGGACTTGCAGCCTCTTGGGAGCAGGAAGCTCCTGATTTCTGCCCAGAGCCCAGGCAGGATGGCCTGAGGCAGGGTGTGTGTCCCCGTCTGGGACAGGGAAGGCCCCGGTCTGGGGCACAGGTGGTTCCCCTTTTGGGACAGAAGGTGCCCCCGTCTGGGGCATATGTGCATCCCCGCTTGGGACAGAAGGAGCCCCCATCGGGGCAAATGTGCGTCCCTGTTTGGGATGGAGTTTACCCCGGCTGGGGAGAACACAGGCTGCCATGACTGCCAGGCACAGGTACTGGATGTGTGCCCACCAGAGATTTTGGCTCTGGAGAGCTTACTGAGAGTCATGGACTTTGCTGTTGCAGCCATTGCTGTGTCTAGGGACAGAATAGGAATCATCCGTCTCTTTATTTCTATATCTTTATTATTAAAATACAAGTTGCCACTGTTGGGCCCTATACAGGGTGAAGCGTCGTTCATCCCGAGGACGTTGTCTCATTGTGGAGAACAGCTACCTCTTTTTCCTGCTATGTTGAAAATCCTAGTCACTTAAATGGAGAAATATATGTGGCTCATTGTAAGTAACCCAATTTGTCTAAATATTTGTCCACAAGGAGAAACGTTACCCCTTAGAAATCTCATGCACGCTCTTGTTGTTTTTTCCTGACTAAATTGGAAAACTGCCACTTTTATTTTAAAATGGCAGCATGTCAGTTCTCTGTGTTTTTTTACTCATAGAAAGCAATGAGTAAGTGCAAAAATTACAGCATTTTTGTGAAAAAATGCAGGTAAAGCAGTATGTGAAACACATTTATTTTTTCGATTTTCCAAACTTTAAATCACAATGTCTTGGTGTCCTCACCTGAGCATGGTTGTAAGTATTAGTACAGTTTAATTTAGTGATACGTGTAAAAGTAAACGAAGCCCTACCAATGTGTGAATATAAAAAATGTCCTGTCAATTCAGGCTCTACCAATGTGTGAATGTAAACAATGCCCTACCAATGTGTGAATGTAAACAATGCCCTACCAATGTGTGAATGTAAACAATGTCCCACCAATGTGTGAATGTAAACAATGTCCTACCAATGTGTGAATGTAAACAATACCCTACCAATGTGTTAATGTAAACAATGTCCTATCAACTCAATGCACTGCCAATGTCAGTAAATAATGCCCTACCAATTCAACTTGCCCCTGCTCTTTTTACATTCAAAATGTTTTATGGTTTCACATATGTTTTGCATTTGTGGCCTAGCATCTTGTATCCTTCATGCCAGGGTGAAATAAAGGTGAATTTTAATATCCAGAACATGCAGAAAAAATTGTTTTTGGCTGCAGGTTTTTTGTTTTTTTACTGTCAAGTGATCAGGTTTTGGCTGCAGTTTTTAAAGCTTTTTTTAAGCAGCAAGAAAGCAACTTGTGAACATAGCCTTGCCAAAAAAGCAAGTAATAGCAACCCTCTTCCTAGTATTCTCGTAGTGTGGGGCTGTTCACGTGTCCCTCTTTTTTTTCCAGACCAGGTGTCCTGCAAAAAAACAAACAAAACAGAAAAACTGAGACATAACCGTTAGGAGTCATGGATCAAAATTGAACATTGAAGTCTATAAGGGTCCAGGAAGATCACAGCACACTGATGACACAAAATTTAGTGAAAAGTGCCTTGGTTAAAGGGGGAAAAGCTCACTCCAAAAGAATGAGGTCAAAATTTCTCCTGATCATAATTTTGCCCCTTTTGCCTGTAGTATTTAATCTACAACATACAAGAAAAATTTAAACAGATAATGAGCTGATTATTTTGGGCCTACACATATAATGTAATCGATAACTATTGCTTTCATGTGGTTTGATTGTTGGGTTCCAGTGTAACTGGCGTTTGGCTGTGAAATTATTGAAATGCTAAAACATCAGTGTAGCTGTAGAGAACGTCTAATCCAAATCTATATTTAGTTTACAAGGTAACAAGGGTTTTCCAGCTCTCCTGTTATGGAATTTGCTCAAGTTTTTGGCAGGAGATAAACAGAGCTAAGTCGATCTTACATTTTGGCTCTGTGAACGCATCCAGTGGATATCATTTGATGTTACTTCACGGCTTCCTCTGCTCTGGATCTGGGGCAGTGGTTGATGGAGTTTTTGTAGTACATAACTTACAAAAGAATACACTACTTACTGCGTATAGAGCCAGCACACGTGTTTCTTGCTGATGTATATATTGTCTGTCATGCCACTTATTCTTCATACTCATTCAACTAGACCATGATGGTCTATCTTTATGTCTAAATGATGTATCAGGCAGGTTGTGTGGATACTCCCTCTCTCTGCCCTAACTGATCTTCACCAATCTAAGATCGATGAAGTTATTTCAGAGTGAAATATTAATGCAGCTTCCGCAAATCTCTAGACATTTCATTAATGTTTAGGTGA
Source organism: Oophaga sylvatica (assembly GCA_033576555.1). Taxonomy (NCBI): domain Eukaryota; kingdom Metazoa; phylum Chordata; class Amphibia; order Anura; family Dendrobatidae; genus Oophaga; species Oophaga sylvatica. The sequence continues at coordinate 387,691,337 of JARQOD010000003.1, forward strand.
TTAACCTTATCATTTCCGATGAGATCAACTCACTGGAGTCAAAGACACAGTACCTGTATTTGAGGCTGTTATTGCAAAAATCAGTCCTGGAATTTTGAATGATAACAGTCCCAGCTGCATACTAAATGCCAGGGTGGTAGCACTAATAGTGGCCATCCTATGGAAACCAACACCAACTCCAAAAGACATAAGAATAAAGAGCATAAGGAGTAACAGGTGGAGTAGAGTAAAATCAGGTACAAATTTTATTAAATATCATATAAAAATAGAAAATTCATATAGTACAGTAACAGGACACCAAGACAATACAGGTCTACCAGGGTCACCCATTTAGGGTGAAAAGATCAGTTATTATATATATGCAAAACGGTAAGGCATAAAGAGTCACAAACCAGATGGTGAGCTCAGATGGAAACCATCCCAAGGTAGTAAGAAAGACATGTAACAGCCAGCAGTAACGCAATATAAAGTAACACCAAGGGGCAGAGCTTACCAGCGGAATGAAAGTAACCCTGGACCGGATGACAGAACCCCGACGCGCATTTCGCGGGTACAGGATGCCGCTTTCTCAAGGGAATGCATTCAAATGTTGCAAAAGGACCTTCAAATATCCCCGGTAATTGGTCACATGGTCTCTGTAGACCAATTGCAGTGGTGCACTCAGCGCATGCGCATGGCACCTGGCGGGTCCTACAACTACAGCACAGAACGTCATGTCACAGAGCATGCGCAGGGAGGGGGGAGTTCCCTAGGCACCCGCCAGAGACATCAAGACGTCCAACTGTGTGCAGGACACAGTGAGTAGCAGCGCGCATGCTCACGGCCAACGTGGCACCAAAGAATGGTAGAACTCTCCAGGTGGCAAGTAAAAACACACATATAGTATTTAACAGCAAGTACCGGAAATAACATACCCAAACAATAGTATAACTCATTATATTAACCACAATCATAATTAGAGAAAATTATTATCTAATATCAAGTAATATGCATATCCCCAAAGGTATGGCAGCATCTGCCAATAGTACAATGACCCACATATGAGGTGGAGATCATTGTGCACACCATAGGTCAAAAGTAAATGATGTAGATAACAAGAAATTTATGAAAATACAGAAAATAAAATATATTAAAAGCAATAAACATCCGGAAAATTGGAGTATTTAAGATGGGCACAAAGGACCACAAAACAATTATAAGGATAATACGATCATTACAAGAAGGATACAAAACTCAGGGATTCATTCAAACCCTTGGGGGCCATGGTATCCAGGGTAACTATCCACCTAGTCTCCATCTGAGCACTTGAGCTCCAGCAGATCTTGTTCAGGACCTATGAGGATAACATCATTATAAAGGGAGTTTTAGATGGCCTTATGGTGAGGTTCCCCAGAATCCCCACATTCTATTTATTGCCAAAAGTCCACAAGGATGCCCTCAACCCCCTGGGCCGCCCTATCGTGTCAGGGATCAGGGGACTTTGTGATCCCATCTGTAAATTTATTGATTTCTATCTTAAACCCCTCATTGAAACATTACCTTTTTATGTCCTTGACACGGCGGACGTCCTGTCACGGGTTGATGGCATCCGTGTGGACGAAAATACTCTCCTCATCACAGCTGACGTGGAGACTTTGTATACTTGTATCGACCACTCACAGGGCCTGGATGCAGTCCGCCTCTTCTTCGGGGCCTCTGACCTGGATGGCTCTTTGTCTTTAAGGACCATTTTTATTTGCAGAAGCATGGCACAGCCATGGACGCGGCCTGTGCGCCCGCGTATACCAATCTCTTCCTGGGCTCCTGGGAGAGATCTCATTTTGGCAACGGAGGCGCGCCAGCCACCTCCCATGTGCTGTGTTGGCTTAGATATATTCATGATTTTTTTTGTTGTGGGATGGGACAGTGCATCAGCTTGAGGAATTTATGACATATCTTATCAGTAATTCATGTAACATTCGACTGACCTACACCTTTAATGATAGGAAAATTGATTTCCTGGATATCTCTCTGGAGGTTGACATCAACCACCGAATACAGACAGATGTCTACAGGAAACCAACATTTGTTAACTCTTTGATACATGCCAAGTCAGCACACAATCCGGCCACCATTAGGGCCGTCCCTGTCGGACAGTTCCTCAGGATGAGATGGATCTGCTCATCTGATGCAAAATTCGAGGCACAAGCCTCGGATTTGAAAACTTGCTTTGAGGCCCATGGCTATAGTTGTAGGTGCATCAGGCATGGGCATGATAGAGCCAGAAAAACTCCATGTAGTAATCATCTACATTCAACCAAAGGCCGTAATAATGTTGTTCGTGAATTACCAATATGGTTTATCTCCACCTATAACCATGAATGGGACATATGCAACAGATTTTAGCAAAACACTGCGCCATTTGTTGTGAACGCTCTGGATCTGACTTCTGAGTTTTGGCTCCCCCTGGTGGCTGCTGATAGTAATGAAGCTGCTTTGGCTACCACAAGTCTATCAGCTGGGGGCGATGATTGGCAATCAGGTGTTACTGACTGGGGAGATATAAGTGAGCAACCTTCCCATGATCCTTGCCGGTGATTTGTTTCTTCCTGGTCCCATTTGGAAGTCAGCTTGCTTCCTGCTTTGTCCTGCACCTTTCAGATAAGTTATTTGCTGTTTATTTCTGTGGCTTTTGTTTTTGTCTATCTCAGTTTTCTGCCCTTCTGGAGTTAGTATAGCCAGGTTCCCCAGCGGGGGCTTGCGCTGGACTCTGTTTCTCATTTGCCACTGTTTATGTATTTTCAGTTCCCTGTTATTTCAGTATCTGCTGATTTGCTACCAGTTCACACCAAAGACAGTTTATGTATTTCTAGTTCCGTTATTTCAGTGTCTGCTGGTTTGCTACCAGTTCACCCAGAGTTCTGATCTAGCGGGGGCGAGATCGTGTGGTCTCAGTATTTTTGTATAACACACATGTTAGACTTTTTCTTAGAGTTTTTGCTGGATTACAGACAGTATTCTTTCTTGTCCTGTTCTATCTAAACAGTTTGGGCCCCAGCATTTGCTTACTCTATTTTCTGCCTGTGTTTGTATTTCATCTTGTCTCACTGCAAATATATGTTTGGGGGCTACCTATTCCTTTGAGGCTCTATTCTGGGGCAGTTAGCCTTCCCTTTTCTATCTTTAGGCTTGGCTAGCTCTCCGGCTGTGTCGAGGTGTCTAGGGCACCGTAGGCACGTCCCATGGCTGCTTCTAGTTGTGCTGTCAGTTTAGGGGTCTGCAATCCGCTAGTTACCAACCTCTCTGGGTGTCTGGTTGCCTGGTCTATTTTTGCTGCTGTCCTCCTCGGCTACCAAATCATAACAGCCATTCTTGGAGCCGAGCCTTCCCTGGGGGCCTCTTTGAGCGGCTTCCCCTCAATGACCTCAAGGAGGTCTAAAAATCTAAATGATTTACTGGTCAGGAGCCATTAATCCCTGCTCCAAACAAACCCTTTGGCACAAGAGGCCCAATTCTGGGCTCTATCCCATGTGGCCACTGTCTTTCCTGCGCCATTGTCCTGCGCTGCTCCACCTTCAACTCCCCTGATGGTTCAAAACAATTTGACATCAGCCAGCGTATATCCTGTGGTAGCACCAATATTATCTACTATGCCACATGTGGATGCACACGTTGGCCTTACTACCAGGGAACTCAGAGTGTGGGTACGGGAGCAGGTGTGGGACATTGGCGTGGCCAAGACAGTGTCCAACCCCTCTGACCTGAAAACGATCCCTCGCTATTTTAAACTTCATCATGATTGTGATGCAAAATCACTTAGGGTTAGGGGGATCGATACCCTTCATATGGGTATCAGAGGTGGTAATAATAAAAAATTACTTGCTTAGATGGAGACTAGGTGGATAGTTACCCTCGATACCATGGTCCCCAAAGGTTTGAATGAATCCCTGAGTTTTGCCTCCTTCTTGTAATGATCGTATTATCCTTATAAATGCTTTGTGGTCATTTGTGCCCATCTTAAATACTCCAATTTTCTTGATGTTTATTGCTTTTAATTTATTTCATTTTCTGTATTTTCATAAATTTCTTGTTATCTACATCATTTACAGTGACCTTTTGACCTATGGTGTACACAATGATCTCCAAATCGCCCACTGATCCATCATCTTCTCCAGTGGCATCTGTATTCAGCACGCTATTATTCCACCAGCCGAAAATCAACCCTTACATCATATGTGGGTCATTGTACTATTGGCAGATGCTGCCATACCTTTGGGGATATGCATATCATTTGATATTTGATATTATATAATACTTTTCTCTAATTATGCTTGTGGTTAATATAATGAGTTATACTATTGTTTGAGTATGTTATTTCCAGTATGTGCTGTTAAATTACTGTGTGTGTGTTTTTATTTGCCCCCTGGAGAGTTCTACCATTCTTTGATGTTACGTTGGCCGTGCGCATGCGCACTGCTACCCACTGTGTCCTGCACACAGTCGGATGTCTTTATGTCTCTGGTGCACGCCTAGGGGCCTCCCTCCTCCCTGCATGTGTGCTGTGACACATGACGTTTTGTGCTGTAGTTGTAGGACCCGCCGGGTGCAATGCACATGCGCTGAGTGCGCCACTGCAATTGGTCTACAGATACCATTATTTGAAGGTCCTTTTGCAACACATGAGTGCATCTCTTTGAAAAAGTGGCGTCCTTTACCCAAAAACACGCGTCGGGGTTCTGACATTCTGGCCAGGGTCACCCTCATACCGCTTGTAAGCTCTGCCTCGTGGTATTACATTATACTGCGTTACTGGCTGTTACATGTCTTTCTTATTACCTTGGGATCATTTCCATCTGAGCTCGCCATCTGGTTTGTGACTCTTTATGCCTTACCGTTTTGCATATATATAATATCTGATCTTTTCACCCTAAATGGGTGACCCTGGTAGACCTGTATTGTCTTGGTGTCCTATTACTGTACTGTATGAATTTTCTATTTTTATGATATTTAAAAAAAATTGTACCTGATTTTACGCTACTCCACCTGTTACTCCTTATTCTCCTTATTCTTCTGGAATTTGGAATGTAGCCTGGCTCATCTCACGTTGTTTCTTAATGCCTCACGCACGTGGATTTACGGCGACTCACTTGGCCTTTAAGGCTTCATATTACAGAACTGTAGGCATTCCATGTGTTGCTGCATTAAGTCGAATGGGCGCGCTGCATAATTGTTGCAAAAAATCCACAGCGTAGTATAGTACCACCTTAATAGATGAGGTTTTAAAAAGGCATACATTTTCTTTGCATAATTTTACCTGCTGTGCAGTTTTTAAAATCTGCAACTCGTCAATGCTTCAGCAAAATACCTTACAGACATCTCCCTTTTCAATATAGTGACTGAAATTTTCAATGAAATCTGCAGGTAACAAATGTGGATTTTGCGACCAATAAGCTGTAGAAAGTATGCATCAAACTCACAATGTGTGCAGTTACCTTTACAGTTTTTTCTTGAAACTTACGGGGGAAAATAGTGTTCTACCCTGCTTCAAAGACACCGTATCTCTCGATAAATATGGACCTGTATACATTGCATGAAGCAAAGAGCAACACTTATTGAGGCAAACAGCAGGTCAGTATAGACGTTTTTGTCTGCTGTTTTGATTGCAATCATGTTAAAACCTAATTAAAAGCCGTGCAAAACTTTGTCACCATTCATGTGTTTACCTGGATTTTGCTGCGGTGTGTGGCATTGTGGCAACAATTTCTCTGTTGCACCATTTTGTCAGTATTTACGCCTCATCCGTTTTCTATGTCTGTAGGAATTTGGCTTTTTTTTGCTTTTTTTATTTTCATTGTATTTTTTTGTGGTTTTGTTAAACATATACGATTATTTAGTGCCCTAAAAAATAAGACCTCTAAACTAAAAGCCCTAAAAACTAAAAAGTTTTGTTTTTACAATAATTAACAGTGAAACAGGCATATTTAAAATGTTATATATTATAATATTAGCCGATATGTCTGATGTTGGCCAAAAAATGTCTGATTATAACATTGATCTACTGAACAACTTAGTTGTATGGATCTACATATGTTCACCATGTCTGTTCTATTAAAGTTATTGATCGTGGACTGCAAAAACACAGAATTTGTGGACTGAAGCAGCCTGTTTTTCGAGGAAAGAAGTCTTTTCTGACCTTGAAGATCCTTTTTTTTTAATATTTTGTCTTTTACAGTGCAGCACACTGCTGAATGTGATTATGCCCAGGCCTTTTTTATTCTTTTTGAAGGCATCTTCCAACTGATATTTGATACATTTGCCCACATTCATTAAGCTTTTTTTTGCCAGCCTTCAATAATATTTAGCTATATAGCAGTAACATTTGTAACTTTTCCTCAGTCCACAAAAGATACTTAGTTTACCCCACTTATATTTTTCTGCAAAAGGAGAAAATAGTGCAAATTACAGCACAAACTTAAGATATTTAACTTCCTCATGGTCAGATAGGTAAAATACCTGATGCATTAAAAACTGTTTTTGTACAAATCAGTCCAATTACTTCCTTTACTAGGACTGACCTGAAAAAATGCAGTCTCAGTTCTAAGTTAATGAGGCCCAGTGTCTCTAGTCTGTCCAGGTCCTGCTATATTCAGTTTCTGTGTATGTTGTGTTTTAATTTTATTTTTGGAAAAATGTTATGTAATGAAAGATGTGGGTTATTAGGCTCAGAGACTTTAATTTATTTCCTTGCTCTGCATTTATTAACGTGAGTGGCAGCTGTCATACAGATTTCGTGACCAAGGTAGCATGAAATGTCAGAAAGCATTGCAATAGAAAAGCGCTCTGGGGGCTTGTTTAATGGTCGAAATGACAAAATACTTAACTCCAATCAATAACTTATGAACTCTGCCTTCCCTTTTTACTGAGCAAACTGAGATCAGAAAAATATCTTGCATTTTTAGAGTTTTTCCTGCACATGCAAAGAGCTTATGTTAAATTGCTCTTAATAAAAATGTTCTTGGTGTAAGTTTGTTAAGGAAATCTGTACATTATCCTAAGTACACAGTATGTAAGGTTATGGTTAGCATTTTAGTCAGTGTTTTCTGCTATATGCTGTGGTGTGAAAAAGTGTTTCAGCAGCTTCCAGATTTCCTATTCTTTTGCATTTTTGTCACACTTAAAGGGAATCTGTCACCCCAATTTTGCCATATCAACTAAAGATATGGCTGAATAGTGCGTCCCATAACAAAGCTATCGGTATTTACCTTATATCATACCCCCATTTTCATATCAAAATACCTTAGTAAAGTTCGCATTTGGCGCTGTCAATCAGGGCGGTCAGGTCAGGAGGGCGGCGTTTTCTCCCCCCCCGCTCCTCAGCATCACTTGCGTAGGGCCATCTGTGAATCCCACAGACTGCTTTCGGCTTCCCGCAATTGCGCATTTCAAATTCGGCCCCGCGCATGCGCAGTGTGCTTTGCCCAACAGTGGGCAAAGCATAAAATCATTACAGCGCATGCGCTACTCTTTTCTTGCCCCGGAAGTCTTCCGAGGCAAGCAGTCAAGTGATGCCGAGGAGCGGGGGGGGGAGGACATAGAAAACGCCGCCCTCCTGACACCTTAAAACATAAGTTAACTGTGGTTTATCACATCTTTTGAAAGTTCAAATTCCCTAGCCACACCCAGGCTTGATTACTGCTATACCTGTTCTCAATCAAGAAATCACTTAAGTAGGCCCTGCTTGACAAAGTGAAGTAGACCAAAAGATCTTCAAAAGCTAGATATCATGCCCCGATCCAAAGAAATTCTGGAACAAATGAGAAATAAAGTAATTGAGATATATCAGTCTGTAAAAGGTTATAAAGCCATTTCTAAAGCTTTGGGACTCCAGTGAACCATAGTGTGAGCCATTAGCCACAAATTGCGAAAACATGGAACATTGGTGAATCTTCCCAGGAGTCGCCGGCTGACAAAAATTGCGCCAAAAGCACAGCAATGTCTCATCCAAGAGGTCACCAAAGACCCCACAACAACATCTAAAGAACTGCAGACCTCTCTTGCTTCAGTTAAGGTCAGCGTTCATTACTTCACTATAAGAAAGAGACTGGGCAAAAAATGGACTGCACGGCAGAGTTCCAGGATGAAAACCAGTGCTGAGCAATAAAAACATAAAGGCTGATCTCAGCTTTGCCAGAAATCATCTTGATGACCCCCAAGACTTTTGGGAGAATACTCTGTGGATTGACGAGACAAAAGTTGAACTTTTTGGAAGGTGTATGTCCCATTACATCTGGCGTAGAAGTAACAGCATTTCTGAAAAGGAAAGTTGTACCAACAGTAAGATATGTTGGCTGTAGTGTGATAGTCGGTGGCTGTTTTGCTGCTTCAGGACCTGGAATATTTGCTGTGGTAAATGGAACCTTGAATTCTGCTGTCTACCAAAAAATCCCTGAGAAGAATGTCCGGCCATCTGTTCATGACTTCAAGCTGAAGCGCACTTGGGTTATGCAGCAGGACAATGATTCAAAACACATCAGTAAGTCCACCTCAGAATGGCTAAAGAAAGACAAAATTAAGATTTTGGCGTGGCCTAGTCAAAATCCTGACCTTAATCCGATTGAGATGCAGTGGTATGACTTTAAAAAGGCGGTTCATTCACCGAAACCCTCTAATGAGGCTGAATTGCAACAATTCTACAAAGATGAGTGGGCAAAATTTCCTCCAGAGCATTGTAACAGACTCATTGCCCGTTATCACAAACGCTTGATTGCAGTTGCAGCTGCTAAGGGTGGCCCAACCAGTTATTAGGTTTAGGGGGCAATTACTTTTTCACACAGGGCCCTGTCGGTTTTGTGAGGCAGTGACCGGTGTCCTATGTGAGATTTGCTATGTGTCCCTCCAAGGATGCACACAGAGGTATTTTGAGGCTGCCAGATTGCATTGCAGTCACAGGCATAGCTGTGATTGCAATGCAAAATAAAAGTAAATGTTGGTCTTGGGCAAGCTATTTGTCCAAGGCAGATTTAAGAAAACCTGCTCTGGTCTTTTATTTTTAAAACGGACTATAGGATGGTCGTGGGGCAGTCTGTTTCCTTCCTGGGCGGGTTTTCCATGTGGCCTACAGACAAAGGTTCCTTGTAAAAACACCCGAAGCAGAAGGTTGGGTGTGTCAGTTTGGTCTTGCAAGCGTGCAGAGCGGAAGGCTCTGGAGAGAGAGAGTTCCACCTGTGTGATTCAACACAGTCAAGCGGAGCCAAAAGGCCTGGCGCCCCTCAGCGTGCATGGTGGTGCAGTCGCCCATGGCAACCGGACCCGGAGGTGGACTGTCTTTTTCCCGGCTGCAAACCGGAGGATATCATGTGCTGTGTATTTATGTGAGTTGAACATCAAAATACACTTTGCTTTGAGCTTTGCTGGGTCACTGCCTCATCACTGCACAGTGTGAATACCGCTGCACTACAGTTTGGATTTTTTTTCCCTTAATAATAAAGACCTTAATTTAAAAACTGCATTTTGAGATTACTTGTGTTATCTTTGTCTAATATTTACATTTGTTTGGTGACCCGAAACATTTAAGTGTGACAAACATGCAAAAGAATAGGAAATCGGGAAGAGGTCAGACACTTTTTCACACAACTGTATGTAATCTGTGACGTTGGCATTTTTCATCCATGATCGGATAAAACTAGGCATGCATGGCATGATCGGCGTTTACGGTCAATCATACGTTACTTTGTTGAAATGCGTTTTGTTTTTCTAGACTGGCTTATTTTTTAAACTATGCACCTGATCTACTGGTTGTCGATGAATATACACCACTCTACTAATGATAATGGTGTTTTTTTTTAATAAGATTGTATCAAACAAGGACCTTGTCCTCTGATACTAAGCTGTGACCCCAACACATTGGAGTCACGGCTCATCATAATGTTTTTACAAAAGTCTCCATTTAATGATGAAATAGGGTAAATAAAAAGGTCACAATTGACTTTAGTTTTATAGGAGTAAGGGATGACTTTTTTCTTCTTTTGTGCAGTACTATCTAAAAGATACATAGCGCTTTTTTTACCTAATATATCTTCTTTCTTTTTTCCAGTGCCGCTTTTCTTATTCCTTGCTAGGCAGATAATCCCCCTTTTTTTTTATTATGGATAGTTGGCTGTATAATTTATGCTCAATGTCTGTAAGGGTCAAGCTTTACCAGAAAAAAGAGTGTTTCACATTAAAATTGATGCTATGTTCATTCCATTAAACAGAGATGTTTTGGGTAATTGTAAAAAGCTAAAAGTAGTGGAATGTAACATTAAAATAAAATTTGAGAGATGTAATTACACATAATCATACCATAAAATAATCAATATTGCATTACATTATTTCATAGTCTCGTAGTTATAGCATTTTTTTCATTGCGCGTTGAATATTGATGAGCCGAATCGGTCACTGCGTGCTCGGAGGTCTTCAGGAAGGAAAACGAAGGTGATGTCCTTTTCTGCTAGATCCGACAAGAGGGTCAGATCCCCCCTTAATTGTGAGGCAAATATAACCATATCAGACGCCAATAGCTCAACAGCTATTTTCTTTAACCAAGATTAGACTGTCAGTAAATGCTGACAGCAGAATAAACGGGACCGAGAGAACAACATATTCACTTTGCGAACCTACTCAATTATACACAGTGAATGCATCGGAAATGACATTAACGTCAGTGGAGATAATTAACAGCTGGCTTGGAGAAAGCTACAGTGGAAAGGAGAAATAAGAGAGACCCAAGGCCCAGCATGTTCCAGTAAATCTACTAGAAACTATAGCAATTTTATTATCTTGTCTGATCACAGTTGGCGGGAAAAGCACAAAGTCCATATTCCAGCTTTGTTTAAACATTTATCCACTGTAATAGTATTAGATGCTGTCATTTTCTCCGCTTTGGTGATTTATGTCCACTTTGTTGTTGCTTTTCGGTGTTATCTTCATCATGTCTTGCAGCTACAACAATGAGAAACGTATTCATTGATAGTATATCATGACAAAGAAACAAACTCTTAAGAAGGCCATAAACATTAGAGTCCAACCATTGGGGTCCGGCAGACCCTCTGCAAAGGGCAGCGTCTGGAGCAAACCAAAGGGGTCTTTCAGGATGGATTTTTCATCTCCTATCCCTTGAAACTGAGTGGTGTCCTTAACTTTCAGCTGATTATCTCCCCTGAAAAGGCACGATCGTCCAGCCAATCAAATGGATATTATATTGGAAGAATCCAGACTAATAACTGCTGACTGTAAGGCTGTGTTTCCACGATCAGGAAACACAGCGCTTTGGACGGAGCGGAAAGTCCGCTCCGCCCAAAGCCCTGCCCCCTAGTGAACGCGCGGTGAATCCAGATGTGTTCATTGAACACATCTGGAATCACCGCAGCGCTGCATAGGCTTGTATTATTTCCCTTGCGGCGACGGAGCGTCGCCACAAGGGAATAGGACATGGTGCGATCTAAAAAGACGCGCTGCATGTCTGTTAACAAAGGTCTGCCGCCTGCGTGTTTTTATGCATAGTGGAGACGGGATTTCTTGAGATCCCCTCCACTATGCTGTAACACTGGACACTGCGTGTTTGACGCTGCGCCAGCGCACAGCGTCAAACACGCAGCAATTACTGACGGAATCCGGATGGTGGAAATACACCCTAAGATTTTCCACTGCTCATTATCTCATATCTATGTTAAGTAGCCAGATTCAGATTTCTGGTCTTCTTAACTTATCTTCTGGTCTGCACTACCATGAATGGTTTTCTTGGAGAACTAGCCAGCCCTTGTTCAAGGAACTGTCATAGTTGATGCGCAGAAGGTAATTATTTCTGGTAAAATACATAAGGCAATAAAACACGGTCTGTCTACGAACAGGCACCGGGTCTGTCTTGGTCAAGAGATGCCCAGCCAGTCTTTACATCATGGTCTGTACGTGCATCATGTTTCACAAATGCTTGAATTTGGCTTGAATCATGTACTGGTCTGATGCATGCAAAGACTGCGATCTCAGGAAGAATGGTTAAGGTTTATTATGCAGCACTTTCTTGCATAAAGGAAGCAATGACATGACTCAAATATTACCGATTTGAGGCGTGTGTCAGACCATCCTGGTTGTGCGCAGTCTTTCAGGCGCAAATTTGACTTTCGGGATCCCAGCTATGAGAACAATCAAGCACGTCTATAGAAAGGAAAGGTAACGTGTTTTTTCATTACTATTTGACCCCCTTTCATATGTCCTAACTCTTCATAACAATCACTTTCTTATATACTTTTATTACCTACGCTACTTCTATGGTCGCATATCAGTATGGGTCAAATAATTCTTTGTTGACAATGTGCTACTGCTTACCATTTGATACATCAGTTCTACCCCTCATCTTCTCATAAGACTCAGGTGGAATGAGAAGAGCACTTCACTCTGCTCCTGAGGGTGATGTAGCTGTCTCTAAATGATTCTGTAAAATGTTGCTGACATTGTAAGTGTTCCACAACCACTTGCAATATCCGTGGCTACCTCTACATTTGGGGTCTCTCCCATAGATCTGATAGTAACAGCAGTCCAGAGCGAGTCTACCCTGTTGGATCTCAGGGTAGTTATTCGCCACAGCCGGCCTAACTCTAGCCACAAATCCTAATCACTGCCACTAACTCTGGACAGGTGCACTTTAGCAGTGCGCGATTCTGCTTAATACTTTCACTGTATCACCATCTTGCTTTTCTACTACAAGGCTTGCTGCCTTCTTATACAGTGGGTGAAATAAGTATTGAGCACATCACCAGTTTTCTAAAAAAAATATATTTCTAAAGGATGCCATTGAGTCGCACAGCCAGGGCCTGTGGGGTACTCGGCACCGAGCCCGTTCACTTCAATGGCGGATGTCACGGGTAGCACGGCTCGGTCCGTTGCCCTGGGCGCTCACTGAAAAGGGGGATATTTACAGGGGATTATAGGTTTGTAGAAATGTTCGTGACGCCACCTGTGGTTCCTGGTCAGGGTGACCAGCGCTGCAGGGTAGATCCTCTGAGGGGTTGTTACTGGGCAGCAAGGTGTTAAGTCTTCCACAGGCAAGACTGATCCCTCAGGGTATATGGCGGTGTAGGGGTGCAGGAGCAATAAGGCAGACACACACAAGAAAGTCTCTTTCTGTACCTTTACTGATGGTATAGTTGCAGGCACGTCCCGGAAGCTGTCAGGGTGGAGGATGCACATCCAGTAATCCCACTGAGTAGGGCCTCCGTACTCCTTTATGTGTGTGAGTTTCTGACCTGTATAGAACGAAGTCTAACTCTGTCTTCTCAGCTACGCCCGGCTGACTTTGTGGTGGAGCCTTCTCTTGGATAGAACTTAGTCTCTAATGGTTGGCCGACCAGACTCCTGTTCGTCCTGACCCCGGTTATGTATCAGCACTGCTGGGCCCCTGCGACATGAAGTCCCACAGGGTCTCCGGTTTCTCCTACTAGTCGTGTAGATGCTAGCAAGCTCGGAACCGGTGTCCGGTGGTGCAGAGTAGAGGTAAGCGATCAATGCTGTTTCAACCTCTGTCACTCTCTTCTTTCTTCCACTCGCCTTTCGTCCTACTCTAACCTTTAACATAAGCACACACTAGCAGTAGATGGCAGTTTTTCTTCTATTCACCGCTCTCAAAGCATCGGCACGCTCGCTCACTAACAATACCTCAGTTGACTCAGTCTTACAAATACTGCAGTTCCCTTTCCTTCACTTCCTTCTTAAGCTCTATCCGAAGTAGCTATCAGGACCTTCTGTCAGACTGATCTTCGCTCACTTCGAGAGCTACTTTCCACTTCTCTAGGGTAACTACAATCTGCACGTTCTGAGGTAACTTTCCTCTCTGCTCGTCTCTCTGAGGTACGACCAACAACTAGCTAACGTTCAGCTAGACTGCCTTCATCTCACTGCCGTCTCTCTCCACTACCCTTATATATCTCTAGATACTCTCCAAGGGCTCCCTCTGGTGGCACCAGGAAAATGTGAAGTGTGAATGAATATCGGGTTATTTTGTGAGTTTACCTTCCGTGCATCCTCCAGGGTAACATGTGGCACCAAGCGCAGCTGGGCTACACATCCCCCCCTAGTTATCATCAGCACTCCCGGGCTGAAAAAGAAATGAATTTTTATAACATCAACAATAAACAATAACTCGTCCCTTTCGGGAGGTAAGGACGCTTTGAACGTTTCAATAAATACAAATACAAGTAGAAAATACTTTCAAGTGCAAATAACAAGATTCTTGTGGAGGACCCGTGCAAAACCTCCCACGGTGGTCCTGGGTGGGCTGCAGGACTTCCCTTCTGCAAACCTCACTCTAGGCCACACCACACGGGTTTTTCTTCAGAGGTAGAACGGTTTATGTAAAACCAAGATGGGGCACCGAGTGCCAACTATTTACATTAAAAGTTTTTGGGCTGGCAAAGTCCTCAGCCACGCAGTCCACATTATAGACATTAGAAAACCACTTTACCCAACTGGGGTATACTATGGATCATAACTATGCAAACATTCAAATACAGCAGGCACCTGTCCAGGTGCAGCAATACTTCATCAACTATATACAGTACTGAAACCTTGTCCAGGTTAGACATTTACTTAGCTTGGGCAACACCTGGTGGCGGTGCCAGCACAGGACCGTTCCTATTCACGGGCCCAGTGCCTAACACCAGGATCATCGACTCCACCATCGGATCATGTCTAGCCCCCGGCCGCCGCAGCCCCTGCACAGTGCCTCTCGTCTGCCACATCCGCTGCTGGGACAGGCGGCGCTCAGCACATACAGGTGCGGGAGCCGGCTCGTTCCGGTTCTCCAGGCCGCAGGGCCTGTCTTCCTCCGGTGATGCTGGTGGCAGGCACGGATCTTGTGCAGGCGGCGTGAGAAGATGTTCCTCTGTGGGCTCCTCCATGGAGCCGGGTTCCTCCGCTGTGGTGGCAGCTTCGATGTCGGGATCCTCCTCTGCTCCAGGTACAGTGTCTGGTTCTGGGCCTAGCTGGCGTTCCGGTCCGGGCAAGGCCTCCGCAGCCTCCTCTCCTCCCGCCGCGTCCTCGGCGGGGTCAGGTACAGCTCTTCCAGGATCAGCCTCCGGCCAGATTTCAGCCACTAGCTCTGGGCAGGGAGCGGTCGGCTCTGCTGCAGCCGCAGCTTTAGAGCCCGACAGCTTTGCTCCATTTTCTCCACTTCATCGCTGGGGAGGGTGAGCTCCTTCGTCCCCTCCCGTGACAGCTCACAACCGGCAGCCCTCTTTTTCCGGTCACCCGTCCCTTCTTCATCCGGGTGGTCCCGTTCTTTAGTACAGGGGCGGAGTTTCCTTTTCCTCCTCTTCACTCCCTTTGGGATCAGGAGGCGGACTTCCCTTGCTGATGTGCGTGTCCGGTTAGGGCAGTCACATTTAGGGTAGGCGGACATCTCTTTCGTGCCACAGGGGGGGCACGCCCACGAATGCACGCCCTCCTTCTTCACCAGCGTCTCAGGGCGCGAACATGATGGCAAAATGGCGGCAAATGGCGCCAAAAATCACAAAAACAGCAACACAGTCTTTTGCACAAAAACAGTCCATTCAGGCACACAGGACTCACATATAGCGAGCTTCGGATCCTGTTCGTGACGCCAAAAATGAGTCGCACAGCCAGGGCCTGTGGGGTACTCGGCACCGAGCCCGTTCACTTCAATGAGGGATGTCACAGGTAGCACGGCTCGGTCCGTTGCCCTGGGCGCTCACTGAAAAGGGGGATATTTACAGGGGACTATAGGTTTGTAGAAATGTTTGTGACGCCATCTGTGGTTCCTGGTCAGGGTGACCAGCGCTGCAGGGTAGATCCTCTGAGGGGTTGTTACTGGGTAGCAAGGTGTTAAGTCTTCCACAGGCAAGACTGATCCCTCATGGTATATGGCGGTGTAGGGGTGCAGGAGCACTAAGGCAAACACACACAAGAAAGTCTCTTTCTGTACCTTTACTGATGGTATAGTTGCAGGCACGTCCCGGGAAGCTGTCAGGGTGGAGGATGCACATCCAGTAATCCCACTGAGTAGGTGTAGGGCCTCCGTACTCCTTTATGTGTGTGAGTTTCTGACCTGTATAGAACGAAGTCTAACTCTGTCTTCTCAGCTACGCCCGGCTGACTTTGTGGTGGAGCCTTCTCTTGGATAGAACTTAGTCTCTAATGGTTGGCCGACCAGACTCCTGTTCTTCCTGACCCCGGTTACGTATCAGCACTGCTGGACCCCTGCGACATGAAGTCCCACAGGGTCTCCGGTTTCTCCTACTAGTCGTGTAGATGCTAGCAAGCTCGGACCCGGTGTCCGGTGGTGCAGAGTAGAGGTAAGTGATCAATGCTGTTTCAACCCCTGTCACTCTCTTCTTTCTTCCACTTGCCTTTCGTCCTACTCTAACCTTTAACATAAGCACACACTAGCAGTAGATGGCAGTTTTTCTTCTATTCACCGCTCTCAAAGCGTCGGCACGCTCGCTCACTAACAATACCTCAGTTGACTCAGTCTTACAAATACTGCAGTTCCCTTTCCTTCACTTCCTTCTTAAGCTCTGTCCGAAGTAGCTCTCAGGACCTTCTGTCAGACTGATCTTCGCTCACTTCGAGAGCTACTTTCCACTTCTCTAGGGTAACTACAATCTGCACGTTCTGAGGTAACTTTCCTCTCTGCTCGTCTCTCTGAGGTACGACCAACAACTAGCTAACGTTCAGCTAGACTGCCTTCATCTCACTGCCGTCTCTCTCCACTACCCTTATATATCTCTAGATACTCTCCAAGGGCTCCCTCTGGTGGCACCAGGAAAATGTGAAGTGTGAATGAATATCGGGTTATTTTGTGAGTTTACCTTCCGTGCATCCTCCAGGGTAACATGTGGCACCAAGCGCAGCTGGGCTACACATCATTGATATGAAATTCTCACCAGATGTTGGTAACAACCCATCCAATCCACTCAGGAAAAGAAATCAAACCATAGACATCCATAAATTAAGTTGTGTAATAATAATGAGAAATGACACAGGGAAAAAGTTTTTAACACGCTTATTGAAACTTAATACTTTGTACACAAGCCTTTGTTGGTGTTGACAGCCTCAAGATGCCTCCTGTTTGTAGAAACTAGTCGCAGTCATTGCTCAGGTGTGATTTTGTCCCGTTCTTCTACACAAACACTCTTCACATCCTGAAGCTTCCGTGGGTTCCTTCTATGAACTCTGAGCTTTAGTTCCTTCCATACATTTTCTACCAGATTCAGGTCCGGTGATTGGCTCGGCCATTCTAGCAGCTTTATTTTCCTTCTCTGAAACCAATTGAGAGTTTCCTTGGCTGTGTGTTTGGGATCATTGTCTTATTGAAATGTCCATCTGTGTTTCATCTTCATCATTCTAGTAGATGGCTGAAAAAATTTTTCAAGAACGCCTCTGTATATTTGCAGATTGATCCATCCTTCAATCATATGAAGTTGGCCAGTGCCGTATACTGGAAAACAGGCCCACAACATGATGTTCCCACCTCCAAACTTCACTGTTGGTAAGGTATTTTTGGGGTGATATGCAATGCCTTTTGGCTTCGAAATATGATGTGTATTATTGCATCCAAAGATTTCAATTTTGGTCTCATCTGACCAGATTATATTCAGCCAGTATTTCACAGCCTTGTCTAAATATATCATTAACGCAAACTTTAAACGCGCTTAAATTTGCTTTTCGTTCAGCAATGGAGTCTTGCGTAGTAAGCATACATACAGGACATGGAAGTTAATGTTATTGTTTTCTTTGAAACAATTGTACCTGTTGATTCCAGGTTTTTCTTTAGCTGTCCACAAGTGGTCTTTGGCTCTTGGACAACTCTTCTGATAATTCTTTTCACTTCTCTGTCTGATATCTTGCATGGGGCACCTGGTCTTGGGGTCCTGGCTGGTTTATCACGAAATTATTTTATTTTCACTTCTGGATTATGGCCCTAACAGTGCTCACTGGATCCTTCAGTAGTTTAGAAATTCTTCTGTGACCATTACCATCATATGTTTTTGCATCAATAAAGTTTCGAAGGTTTGGAAACGTCTCACTGTTTTTTCCCATCACGAGATGTCTCTTGTGTGGTACCTTGGTAATGTGACACCTTTTTATATGCCATCATTTGAACCAGCTGATATTATTCACTAAGATATAGGATTGCTTTCTAACTACTGATAAATTTCAGCTAGTGTCAGGACTTTACATGGCTTTTGGCACCGTTCTTTCTTCATGTGTCCAATACTTTTTTCCTGTGTCATTACTTAATATCACACATTACTTAACTTATGGACACCTATGGTTTGTTTTCTTTGTCTGTGTGGATAGGATGGGTTCTTACCAATATCTTGTGAGAAGTCCATGTCAATAACACCTCTAGAAATATACACTGCTCAAAAAAATAAAGGGAACACTTAAACAACAGAATATAACTCCAAGTAAATTAAACTTCTGTGAAAGCAATCTGTCCACTTAGGAAGCAACACTGATTGGCAATCAATTTCACATGCTGTTGTGCAAATGGAATAGACAACAGATGGAAATAATTGGCAATTATCAAGACACACTCAATAAAGGAGTGGTTCTGCAGGTGGGGACCACAGACCAGTCCACATCTCAGTACCAATGCTTCCTGGCTGATGTTTTGGTCACTTTTGAAGGTTGGTCATGCTGTCACACTCATGGTAGCATGAGACGGACTCTACAACCCACACAAGTGGCTAAGGTAGTGCAGCTCATCCAGGATGGCACATCAATGCGAGCTGTAGCAAGAAGGTTTGCTGTGTCTGTCAGCGTAGTGTCCAGAGGCTGGAGGCGCTACCACGAGACAGGCCAGTACACCAGAAGATGTGAAGGGGGCCGTAGGAGGGCAACAACCCAGCAGCATGACCGCTACCTCCGCTTCTGTGCAAGGAGGAACAGGAGGAGCACTGCCAGAGCCCTGCAAAATGACCTCCAGCAGGCCACAAATGTGCATGTGTCTGCACAAACGGTTAGAAACTGACTCCATGATGATGGTCTGAGTGCCCAATGTCCACAGATGGGGGTTGTGCTCATAGCCCAACACTGTGTAGGACGCTTGGCATTTGCCACAGAACACCAGGATTGGCAAATTCGCCACTGTGCAATGCCAAACCTCATGTGGCTGGAGTGTGTCAGCAGTTCCAGCAAGATGAAGGCATTGAAGCTATGGACTGGCCCGCTTGCTCCCCAGACCTGAATCCGATTGAGCACATCTGGGACATCATGTCTCTCTCCATCCACCAACATGCACCACAGACTGTCCAGGAGTTGGCGGATGCTTTAGTCCAGGTCTGGGAGGAGATCCCTCAGGAGACCATCCGCTGCCTCAACAGGAGCATGCCCAGGCATTGTAGGGAGGTCATACAGGCACAGGGAGGTCATACAGGCACGTAGAGGCCACACACACTACTGAGCATCATTTTGACTTGTTTTAAGGACATTACATTCCACTTTAATTTTGTGGGTGACTCCAAATCCAGGCCTCCATTGGTTAATAAATTTGATTTCCATTGATGATTTTTGAGTGATTTTGTTGTCAGTACATTCAACTTTGTACAGAACAAAGTATTTAATGAGAATATTTCTTTCATTCAGATCTAGGATGTGTTATTTGAGTGTTCCCTTTATTTTTTTGAGCAGTGTATTTACTTAGAAAATTTGTGACGTGTTCAATATTTATTTCACCCGCTGTATAACCTTGTCCCAGAGCATGTGGAATGCAATGATGCTGAGTTCACACATACTCTCATCCAGCCAACTTTCATGTCCACCACCAAAACATTCATGTGTACATATAAAAGGTGCAGTGCCTGCAATATAATGGCATAGAATCAGAAAATGTTAGAGTTGGAAGGGGCCTCAAGGGTCATCGTGTCCATCCCCCTGTTCACTGCAGCGCAGGATTCACTAAACCATCTCAGACAGATGTTTGTCTGTCCTCTGTTTGAAGGCTTCCATTGAAGGAGAACTCGCCACATCTCGTGGCCGCCTGTTCCACTCATTGATCACCCTCACTGTCTCACTGTCAAAAAGTTTTTTCTAATATCTAATCTGTATCTTACCTGTTGTGAATCTGCTAGAGATGGTTTCTGAACAGAGGCTCCTCTGGTGGTTACAGACAGTACTGAACCTCCCAGCGAGGAATGGCAATCTGGGATCACTGACTGGACTGATATAAGGGAGGTTCCCTCCCATGATGGTTGCCGGTGATCAATTGTTCTTGTCTCAATTGTGGTCCCTGGTTCATTTGGAAGATTGCTGGAGTCTTGCCTGCGTCTGCTGCTTTCAGATAAGATATTTTTGCTTTTCTTTTTGTGCTTGCTTTTTGCATGGTTTTCTGCACTTTTGGAGTTCAGCCGGGTCCCCTCCTCTCAGTTAATCTGTAGCCACTGTTGTTTGTTCATTTGCTTTTTCCTGTTTTTTCAGTGGCTGAGGCTTGGTTTTGTTACACCAGAGATCTGATTTAGGTGAATGAGATTGTGTGATCTCAGGTTTTTTGCAATCAGAAGAGTTGGTATTTTTTAGGGGTTTTTTTGGATTGCAGTCAGAATTCTTTCCTGTACTTTTCTGTCTAGACAGATTGGGCCCCAGCGTTTGCTCATTCTATTTTCTGTCTGAGTCCGTGCTTTCTTCTTGTCTAACCGCCATTACATGTTTGGAGGCTTCCTATTTTCTTTGGGGATCTGCTCCAGGGCAGATAGCTTTCATCTTTCTGCCTTTAGGTGTAGTTATCTCTCAGGCTGTGATGAGGCGTCTAGGATCAACGTAGGAACGCTCCACGGCTACCTCTAGTTCTGTGGTTAGTTCAGGTTACTGCAATCCAATAGGTTCCAGCCTCTCTGGTGTATTACCGTTTTTGCTATTTCTCCTCAGCTACCTAAACAAAACACTTCCCACTTTTAGTTTCATTCCATTGCTTTTCGTGTTTCCATGTGCAAATGAGAATAAGGATGATCCCTCTACACAGTAACATCTTTTCAGATATTTGTAGACACCTATTAAATCTCCACTTATCCTTCTTTTTTGCAAGCTAAACATTCCCAGGTCCTTTAACCATTCCTCGTAGGACATACTTTGATGTCCACTCATCACCCTAGTAGCTCTTTTCTGAACTTGCTCCAGATTTTCAATGTCTTTTTTTAAATATAGTGCCCAGAACTGGACACAGTATTCCACATGAGGCCTGACCAAAGAGGAATAGAGGGGGATAATTATTTCACATGATCTAGACTGTATGCTTCTCTTAATACATCCTAGAACTGCGTTTGCCTTTTTTTGCTGCTGCATCACATCGTTGACTCATGTACAGTCTGTGATCTATTAGTATATCCAAGTCTTTTTCACATGTGCTGTTGCTTAGTTCTATTCTTCCCATTCTGGAGATGTAATTTTCATTTTCTTATCCAGATGAAGAATCTTGTATTTCTCCCTGTTAAATACCATTCTATTAGTCGCTGCCCACTGTTTAAGCTTATCCTTCTGAATCTGTTCTCTGTATTTTCTAGTGTTAGCTATCCCTCCTAGCTTTGCATCGTCTGCAAATTTGATTAGTTTACCTTCAGTTCCCTTATCTAGATCATTTATAAAAATATTGAACACTGAGGCCAGGATAGATCATTGTGGTACCCCACTTGAAACACTCTTCCAATGGATGTGCATCCATTTATTACAACTCTTTGAGTACGATCACTGAGCCAGTTATGAATCCACCTAACCGTAGCCTTGTCAATCCCATACTTGGTCATTTTTTCAATAACGATAGTTGAGTATCAAATGCTTTGCTGAAGTTGAGATATACTATAATGCATTTCCCTGTTCCACCCAGTCAGAGATTCCATAATAGAAGGAAATTAGTTTAGTCTGGCATAACTTGTTTGCTACAAACACATGCTGTCTCTGGTTATTTACTGTATTATTATCCAAGTTTTTACATACAGTTGCTTCTCACAATATTAGAATATTATCAAAAAGTTAATTTATTTCAGTTCTTCAATATAAAAAGTGAAACTCATATATAGAGTTATTACAAGCAAAGTGATCTATTTCAAGTGTTTATTTCTGTTTATGTTGATGATTACAGCCCATGAAAACCCAAAAGTCATTATCTCAGTAAATTAGAATATTTAGCAAAAAATACCTGCAAAGGCTTCCTAAGTGGTTAAAAAGGTCCATTAATCTGTTTAAGTAGGATCCACAATCATGCGGAAGACTACTGACTTGACAGATGTCCAGAAGGCAGTCATTGACACACTCCACAAGGAGGGTAAGCAACAAAAGGTCATTGCTAAGAAGCTGGCTGTTCACAGAGTGCTGTATCTAAGCATATTAACGGAAAGTTGAGTGGAAGGAAAAAATGTGGTAGAAAAAGGTGCACAAGCAACTGGGATAATTGCAGGCTTGAAAGGATTGTTAAGAAAAAGCCATTAAAAATTTGGAAGGATTCACAAGGATTGGACTGCTGCTGGAGTCATTGCTTCGAGAGCCATCACAAACAGACATGGGCATGGGCTACAAGTGTCGCATTCCTTGTGTCAAGCCACTGATGATCAATAGACAATGCCAGAAGCGTCTTACCTGGGCCAAGGAGAAAAAGAACTGGACTGTTGTCAGTGGTCCAAGGTGTTGTTTTCAGATGAAAGTAAATTTTGCATTTCATTTGGAAAACAAGGTCCCAGAGCCTGGAGGAAGAGTGGAGAGGCACACAATACAAGCTGCTTGAGGTCTAGTGTGAAGTTTCCACAATCAGTGATGGTTTGGGAAGCCATGTCATTTATTGGTGTTGGTCCACTTTGCTTTTTGGAGATGTAAATTTCATTCTCCAGCAGAACCTGGCACCTGTCCACACTGCCAAAAGTACCAATACCTGGTTTAAAAACAACAGTATCACTGTGCTTGATTGGCCAGCAAACTCTACTGACCTTAACCCCATAGAGAATCTATGGGGTATTGTCAAGAGGAAGCTGAGAGACATCAGACCCAACAATGCAGACAAGCTGAAGGCTGCTATCAAAGCAACTTGGGCTTTCATAACACCTCAGCAGTGCCACAGACTGATCGCCTCCATGCCACGCCACATTGATGCAGTAATTGATGCAAAAGGAGCCCCGACCAAGTATTGAGTGCATTTACTGAATATACATTTCAATAGGCTAACATTTTGGATTTTAAAATCATTTTTCAAACTGGTGTTATAAAGTATTCTAATTTGCTGAGATAATGACTTTTGGGTTTTCATTGGCTGTAAGTCATAATAATCAAAATTAACAGAAAAAAACACTTGAAATAGATCACTCTGTAATGACTCTATATAATGAGTTTCACTTTTTGCATTAACAAACTGAAATAAATTAACTTTTTTATGATATTCTAATTTTGTGAAAAGCACTTGTACATGCTGTTTAATAATTTGTTCAAAGATCTTTCCTGGTATAGAAGTAAGGTTCACTGGCCCGTAATTTCGTGACTCCATTTTCTTTGCTTTTTTGAATTTTGAGAACATTTGCCCTTCTCCAATCTTCTGAGAATTCTACTCTTGTCCAGGATTTCTTAAAAGTTCTGGCTATTTTATCTGCAATTTCCTCTGCTAACTATTTCAGTACCCTAGGTACTATGTGTAATTCATCTTGACCAGATTAAAATTAATTTAAATTAGGTAAGGGTTCCCTCACCATCTCTCTGTTTATAGTGTGGATTATTTTACTCCTATGATGGCATCACAAAGATCAGTTGCTGTTACTAGTGCTTTCTTAGAGAACACAGATGCAATATAGGAGTTTAAAAGTTCGGCCTTCTTAACATCATTTTTGACCACTTCACACTTTTCATCCTGTAAAAATACCATAGCATCTTTGACTTTTCTTTTGACATGCCACCAAAAACCTTTTTTTACTGCTTTTGGTCACCCTTGCAAGCCTAACTTCATTACTGGCTTTAGCTCTTCTAACGCTTTCCCTACAAACAGCATTATATTTTTCTTTGGGTATGCTCCTCTCTTTCCATTTAATATGCAATTTTTTTTTTTCATTTTTATGAAGTGATTAAGTTCTGTGTTCATCCATCTTGGTCTCTTTAAATGCTTCCAATTCTTCCTTCTTTTCGGGATTGTTACCGATTGTTCAGTGAGAATTTCATTTAGCAAAATCTCCCATCCTTCTTGGACTTTTCTGGCCTTTAGAACATCCAGCCATTGGACCTTTCATACGCTCTTTCTGAGTCCAATACAATATTCCTTTCTGAAGTCTAACTTTAAAATCTGCGTCGCTGGTCTTCCTCCTCTTGTAGTACAAAATTTAATGATAGCATGATCGCTGCCTCCTAAATTTCCAACAGCCTTTACTTCCTCAATCATTTCCTCCCTGTTAAGAATTAGGTCCAAGATTGCAGATCCTATTGTTCTTACTTCTACCTTTTCAAAAATAAAGTTGTCAGCAAAAGAAGATAAGAATTTTCTGGACACATTACGTTTGCTTGAGAGAGATTTTCAACAAATATCTGGATAGTTAAAATCTCCATTGATCACCGTGTCATTCTTTTTGAGAACCGAGAGGCCTATAGTAAACACCTACAATAGTGTCCTTACTATTCTTCTCTCCTTGTAGTGTTACCTGAACAGTTTCTACATAGATACCTGTGTCTGATCTATGTGGAGATATACATTTTCCTAACCTACAATGCAACACCTCCTCCCCTCTTGTTAATCCTGTTTATAATAAATAAGTTGTAGCCTTCAAGGTTTTCCAATCATGTGCATCATCCCACCAAGTTTCAGTGATGCCTATTACATCATATCTGTCTTCCTGTGTTAGCAGCTCCAATTGCTTGGTTCCCATGCTCTGTGCATATGTATAGACACATATTAGTTTGTAGTTGGTTTCTCGTGCTCTTCTATTTTCACTCAGAGTTTGTTTTTGTTCTTTATTTCTACTTCTAATAGAAGGGTTCTCAAAATAATTCATTAGCTGCATATTTTTTTCTTGGCAATATATTTCCCATCCCATATTGCTCTAATTTAAACTCTCCTGATGAGTGTAGCAAGGCGTCTACCAAATATGTGTTTTCCTGTTTTCGTAAGATGCAACCCCTCTCTAGCAAGTAGTCCATCCTACAGGTAATTCACTCCATGGTCAAGAAACCCAAAACATTGCTCACGGCACCATCAACGTAGCCAGTTGTTCACCTGTAGAATCCTGTTCAATCTCCTTAGTCCATGTCCATCCACTGGAAGGATGTATGAGAAGACGACCTGCGCTCCCAGTTCCTTCACTTTCCAGCCTAAGTCTTCAAAGTTTCCAGGTCCTTTTTTGCTGTGTCATTTGTTCCTACGTGCATTAGTAGACATGGATTGTTGTCTGTAGCACTGAAGAGTCTTGATACCCTATCAGACACATATTTGATTGGGCACCAGGAAGACAGCTCACTTCTTGTTAGGTATTATCTGGTAGGCAAATAGCGGCTGCTGTTCTTCTCAGTAGGGAATCCCCTATGACCACCACTCTCCTTTTCTTCTTCACCACAGCGCTTCTTTTTCTCCCTACGAGAGGCTTCTGATTTCATACTTGTCCTGCGTGAGAGCCTGGTAGCGGTTTTCCAGCTGTATGGGAGCTGACTGCCTCCTCATCCTCCTGTTTCTTGGGATCATATACTTCCATTTCTCTTCTTCTGCAGGTACATTGAAAGGTGATTCTCTTCGAATATTCTGATGTTATTTCTACCCTGTCATTATCTTCTACAGGAACATTCTGAAAAGATTCTTCTGCTGTCAATGAAATCCTCATCTTCTTTGAGCTTCAGTGTAGCTTTTCTCTCCTGAAGACTTTGCACCTTTTCCTGCAACAGTCACAAGCTTTCATTTCTGCCACTTAAAGTTTGTCTTTTCCTCTGACAAGTCTGTAAACATATAGCACACATTGCAGCAAACTATATTGTATTGATAACGTTGTTACTTACGACTTGGGTTTTGAAACTGTTAAACTGTAAAGCGCTGCGGAATATGTTGGCGCTATATAAATAAAGATTATTATTATTATTATTATATAGGTAATCTCCTTCTCCATTTGAACAAAACAAATTACTGTAGAGCAGCACATATCCACATGTATAACATAACATGGATAAGATAAAGGCCCGCCTTTATTTTATCAATGGTCCACAGTTCAAGAATGCATTATATAGGACGAGTGTGGTTCAGTACTATGCAGGGGTGTGGAGCTAGAGCTAGTTTTGGGTGTCAGAGTTAAGGAAAAATGTGGCAATTGTAGTCGAAGTCCACAGCCCTGGTGCTGGGACAGTCCCCATATCAGCACCCTCTTACAAACATTTCTTCTATCAGAACTCTCACTGTTATATTTAGATTACATTATATATGAATTACTACCAATTTCTTTTTGCACAAGCCCATTGCCACGTATGAAAGTTATTAAATCGGCCCCATTTTGCAAGTAGTCCTTCCTTTTCATGTATATTGATTGCTATAATGGTACAGAGGATATCTTTGGTGATAGACCTAAAACCTCTCAGTAAGCAGCTCAGCAAGACCCTGCACTTGAAACTTTTAGTCCTTTCCCCAGTATCCATTCTTCTCTGAATTGATGTGAGTAATGGATCTGCAATGAAGATATACATATGTTTTTCCTTCACACGGTTCATACGGGTCATTTTAATCTACAAAATTGCTACAGTGCGATTCCATCTAGAATTTATTATGCAACTGACATTTTTCTAAGAGAATCTGCATTGCAGAATGTCCCGGGCTCCATGTGAAGATTCTGACCAATAATTCACCGCCTAGAAGTCAGTAAAACGAAAGGATGTTTATTGAATAATTAATAATGAAGCCAATTTGTTGTTCTGAAAAATATAGAAAATGATCAATGGTGGATACTGAGATGTATATATGATGTGCGATGTCTAATTGTGCAGATTAGGAGACAAAATATAGTATAAAGGGGTGAAGTGTTTTAAATAGGTAACTTACAAATAAAGGTTTATATTGGTAAGAGCATGTTCACATTGGAAATGGGCAACAACATGAAATAACTAATAAAATATAGTTAAAATGTAATTCTCTTGTAAATTACCAATTAAGGAACCTTTACGGAAGGGTCCGATGGAGCATCCAGGTCGCTGCTATGGGGCATCTATGAAGTGGCATGAAAACAAAGAGGCAATTATAGGATCTGTCTAACTAAACTATTTATATGCACATGTGGCTTTTTCAAAGACAA
>JARQOD010000003.1:387718684-387813596 GCA_033576555.1 Oophaga sylvatica
GTCACGCCACGGATCTCTGATCCAAAGGCACAGGGGCTGTCAGCCCTCAGCCTGTACCCGGAATGCTGCAATATTGTTTGATCGCAGTGTTCCGGGGGTTAAAGTTCCGGGAGCGGTCTGTGATCGCTCCTGGCACTTAGTGCCGCGTGTCAGATGTGAGAATCAGCTGACACCCTGCTGCAATCGGCCACGCTCCCCCCCGTGAGAGCGGACGATCACCATGACGTACTATCCCGTCCATAGTCAAATTGGCCCCGGTCACATGGATGGGATAGTACGTCAGATGGATGTCAGAGAGGGGTTAACAGAAATAAACACTTGGAATAGATCATTCTGTTTGTAATGAATCTATATAATACAGTTAGGTCCATAAATATTTGGACAGAGACAACATTTATCTAATTTTGGTTCTAGACATTACCACAATGAATTTGAAACAAAACAAATCAGATGCAGTTGAAGTTCAGACTTTCAGCTTTCATTTGAGGGTATCCACATTAAAATTGGATGAAGGGTTTAGGAGTTTCAGCTCCTTAACATGTGCCACCCTGTTTTTAAAGGGACCAAAAGTAATTGGACAATTGACTCCAAGGCTATTTCATGGACAGGTGTGGGCAATCCCTTCATTATATCATTCTCAATTAAGCAGATAAAAGGGCTGGTGTTGATTTGAGGTGTGGTGTTTGCATTTGGAAGGTTTAGCTGTGAAGGAAACATGCGGTCAAAGGAGCTCTCCATGCAGGTGAAACAAGCTATCCTTAAGCTGCAAAAAACAGAAAAAAACCCATCCGAGAAATTGCTACAACTTTAGGAGTGGCAAAATCTACAATTTGGTACATTCTGAGAAAGAAAGAAAGCACTGGTGAACTCATCAATGCAAAAAGACCTGGGCGCCCACGGAAGACAACAGTGGTGGATGATCGCAGAATACTCTCCATGGTGAAGAGAAACCCCTTCACAACAGCCAACCAAGTGAACAACACTCTCCAGGAGGTAGGCGTATCAATATCCAAATCTACCATAAAGAGAAGACTGCATGAAATTAAATACAGAGGGTTCACTGCACGGTGCAAACAACTCATCAGAATCAAGAATAAAAAGGCTAGGCTGGACTTTGCTAAAAAACATCTAAAAAAGCCAGCACAGTTCTGGAAGAACATTCTTTGGACAGATGAAACCAAGATCAACCTCTACTAGAATGATGGAAAGAGAAAAGTATGGCGAAGGCGTGGTACAGCTCATGATCCAAAGCATACCACATCATCTGTAAAACATGGCGGAAGCAGTGTGATGGCTTGGGCATGCATGGCTGCCAGTGGCACTGGGTCACCAGTGTTTATTGATGATGTGACACAGGACAGAAACAGCCGAATGAATTCTGAGGTATTCAGAGCCATACTGTGTGCTCAGATCCAGCCAAATGCAGCCAAACTGATTGGTCGTCGTTTCATACTACAGATGGACAATGACCCAAAACATAAAGCCAAAGCAACCCAGGAGTTTATTAAAGCAAAGAAGTGGAATATTCTTGAATGGCCAAGTCAGTCACCTGATCTCAACCCAATTGAACATGCATTTCACTTGTTAAAGACTAAACTTCAGACAGAAAGGCCCACAAACAAACAACAACTGAAAACCACCGCGGTGAAGGCCTGGCAGAGCATCAAAAAGAAGGAAACACAGTGTCTGGTGATGTCCATGAGTTCAAGACTTCAGGCAGTCATTGCTAACAAAGGGTTTTCAACCAAGTACTAGAAATGAACATTTTATTTACAATTATTTAATCTGTCCAATTACTTTTGGTCCCTTTAAAAACAGGGTGGCACATGTTAAGGAGCTGAAACTCCTAAACCCTTCATCCAATTTTAATGTGGATACCCTCAAATGAAAGCTGAAAGTCTGAACTTCAACTGCATCTGAATTGTTTTGTTTCAAATTCATTGTGGTAATGTCTAGAACCAAAATTAGATAAATGTTGTCTCTGTCCAAATATTTATGGACCTAACTGTATATGAGTTTCATTTTTTTTATTGAAGTACTGAAATAAATTCACTTTTGATGATATTGTAATTTTGTAAGAAGCACCTGTATTTACTAGCTCAGAGACTAATGAAAATAATAGATAGAACCTGATACAGGAAAGATGTATATCTTTGTACCGTGTTAGCCAGTAGATAGAAAAATATTTAGAATTGAGAGTCCTCAGTGGTTGATACCTTTTAATGTGTAACTGAAAAGATAGTAACAAATTGCAAGCTTTCCAGACTACTCAGGTCTCTTCATCAGGCTAGACTAATACAAATCTGAAGAATCATATATTTATACACAACACAGCACAGAAAAAATGCAATAGATAAGACAAATGATGTGAAGCAGAACTGTCATTATGGGAGAGGGATGAACATAAAAATTAACTTTTTAGACACCATCATTAAGCTACAGAACAAGCCAATCGACCGTTCAACATACCTTAAATGGGACAGTTTCCATCCAAAACACATAAAAAACTCTATTGTCTACAGCCAAGCCATCAGATACACTCATATGTTCCAACCCCATGGATAGAGATGAACACCTTGGTCGCCTCACAAAGACCTTTTTGAATCAGGGCTACCATCCAAGAACAATTGAAAACCAAATTAAAAGAGCCACCAGAATACTAAGGAATCACCTGCTACATTACAAAACTAAAGATGAAAATAACCGGGTGCCTCTACTGGTCACCTACAATCCAAATCTGAAGGTGCTAAAGGGAGCTGCATGGAAATTACAACCTTTACTACAAAAAGATGCATGATTACAATCCATATTTCCAGACCCCCCACTACTGTGCTTTATGCAGCCCTCAAATATAAGAAGCATCATTGTCAGAAGCTCCCTGTCCTCCCCAACAGCGGCAAGAACCTTTCCTTGCAACAAGAAAAAATGTAAAACCTGTCCATTTATAATGACCACGGACAAGATAAAGTTCTCCAACTCACATCAGTACTACAAGATCCCAGATACTTTCAGCTGCATCACATCTAATGTGGTGTACCTAATTATTTGTACTAAATGTCCAACTGGGGGTCTGTATGTGGGGGAGACCACACAATAAGAGAAAAAAGAATGGATTTACCTGTGGCTAAACACTTTTGTATCCCCGGTCATAGCATGATGGACATGAAATTACATTTATTAAAAGCTAACTTTAAGTCTCAGAGAGACAGAAAGGTTTGGGAATATAAACTCATGACAACCCTTGATACACACAGTGCAGGAATGAATGTGTCGCATGGATTTATGCCTTTTTACATCAATTAAGGAATTTGCTCTTCAGACCTTCTGGGGGCATCACAACACAATACCAGACCCCAATCAGAGGGCAATAAAACTTTCACACTCCTTATCTATGAACTGTTCCAATATTTATGTTCATCTCTATCTCCCATAATGACAGTACTGCTTCACGTCACTTGTCTTATCTATTGCATTGTTTCTGTGCTGTGTTGTGTATAAATATGGGATTCTTCAGATTTTGTATTAGTCTAGCCTGATGAAGAGACCTGAGTAGTCTCGAAAGCTTGCAATTTGTTACCATCTTTTCAGTTAGCCATTAAAAAAGTATCAACCACTGAGGACTCTCAATTCTAAATATTTTTAGATAGAACCTGGAAAGGGGAAAAACTGGTGAAAAATGCAGGATACAAGTCAAATAATGTCCAGAAGTAGTGTTATTCCTCATGTACATACACACCACAGCTTATGCTGAAAAGTTAATAAAAATGTAGGTAGACTTTAAGCGTACACGTTAATATTCTGTTATAACACGATTTTATATTTTTATTAAAAGTTCTTGCTTCCATTTTTATACACCGAGAAATTTTTTTCTTGCTCTTTTTCTTTTTCTTTTAACTAAATGATCAGATTAGATAGATGGAAAGAGGAATTTTATTAAAATGGTTGATTGAATAAACTGGAATGCACCTTTACAAAGGTTCCTTAAAGTAAATACATTAGTAGAGGGAACCTGTAATCTGCGTTTCTTTCCTCTGTTTATTGATTTTCTTTCCCTTATTTCATTTCCCTACCTCCAGTGGAGATTCATTGAAAATGATTCAGCCCAGTTTAGCATCTGTTTTCAGTCACTCTGGGACTTCTCCTTATGTTTTTCTCCCTTCCTCCTCAGCTTCTTCGCTCTTGTCAAGAATACTTAGCTCCCAGTGTCTGTCATGCACCTTGCTGATGTTTCCTGGGATGTGGCCTATGGCCAATGAATTTAACATGGATTTCAGGAAACCTTATTCTGAATGCAAGTTTTAATGTATTTGAAATGTATCTGGGAATAAACACTGCTAAACCCATGGCTGAAGAAACTAACCAAATAAGTCGAAATGCAAGTTTTCACAAAGCCAGCTGTCAATAAATGCACCACACCTCCAATAAAAGCTTTGATAAAACTGGTTTAACCACAACAATAAACCCTTTCTGTGTAAAAAATCTTGGAAAAAAAAGAACTTTTCAATTACATTTCATTTAAAAAAATACATTTTTTTTGTATTTTTGGCTAGCTAATACAGCTTTATCACTGGTCTTACTATTTGCTTCTAACCACAAACCAGCAGGCTTCTCCTACTATAGTCGAGCTGAAACCCTGCGGAGACCATACATATGCTGTCAGACCGGAGTAGGAGCATGAACAGTGTACCATTTAAATAAACCACTTATGACAGTGCAATGAGACATTCGGACCATAGTTCTATGCATCTGTTGGCCTTCAATAAGGTCAAAAACGTGCAGTGAACATTTCTTTAATATCTGTGTGATTCCTGGCTTGTTCAGTGCGTGCCTGTCATGATTCACTTTTGGATCTGTGGCAGATCTTGCTTTCCATATTAAAACCTTTTTCTTTTCAGGCCATGGGGGGTTAATGTCAGTCTTTTCCCCCAGTAGCCGCTGGTGTAATTACATTGTTGCTGACTTGTCTGGGGAAGGTGGTGACCACTCCCACCATCCTTTAAAAGGTCAGCTGACTGTTGGTGATATTTCTGCCTTTTGGAGACCAACCAAGCTGGAGTCAGAAGCTGGCTGCGCGCAGTGGTACTTCTGCTGTTTCCCTGATCTGGTGCCTTACTCTGCTGTGCGGTGCATTGCAGCAGAGAAAGCTAAGTTTTGTTGTTTTGCGTATTTGACCCCTAGGTGCCTGTCTTTCCTTCCTTTGGTTATTTTGGTGTAGTTCTCTTTATTTCCTGTCTCACCTCCTGGGGAGGGGGTTGGTGGTACAGCAGTTACAGCAGTTGGTTGGGTTCTGGGCCTCGGCTCAGGTGCAGGCTTTGCCAGAACTTAAGATATCTCTCCCTGACAGGTTTTCTGGAGGGAGAGATAAATTTCTGATTTTTCAGGAGGCCTGTAAATTATACTTCAGGCTCCGCCCCTGTTCTTCAGGAAGTGAGGAACAGCATGTGGGGATTATTGTCTCCCTTCTTAAGGGTGATCCCCAATCTTGGGCCATCTCCCTGCTGACAGATTCACCATCTTTATGGTCGGTGGATGGGTTTTTTGCGGCCCTGGTGTTGTTGTATGGAGATCCTAATGGCGTCTCTCTGGTAGAATCTCGACTCTGTAAAATCAAGCAGGGGGACCGGCTGGCTGAGGAGTACTGTTCAGAGTTCAGCAGATGGGCCACTGACACACAGTGGAATGAGACACACAGGGGAATGATCCTGCCCTTAGGAGTCATTTTGTGCAGGGCCTGTCCCCAAGGTTGCAGGAAACTCTGGTGCAGTACGGCGCCCCCAGGTCATTGGAGGCCGCCATGTCCCTTGCCATCCGGGTGGATAGACGCTTCAGGGAGAGGCATACACCAAAACTGCCCCCTGTTCTCCTTGCTAGGGAGAAGGACACAGCTGAGCAGTCGGACAAACCCATGCAGGTGGGAGCAGTTGGTTCCCAAACGGGGTTGCCGGCGGTTTGATGTGGTGTGGGGGACATGTTTTTACTGTGGGCAGACTGGTCATTTCATTGGGGTCTGCCCAGCTTGCGCCAAAATACCTGCACCATCCAAGAAGCCACATCCCCCTGGTCGTGTGGAGGGAGGTGACCAGGGAGTGTATATTTCCTCCATTTCTTCCCCTCAGTGTACCCTGTCAGCGAGAGTGGTGATTGGCGGGGTAACTAAGGGAATACCGGTGCTTGTGGACAGTGGAGCAGGAGTCAATTTGGTGGATGCTCACTTTGTCCGGACCCATGGCCTGATATGTAGGAAGCTAGCAAAACCACTAGGCGTCCAGACCATTGACTCTGTCCCACTCAGCCAGGGGAGTGTGACCCAGGTCGTGCATGATATACGCCTGCATATAGGGACTCGTCATGTTGAGTCCCTGTCATGCTACGTCTTGGAGGGTATGCCAATACCCATCGTTTTAGGCATCCCTTGGTTGAAAAAACACAACCCGGTCATAGATTGGCGTTCCAGGGAAGTAGTCAGCTGGGGTCAGTCGTGTGAGGGCTGCTGCCCGAGGGCTACTGTCTCTGCTGTCTTTCTGCAACCATCCGCTTCTTCTCCAGTGGGGGCAGCAGAGGTGCTGCTAAGGAGTAGGGGCAAGTCCCAACCCTCACCACTAGCCAACACTGAGAGTCAGAGCCCTCTTGGGAGGAGGGGTCAGGGGAGGGTGGTGGTTTCTTCTGGGAATTGTGTGAGTGTGGTGACACAGGGGGACGCCTCTGTTGTCAGTTCCTCAAAGAGTTCACCATCTTGTGGCAAACGTGTGTGTGGCAATAAACGTTCAGGTCCGGACATGTGTGTGAACGAGTATGTATGGGTATCCACCAAAAACATCCGGTGGAAGTGTGCTGCTGGAGTCTGGAGTTCTCGGGTGATCGGGCCATATCGGGTGAAGGCTGTTCTCAGTCCCGGGACTTACCAGCTGGAGTTGCCCCTAGTTATGCCCATATATAACTCATTCCCCAGGTCGGCGCTCTGGAGATTTGTGGCACCTCCAGAGTATACGTTATTGCCACTTCCATCAGTCCGCGTTTGCCATAAACCTGAGAGTCAGGTGACTGCTGGGGTGAACCCTGGTGGATTGAGGCATCCTCACTGTAGGTTGTTTTCAAATGAGGTGCGTTGTTGAGGGTCCAGAGGCCACACATTAAAAGGGTGGTACTGTCACGATCCACTTTTGGATCTGTGGCAGATCTTTCCATATTAAAACCTTTTTCCTTTCAGGCCATCGGGGGTTAATGTCAGTCTTTTCCCCCAGTGGCTGCTGGTGTAATTACATTGCTGCTGACTTATCTGGGGAAGGCGGTGACCACTCCCACCATCCTTTAAAAGGTCACCTGAGGTGTCAGCTGACTGTTGGTGATATTTCTGCCTTTTGGAGACCAACCAAGCTGGAGTCAGGAGCTGGCTGAGCGCAGTGGTACTTCTGCTGTTTCCCTGATCTGGTGCTTTACTCTGCTGTGCGATGCATTGCAGCAGAGAAAGCTAAGTTTTGTTGTTTTGCGTATTTGACCCCTAGGTCTTTCCTTCCTTTGGTTATTTTGGTGTAGTTCCCTTTATTCCCTGTCTCACCTCCTGGTGAGGGGGTTGGGGCTCAGGGCTAAACAGGAGACAGGGACAGGTTGGTGACTTGGGCCTCACTACCTTCAAGTATACCCCAAGTTAAGGAAAGACAGGGCCCTCCCTTTGCCTTAGGGGCAGTTCGGGGGCCCAGGTTCCTCGTCCCCTGTATTTCTATTACTGCCCCATGACAATGCCTCAGTGAGACCTTGTTGTTTTCTATAGCAGTCTGGCTGTGCAGTACACGCCAGAAGTCACTCAGAGTTAAAGGTATCAACCACATGAGGACTCTCAATTCCAAATATTTTTCAGAGTTACTGAAGGAGCGATCACTGCACATTCCACTCTTGGCCATAGTGTGTAGTAAAACCACAATGATACCTAAAGAAAAGGTCAGGCTGATCTTGAAACTTGTGCATTTTTTTTAAATAAATATTTTCCATTTTTCCAACATTACTGGAAAAGGAACCTAGGCTTGGTTTTACTTGATTAGCACTTATTGATCACTCCAATTTTTTCTTGTTATAGTGGAAGCTTATAAGAAATCTGTTTATTACATGGTGAAAATCTTCCAGTTACCTCATTATTTTCTAGTATCATGAAATAAAGAGTGCACCTAAATCAACTAAAGTTCTTTCTTGGTAAAGAAAATCTGTTGCACAACGTTTAGCCAAGTCAGGTACACTCAAGAAAGTGAAATCTCATTGTATAAATAAAATAAAATAGAAGAGAATGTAAATCCAGGGAGTTTATCTTACGCTTTAACAACTGCGTTTATGCATTAAAATCGCAGCCGTTAAGGGGTCTTATTCCGTCATTGCCATTTTAAAACGGGGATCGAGAATAAGGCTGTAGCGCCCCCTCGAGTCAGAAAATATCTGGGGGTTCAGTCACCTGGGGGGAACATGATAAGGGCTGGATTTTCTGGTCCCCTTATCACGTGATCGCCATTATTCAGTGAATAAAGGCGATCCCAAAAAAAAAACCCTGTGCCTGCTGCAACAATTAATTTTTTCTCTTGTGACATGATATACAGTACAGACCAAAAGTTTGGACACACCTCCTCATTTAAAGATTTTTCTGTATTTTCATGACTATGAAAATTGTACATTCACACTGAAGGCATCAAAATTATGAATTAACACATGTGGAATTATATACTTAACAAAAAAGTGTGTAACAACTGAAATTATGTCTTTATTCTAGGTTCTTCAAAGTAGCCACGTTTTGCTTTGATGACTGCTTTGCACACTCTTGGCATTCTCTTGATGAGCTTCAAGAGGTAGTCACCGGGAATGGTTTTCACTTCACAGGTGTGCCCTGTCAGGTTTAATAAGTGGGATTTCTGGCTTATGAATGGGGTTGGGACCATCAGTTGTGTTGTGCAGAAGTCTGGTGGATACACAGCTGATAGTCCTACTGAATAGACTGTTAGAATTTGTATTAATGCAAGAAAAAATCAGCTAAGTAAAGAAAAATGAGTGGCCATCATTACTTTAAGAAATAAAGGTAAGTCAGTCCGAAAAATTGTGAAAACTTTGAAAGAGTCCCCAAGTTCAGTTGCAAAAGCCATCAAGCGCTACAAAGAAACTGGCTCACATGAGGACCGCCTCAGGAAAGGAAGACCAAGAGTCACCTCTGCTTCTGAGGATAAGTTTATCCGAGTCACCAGCCTCATAAATTGCAGGTTTACAGCAGCTCAGATTAGAGACCAGGTCAATGCCACATAGAGTTCTAGCAGCAGACACATCTCAACAACAACTGTTAAGAGGAGTCTTTGTGCAGCAGGCCTTCATGGTAAAATAGCTGCTTGGAAACCACTGTTAAGGACAGGCAACAAACAGAATAGACTTGTTTGGGCTAAAGAACACAATGAATGGACACTAGACCAGTGGAAATCTGTGCTTTGGTCTGATGAGTCCAAATTTGAGATCTTTGGTTCCAACCACCATGTCTTTGTGCGACGCAGAAAAGGTGAACGGATGGACTCTACATGCCTGGTTCCCACCGTGAAGCATGGAGGAGGAGGTGTGATGGTGTGGGGGTGCTTTGCTGGTGACACTGTTGGGGATTTATTCAAAATTGAAGATATACTAAAGCAGCATGGCTACCACAGCATCTTGCAGTGGCATGCTATTCCATCCGATTTGCGTTTAGTTGGACCATCATTTATTTTTCAACAGGACAATGACCCCAAACACACCTGCCGGCTGTGTAAGGTCTATTTAACCAAGAAGCAGTGTGATGGGGTGCTACGCCAGATGACCTGGCCTGCACAGTCACCAGACCTGAACCCAATCGAGATGGTTTGGGGTGAGCTGGACCGCAGAGTGAAGGCAAAAGGGCCAACAAGTGCTAAGCATCTCTGGGAACTCCTTCAAGATTGTTGGAAGACCATTTCCATTGACTACCTCTTGAAGCTCATCAAGAGAATGCCAAGAGTGTGCAAAGCATTCATCAAAGCAAAAGGTGGCTACTTTAAGAACCTTGAATATAAGACATATTTTCAGTTGTTTCACACTTTTTTGTTAAGTATATAATTCCACATGTGTTAATTCATAGTTTTGATGCCTTCAGTGTGAATGTACAATTTTCATAGTCATGAAAATACAGAAAAATCTTTAATTGAGAAGGTGTGTCCAAACTTTTAGTCTGTACTGTACATGTCAGAAGAGAAAGAAATAAGGTGTACCGAGCCTCCCCTGTACCTCCAACTCTGTCCCCACACGTCATCTTCCTAGAAAAAAAATGGCGGGCGCATGCGCAGTGCGCCCGCAGAGATCTGCTGCCGGTACTTGGCAAAAATAGGGAATTTTTCGATCAGACACTATCATGGTGATCAAAAGAAAAAAATTAGTACATCAAATCCCCCTTTGTCACACCCTTAGATAAAAAATTATAAAATATATATTTTTTTTTTTCCATTCTTTATAGTTGGGTTTAGGGTTGGGGTTGATTATGGTTAGGGTTTTATTAGGGTTAGGGTTGGAGTTACGGTTGGAGTTAGGGTTGTATCACGGTTAAGGTTGGGATTTTTCAAAATTAAAAAAACAAAAAACATGACGGCTAGTGTTAAGCACAAGCGCTCGCTACTTGAGTTTGCATCGAGTATCACCAATCCCAGCATGTTTTGTTTGGGGTGTCTAACAACTGTGAAACATGTGGGGCGGGACTTAGACATGTCACTCAAGCACCTATGATACTCTGTGCATACCAGAGCACCCTAGGCAAACTGAAGTAGCGAGCACTTGCTCTTATCACTAATGACGACATATTCAATATGAAGACCTAATGTTATCAAATTCTGTGTTGTACCTGTGGGTTCAAAACACTCACTATACCCCTGAATAAAATACTTGAGAGGTGTGGTTTCCAAAATGGTGTCACTTGTGGGGGGGTTTCCATTTGTTAGGCACATCAGGGGCTTTCCAAATGCGACATGGTGTCTGCTCTCTATTGCAGCAAATTTTACGTTCAAAAAGTCAAATGGCGCTCTTTCCCTTCCGAGCCCTGCCGTGCGCACAAACAGTGGTTTTCCCCACATATGGGGTTTCAGGAGAAATTACACAACAAATTTTGGGGTCCATTTTCTCTTATTACCCTTGTGAAAATAAAAAATAAATTAAGTCTAAAGTACATTTTTTGTGAAAAAAAAGCTAAATATTAATTTTTTCCTTCCACATGTCTTCAGTTTTTGTGAAGCATCTGAAGGGTTAATAAGGATTAACAGTAATAATTATTGAATGTGGTTTTGAGCACCTTGAGGGGTGCAATTTTTAGAATGGTGTCACTTTTGGGCATTTTCTGCCATATAGACCCCTCAAAGTCACTTCAAATGTAATATGGTCCCTAACAAAAATGGTTTGTAAATTTTATTGGAAAAATGAGAAATTGATGGTCAACCTTTAACCCTTGTAACTTCAGCACATTAAAGTAGACATGTGGGAAATTTACATATTAACTATTTTGTGTGACATAGCTGTCTGGTTTAAGGGCATAAAAATTAAAAAAGTTTGAAAATTGCAAAATCTTCTCCAAACTTCTGTTTCTTTCACAAATAAATACAAGTCATATCGAACAAATTTTACCACTATCATGAAGTACAATATGTCACAAATTAATAATCTCTGAATCACTGAGATCCATTGGCATGCTCCAGAGTTATTACCACATAAAGTGACACTGGTCAGAAGTGTAAAATTTGACTTGGTCATTAAGGTCAAAATTGGTTTGGTGACTAAGGGGTTAAGATGTTATCACTCGTGATGTACTATTCTATCCATGTGACCTGGCACAATTTGACCATGGACAGAATCCAGTAGTACGTCTAAGCGATCTGCCACGCTCACGGGGGAGCGCGGCCAATTTCGGCCGGGTGTCAGCTGATTCTGACAGCAGACACTTGGCACTTTAAGCCCCAAACTACAGCGATCTAACTAGATCACAGCATTTGGGAGACGGCACAGGGGCTGGCAGCCCCTCTGCCTTTGGATCGGAGACCCCGCGGCGTAATGCGGGGTCCTGATCGTTGCCATGGTGAGCCGGATGTCGTAATGACGACATCCGGGTCACCAGAGCTAAGTAAACTTGCTGATTATGCGCAGTGCATGATCAGAAAGTCCTCCCTGTAACTGCACGCTGACAGCTTCTATAGCATGCAGATGCTGCTTCATCTGCATGCTATGGAAGAGATCAGCCTGCAAAAAATAATTTTCCAATAGTGGGACTAAGTAAAAAAAGTTAAAAATTTTTTTAAATTATTGTACAAATATTTAAAAAAAATCAATATATATTCTATCATAAATAAATATTTGAATGAAAAAAAACCCAAAACAATAAAAGTACGCATATTTGGTATAGCCGCGTCCGCAACGACCCGACCTATAAAACTGTCCCACTAGTTAACACCTTTAGTGAACACCATAAAAAAAACTAGGCAAAAAACAATGCTTTACTATCATACCGCCGAACAAAAAGTGGAATAACACGCATTCAAAAAAGACGGATATAAATAAACATGGTACCGCTGAAAGCGTCATCTTGTCCCGCAAAAAACAAGCTACCATACAGCTCCATCAGTGGAAAAATAAAAAAGTTATAGCTCTCAGAATAAAGTGATGCAAAAACAATTATTTTTTCTATAAAATAGTTTTTATTGTATAAAAGCACCAAAACATAAAAAATACAAATGAGGTATCACTGTAATCGTGCTGACCTGAAGAATAAGAGTGCCTTATCAATTTTACCACCCACGGAATGGAATAAACCCCCCCAAAAAAGAAATTCATGAATTGCAGGTTTTTGCTCATTCTGTCTCCCAAAAATCGGAATAAAAAGCGATCAAAAAATATCATGTGCCTGAAAATGGTACCAATAAAAATGTCAGCTCGCAAAAATCAAGACCTCACATTACTCTGTGGGTCAAAATATGGGAAAATCATATCTCTCAAAATGTGGTGATGCAAAAACAATTTTTTGCAATAAAAAGCGTCTTTTAGCGTGTGACAACTGCCAAACATAAAAACATTAGTTTTCAAACTGGATGGTGCCAAGATGCGACCGTCCACGCTGAGAACCACTGGTGAATGAGGTGCTCGGAACGCAGCGTCAGTAACCGGGGGTGATGTCATAGAGGTTACCTCCGTTCATTGGGAT
The DNA here is from genome assembly GCA_033576555.1 of Oophaga sylvatica. Classification (NCBI taxonomy): domain Eukaryota; kingdom Metazoa; phylum Chordata; class Amphibia; order Anura; family Dendrobatidae; genus Oophaga; species Oophaga sylvatica. Next base: position 387,731,883 of record JARQOD010000003.1, read on the forward strand.
CCGTTCCCAGCCAGGCTGAGAGGCGGTGAGATCCCCACTAGCACTGTGAGTGCTCACAATGCTAGTGGTGATCTGACTGAAGTCACCAGTTACATCCGGTCACTGGACTCTGTTCCCAGCCGGGCTGAGCTGCGGTAAGATCTAGGGTCACTTATAAAATTCACATATCAGGAAACAGTAGATTAGTTCCAAAAAGGGGGCACTTGTTGGGCATTGCCACTGTTTAGGCACATCAGGGGCTCTCCAAACGCGACATGACACCCGCAGACCATCCAATCAAAGTCTATATTCCAAAACGTCACTACTTCCCTTCCAAGCTCTGCCATGCGCCCAAACAGTAGTTTTCTCCCACATATGGGGAACCAGCGTACTCATGACAAATTCGATAACTTTTGGGGTCCAATTTCTCCTGTTACCCTTGAGAAAATAAAAAATTGGGGGCTAAAAAAATCATTTTTGTGGAAAAAAATGTTTTTTTTTCATGGCCGGGCATTTTAAACTTTAGTGAATCACTTGGGGGTTCAAAGTTCTCACCACACATCTAGATAAGTTTCTTGGGGGTCTAGTTTCCTAAATGGGGTCACTTGTGGGGGGGTTTCCACTGTTTAGGCACATCAGGGGCTCTCCAAACGCGACATGGCATCTGATCTCAATTCCAGCCAATTTTGGTTTGAAAAAGTCAAATGGTGCTCCTTCCCTTCCAAGCTCTGCCGTGCATCCAAACAGTTGTTCCCACCCCCCCCCCATATGAGGTATCAGCGTACTCAAGACAAATTGGACAACAACTTTTGGGGTCCAATTTCTCCTGTTACCCTTGGGAAAATTAATAATTGGGGACTAAAAGATCATGTTTGTGGAAAAAATATGATTTTTTATTTTCACGCCTGGGCGTTATAAACTTTAATGAAAATGGGGAAAAAAAATTAGGGGTGAAAAATCATTTTTGTGGAAAAAATTATTTTTTAATTTTATGGCTCTACGTTATAAACTTTTGTGAAGCCCTTGGGGGTTCAAAGTGCTCACCACACATCTAGATAAGTTCCTTGGGGGGCTCTTGTTTCCAAAATGGTGTCATTTGTGGGGGTTTCCACTGTTTAGGCACATCAGGGGCTCTCTAAACGACATGGCGTCTGGCTGGAATTGAGATCAATTTTGCATTGAAATGTCAAATGGCGCTCCTTCCTTTCCGAGCTCTGCCATGCGTCCAAACAGTGGTTTTCCCCACATATGGGGTATCAGCGTACTCAGGACAAATTGCACAATAACTTTTGTGGTCCAATTTCTCTTGTTACCCTTGGGAAAATAAAAAAAATTTGGATCTGAAGTAAATTTTTTGTGAAAAAAGTTAAATGTTCATTTTTTTTTAAACATTCCAGAAATTACTGTGAAGCACCAGAAGTGTTAATAAACTTCTTGAATGTGGTTTTGAGCACCTTGAGGGGTACATTTTTTAGAATGGTGTCACTTTTCTGTATTTTCTATCATATAGACCCCTCAAAGTGGCTTCAAATGTGATGTGGTCCCTAAAAAAAAAAATTATGTTGCAAAAATGAGAAATCACTGTTTAACTTTTAACCCTTATAACTTCCTAACAAAAAAATTTTGGTTCCAAAATTGTGCTGATGTAAAGTTGACATATGGAAAATGTTACTTATTAAGTATTTTGTGTGTCAAATCTGTGTGATTTAAGGGCATGGAAATTCAAAGTTGGAAAATTGCAAAATTTCCATTTATTTCACAAATAAACATAAGTTATATCAAAGAAATTTTACCACTATCATGAAGTACAATATGTCACGAGAAAATATTGTCAGAATCACTGGGATCCATGGAAGTGTTCCAGAGTTATTACCTCATAAATGGACAGTGGTCAGAATTGTAAAAATTGGCCCAGTCATTAAGATTCAAACCACCCTCGGGGGTAAAGAGGTTAAAAACAGAAAAGCCAGGTTGGACTATAGCAAAAAAAAGTCTAAAAAAAACTGCCAAGTACTAGTACAAGATTTTATAGAAAGATGACTCCTACATTAACTTGTACTGGAAGGATGGAAACAGAAAAGTATGGAGAAAGAAAGAGCTCATAATCCTAAGTACATTTTATCATCTGTATTCTGGCATGGGTATGTATGACAACAATGGAGCTCGGTTACTGGTGTGTTATTGCAGATACTGTGACTGCAGATAAAAGTAACAATATTAATTCATTAAATGCTTGTCCACTTGTGGACAACCTCTTATTCATTGCCCAAGAGTGCTGCCCAAAATAAATAAAATAAATAAAAACATCTATAAGTGCCGCCTGTACACACCGCATTACAGGTGTAAATTTTGTTCAGATTGGGAGGAATGCTGCAAAACTGTTAAAATAAAACTTCAAATTACTGTGTATTTGGATAAAGACTAAAATATACTACAAAAGTAATGGAATACTCAACAATGGTCAAGTCAGTCGCCTGATAGCAACTAGAGATGGTCAAACCCGAACATTAAAGTTCGGCGTTCATACCGAACACCTACTATTCAGGCATGGACGCAGAACACAGACATCACCAGGAAGTCAGTGTTACTGTTTGGGTTCGGCCCCCCGAACACCTGGTGTTTGTCGTGCTGTCATGTGCATGTACCTAGTAGCACCCCCTTTTGAAAGTATCACAGCTTGTAAATGCTTTTTGTTGCCAGACAAGAGTCTTTCAATTTTGTTTGAGGGATTTTCAGCCATTCTTCCTTGGAGAATTCTACAAGTTCTGTGAGATTTCTGGGTCGTCTTTCGTCCTCTGCTATTTTGAGGTCTAGCCACAGATTTTCAATGATGTTCAAATCAGGGGACATTGTAAAACATTCAGGTTGCGCCTTTTGATGTAGTCTATTGTGGATTTTGACGTGTGTTTAGGATCATTATCCATTTGTAAAAGCCATCCTCTTTTCAACTTCAGCATTTTTACAGATGGTGTTATGTTTGCATCAAGAATTTGTTGAAATTTCATTGAATCCATTCTTCTCTCTATCCGTGAAATGTTCCCTGTGCCATTGTCTGCAACACAACCTCAAAGCATGATTGCTTAATTGTAGGTGAGATGCTCTTTTTTATCAATAAATTTTATTGAAGACTAAATAACACAGTTTACAGCAGAATAATTTTACATGTTGTCATACAGTACATATGCAGAAATAGTGCCTATATAAACCAATTATTCATTCAATGACATTCAAATAACCACCATACAGTTCTCCCCTTCCCAACCCAGAACTAACATCCACCCTCTCAGCCGTCTCCCACAGTGTGCATTAGGCCGGGGTCACACTGGTGACAAAATCGGACGACTGCAATGCGATGAAATATCGCATTGCAGTCGGACCAATGTTAATCTATGGAACAGCTCCCACCATCAGATTTTTTGTGGTCCGTTTTATACGTGCTAGTGCAATCGCAGCATGCTGCGATTGTCACCGATTGTGGGTCGACTATCGCCAATGCAAGTCAATGGGTGCAATGAAAAATCTGATTACAAACGGACCGCACGTGTGACTTGCGATTAAATCTCACCGGTGTCCTTTAGAAAAGTCGGCAATTCATCCCCGGCTATACTGTAAAATCACACTGACAGCTTTAATAAAGAATGGAAAGAATACATATACACACATAGAATACACATATATATATACATGTCATTGAGACATATATATACATATATTTATAGTTGATGCAGTTCTACATAGTATAATAGCCGCTAATTCAATTGCCGGCTTTTGTGAAATTACAGACCCGACATGAAATGACACATGGTTTACATACATTTAACCATGTCATTTCATTTAGTTTGATATATGGTTTTCACTAACAATTACATGAGTGTATTCGTGGGCTTACAGCTGAGCAGGCAGCATTAGCAGCGCTGCTTGGCTGTAAGGCAGTTAACCCTTTGTGATGGATTACAGCGTGGGACCTGACAGAGCCGCGGATAGGTAAGAATATTGTTGTTTTATTATTTTTTCTTTATTACAGGAGAGCAAGGGCTTCGCATGGATTACCAGTTAAATAAAAGATGGTCAAAAAATGTGTGTTTATTTCATTAAAATTATTTATTATTAATGTGTGTGTGTGTTTTCTTATTTCCTTCAATAGGATTAATAATTGAGAGTTGTCTAATTGACAACTCTCAATTATTAATCTGGCTTAAAGTCACCTTTCAATAGCAAGGTGGCTTTAACCCATTATTAACCCATTCGCCACCGCTACAGGGCAATGGGAATAGACGGGCAAAGTGCCAGAAAGGGCGAATCTAATTATAGATTTGCCTTTTCTGAGGTGGCTGGGGGCAGATGTTAATAGCCAGGGGGGGCACAAAATAAATGCACCCTCCCTCGGCTATTATTATCTGCCCCCACTCGCTGGCTTTGTCTGTCTGGTTTAGAAAATAGCGCGGGAGCCCACGCATTTTTTTTCAACGAATTTACACCTTTAATTAACCCCTACATGTGTGAAATTTTGCACACATACAATCATGTAATTGTTAGTGAAAACCATATATCAAACTACATGAAATGACATGGTAACTGTATGTAAACCATGTGTCATTTCATGTCAGGTCTGTAATTTCACAAAAGCCAGCAATTGAATTAGCGGCTATTACACTATGTAGAACTGCATGAACTATAAATATATGTATATATATATATGTATCAATGACATATATATATATATATGTTTTCTATGTGTATATATCTATTGTTTATTTTGTGATTTTAAAACTATTCATTTGGATCCACTATATGTCGGTTTTGTTTGCTAGCCACCGACAAAATCTTGCAAGTCAGATGTCAATCTGATGTGTAACGAATGCTCAGATGCGACTAAATCGCATCATTCCCGGAAAATCGGATGACAGACGGATGACTGTTCATGACATTTTGCTGCGATAATCGACCGACTAAAACGGTCAGATTTTTTAGACGGTGTGTGTGACCCTGACCTTACAATAAAACCATACCCATACTGACATAGCTGTTAGTCTTAGACAATTAGTAAAGTACATCATCTTACTACTCAGACAGGTGATAATCATAATTTACAGGATTAGGAAATTAAATATGACATTTCTAGCCAACTCCCCCGAAACCACAGCTGCGCTCCTAATCCAGTCTCCCCATACTTTACCAAATTTTCCAACCTCCACCTTCTTGATATAAACCCTTTTTACCACTAGGATAGAGAGTTGAGAGCTTGGACCACTTATACACAGGGAGGTCTGGTTGTCAGCCAGTTTGTGGCTATGGATTTTCTAGTCTGGTAGAGTACCAAAAATATTGAGAAAAATGTGGTGTGCATCTTATAGTACGGATGTACCTGCACTGGCTGTGGCGAGGAGGTGGGGGAGCAGCAGCGGCGGAGCAGCAAGTCAAAGGAGGTTGGAGCCAGCGGCTGAGGCTAACTCCTGTGCCCGCCATTAAAGAGGAATCAATATTCACTGCATTCCATGCCCATGGGCGTGGAGGGCAGTGAATATTCATTTCTCTTTAATAGCAGCAAGCTGTTACCTGCAGCAGCTGGCTTCCTGCAGCTGTCGGGCGTTCACATGTGCCCGGTAATTAAGGCAATGAATATTCACTGCTCTCAACTCCCATAGGTGTGCAATGCAGTGAATATTCATTCCCTTTAGTAGCGAGCACACGTGAACGTCCGGAAGCTGCAGGAAACCGGCGGCTGCGGCTACTACTGAGCCAGCAATTAAAGTGCAATGAATACTCACTGCTCTCCATGCACAAAGTCTCGGGCATGAAGAGCAGTGACTATTCTGGCTGCTGTCCTCAGCTTGTAAACAGCGCATGACATCCCTGCCATGCGCTGCTTACAAGCATAAATCAACTGCTGGCATAGGAGAAAGACACTGTGTGGGAGCGCAGGAAGGTAAGTGTAAAATGGTTTATGTTTTTCTTTTTTTTTTTGATGGGGCCATGCATACCAGGATAAGGATGGGGTTAAGCATACCAGGATAGAGATGAGGGGGCCATGCATACAAAGATAGGGATGAGAGGGTCATGCATACCAGGATAGGGATGAGGGTACATGCATACCAGGATAGGGATGAGGAGGTCATGCATACCAGGATGGTGATGAGGGAGCCATGCATACCAGGATAGGGATGAAGGAGGCCATGCATACCAGGGTAGGGATGAGGGGGCCATGTATACCAGGATAGGGATAAGGAGGCCAAGCATGCCAGGATGGGGATGAGGGGACCATGCATACCAGGATAGGGATGAGAGGACCATATATACCAGGATAGAGGATATTAGTACCACATTTTTTGCTTCAATTTTTTTTTCTAATTTTCTCCTCTAAAACTAGGTGCATTTTATAGTTCGAAAAATATGATATTTTAGCAATAGATAACTGTACATAGGGAGATCCTCCCTTGTTAATCCTAACACACAGGTTTTCGTACTATATGTGGTTTGAATATTGAACACTTCTGCTATTAATCTACCACCACCCCCCAAAGCCCCACCAGTCTCGGGAACGTCCAAAACACGTGCATCATCAGGTCGACATTTTCTTCCCTGCAGCAGGGACAACAGACATCCATTTTTAGGACCATTCTATACAATACCTTTGGGGTCTTATAAACTCTATGATCAGTTGAGACCTTCTTTACATTGTGTTTATTGAAAGCAACCCAGGAGATTCCAGCACCTCTTCCCATTCCTCTGTAGAAATGTTACCCACATACTCCTCCCACTTACTCCGAAACCTGAGCCATAGTGTCACCCAAAATCTTTAGCAACATTAAGTTGCAAACCAGAGGGATGATTCCCTTTGTTGGATTTTGCCTATACTACGAATTCTAACAGCCCATTAAAGGATATATAAAGATCAGAGATGGCTTCCTGAGCCCATATTGAGCGTCTTAGTAGCAAGTATTTAAAGAATTCAATTTTAAGCAAATTAAACTCCTGTTTCAGCTGTTCGAACGGCTTGAGATGGTTATCAGAATATAGCTGATGCACATATTTCAATCCCTGATTCTTCCATTCTCCAAATCCCTCCAATCTCTGCAACTCCTTTAGATTAAAGTTATTGCAAATAGGCATGTACTTTGAGCAGTCAGTCATCCCAAACAGTCTTTTACATGTCCACCAAATGCTATGGATCAGTGACCGGGTAGAGTATACACTCGGACTATCTACAAATTTGGGCAAGATTCTTTTCCTGAAATTCTGTGCCCTTTCTCCTTCGCACATACCTTTGATTATTGTGGCCAAAGAGCTCTATTTTAACCTCATTTGTAGACAGGACTTGTTTCTAAAATGCCTCAGGCTTGTTTAGATGTTCTTTTGCATACTTCTGATGCTGAATTTTATAGTGAGGACGTAGGAGACGTTTTCTTCTAATGACTCTTCCATGAAGGTCATATTTGTGCAGGTGTCTCTGAACAGTAAACAGTGTACCACAACTCTAGAGTCTGCTAAATCTTTCTGAAGGACTTTTGCAGTCAAGTGTGGGTTCTGATTTGCCTCTTTAGCAATCGTATGAGAAGCTCTCACTGAAATTAAGTTTGGTCTTCCAGACCTTATGTTATGGACTGACCTGAGTTGGAATAGTGATATTGCAATTACTAGGGGGCAGCACCAGCAGGTAGCGTAGTCAGCAAATAGACAGAAGTCTGTACACAGAGCAGCTGTCATGACCCAGGACGGGGTTTGGTCTTTGTCCCGTCCTGGCCAGACTGGGGTTAATGGTTTCAGCCTCTCTCTGGCAGAAGGCGGCTATTTAGTTGCCAATTGACCTAGGTCTGCTGTCAGTTATACTCCTGCCCTCAGCTGAGTTAGTTGACCTCCTGTGTGCCTGTGCCTTGTGCCTGATCTTGTTGCTTGTTTGGTTTTGACCCGGTCCGTCTCTTCATTGTGAGTTTGTCTACTGTTTTGGTACTGTGTATTTGCCCGTTCTGGTTTTCTGATCCCTTGGCTACGTTCTGGTTATTCTCTGCCTGCTCCTCTTGTACTGCGTTGCTCCCTCTGTGTATGACCTAGCTATCCTGACTATCCGTTTTGTCTATGCCCCTTGGTAACTCTGTCCCGTAGTTACCCTTCTAGGAGTTTTCCTTCTGCTCATAGCTCTCTGGAGCTTAGGCCACGCCCATCAGCAGTCACGTGCTTAAGGTCCTCTGGCCTGAAGCATTCTCTGTCTGTCACTGCTTTCTCTGAGAGACCTGTGGCCGGCGCCGCCCCTTGGCAGTCACGTGCTTAGGGTCCTGTTAGTCTGAAGCACGCATCTTCACCGCTACTGCCCCGCTCCACAGGTATCTTTGAGTGCAGTCTGTCTTATTCAGGACACGCGCACTGGCTCAGTGAGCAAGTGCAGTGCTGTGTTCGTGATAGCAGCAGTATAGTTCTGACTGGTCACGGTGGGATGACTTTTACGTTTTTGTATTTTTTAATCAAAACAGTGTCAGCTAGTACCCCAGGTTATTTATACGTATGTACTATAATTTCCTTACTGCAGTGTATTTGCTCATTTTGTATTTATTCTAGAATATGTTTGATAATGGCCACAGTGTGAATGTGAATGTATACCAACATGTGCTCCTGCTGATTTGTTTGGTTTTGCTATAGAAAGGATATCAGCAAATTGCATGACTACATGATTTTTTTTCATTATATACATACTATGTGAGCCTTAGTCTCACATTTATTTTTTATTATTCAGTGTTTCATCTGTATTTGCAAGTGTGGCTTCAAAACACCTAGAAGAGATATGAATCTTATCATTACACTTTTTCTTTCCGTACGTTCTACTTCCGAATTTGTCTTAAAAATACTGACCAAAAACTGCAAGAAAAAATGTAAATAATGTGTATGGGCGCATCCTTTCTCTCCCATAACAGGGAAGAAAAACATCCAGTCTGCTGGATTTCCAAAGGACAATACTTTTTTCCCCCAAGATAAGCTGCTGTCAGATGAGACTGGCAGCGGGTGTTTCATAGAAAACACATGAGGGCTCAGACAAGCCAAGCATACCGATGTATAGGGGACTTGGGGGATACAGTTGTCAGCTAAACAACAATTCATCTAAAAGCAATCTGATGTATATGGGGGTCATAATCCACATTTCACATTTCATTAACAGATAAGAATTCTACCCACTATCACACACAAACTATGGATATACTAACAAAACTGGAGCCAATACAGAATATATGAACATATATTTTTAAAAACATGTTTTCCTTTTTATTTGCATTACAACCACCAATATGGTTTGCTGTGCAAGCCCTAACTAAAAGCAGAAAATATAGCTAAGTACTGTTCTAATGGATATGGTTGCAAATGAAACCATAATAGAAGCAGCTAAGAATCTATGTAGATGCGTGGAGAGAATGCACCAACACTGATGTTTCTTCTCCATTTGCCTGCACTTTGATGCTCACATTTAGCATCCCATTATGATAAAACTTCCTCATCTATACAGGAGAATGTATTTCCCGTATAACCAGCAGTGACAAGTTATTATACACACAGTATATGTTTGTATAGAAATATGCTGAGCAGTGTTGATTCCTTCTCATCACAGCATTGGTTCGTGGATGCTCTAATTTCTTCGATCAGCAAAGTATGGCCTGTACCAGTGTACTGGATATAAGCACTGACTTATATTGCACCTCTCAAAAATTCTGATCTTGCATGGTTTCATGAGTTTTATCACATTAGACCCAAATTAAATTTAAATTGAAACTATTTACTAAAAGTCCTAAATTGCTTGTTGTGGCATGATCTACTATAAGGGTAAGGCTAGGCGGGACAGCAATGACTTGACAATGAAACCCAGGGCAATTTGCTACAGATTTTTCTGGTGGATTTCATTATGGAATCTGGTTTGGATTTGAGCCAGAACTGTTCATGGCAAAGTCTACCCTTATAAGCTTTACTTAACTTTGCTTGCCATAAACAATACCAAGTAAATACCACAATTCTTAAATGTGCAGGTGAATGCCCCGTAATTGCAATGCAAAACCAAGCAAACACAAATGCAGCAGCCAGTATGAGTCCAGTGGGTGGTCCTATCAGTTATCAACAGTCCTCCGTGTAGGACTAAATATACAGGTTATTTGTAAATTACATCACTGCTACATTTACTACACTTGCTAAAATGAAGATCTTAGAGTTGGACATAATTATATGTATACATACTGTATAAGTGTAAAGCAGCACGGAGTGAAAGCCGCGGGCAAGGCACTTGTCTTCTTCAGAGCCTGGGCATGTTACATGAAATTGTGGGTCCTGGCTGGATGTGTAGACTTATACTGGGAGGGCCTTATGCCCATGCAGGCCAAATGTAGCTGCTGTTGTGGGCATGCCAGGGCCAAGTGTTCCACACTTCAATAAGGGAGACCACTATTCAAAAATAAACTCTTTACTGAACCCTTTACTAATCCCCATGTCTCAGTCCTGCTAAGGCCCGTTACCTTCTACATTACAAGATCTAGGTTTCGTAGCTAGGTGTCCTCTCCTAGGACCCATCTCCAGAAGGCCACTCTGTCTCGTCAGTTACTTTTCTTCAGGATCACAGGATCCTTCACTTGTAGTCTCCTCTCACTCAGGGTTACCCTTTCATGCAGTTCTGCTCACGTCATACTCTACATCCTATCTGATAAGAACCAGTTGCTCTCCCGAACACTAACCTCACCCTTGTGGGCTAGTCTTAAACATTAACACCATCTTACCCTATTGTTACTACCTATACTAGAACCTACCAATATGTACCTTACACTATGCATTAAATTACCTTACATTATCACATCCTACTGTAACACTGGAGGGTGAATGTAACGCTAGTGGATGTGAACCCACTGCGCCACGGACCGGGAGGGGCATTTACTAAGCGACTGCCTGGTTTTTGCTAGATCCTCTAGTGGTAAAGATAGGCTTGCTCAAAGGTAGTCTCCAGGTAACACTTCAGGGCTGTCCCCAGGACTGCAGCAGCTGACAGAAGGGTCAGACAGTCCAAGGTTAGGGCAGGCAGCATAGGTTCAGAACGCATAGCCGAGGTCAAGAATGAAGAGATCAGACAGGACATATACACAAGCCGGGTAAATAATGGGAAGAAAAACACACAAGGACAAACTGAACGCTAACAGAGCAAACTCACGTTCGGGCCAGGAGTGGTGAAAAAAACTGCCAGCTATAGAGCCTGCTGACATAGGATAGGCCAGGGAATCTAGTCTCTGCAGGGTTAAATTCCTGCCAAGACCTGCCACTCCTCCCTATGGCAAAACGGAAACCACCATAAGATGCAGCAGTGCTACAGGAGGCAAAACTCTGGGATCCACATGGTGACCATGGTGAGTAGGGCGGTGCTGAGAAGGCATACACGTTACCGCCATGACACCGACATATTAACCATATTTATCACACGCTATACACAATACATTACATGATACAGTATTTACAAAAGATGCATGACACATTACACACAAAGTGATTGGTGTCTTCAGGTATAGGAATGGGATAGGACAGTCCACCACTCTTATATATACACACACAGGCTCGGACTGACCCATAGGGGAACAGGGGGGCCCCTGTGCAAATCAGGGCCCCCAACCATACTGTATGGGAAGTACTTGTCATAATTCACTTGATTCACTCTGTTCAGAAAAAAAGCAGTATATCATAATTTATTATTCAAACTACCCAGTTATTATATAGAGATAAAGGTACATTTGTGAACCAGGGTCGTATAATATTTGTATACAGGTGAAAAGTGGGCCCCCAAAGTCAATGTTACTGGTGGGCCCTTGGCACCCCAGTCTGGCACTGTACACACAAATATAAGGCTACTTTCACACATCAGGCTTTTTGAATCAGGCATGATCCGTCTCATGCCTGATAGGACGGATCCGGCGCTGATTTAAAAAAACTGATGGAACTGATCAGGTTTTTCGCCTGATCCGGCCTGACCTTTTGAAGAGAGAGAGAGAGAGAGAGAGAGAGAGAGAGAGAGAGAGAGAGAGAGAGGAGAGAGAGAGAGAGAGAGAGGGAGAGAGAGAGAGAGAGAGAGAGAGAGAGAGAGAGGCTCCATAGGTTTGCATTGTTTCCGGCCGCCTGAAGTGCTGATTAAGGCACTGTCAGGTGCCTCCGGAAAAAAAAAAAACCTTACAAAAACCGTCTTGTCCGGCCGCCGGAATGTACAATTCCGACGGATCCGGCCAAAAACGGATGCAACGCAGTGACATCAGGCGCGATCCGGCGCTAATGTAAGTCAATGCTAAAAAAAACGCATCCGGTACCGGATCCGTTTTTTTAGAAACACGCCGGATCGCGCCTGATTCAAAAAGCCTGATGTGTGAAAGAGGCCTAATGTACACATTAATAAATGTGTAAAAAATCTGTAACATCTACCTAAGGGTCTGGTAACACTTACTAACTGACGATATGACTGCTGGTCGGTAAACTTTTACCGATCTATGCCTGTTTCCACACCCAGACCAAAGTAAACACTGCATACTGAGCGATCTATATAGATCATAGGCTGCCATTGTTCTCGGCAATGCTATTCCGGCTTACAGAAGTATAACATATCTAAATTGTAAACCATCAGTTCTTATACAGATCAGTGATAATGCAGAATTGCTACTTCACAGGAATAAAGGGTATGCCACACTAAACAATATCGCTAACGGGATCGCTAAAAAACGTCACTATTTAGCGATCCCGTTAGCGATATTGTTCAGTGCGGCAGCTTCCAGCGACGAGCTTCCTGCTGTGATCTCGCTCGTCGCTGGAATCGTTCCGGACCCTATTTCATCGCTGGCGCTCCCGCTGGGTAAGTATATATCGCTAGTGTGGCACCTTTTCTTAGCGATTTAGCGGTACTTTTGTAAGAAGATCGCTAACGGCGATAGCGTCGTTAACTATATCGCTAAATGTGGCCGCATTTAGCGATATAGAAACAATCCCGCTAGCGATCTCATTAGTATGCAACGCTAACGAGATCGCTAGCGGGATTGCTTAGTGTGGCAGTACCTTTAGGGAAAGGAAAGATCGAGATCAGTTTTTGTGGATGATGGTGCAATCAGACCAGCTATATGTGGTTTCCCCTAGAAGCTTGAGTTTTGATGAGCTGAAATATTGAGGCACTAAATACGCCTTAAAATTGTAGACGTGTGGTAATATTTCGAGGTTTGTTGAAAATATCTGATTAGAAAAGTGAAAGTGAAGTTTTGAACGGTTATTAATAAATTTATACAGAAATCTTTTTAACTATTTAGTTCAAATAATTCCAAAAGCCCATCTGGTTAAGGTTATTTTAGAAACTTTAAAAATGGACACATTGAACATTTATGTGTATGTACGGCTGATAGCAATCGGGAATATCATTTTGTGACTATAGTAAGAAGGGGGATTCCTTAAAAAAAAAGTAATTAACATACATTACTTTTCAGAGTAGGGCAGCATTAATTTGTAAGCTGTGCTATCAAATCTTTCAGTCTGCATGAGCAATTTAACACAGCAAATAACGAAGTACATTTAATATGTGTATTTAAGCAATTGATTAGTCAGGAGATATCTTCAGCAGTCAAATCATTCCACAAAGTGCAGTGTCAGAGCGTCGCCTCTTCTAACCTATCCACAATATACAGAAGCCATAGAAATCATTTATTCATGAAATGTATATATGATTCCTGCCATTATAGCACCAAATAATTGTATACAGAATGGTATGTACCCACCAAAGTGCCTGTATATACTCGTGTATAAGCCAACCCGAGTATAAGCAGAGACACCTAATTTTGCCACGAAAAACTGGAAAAACTTTTTGACTTGAGTATAAGCCGGGTATGCATTGTTCCCTCATCCCCATCCTTATCTGCATGGCTCCTCATTTCCATCCTTGTCTGCATGGCTCCTCATTCCCATCCTTGTCTGCATGGCTCCTTATCCCTATCCTTGTATGCATGGTTCCTCATCCCTGTCCTGGTATGCATGGCCCCATGAGAAAAGCATGAAAAAAAATATCCTACTTACATCCTACTTACTTATCTTGTTCCAGTGCCGGCAGCTCCTGAGGCTGGACAATTACATGTCCCCTCTCATTAAGGGAATGAATATTCACTCCATGCCTATGGTAGTGGAGAGAGGTGAATATTCATTACCTTAATGAGCAGGGACACGTGATCGGCCGGCTGCAGGAGTTGCTGGAAACCGGCGGCTGTGGCTGTAACTGTGTGCGCTATAAGAGAAATGAATATTCATTGCCAGTGCAGTGAATATTCATTTCTCTTTAGCAGCTGGCACAGTTACAGCCGCTGACTCCTGCCTCCTATGACCCGCTGCTCCGCCGCTCCCCTTCCCTGCTGTCTTCTGTTACAATAACTCATGTATAAGCCAAGGGGGGGCGTTTTCAGCACAAAAAAATGTGCTGAAAACTCGGCTTATACACGAGAATGTACGGTAAGTGATTTTCAGGGTACTCTCTCCGTCCATACAGAAAATGTGTACGTTCATTTCGAATTACATTGTAAACCAGAGGTGTATCTAGGTTTTCTGGCACCCGAGGCAAGAATTCAGTTTGACCACCCACAAAGCACATACGCGATTTACACACTTTAGTCATGTACTGACGACCTGCTCGTCCTAATTCAATGTTCAACTGAGAGAAGCAGGAAGAGAAGCTCGTTGTCACGTGACCTTAAGTATGAAAATTGCATATGAGTGAAGTGGCCATGTGATGACTTCTGGAACCAGCAAGCAGAGCAGGATCCTGACAGTGAGTATATTACACGCTGTTAATAATAATCTTTATTTTTATATAGCGCTAACATATTCCGCAGCGCTTTTACAGTTTGCACACATTATCGTCGCTGTCCCCGAAGGGGATCACAATCTAGATTCCCTATCTGTATGTTTTTGGAATGTGGGAGGAAACCGGAGTACCCGGAGAAAACCAACACAAACACGGGGAGAACATACAAACTCCTTGCAGATGTTGTTCTTGGTGGAATTTGAACCTAGGACTCCAGCGCTGCAAGGCTGTAGTGCTATCCACTGAGCCACCATGCTCAGTGAATAGGCTACAGGGCTTCGTTTTATAATTAAAGGGTGTGTCCAGGTTTGAGATGAAAGTCTGCAGTCACTAAAGGTGGCTGCTGGCTTGTGAATTCTCAAAGCACATGCACTGCACACTTTAACCCCTTAACCCCCTGAGCTTTTTTCGGGTTTGCTTTTCTGTTTTTCGCTCCCCTTCTTTCCAGAGCCATAACTTTTTTATTTTTCCATCAATATGGCCATGTGAGGGCTTATTTTTTGCGGGACTAGTTGTACTAGTTGTACTAGTTGTACTTTTGAACGACACCATTGGTTTTACCATGTAGTGTACTCGAAAACGGAAAAAAATTCCAAGTGCGGTGACATTGCAACAAAAGTGCAATCTCACACTTGTTTTTTGTTTGGATTTTTTGCTAGGTTCACTAAATGCTAAAACTGACCTGCCATTATTATTCTCCAGGTCATTACGAGTTCATAGACACCAAACATGTCTAGGTTCTCTTTTATCTAAGTGGTGAAAAAAAATTCCAAAGTTTCCTAAAAATAGAAAAAAAAATTGCGCCATTTTCCGAGACCCGTAGCGTCTACATTTTTCGTGCTCTCGAGTTGGGTGAGGGCTCATTTTTTGCGTGCCGAGCTGACGTTTTTAAGGATGCCAGTTATGTGCAGATCTGTTCTTTTAATCCCCTGTTATTGCATTTTGATTTTTTTCTCGCTATGCCGTTTAGCGATCGGGTTAATCCTTTTTCTTTTATTGATAGATCGGGCGATTCTGAACGCGGCGATACCAAATATGTGTATGTGTGATTTTTTTTTATTGTTTTATTTAGATTAGGGCGAAAGGGGGGTGATTTGAACTTTTAGGGTTTTTTTTATTTTTTTTTAAATTTTAAACTCTTTTTTCTTTTACTTTTGGCATGCTTCATTAGCCTCCAATATCTATTAACATGCATTAGATCCAGTATAACAGAAAGTAATGCCCTTATCTATAAGTCAATCCCTCCTATAAAAGTCTTCTGTAGCGCCGACGTCCCTGCCCTCTGCCAGGCAGGGACGCTGTTCCCCTGCAACAGCATCCTCTGCCAGGCAGGGACGTCGCCCCCCTTACCCGCACTCAGCATCCTCCTTCCGTCCTGCTGGGGCCGCGCGCTCCTTCCCTGCTTCTGGACTTAGGGCGCGCGCCCGCGCGCTCCCCCGCTCTTAAAGGGGCCGCGCGCATTTTTCAAAAAAAGGTCCCCGGCCAATGCCGGAGGACTCCACCCTATATAAAGTACTTCCTCCTTAATGGAGGTGCCCGAGCAATGTTGTTGTTGCACTGTTTTTACTCTGCTTCAGCCCTCAGGTGCCGTTACCAGTTACCTGCCTGTTTCCTGCCCGTTTGCTGTCCGTACCTGTCCGCAAGCCTACTTGGAGGTTCGGCCGTCACATGTGGTGACCATCAGCTATTCCAGAGACTCTCGCCGGCTCACTTGGGAGCGCTCATCTGCCATCTGACTGCAGCCCTACCCGGAGGTCCGGACGTCACATGCAGTGACCCTCGGCTAATCCAGAGACTCTCGCCTGCTCACTTGGGGCGCTCATCTGCCATCTGACTGCAGCCCTACCCGGAGGTTCGGACGTCACATGCGGTGATCCTCGGCTATTCCAGAGACTCTCGCCTGCTCACTTGGGAGCATTCATCTGCCACCGTCCTGCTAGCCTACCGGGAGGCTCCACCATCTCAGGTCGTATATACCTGCCTGTCTTTCCAGAGACTGCCCCGGTCACTTGCCGTGACTCCCTGCCTACTTATCCAGAGACTGCCCCGGTCACTTGCCGTGACTCCCTGCCTACTTATCCAGAGACTGCCCCGGTCACTTGCCGTGACTCTCTGCCTACCTATCCAGAGACTGCCCCGGTCACTTGCCGTGACTCCCTGCCTACCTTTCCAGAGACTGCCCCGGTCACTTGCCGTGACTCCCTGCCTACTTATCCAGAGACTGCCTCGGTCACTTGCCGTGACTCCCTGCCCGTTTATCCAGAGACTGCCCCGGTCACTTGCCGTGACTACCTGTCCGTTTATCCAGAGACTGCCCCGGTCACTTGCCGTGACTACCTGTCCGTATATCAGAGACTGCCCCGCTCACTTGCCGTGACCCCTTCCCGTCTGTCCAGAGACTGTCCCTGTCACTTGCCGTGACTTCCTATCCGTCTCCCCGGGCGCCACCCACTCCTTTACAAGGAAAGCCTTCTTGTATAATAAAGCTCAGAGGTTCCGCCCACCAGACCCGTTACAGTTTGCTCGGGCCATGGAACCCGGTGGCACCCAAACCCCTTCGCTCTCGGACCTATGTCATGAACTATCTCGTCAGAGGTCTCAACAGGAGTCCATCCTGGGTCACTTACGGAATGTTAATTCCCGCCTGGACACCTTGACTACTTCACCAACAACCACCGCGGGCGCCATGACTCGCAATCCGGCAGTCCCGCTGCTTACCAGTTCCGTGGTTTCCATTCCTGGACCTCGACTCTCAGCTCCTCCTCGGTTTGGAGGCGATCCAGCTCTGGCTCGGGGTTTCATTAACCAGTGTACCCTGCATTTTGAACTCCTAGCACACCAGTTTAACTCCGACCGGGCCAAAATTGCCTTCATCATGTCCCATCTCACCGGAGAGGCTCTGGCCTGGCTTAATCCTCTATGGGAGAGGGAGGATCCTCTGGTGTCTGACCTGCCCGCTTTCCTCTCGGCCTTCCGGAAGGTATTTGACGAACCCGGACGGAAGACCTCCTCTGCATCATCTCTGCTGCGTCTCCGTCAGGAAAGTCTCACCGTCGGTCAATATGCCATACGGTTCCGTACCCTTGCCTCAGAGCTGGCTTGGGACAATGACGCTTTGATATCGGTTTTCTGGGAGGGTCTGTCCGGCCGTATTAAAGACGAACTTGCCGGTCGGGACATTCCAACCTCTCTCGATGACCTAATAACTCTTGCCAATCGAATTGATCTACGGTTCCAGGAGCGTGCCAAAGAGGTCACCCGTGAGAGAAGGTTTCCTCGTCTAGCACCTTCTTTTCAGAGACCTATAACTCCTTCCGTTTCTCCCCAGATGCACAATGCTGAGCCTATGCAGGTTGACCAGACCAAGATGGTCAAAGCCCGTCAGGACTTACGCCGGGCTGAGGGGAGTTGCTTCTACTGTGGCAGTAAGGAGCACCGGATCCGTACCTGTCCGGAGAGGTCGGGAAACGCCTGTGTCTAGGTTCGCTCGGAGAGGTCAACCTAGACAAGAATAAATCCTCTTCATCCCTGCTGCTGTCAGTCTCAATTCTTCTCGGTGAGAACCGTTATTTCGAATTAGCCCAACTTGATTCTGGAGCAGCCGGGAATCTTGTTTCACAGGCTCTAGTGGAAAAATATCACATTCCTACCAGACCTCTGGTCGAACCAGTATCTGTTGCTGCTGTGGATGGGGGTCTCCTACCACGTCCCATCCAACTTATCACTGAAGCTATAACCCTGCAGGTGGGAATGCTGCATTCGGAGAGTATCTCGTTTCATGTTCTGCCTGGACTCTCTCACGCTTTCTTACTAGGTCTGCCTTGGCTCCAAAAGCATGCACCCGTGCTCGACTGGCAGACTGGAGAGATCCTTCGCTGGGGACAGGACTGTCATAAAACGTGTTTGGTTCCTGTTCATCCCGTCCGTCCTTCTCCTACACCAGCTAATCTACCAGGGCTCCCGATTCCATATTGGTCATTCGCTGATGTCTTTAATAAAAAGGAAGCTGAGACATTACCTCCTCACAGACCGTATGATTGCCCGATCGATCTACTACCCGGTACTATGCCTCCCCGTGGGCGTATTTACCCATTGTCTGCTGCTGAGACTAGGTCGATGTCCGAATATATCGAGGAGAATTTGGCCAAGGGATTCATCCGGAAATCTACCTCCCCAGCGGGAGCAGGTTTCTTCTTCGTCAAAAAGAAAGACGGCTCTCTCCGTCCCTGTATTGACTACAGAGGCCTAAACTTGATCACAGTGAAGAATAAGTACCCTCTTCCGCTCATTCCAGAATTGTTTGATCGTCTGAGGGGGGCTAGAATCTTCACCAAACTGGATCTTCGTGGAGCATATAACCTAGTCCGTATCCGTCAGGGAGATGAATGGAAGACGGCATTCAACACCCGAGACGGCCACTACGAGTATTTGGTGATGCCCTTTGGTCTCTGTAATGCTCCAGCAGTCTTTCAAGAGTTGGTCAATGACATATTCCGAGACCTTCTCTACTCCTGCGTTGTGGTGTACCTAGACGACATCTTGGTCTTCTCTCCTGATCTCCAGTCTCACCGGAGGGATGTTCGTCAGGTTCTGCTCAGGCTCAGGCAGAATCACCTCTTCGCCAAATACGAGAAGTGCCTCTTTGAGCAGACCTCGCTTCCGTTTTTGGGCTACATCATTTCTCAGACAGGCCTACGAATGGATCCGGAGAAACTATCTGCCATCGAGAAATGGCCCCGACCGGAGGGGTTGAAGGCCATTCAGCGGTTCCTGGGATTCGCCAATTATTACCGCCTCTTCATACCGCACTTCTCTTCCCGGACTGCTCCAATCTCCGCGCTCACCCGCAAGGATGCTAACCCCAAACAGTGGACGCCCGAAGCAGAAGAGGCCTTTCTGTCCTTAAAACAGGCCTTCTCTTCCGCTCCAGTGCTGCATCGCCCGGATGGCAACAAGCAGTTCTTCCTGGAGGTGGACGCTTCCTCTTCTGGAGCCGGGGCGGTACTTACTCAAAAATCTTCATCCGGGAGGATGGTATCTTGCGGCTTCTTCTCCAAACTCTTCTCCTCTTCTGAGCGCAATTACTCCATAGGAGACCGAGAGTTATTGGCCATCAAGCTGGCATTAGAGGAGTGGCGTTACCTACTCGAGGGGGCTCTTCATCCGGTAATCATTTACACTGACCACAAGAATCTGGCTTACCTCCAGCATGCCCAGAGGCTTAACCCTCGCCAAGCCCGGTGGTCCTTGTTTTTTGCCCGCTTCGATTTTTTATTACACTTTCGCCCAGCCGACAAGAACATCAAGGCGGATGCCTTGTCTCGGTCTTTCCTGGTGTCGGATCTCGAGGAGGAACCTAAACATATCATCGATCCCACCAGAGTGATGCAGGTGGCTCCCGTGAGTCTAAAGGTACTGCCACACTAAGCTATCCCGCTAGCGATCTCGTTAGCGTTGCATACTAATGAGATCGCTAGCGGGATTGTTTCTATATCGCTAAATGCGGCCACATTTAGCGATATAGTTAACGACGCTATCGCCGTTAGCGATCTTCTTAACGACTTTAGCGGTACAAAAGTACCGCTAAATCGCTAAGAAAAGGTGCCACACAGCGATTAGATACTTACCCAGCGGGAGCGCCAGCGATGAAATAGGGTCCGGAACGATTCCAGCGACGAGCGAGATCACAGCAGGAAGCTCGTCGCTGGAAGCTGCCGCACTGAACAATATCGCTAACGGGATCGCTAAATAGTGACGTTTTTTAGCGATCCCGTTAGCGATATTGTTTAGTGTGGCATACCCTTAAATCGTCTTCCTCCTGGTAAGACGTTCGTTTCGGAACCTGATCGGGAGAGGATCCTACACTGGGGTCATTCGTCTAAACTAGGTGGCCACGCTGGTCAGAAAAAGACCCTCCAGCTCATTACCCGGCATTACTGGTGGCCTACCTTGCACAAGGATGTAATAGACTTTGTTTCTGCCTGTGCCTCCTGTGCCCGCAACAAAGTTCCGAGACACCTGCCTGCCGGCCGTCTTCTCCCGCTTCCTGTACCCGCTGCCCCCTGGCAGCATATAGCCATGGACTTCATAACGGATCTGCCCGTCTCTGCCGGTTGTACGGTCATTTGGGTGGTCGTTGACCAATTTTCCAAGATGGCTCACTTCATTCCCCTGCCAGGGCTTCCGTCAGCACCCAAGCTGGCTAAAGACTTTATCCGCCACATCTTCCGTCTTCATGGTCTGCCTCGTCACATTGTGTCGGATCGTGGGGTGCAGTTCACCTCACGTTTCTGGAGGGCCACTTGTAAGTTGCTAGACGTCACCTGGATTTCTCCTCCGCTTACCACCCGCAGTCCAATGGACAAGTCGAGCGAATCAATCAGAATCTGACCAGTTATCTCCGGCACTTCGTTAATGCCCACCATTCTGACTGGGTGGATCTCCTGCCTTGGGCCGAATTCTCTTACAACAATCACGAGAGCGAATCTTCCTCCAAATCTCCGTTTTTTGTAGTCTTCGGTCAACACCCTCGGATGCCCACCATTCTGACTGGGTGGATCTCCTGCCTTGGGCCAAATTCTCTTACAACAATCACGAGAGCGAATCTTCCTCCAAATCTCAGTTTTTTGTAGTCTTCGGTCAACACCCTCGGATCCCTGTTCCTGTCTCTATCTCTGTGGACAATCCAGCGGCAGAATCTTTGATTAAGGAATTTTCCTCCATATGGGAGAGTACCCGGTCCGCACTCATTCTGTCTTCCGAGCGCATGAAAAGACATGCTGACAAAAAACGTCTGGATCCTCCTCAATTCCGTCCTGGGGATAAGGTCTGGCTCTCGTCCAAGTATGTCCGGCTCAAGATTCCTTCCTACAAGTTAGGTCCTCGGTTCATCGGTCCTTTTGAGATCATCAGTCAGATCAACCCAGTGTCCTATAAATTGAAACTCCCGGCCAATTTGGGGATTCCCAACTACTTCCATGTATCTCTCCTCAAACCGGTGGTACTTAACTCTTTTGTCAAGTCTACAGGTACACCTCCTGCTCCAGTGTCTGCTGAAGATGAATTTGAGGTAGAGAACATTCTGGCCACAAAAAGGGTAGGAAGAAAGACCTATTTTCTGGTGGATTGGAAGGGGTTTGGTCCTGAGGAGAGAACCTGGGAGCCTCGGGAGACCATCCATGCCCCTCTCATCCTAGCTAAATTTCTTTCTGGCCTAAAGAGGGGGGGGCCTAGAGGGGGGGGTACTGTAGCGCCGACGTCCCTGCCCTCTGCCAGGCAGGGACGCTGTTCCCCTGCAACAGCGTCCTCTGCCAGGCAGGGACGTCGCCCCCCTTACCCGCACTCAGCGTCCTCCTTCCGTCCTGCTGGGGCCGCGCGCTCCTTCCCTGCTTCTGGACTTAGGGCGCGCGCCCGCGCGCTCCCCCGCTCTTAAAGGGGCCGCGCGCATTTTTCAAAAAAAGGTCCCCGGCCAATGCCGGAGGACTCCACCCAGTGGCGTAGCAACTGTTTGTGGCGCCCGGGGCGGCAAATTTTAGGCCACACCCCTAGCCACACCCATTTCACTGGTCACACCCATATCCACGCCCTGACCACACCCACTTAGCACTGCTGATCACACTGTTTCATAAACAATAATTATAAGCACATACCTCTCAACCGTCCCGGTTTCAGCGGGACAGTCCCGATTTCGGGACCCTGTCCGCTGTCCAGGCGGTTTACTTTTCGCATTAGAATCGTACATACGGAAACCCCGGGGACCTCCCACACATTCTGGCAGCCACAAGTCACGTTCCATCGCTGACCTCATTTCCCCAGGATGTGGGGATCTCACCAGCTATGCAGCGCTCCATTCAATACCCGGCTCTCACTGAGCGAGACAGGCAGGATCTGGGGATCTCTTCATCTGTTGAACAGATCCCATGTTGAGATCCCCACATCCTGCTTGTCTCGCTCAGGGAGAGTCGGGTATTGTATGCAGCGGTCCGTACAATACCCGGCTCTCACTCCAACAGATCCAACGGCTCGATGCGTCGCCGTTCTGAAGACTCTCCCGAGAACGAGTTACAGTACCTGCTGCTGTAAGCTGACCGCCGGAAATGAGGTCAGCGGTCATTTCCAGCGTTCAGCTGACTTACAGCACGTCACCTCCGGTGGAACGTGACATGTGGCTGCCAGAACGTGTGGGAGGTCCCCGGGTTTCCGCATGTACGATTCTAATGCGGGAAAGTAAACCTCCCGGCCAGGACAGCGGGACAGGGACCCAGCCCTACACAGATAACAGCATTCGCTCCGTCCGCACGCAGACCCATGCACATAATGGCACCCATCCTTCCCCCTGCAGCCCCCAAGCACACAGATCCCGCAAGTAACAGGACCCTTGTACATGCGCGGCTCCGCTCTTTGTGGCCCTGTACACACACGGCTCCGCTCCACACACCTCACATGCACAAGGCTCCGCTCCGTACACCTCGTACACACACGGCTTCGCTCCGTACACCTCGTACACACACGGCTCCGCTCCGTACACCTCGTACACACACGGCTCCGCTCCGTACACCTCATGTACACATGGCTCCGCTCCGTACACCTCATACACACACGGCTCCGCTCCGTACACCTCGTACACACACGGCTCCGCTCCGTACACCTCGTACACACGGCTCCGCTCCGTACACCTCGTACACACACGGCTCCGCTCCGTACACCTTATACACACGGCTCCGCTCCGTACACCTCGTACACACACGGCTCCGCTCCGTACACCTTGTACACACGGCTCCGCTCCGTACACCTTATACACACGGCTCCGCTCCATACACCTCGTACACACACGGCTCCGCACACACATGGCTCCGCTCTGTACACGGCTCCGCACACCTTGTACACACACGGCTCTGCTCCGTACACCTCGTACACACACGGCTCCGCTCCGTACACCTCATACACACGGCTCTGCTACATCCACACTGTAAACCCAAGTCCCGACCCCCACACACACACACACAAACTTACCCTAATCCAGCACCATGACAACATCACAGCAGAGTCTTGCACACAAGGGGGACACTGATCATCTGACCCCTGACTCCTCCCCTCCTGTGACCTCATCACAGGTCCTGTGGGCACAGAAGACTATAGCAATAGCACTGGAGGACACTGATCATCTGACCCCTGACTCCTCCCCTCCTGTGACCTCATCACAGGTCCTGTGGGCACAGAAGACTACAGCAATAGCAGCGTCATTGCTAGCTGCTGTGAGGCTAATGCTGTAGAGACGGAGGGCAAGGAAAGGGTGCCGCCCCCACACACACGTGCCGCCTGGGGCGGACCGCCCCCCCCCGCCCCCCCCACGCTACGCCACTGACGCCACTGACTCCACCCTATATAAAGTACTTCCTCCTTAATGGAGGTGCCCGAGCAATGTTGTTGTTGCACTGTTTTACTCTGCTTCAGCCCTCAGGTGCCGTTACCAGTTACCTGCCTGTTTCCTGCCCGTTTGCTGTCCGTACCTGTCCGCAAGCCTACTTGGAGGTTCGGCCGTCACATGTGGTGACCATCAGCTATTCCAGAGACTCTCGCCGGCTCACTTAGGAGCGCTCATCTGCCATCTGACTGCAGCCCTACCCGGAGGTCCGGACGTCACATGCGGTGACCCTCGGCTAATCCAGAGACTCTCGCCTGCTCACTTGGGGCGCTCATCTGCCATCTGACTGCAGCCCTACCCGGAGGTTCGGACGTCACATGCGGTGATCCTCGGCTATTCCAGAGACTCTCGCCTGCTCACTTGGGAGCATTCATCTGCCACCGTCCTGCTAGCCTACCGGGAGGCTCCATCATCTCAGGTCGTATATACCTGCCTGTCTTTCCAGAGACTGCCCCGGTCACTTGCCGTGACTCCCTGCCTACTTATCCAGAGACTGCCCCGGTCACTTGCCGTGACTCCCTGCCTACTTATCCAGAGACTGCCCCGGTCACTTGCCGTGACTTCCTGCCTACCTATCCAGAGACTGCCCCGGTCACTTGCCGTGACTCCCTGCCTACCTTTCCAGAGACTGCCCCGGTCACTTGCCGTGACTCCCTGCCTACTTATCCAGAGACTGCCTCGGTCACTTGCCGTGACTCCCTGCCCGTTTATCCAGAGACTGCCCCGGTCACTTGCCGTGACTACCTGTCCGTTTATCCAGAGACTGCCCCGGTCACTTGCCGTGACTACCTGTCCGTATATCAGAGACTGCCCCGCTCACTTGCCGTGACCCCTTCCCGTCTGTCCAGAGACTGTCCCTGTCACTTGCCGTGACTTCCTATCCGTCTCCCCGGGCGCCACCCGCTCCTTTACAAGGAAAGCCTTCTTGTATAATAAAGCTCAGAGGTTCCGTCCACCAGACCCGTTACATCTTCCATATAAATAGGTGCATAGTGCAACCGATTAGACATTTATCCTATAAAGGGTATATATCTAGGGCAAGGAGATATATAAGGCATATGCTCATTGGTAAGTGGTAGCCCATGTTTTACTCTACCTTAGTGCAGGCTGTGGCACCCCTGACGCGCGTTTCGCCCGTGGCTTCTTCCTGAGGGATGTGCGTGTGAAGAAGCCTCAGGAAGAAGCCACGGGCGAAACGTGCGTCAGGGGTGCCACAGCCTGCACTAAGGTAGAGTAAAACATGCGCTACCACTTACCAATGAGCATATGCCTTATATATCTCCTTGTCCTAGATATATTCCCTTTATAGGATAAATGTCTAATCGGTTGCACTATGCACCTATTTATATGGAAGACTTTTATAGGAGAGATTGACTTATAGATAAGGGCATTACTTTCTGTTATACTGGATCTAATGCATGTTAATAGATATTTGATCTGTTATGTGAACTGTCATACACCTGCTGTACTGTTATATAGGTATAATGCCATAAATTAGACAGCTTTATTCTTTCACTACAGTTCGCTACATACCTATAATATCTATATACCCTTTTGAACGCTGTTCAAGTCGTATTCTCTGTTGTATAGGTGTTCCCCACAATATGATATGTATTTTTAAACTATATATTTAAAAAAAAATCTTTTTCAATAAAAAATATTTTTATGGCAGTGAAAGCTTCCTTTTCTCTTTTTTGATTTATCTAATTTGGAAGTGCCGGGTGATTAGGCAAGTTAATTATATATGATTACAAACCATTAATTATAGTAAATTCAGGCAACGGTAAGTAGGTAACCCAGTCCTCCTGATTCTCAGACATGAAACCCCTGCCAAGGCTGTAGAGTCGGTAAGCCAAGACTCTAACTCCTCAATTTCCATGACACCGACTCCAAAATGGGCTCCGACACTGACTTAACGACTCCGACTCCACAGCCCTGGCAATAAAGTGACACATTTTACTGAATCTGTCCACCACCACTAGGATTACAGTGTTCCCTGTAGACACGGATAGGTCCGTGATAAAATCGACCGATAAGTGAGTTCAAGGTCTGCTGGGAATCTCCAGTGGTGGGAGAGCCCCTGACGGATGAGTATGTGAGGTCTTAGAACGTGCACGTTAGTCAACCCAAAAGGAATCACCAGGTTCTCATAGTACCCTTCAGGCATATTGAACGCAGTCTTTCAATCATCCCCCTCCTTAATGCGGATGAGGCTATACACTTCCCTGAGGTCCATCTTAGAGAACCATTTTGCTCCAACAATCTGATTGAAGAGGTCAGGGATCAGGGGAAGCGGATACAGATCACGGACAGTGATCGCATTGAGTTCCCTGAAAACAAGGCAAGGACGTAACCCCCCATCTTTTTTCTTGACAAAAAAGAACCCCGCAGCAATGGGAGATGTGGATGGTCTGATATAACCCTTACTCAAACTTTCCGTAATATAGTCCTTCACTGCATGCCTCTCCAGACCTGACATGTTATAGAGTCTGCCCTTGGGCAACTTGGCACCAGTAACCAGATTGATGGCACAATCATAAGGACGATGGGGGGCGGGGGGAATTCTTGGCTCCCCTGCTCAGAGAACACATCCCCGAAGTCTGACAGGTAATTGGGCACGAACTGGGTATCCACCCCTGCCAACTGGGTACCCAAGCAGTGTGCTTGACAGTAAGTACTCCACTTAGCCACCTCCTGTGTCTGCCAATCGATCACTGGATTGTGCAAAGCAAGCCAAGGAAGTCCCAGTACCACATGTGAGGGCAAGCCCTCAAGCACATAACAGTTTAACACCTCAGTGTGTACAGGCCCCACCTGTAGCCTTAAGTCATGGACCATTTTAGCAGGGCGGAGTCAATAGCAATAATTGGTATAGGTCTGGACAATGTATGAGAGACAAGGCCTTGGTCCCAGGCGAACTTAGCGCAGACCTAATTAAACCGAGCCCCACTGTCCAGGAAGGCGGAAACGTCTACCTTAGTAATAAGTACACCCGGGCTGCCAACCTTCCTGCAACCCGGGCCTACTAGTTTTCCGGTGGTTTGTTTACATTGAAATCGGGAAGGACATCTGCTCACAAAATGACCCTTTTTGCCACTACAGAAACACACACCTCCCCTACGCCAACTGTCAAATTGCCAGGTTGAGATGCCGCACCCACCTGCATGGGTTCCACAGTTTACTCAGTACGGACCATTCTCAACCCTGGACCTCCCGCCCCCAGAAGTGACTTCGTATGTCTCTGGCGAAGACAGCGATCAATTAGGATCGCCAAAAACATGGCTGCCTCAAGGGAGTCAGGAGTCTCATAGAGAGCTAAAAAATTCTCTTATGCTCACTGAGAGGCCCTCATAGAACTGACTATGGAGGGCCAGGTCATTCACCTAGTCTTTTAGCTGGACCCTTGTGTATTGCATCCTTTTCCTTGAGTATTTTTCCCCACCTATACCTTTTTTTATATTTGTGATTATCTAATAAAATATGGTTTTTATTCTATTTGGGTTGTAAATTCGGTTTATTTCTCTGTTTATGATCTTGTCCAGACTCCATGATGACTTTTCTCATACACAGCCGTCTCTGCAGACTTCCATCTTCTCCAATCTTCTGCAGCACATCCCCACACGATGCCCTTAAAGATAGCTGTGTTATTATGATGCTCTTGAATAAAAATATCTGCCGTATGCTGAGCCCCTGAATAAATAATTGCTCCTCACTTTATTTCTTGCACAAAATATGACTCCCACACTGTCTGTTGTGAATATGCTGGAGGCGGCTTCTGAGCTGGGGCTCCCTCCAGTGGTTGCTGAGGGTAATGAACTGATTACTGAATGGTAGGATATAAGTGGCCTGAGTTCCCAGCAGCCTTGCCGGTTATCAATTGTTCCTTCTGGTCTTGCTTGAAGCACTGCTAGTTTCCTGCTCTCCTTCAGATAAGTGTTTGCTGTTTTTTTTTCCTCTGCTTGATTTCCTCTGCTGGTTTGCTGCTTGCAGTGGACTGCAGCCTGTCCCCTTTTGGGGGTCTGGCGCTGCAATTGTGCTCCGTTTGTGTCTGCACTTTTGCTTAGGTCCTTTGTTACTTTTTATTTGCTGAATAGCGTTTTGTTACACCAGAGATCTGATTTAGGTGGATGAGAACGTCTGATCTCAAGTTTTTTGGCAATCAGAAGTGTTGGTATTTTTGTTAGGGTTTTTTTTGGATTGCAGTCAGAATTCTTTCCTGTACTTTTCTGTCTAAACAGATTAGGCCCCAGCGTTTGCTCATTCTATTTTCTGTCTGTGTCCATGTTTTCTTCTTGTCTAACCGCCATTACATGTTTGGGGGCTTCCTATTTTCTTTGGGGATCTGCTCCGGGGCAGATAGCTTTCATCTTTCTGCCTTAGGTGTAGTTATCTCTCAGGCTGTGACGAGGCATCTAGGATCACCATAGGAACGCTCCACGGCTACCTCTAGTTGTGTGGTTAGTTCAGGTTACTGCAATCCATAAGGTTCCAGCCTCTCTGGTGTATTACCGCTTTTGCTATTTTTTGCTATTTCTCCTCAGTTACCGAAACATAACAGTATAACCGACCCAAAAACTGAAAATTGTATGGTACTGTCATGTGTGCATCGCCACGAAGATCGTCGCGGTTGCACATTCTGACTTCTCACAGCTGAGTTGCTGTTTCTTTGTGTTTGGCAGTTAGGGAGTTAATTCTGTCTGTGCTCAGTTCTGGGACTGGGTGCAGTTTCTCCCGGCTGCAATTAATTATTTGTTGATTGGTTTCCTTTAAATCTCTGGTTGTCTGTGTTGGGAGTTGCCAGTGAAATTCTTCATGCAGACCACAGATAGGATTGTATCTGTATAGACTTAAGTTAAAGAGCTCCTTAGTTGTTTTAAGCTCACCTTGCTTAGAGTTTAATATCCCAGATCATTTATGTTCCTTCTGTGTTTGAGTGTGTATGCAAGTCTGTGTTTTCTCCAGTCTGTCTTATATGTCTAATCTGTGTATTTAGCAGAGATCAGCCCATATCCCTTTGGTGGTAATCAGTATCCTTCTTAGGACTGATTACAGGGTTCAGGGACTGATAGGAGACAGGGTTAGGCTGGAGACTTGGACCTCTGAACCATTATCAGTACCTCCAAGGTGAGGGATTAGTTAGGACCCCAGTTTAGGGTCAGGTTAGACCCCCGGTCCTCCTCTTTCCTGTGACAGTGTATCAAGTCCTCAAGATTAACCCTGAGTTCAACGGATATCGTGTCAGGTAAATCTATTCTATATTTACATGCTGATGTTGCTAATCTATATGTTGTATAGAGTGTTGTTCTTTTAAGAATAGTTTACTGACATCGTACACATATCATAAGACCGCGTGACAGTACTCACAGAAGCGAAAATAGTAATAAGGAACTGTGTTTGTTGCATTTTTCCCCCTCTTTTCTCTGGGTGCTGAGGAGGAATTTTTTTTTTCCTCTCAATCGGGTTGCACAGTTGTCTGGCAGTGTGGATCAGCTTGCCATGAGGTTTGAGTATTGCTACCTATCTTGCTAGTTGCGTTGGAACCTAGAGTCCCCATGCCAGATTTGTTTTTGGGGATCGATCTAAATTTCTGAATTTAAAAAATACTAAGTTGTTTTTTGCCTTAAAGCCTAAGTCCTCAGGGAACGCGGACAGCAGGTTCAAATTGTCATCTCCCTGCTGCGCGGCAACCCTCAATTGGGCTTTTTCCCTGACACCTGGGGATCCTGTTTTGAATGATATTGATGTATTTTTTCAGCTCTGGGTTATTGTACGATGACTTAATGTCACTGATCAAGCTGAAAAATCTTGTTGGCATTAAATCAGGGTCTTGAAGACGCTGAGTTGTACTGTCAGAAATTTCGGAATGGGCAGTCTGACCAAATGGAATGATGATGCTTTGGCAGCCCTTTTTCGAAAGCGTCTGTCAGAAAAAGTTAAAGGACGTTATGGTGGGATTCCCTGTTCCCTCTGGTCTCAGTGATTCTATGTCCTTTGGCTATTCAAATTGACAGACGTTTGCGTGAGCGCAGAGGTATGCGTGAGATAGTGTTGCCTTGTGAGCCAGCTCTGAGCCCATGCAGTGTGATGGAGTGACTTTCTGGGGCTCAGCGTCATGAGTTTTGTAAGCGCATGGGTTATGTTTCTACTGTGGTGACGCTTCCATGCTATTCTGTTGCCCTAAGCGGAAGACGTTTTGCTCGCTCTGTTTTCTGGGTAGTGTTCAGATTAAATTTCTGTTGACTGTTACCCTGATTGCTCCCTGTCCACATTTTTGTCAGATTTTGATGATTAGGAGCAGCTATAACCTGATAGATTTGACTTTGCCAACGTTGTGGGTTTCCCATGATACCCTGCGGAAGTCTATTTCTCCCTACTGGCATTGATTCTACCTTTGGCGGAGAATAACCCAGTTTTCTACTCAGGTGATAATGAGGGTTGAACCAGATCATCAGAAGAGTTGCAAATTCTGTGCTGATATCTGCATGACATTTTTGTACTAGGTTTCCTTGGTTACAGTCTCATAATCTGTTTTGGACTGGAAATCTGTGTCTGTGACCAGTTGGGGCTGCAATGTGTTAATACTGACACTCCTGTTTTTCTGCCTTCCCAGCTCTCAGATGTCCCTACTTTGACTGATTTTTCTGAGTGTTTAGTGAAAGTAACATTGCATCCTCGGCCCTCACAGGAGCTATGATATGCGCTATTGATTAGTGCTGGTGGTAAATTTCCTAAAGGTCGCCTTTTAATTTATCTGTACCTACACGATGCTATGCGATCTTATATCAAGGAGTCATTGGAGAATGGGTCATCCCGGGATTTTTGGTACCAAGACTTGGTGGTCGCTCTTTTGGTGGCAACTTGTCTCGTGACGTCAGGGACTTTGTGCAGTCCTGTGGGACTTGCTCTCGTTCAAGCCTTGCCTCTCGTTCTAGTGGTTTGTTAATGCCATTACCTGTACCAGAAGCCATGGACCATATTTCTATGGATTTTTATTTCTGACCTTCCTGTCTCTCAGAGAATGACCGTTATCTGGGTAATCTGTGATAGGTTTTCCAAGATGATACATCTTGTGCCATTACCTAAGTTGCCTTCCTCCTCCGAGTTGGTGCCTTTGTTCTTTCAGCATGTGGTTCGATTACATGGCATTCCGGAGAACATTGTGTCTAACAGAGGAGTCCAGTTTGTTTCCAGATTTTGGAGGACATTTTGTTCTAAACTTGGTGTTCAGTTGTCTTTCTCCTATGCATTTCACCCTCAGACCAATGGACAAAACGAGAGAAGAAACCAGACCTTGGAGACTTATTTGAGATGTTTTGTGTCTGCTGATCAAGATGACTGGGTCTCTTTTTTGCCTTTGGCTGAGTTTGCTCTTAATAATAGAGCTAGCTCTGCCACCTTGATGTCTCCATTTTTCTGCAATTCCGAGTTTCACCCTAGATTTTCTCAGGACAGGCGGAGGCTTCTGTCTGTCTGGGGGTTGACTCTATTGTGCAGCGTATGCAGCAGATTTGGGACCAGGTGGTGGAGAGGTTGTCTCTCTCTCAGGAGAAGACCTAGCGGTTTGCCAACCGGCATAGGACTGATGGTCCTCGTTTTAAAGTGGGGGACTTGGTTTGGTTGTCCTCAAGGAATACCCCTATGAAGGTTGCATCTCC
Source organism: Oophaga sylvatica (assembly GCA_033576555.1). Taxonomy (NCBI): domain Eukaryota; kingdom Metazoa; phylum Chordata; class Amphibia; order Anura; family Dendrobatidae; genus Oophaga; species Oophaga sylvatica. Next base: position 387,763,759 of record JARQOD010000003.1, read on the forward strand.
AAAATTTAAGCCAAGGTTCAATGGACCTTATAAGATCATGGAAATTATTAATCCGGTTTCCTTCCGTTTGTTTCTTCCAGGGACATTTAAGATCCATAACGTGTTCCACAAGTCCTTATTGAAGAGGTTTGTCGAACCAGTGGTTTCTATGGCTGCGCCTCCCGACCCTTTTTTGGTTGAGGGCAATTTGGAGTATGTGGTTGAGAAGATATTGGATTCTCGTTTTGCTAGATGGAAACTCCAATATTTGGTTAAGTGGAGAGGTTATAGTCAAGAGGACAATTCTTGGGTGTTTGCTTCGGACATTCATGCTGGGAGACTTATCCGTGCCTATCATCGAGCCCATCCTGATCGGTCTGGTTGCGCAGGTGAGAGTTCGGTGACCCCTCCTCAAGGGGGGTACTGTTGTGAATATGCTGGAGGCGGCTTCTGAGCTGGGGCTCCCTCCGGTGGTTGCTGAGGGTAATGAACTGATTACTGAATGGCCTTCAGCTGGCGCTGAATGGTAGGATATAAGTGGCCTGAGTTCCCAGCAGCCTTGCCGGTTATCAATTGCTCCTTCTGGTCTTGCTTGAAGCACTGCTAGTTTCCTGCTCTCCTTCAGATAAGTGTTTGCTGTTTTGTTTTTTTTCCTCTGTTTGATTTTCTCTGCTGGTTTGCTGCTTGCAGTGGACTGCAGCCTGTCCCCTTTTGGGGGTCTGGCGCTGCAATTGTGCTCCGTTTGTGTCTGCACTTTTGCTTAGCTCCTTTGTTACTTTTTATTTGCTGAATAGCGTTTTGTTACACCAGAGATCTGATTTAGGTGGATGAGATCTTGTGATCGCAGGTTTTTTGGCAATCAGAAGTGTTGGTATTTTTGTTAGGGTTTTTTTTGGATTGCAGTCAGAATTCTTTCCTGTACTTTTCTGTCTAGACAGATTGTGCCCCAGCGTTTGCTCATTCTATTTTCTGTCTGTGTCTGTGCTTTCTTCTTGTCTAACCGCCATTACATGTTTGGGGGCTTCCTATTTTCTTTGGGGATCTTGTTGTGAAGGTTTTGGAAATGAATTCTGAGCAGAAGCTCCCTCTGGTGGTTACAAACAGTACTGAACCATTCAATGAGGATTGGCAATCAGGAGTCACAGAGTGGCTTGATATAAGGGAGGTTCCCTCCCATCATGGTTGCCAGTGATCAATTGTTCTTGTCTCAACTGTGGTTCCTGGTTCACTTGGAAGCTTGCTGAGTCTTGCCTCTTCTGCTTTCAGATAAGATATTTTCTGTTTTTGTTTTCGTGCTTACCATTTGCATATTTCTCTGCATTTCTGTGAGGTTAGCCAGGTTCCCCCCCCTGGGGGGCTTGGGCTCCTCTCGCTTCCGCTGGAGCCACTGTTGTTTGTTCATTTGCCTTTTCCAGTTTTTTCAGTGGCTGCGGCTTAGTTTTGTTACACCAGAGAACTGATTTAGGTGGTAGAGGTCGTGTGATCTCAGTGTTTTGCAATTAGTAGCTTTGGCATTTTTTAGGGTTTTTTTGGATTGCAGTGAGTATCCTTTCTATCCTTTTCTGTCTAGGCAGATTGGGCCCCAGCGTTTGCTCATACTATTTTCCCCTTCTGTGAGTACCATACAATTTTCAGTTTGGCCGGTGATAACTGTTATGTTTTGGTAGCTGAGGAGAGTAGGCAAAAACGGCAATACACCAGAGAGGTTGGAATCTATTGGATTGCAGTACCCTGACTAACCACCACAACTAAAGGCAGCCGTGGAGCGTTCCTACGTTGGTCCTAGATGCCTCATCACAGCCTGAGAGATTAACTACACCTAAAGACAGAAAGAGGAAAGCTATCTGCCCCGGAGCAGATCCCCAAAGAACATAGGAAGCTCCCAAACATGTAATGGCGGTTAGACAAGAGGAAATACAGACACAGACAGAAAATAGTATTAGCAAACGCTGGGGCCCAATCTGCATAGACAGAAAAGGATAGAAAGGATACTCACTGCAATCCAAAAAAACCCCTAAAAAATGCCAAAGTTACTAATTGCAAAACCACCTGAGATCACATGACCTCTACCACCTAAATCAGTTCTCTGGTGTAACAAAACTAAGCCGCAGCCACTGAAAAAACTGGAAAAGGCAAATGAACAAACAACAGTGGCTCCAGCGGAACCGAGAGGAGCCCAAGCCCCCCAGGGGGGGGAACCTGGCTAACCTCACAGAAATGCAGAGAAATATGCAAATGGTAAGCACAAAAACAAAAACAGAAAATATCTTATCTGAAAGCAGAAGAAGAGGCAAGACTCAGCAAGCTTCCAAGTGAACCAGGAACCACAGTTGAGACAAGAACAATTGATCACCGGCAACCATGATGGGAGGGAACCTCCCTTATATCAAGCCACTCTGTGACTCCTGATTGCCAATCCTCATTGAATGGTTCAGTACTGTTTGTAACCACCAGAGGGAGCTTCTGCTCAGAATTCATTTCCAAAACATTGACAACAGGATCTGCTCCGGGGCAGATAGCTTTCATCTTTCTGCCTTAGGTGTAGTTATCTCTCAGGTTGTGACGAGGTGTCTAGGATCACCGTAGGAACGCTCCACGGCTACCTCTAGTTGTGTGGTTAATTCAGGTTACTGCAATCCAATAGGTTCCAGCCTCTCTGCTGTATTACCGCTTTTGCTATTTTTTGCTATTTCTCCTCCGTTACCGAAACATAACACTGTCCCTCTTATGATGCATGCTATCCACACTGCCCCCTCCTTTCCATACTGGAGCCCCTATTCACAGTGTCCCTCCTATAGGGCCCAGTCTCTATACCATGCTGCCTTACCACACTCCCCCTCCTTGGTGTCACGCCGTTCTGTCTGTACTTGGTTGTCGGCGTGACAATGCATGTCTTTGCTTTAACCCTTTGCTCCTTTCCCCCTAATTGAGCTGGGATACTGTTGGCTGTTACCTGTATGGAGCCTGCTCAGTTCCCTGCTCTGCTGCGTAGCCATACATGGGTTGTTAGGCCTTTGCTCTGCTGCATGACCATCCGCATGTGCGGTCCCTGGTTGCTGCTGTGGAAGCTGTCCATTGGTTGCGAGGTCATTTTCAGCTGGTGCATTACTTTTCACGTGTGTCTGGGCGTGCAGCCACTGCCAGGTGCCCTGAGCCTCAGTTCCTGCACTGATGGTGCTGTAATGGTTTCTGTTTGTGCTAAGGGCGTGCACGGCCACTCTCCTCTGCTTTTATCAGGGTTAATGTGTGTACTTGAAATGCTGTCCCCAGCCAATTGCTGAGGGGCAGCTCCTATATAAAAGTTCCCTGTCCTATGGACGGGGCCTGAGCTACTCACAAAGCTCCTGAACTTTGCTATGTGTTTTTTGTGTTCTTGCACCTCTCCTGTCTATGTTTTGGTGCCAAAGTCCTTGCCTTGATTCTTGTTTTGTCCTGTTCTGGCGCCTGTCCTGGAGGTGGTATATCCAGGTCTGAATCCTTGATCCTGTACCTGACCCTGTCTGAACTGTGTCTGCTGTGTTATGTTCCTGGAAGTCCCTTCATGTCTGGAACCATGTTCCCAGTGACTGTGAGTTTCCTGTAGCTAGTGTCCTGTGACCCAACCAGGGTTTGTCTGTTAAAGATGGAGTCCGGTGTTTATGCTGAGCATCTACTATTCTGTGCTCAGCTTGCTATGCGATGCCAGCTTCATCCAGCTCCAGTCAAACCCGGTGGTGCTTGCACCATCACGCTTGGGTTCCTTACTAGGTCCGATGCCCGGAGCGTGATGACCATAGTTTGGAGCCTGAGGACCGCTGCCTGGAGCCTGGAGGTCGTGTCCGATGTCCGGAGTCAGGTGACCGGGGTCTGTCACCTGGAACCCGACCACCACTGCCTGGTCCTGATGTCCACCCCGTGTCCAGATGTCCCTGATGTCCTGCCTGTGTCCAGATGTCCTGATGTCCTGCCTGTGTCCAGATGTCCCTGATGTCTTGCCTGTGTCTAGATGTCCTGATGTCCACCCTGTGTCCTGATGTCCAGGTGTCCAGGCTGTGTCCAGATGTCCTGATGTCCTGTCTGTGTCCTGATGTCCAGTCTGTGTCTTGATGTCCCACCTATGTGTGCCTCGGTGATCCGTTGGTGACTTGGGGTCCACTGGGTTGTACCATTCTGGGAGGTGTAGAATCGGAGCCTGTCATAGTCATGTTTGATTTATGTTCTGTGTGACTTTACTTTAGTAAACTTTACTTTCTCTATACCTGAAGTTGTGCGGTGTAATCAAGTCCTACATGTCTTTTCCTTGTCCACATGTTTAGCTGCCACAGAACCCAGTCTCTGCACTTCCCTAGTTCGGGTAGGCCCTGGTCCCCCTCAGGGTATAGAGGGTCCATATTGCGTTGCCGGGGATGCCCGCCCACACCGTCGTGGTTGGTCGGCGTGCTGGCGTTATGGGCTGGGCTGTGCCTCGGCGGCTGCAGCCAATCATGACACTTGGTATGCTGTGCCCTTACACTGTTCCCCATGCTACCCCCACACTACTCAGTTTCTATTCTGTGCCCGCTCACACTTTTCTTCCATCATACGGTCTCCTCGCACTTTCCATACTGCCTCCTCACACATGCCTCCGACTCCCCATACTGTGTCCACACCCACCCAATCACTCTCGTTCCCCATACTGTGTCCGCAAATTTTCCCCATGCTCCTCATACTGTGTCTCCACCCAGACCCCTACTCACCATACTGTGTCTGCACCCAACCTCCCATACATGCCCCCCATCTCACCCCTTTTTCCTCATATTGTGTCTTCAAATTTCTCCCACTACCCATATTGCGTCTGGACCTGTCCCTTCTTTGTTACCCAAATTTATGTCCTCAAATCAGCCCCACCATTACACTAAATCTCCCATCACAGTAAATCTGCTTCACATACAGACAGTAATCACCTGTCCCTAGGTAGTAAAAAACCCCCTTTCTATCTTCGGTATGTTCAGCTCCACTACCGTGAAGAACTTACCTCCAATGCTCTCCATGCTGATGAGTGACGTCAGCAGTGTGATCACATGACCCGATCACGCTGCTGACATTGCTCTGACCCGGTGATCAGAGCTTCAATTGCACTTGCGATGCGAGTACAATTGATCACTGAGAGCCATCGTCCTGCAGCATCTCTGACAGCCGGTTCAGAGAACCATCGAGTCCCAGCCTGGGGGGGCGGCAGAATGCTGCCGACACGGGAGACACTTCGGACCACCACATTAGGCAGCCCAACTGTGCCCTTCTGCTGGCTGCCACCCCCCCATACAGATACGCCTCTGTTGTAAACTATCCAGATATAGGATATTCTGTTATGTATGTTAATAACATCAAACAGATTACTTATGGATCATCATATAAGAAGTAGGCCCTAGTGACAAGTGATTGGCTCCAGATTAACCTCCAAACATTGTCATCTACTGCTAGACCTTTGTGACTTTAGTGCTTAGGGCTGATTATTGTGTTGGAACTCCCCGGAGGATCCTCTGGTACAATGGTGGTCCAGTCTAGCCTGTAGTACACTTCGCTTACATTCACACAGGTTGACAATGCAGTGAATCTTTAAGACAAATCTGCTACATATTATAGTACCAGCTTAGCAGGTGAGATGTGATAAAATATCATTTTACACGCTGCTGGGAAAACCTGAAGTGAATTGACCAAAGTTACAGATAAGAGATCTGAGGCTTGGTCATTTTCGCTGCATATATTTACTGCACTGTAAATGGCATTGGATACCAAGCCTTGGCATATCCATTGCACAGTGATAGCCGCACACATTAATGCAAACCTTCTTTAAATAATTTCCAAGTTGAATTTTGAATCTAAACAGGACTTCTGCACATGCTGCAAACCTAAGGAGAAAAAAATCACTAGATGCAAAATAACCTTTATGACACCTAAGGGTTTGTTTACAGCGAAAAATCTGCTGCATATTACAATACCAGCATGGTGGATGAGATGTTACCAAACCTACATCCGCAACCTTTTAATTTCTCCTGCGCATTTTCACAGCAGATGTATGTCGATTGTACCCTTGGATTCCTCCAAATAACACATCTCAGAGTTACAAAGGAAAAATTTGAGATTACAGTTACTTTATGTTATTAGGATCATTATAAATTCAAAAGATTTTAAGCTCTCTCTAATTCACGGCCATGTCACACAAAATCTTTCCAAACACCTCGTGGAAGGCTGCAGTTTGATGTTTGGCGCTGCCATTTCTACCTAACAGATGCATCACAATGAGGAAGCCTAACATTTCCTTTACATTTGATGCAAACATAAATAGACACAATAAAAATTTAATGAGTGTCAAGATGCACTTTCAGGAGCTTGATGTATTGGCCCAATATGTTTCTGAGAAACCTAGCAGTTGTTAATCTCCGATTCCTAGAGTTCTCTTCATTCAACTGCGCTTGAATTACACAGAGTGTCTCTAGGTATTATTTATACAGATCGACGTATCACTCAATGAATTCAGTTTTACTCATTAAAATAATAGGCACAGGGTCAGAATAGGGGGCAAATTACATCCAGGCAAGGAAAAAAATAGACAAATTTCAGAAACAAAGCAATCCAAAACTAAAACGTCTGAACTGTAACTATCAAGTCGATGGGATTGAAATGCAAAACGAGTGGACAACATCCAGTGATGTAACCTGAGACTTGTGGGCCCCAATGCAAAACCTACAATAGGGCCCCCAATCCTGAAGTCTCATGCACACGTTGCTCATCTGTGACTTGCGTATTTGGTACAGAATTAAATCGGCAGGGTGTCATTTCTTTCAGCATATTTGTGGCAGATTTCACCAAAACTAATGGGGAAAAATCTGCTCCAAAAACGCAAGTAAAAAATGCAGCACAAACACGTGTTTTTGCCACTGCATTTTTCCTGCCAAGAGATGCAGGAATGGAGCAGAAATCTCTGCACCAAATATATAAAGTGTGCAATTACCCTGATGGTCTTTTCATATGGGCCAAAGAGGCTTTTTGTGCTCATGTTCAAGAGTAAATCCTGCACTTATTATATTTACATCACTGACAACATCCTATTCTGAAAGTGTTTTAGATTTTGCACTTTTTGTAACAGATCCTTCATGATGGAGTCTGTCTCTCATTGTATGTGTGCAGAAATGACCTGCTCTTTTCTCTTTGTTGTTTGTCTATTGGTCTCTTTATAATAATACTGCAATAAATATAATGGATCGTATCCCTTAATGCATTGATTTTCTAGTGAGCTCGCACTTATACACAGTTGTCATTAGAAGCAAGCAAAGTTACAGTGAAAAGCATGAAGAAAAAGAGCTGCTTGATTAATGCTGCACCCTAATGGAAAGCGAGCTTCAAAAATTTTAGCCGCAGAGAAAACGCCACTCTTGTCCATGGCCTGTGTTGGGTTTTATAGCGAAGATCTGTTCAAGTGATTTCAGGTGTATGCCCGTAATGACAAAAAAGGAAACGCTCAATTTGCTCAATCATGCATTTGTAAAGCTTGATGAGCCTATGATCTGCAGTACCCTATTAATGCAATAGATAGACACCCATGTAAGTATGAATAGTTATTTGCCTTCATTTTCAAGTCTTAAGTCATAACGGATCAATTTAACACTACCAACCAGTTATACCAATGTCAGGAAATGGCGCTGGTGCAAGAAATATACAAACGCGCTATATGAATATTCTTGCTTTGCATGTACAATAGTAGGGCTGAATTAGCAGGCTGCATTGTTCAACGACCACTATCCTGTCTATAGCGTAATGCCTAGAACATAAATGAATAGGATTGATATAGGCTGGCCATTTCCATATACAGAGGCCTCACTCAGGTGGGTATACACTGTACACACACTGCCCAATGACTTATTTGCTCGGTCTAGCTCCCGTGTGTTTTTCATCTTTAAGCCGCTGTTAGCTTTGTGTCTTTGTGTAATCTATGAACAGCAAAGTGTTTTCTAACAGATCTGCCTTCCCGTGTCTGCACTTCACAGGGCTTATCTGTTTGTTTTCCTTATATTCGCCCCTATTTGTTTGCTTCCGTGTTTGCATATTGTGGATGCAGCCTACAATTTAGAGGCCGATTCTATGAATACTAATCTTAGACTACCCTTGACCCCGAGGTCATGTAAAGATCAAAACTAAACCGTTTAATATTTTCCTTTTGCAGATCAATACAAGCATAAATTCACTCTCAATGACAACTATAATTTCAAACAGATCTATAGCCGGCACACACACATGAATTTCTAGGGCAGGCGGCATTCTTGCCAATGGAAGGGAGAGAAAAAAAAAGCAAGGCAAAAGATTTTGCTCAACTTTTTTACAATTTAATTTCTTTCGCCTTTTATTATGGGTCTAAAATGCTATTTTCAGCAGATGCTGTCATATAAATATCTCTCGTTGTTTTTCTCTCTCCCTCCTGGTGAAAAGGGCAGGGGACCTATTGAAAATTCTGCTTTATCTCTTTCAAGAGAGTTCAAGTGTGGGTCGAAGAATCGATTGGAGCCTCGTTTTCTTTTTTTCTTTTTTTTTAAGTTTCCTGTCGCTATTTTGCCCAGATCAGCAATGAAGGTAAATGGAGAAAATATAATCTGTTATGTGTGTTCCTATCAATTTATCCAGTTATATCAGTGTTCATTAAGCAGACAGGGGCTTTTACTGATGCCCTGGGACTGAATGTTAGTCGAGAAGTGCTTCACCGCATTGATGCATATATGCCCTCGAATTAAGACAGAAAAAGAACATAACTGATGGAATCACCGGTCTGGGTTTACAGGAGAAATATTCATCTTTAGCACATTGTATTGCCCCCAAAACATTGTCTATGCGGGAATCAAGAATTCTTTACAGCTTCATTTTTACAATAATGCTGCATTTTAAATGTTTCTGCCAACCGGAAAAATAAACTAAAATAAAAACTAAATTAAACCATTAATCTGACTGAATTTCCTACTTTGTAGAGCAATTTGTTTAGGACTGACAAAAATAAGTAAAATGTGACTTTTCCCCTCCTCCCTCCCCTTGTTCTCTGTAAATTCTCTTTTTGTGATGAAATAGGATCCACACGACAGACGACACAATGGGCATCACATAGTCAGAGGAATAAAAGAAAGGAGGACTCTGCTGGCTCTGGGTGCTGATGTTGGCAGTGGTTATACGTGGTGAGAGAAAATGATGATTTAATTTGTAGTTGGACACAAACATGTTGATTCATTTTCAGGACATGATAGATAGATAAGATAGATAGATAGATAGTAGATAGATAGATAGATAAAGATAAGATAGATAGATAAAAGATAATATCTATCTAGATTAAAAGATATATAATAGATAATAGAAAGATAGAAAGATATGAGATAAATAGATGATACATAAAGTAATAGATAGATGAAAGATAGATGGATATGAGATAGCTAGCTAGATAGATTAAAAGATAGATAATAGATAGATAATAGAAATATAGACAGATATAAGATAGATTAATAGATAGTAGTGTTGAGCGATACTGCTCGATATCTAAAAATATCGTATCGAAATTGTATCACCGATATCACTAAATATCGTCGATATCCGATTCCGATACCGGAAGTCCAATGTAAGTCTATGGGAACAAAAAATCGCAACAAAAAAAACCCTTTCTTTCGTTGTAAACACAAAATATACACACATAGAATACATATATATATATATATATATATATATACATGTCATTGTGACATATATATATATACATATATTTATAGTTTATACACTTCTACATAGTAAAATAGACTCTGATTCAATTGCAGGGTAAAGCCGTGACATACCCCATAGAAGTCGACGGGCTCGGTGCCGAGTACCCCCAAAACCTCTGGCTCTGTGCGACTCAACTTGGGCGTCAAGAACAGGATTCTGTAGCTCGCTATAAGCGAGTCCTGTGTGCCTGAATTGAACTGGTTTTGTGCTTGAGAATTGCTAAAATCATCAGAGAATGTATTTGCCATTTTTCCGCCATATCTGCGTCACGACGAGGCACTGGTGAAGAAGAAGGGCGTGCTCTTCGTGGGTGTACACTCACTCAGTGGCGTGAAAACGATGGCTCTAAATGGTACTGCAATGTAAGATCGTGCCCCACAGCTCTTCAGTTCCGCCTCCTCATCCTCCTCAGTGTGCTGAAACTAACACGAAGGTCCCGCCTCACTACAAAAGAGGGGCCCTCTCCAGATGCTAATGACACATGTGACTTGGCAGAGATGGCTAATGGACACGAGCAGAAGTGTGAAGGGATGGAGCAGTCAGAGCTCTCCCCCCACGGAAGCGACCCGATCGCCACGGAACCACCGTTGGGCACCCGGCCTGGAAACCCTCCTACGCTGGAAGAAGCGGAGGATACCCTAAGAGGCCTGGCCCGGCACCGGGAGGAGGTCGCCAGGATGGAAGCCAGCTGGCGTGCCCTAAAACTAAACTTGGAGCGGCGCCAATCCCTCTTACCTGAAGTGTCTGTACCGGAAGGTGAGGCACCCGTTCTAGTAGAGGAGTCCGTGCGGGCATCCCAGCCCTTGCAATGTGATCCGGTTGACGTTGTCGCAGTGGAGGCACCCGTTCCTGCAAAAAACTCTGCACCGGCAGCACCCCAGATCCCGCTGTCTGCCCCCGTCGCTGAGACAGAAGAAACGACACCCGTCCTCATGGAGGAGGCCGCGCAGGCACCAGAGGTCTACCTTTCTGTACCGGAGCCCCGACTGTCATCTGTTCCAGAGCCGGCTGCTTCCTCCGCAGGTGAGCGCCGCCAGGACTGGGGGGCGCCAGGAGAGCTGCCGCAAACCGGACATCATAAGCTGCAGTTTGATGGTGGAGACATGGAGATGCTGGAAGAGAATTACAACCGGCGTCAGGAGGAAGAGTGGAGACATTGGGAGCGGGAAGCAGAGCGACAAAGGGAGCAGCGAGAATCCCAAAAACTTCGGCAACGTCACCTGGAGAAGGACCGGGCAGATAAGGACCGGATGAGAAAAGATAAAGGAACCCTGAGGGAGCCGCGGCGTAAGGGTGCAGTACGGAGCTTTAAATTGAAAGGTGGTTGGGGCTTCATCCAGGAGCCTGGACTTTATTTAGAAGTCTTTGTGACCCGGCGGGACGTGGAGACTCACCTCCCAGAAGGACACCCGGGGAGGGACCTGTTGCCAGGAGACTTGGTGACTTACACCCGACACTGGGGTTACAATGGATGGTACGCCCTAAATGTTACCAGGTGCGACCCCTACTCCCCAGAGTGTCAGGAACCTGTGAGACCCTCGGAGCCTTCAGCCTCCCACATCCAGGCCTCTGCACAAGTGCCCACCCCACGCCGTAAATCTCCCCAGCCTCCCTCAGTGGTCTCCTCAGCAGCCCCAGCTATGGACATGATAACTATAGCTGGCCCGTACCCGGCGCCTGTTAGGCCCCCTGGGTTCGTTCAGTCCGGGACATAGGGCTCCAGACCCGGAGGGAGATGAAAGAGGTGGCCACACAGACACAGATAGCGGGTCACGACTTGACTGTACAGGCCACACTACGTCATCAGGTCCTGGTGGTCCTTGGTGTCTCGGATGTTTGGCAAGCATCAGAAGAGTACCAGGTGGTACCTGGAACACCCCTGCCAAAGAATTATAAATAACCCGGACAGGGTCCCTGTATGTAAATAGTTAAATTGTTGATGTACCCGGACGGGTGAATGTTCATATAAAAGTTTTTTAATTTAATAAAAAAAACAACACAGTTTTCATTACTTTTATTACAGTCTCATCCTGCGACGCCATCGATCTCCTGTAAAAAAAATGAAAAAAAAAAACAGCAGTATACCACCTGTCCGACGCAGTCCATAGTAACGAGTGTCCCACGACGATCCAGCTCTGCTACATCAGAATGACAGACAGAGCCTGTCATCCCGCGCAGCACAGCTGATTACCTGCTTCCCCGGCGGTGACGTCATCGGACTGACTGCTTTACGGCCGGGATTACCCAGCAGTCACTGCAGTTATCGCGAAAAACTGCATGTGACCGCCAGGGAGAAGATAATGGCGGCCATCAAGCAGTCCAGGACGTGACCGCCGGAGATCTTCTGCCAGGTAAGTGCTGCTGACTCCTGACAGACCCGACCGACGGACACTCACAGTGACAGTGACAAATCCGATTCCGGTATCCGATATGACGAAAATATCGGTATTCGGAATCGAAAGGCCGATAGAGCTAATATCGGCCGATATCCGATATTTGCAGTATCGTATCGCTCAACACTAATAGATAGATGAAAGATAGATAGATAGATATGAGATAGATTAATAGATATAAAATAGATAGATAGATATGAGATAGATAGATAGATTAATAGATAGGTAGATAGATAGATATAAGATAGATAATAGATAGATTAATAGATAGATAGATACATAGAACATAGATAGATTTGAGATAGATAGATTGATAGACAATAGATAGATTAAGATAGATAAAAGATAGATAATAGATACACAAATAGATAGGAGATAGATATGAGATAGCTAGCTAGATTAAAAGATAGATAATAGATAATAGAAAAATAGATACGAGATAGCTAGCTAGATAGATTAAAAAATAGACAGATATGAGATACATAGATAAATAATAGAGATATACAGGGGTTGGACAAAATAATGGAAACACCTAACGTTTTGGCATCATAATCTTCGAACATGTTATAAACATGCAAACCGTGACATATGGTAATGTTTTGTAGTTGAATATTTGTGATGTGTATGTAAATTAAATGTTTTGCATAATTGTAAGATCATTGATGAGAATCTGATACCAATGGCAGACCTCTCTGATCTTCAAAGAGGCCAAATTGTTGGTGCTGGTCTGGCAGGCGCTAGTGTAACCGAAAGTGCCCGAATGCTTGGCGTGTCAAGAGGTACTGTCTCCAAAGTAATGACTATGTTTGAAAGAGAAGGAAAAACGTCCGCAGCAAAGCACAGGTCCGGCCGAAAGTCGAAGTTGACTGAGAGACCGTCGGACTCTAAAGCAAATTGTGAGAGAGGATCGTAAGACCACAGCTCCGAAAATCACTGCTGAGCTCAATGAACACCTACAGAACCCAGTTTCCATGAAAACTTTTAGTCGAGTGCTGAACAAATCTGGATTCCACGGAAGAGCTGCAATTCGAAAACCACTGCTCTCAATGACAAATGTTTCCAAGCGTTTAGAGTGGTGAAGAACCCTCCAGAATTGGTCCCTCGAGCTGTGGAAACATGTGATATTCTCAGACGAATCATCGTTTACCCTATTTCCGACCTCCGGCCGCGTGTACGTTTGGAGACAGCCGAAAGAAGCATTCCATCCACACTGCCTTCTCCCAACCGTAAAACATGGCGGAGGTTCTGTGATGATCTGGGGTGCTATTTCATGGAGATCTGCCGGGCCAATGATATCCCTTCATGGAAGAATTAACAGCCGCGATTATTTAGGCATTTTGGATGACCAAGTGCATCCTATGGTTCAAGCACTGTTCCCGGAGGGGAACGCCATCTTTCAGGATGATAATGCACCACTTCATACAGCTAGAATCGTTAAAGCATGGCACGAGGAACATTCTAATGAAGTTGAGCATCTCATCTGCCCCCACAATCCCCAGACCTCAACATTATTGAGCATTTATGGTCGATTTTAGAGATTCAAGTTAGACGTCGATTTCCGCCGCCATCGTCGCTCAAAGAACTGGAGGGTGTTTTCACTGAAGAATGGGCTAAAATTCCTTTGGAAACAATTCACGCCTTGTATGAATCCATACCTCGGAGAACTGAGGCTGTAATCGCCCAAAAGGTGGACCTACACCATATTAAACTAACTTTTGTTGATGTTTCCAGATGTTTCCATTATTTTGTCCAACCCCTGTAGAAGCTAGATAGTTAGAGAGATATTAGGTACTTAAATATGAGATAGATCGATATATATAGGCAGAAAGACAGATAGATATGAGACAGAAATGATAGATAATGAGATGGAGATGAGATTGCTAATGAGGCAGGTGGAGACAAGATAGATAAGAGAACAATCTATAGATATGAGATAGATAGATATATAGATAATAGATAGATAGATACCGTAGATAAAAAAAAAATAAGCAGTTAAACAGAAGATAAACAAGAGGTAGATATATAGAGATATTAGACAGATTAAGTAAATAGACATATGAGATAGATCGATACAAAGACAGATCAAAAGAGACACAAAGAAAGGTAGATAGATAGAACAGATAGACAGACAGACAGACACAGGGTAAGTCTTCTGCAAAGACATTACTATAATTCGAGTGGGGAATTCTTATTGGAGCCACAAATGGTAACAACTAACCTGGATATATGTAAAAATAAAGAGAAATGTTGTTTGTTCAAGTGACATAACTAATAACCTTAAAACGAAGAGCAAGTAAGCAAAAAATATACCAGTAACTGACTGCAAGTGCTGATAAAAATGGGCCATCGATTTGGGAGTCAATCTGCATTTTTTATTTTAATAATGCTTTCTCTCTCTTTTTTCTCTCTCTCTCTTTCTGTGTTGCAAAATATAAAAGCTGATCTGATAAATATTAATTTGAACCATCATAATGTATTTGAAAATTCCAGCTAAAATGTCACCACATGGAACATTAATGTAATATTTCAAGGCCCTGAGAGCAATACTCATATTGATTACATTTATTTCACTCTAGGGAGGAGAAATAATTCTTCAATGTGGGACACATCTGGTAGCCAAAGATGCAAACGCAGAGAAAGAAAATGCAAAATTTACAGAAAAAAACTCTCCCTCAGTAACAACATTCAGCCTGAATGTACAGAAGCATTACATATTTGTGGTAATCTTCTAAACCAACCCCATAGAATTTATTTGCTCATTTACATAATTTTGGTAAACATGAAAAAAAAAGCAAGGAGAAAAACAGGAAATACGAGGATGCATCTTTTGGCAGTAAAATAATAGTATCATCAAGATTTCAAGAGACGAACATTTTATTGGATGCGCTTATTGGGAATGTATATAATCAGCACTGGCCCCAATGAAAACCAGATGCAGCAGAATTTTTTTTCAAAGGGTTAAAAATGCATAAAATGCACCTAAAGCAAGCTAGAGGTAAATGAAGGGGGTGACAGTAATGCATTGTCTTTTTTTTTCCTCTCTGTTCTCTCCTGAAAAAGGAGAACTGAGACATTGTCTGTCTGGAGTCCCATAAAACAGATCTTTCCCTTGTCATTAAGAATATTGATGTTCATCAGGAAGGGCGTCAATGTGTCTTTGTGCAAATGAAACGAAATCTGAGTCAAATTGTGACCCTGAGCCACGAAACTGACATTTTCTTCCCTCTGTTTTGATTTTCCACTTATCTTGTTCAAAGTAACTGGTCTAATGCAATAGCTGCAATATACATCATCTGACTGCACGAATATATAAATAAGAAATACTCCGCAATATGAAGATCATCACACAAATGGATGGAAGAGACAAGTGCCACATCCTGAAATAAGATTGCCGAACGTAAAAGATCATTCTTACTGAAACATTATAATAAATAAAGGGAATCGCTATTTGAAACATAGTTTTCTTTTCTTTGTTTTATGGCGAAAAGATCCCTGAAATGGAAAATAACCTTTCTCCCGCAATCAGAAAATAGTTTTGCTGCTTTTTTTTCCTCCATATAGTAAGACATATCAGCAGAATTCATTTTGCATGAAGAGCAATAAACCTCGGCAAATCTCAATGTATTCATGGGAGCAGAAGACCCCATGTTAATTGATATCTCAAGGTTAATTACTATTATCATCCATATATTCCAAAGGAACAGTGCCCCCAGTGGATGTATTATGGAAAATACCTGTAGCTTAATGAAGCATTTACCTCCTATGAAAGCATCCGCGAGGCACAAGAAGACCCTTCCTTCCATCATTCTGAAGACATTCACCAAAGCAGAATCTTCCGGTAGGTTCTTTAAAGTCAGATCAACAGGTGAAATACAAGTTGGGGGTGAGATGACTCATAATTGGGTGAAAAATGCTGCAATTTGTAATTAAATGCAAATCCTGAGCACAAAAAAATGAATCTGCATATTGATACATCAGTAAGTACGGCTACAACTGGACTGCACCAAAGGGAGTGTCTGGGGTCTCAGAAGAAAAGTCGTCTTTCACTTTTCGTGACTGCGTGCTCCGTGTGGGTGAGCGGTCATGTGCTGACCAAACCCCTGAACTTCTCTGACTTCTCTTCTATTAAGACTAGTCAGGCACATAACAGTAAGGGCTCATACCCACTTGCGAGAAGTACAGACCAAGAAAAAGATCGGATTGCACTCGGACCAATGTTATTCAATAGGTGACATCTCATCTGCGATTTTTTTCTCAGCTAAAATCGGACTGAGGAAAAAATTGCAGCATGCTGCGTATTGCTACGCATCTCGGACGAGACTCGCTAATGCAAGTCAATGGGTGCAAGAATAAAAACGCACAGCACTCGCACCATGCGAGTGCTGTCCGATTTTTACGCACCGGTATCCTTTGAAAAGCCGTCAATTCATATGCGGCTATTGTAAAATCACACTGACATAATATAAAAGATAGAATAGCTATATACACATCGAATAGGTGTCTATATATATATATGTATATATATATATATATATATATATATATATATATAACAGTACAGACCAAAAGTTTAGACACACCTTCTCATTCAAAGATTTTTCTGTATTTTCATGACTATGAAAATTGTAGAATCACACTGAAGGCATCAAAACTATGAATTAACAATGTGGAATTATACATTACACTTTACAAAAAAGTGTGAAACAACTGAAAATATGTCTTATATTCTAGGTTCTTCAAAGTAGCCACCTTTTGCTTTGATTACTGCTTTGCGCACTCGTGCCATTCTCTTGATGAGCTTCAAGAGGTAGTCACCGGAAATGGTCTTCCAACAGTCTTGAAGGAGTTCCCAGAGATGCTTAGCACTTGTTGGCCCTTTTGCCTTCACTCTCGATTGGGTTCAGGTCTGATGACTGTGGAGGCCAGGTCATCTGGCATAGCACCCCATCACTCTCCTTCTTGGTCAAATAGCCCTTACACAGCCTGGAGGTGTGTTTGGGGTCATTGTCCTGTTGAAAAATAAATGATGGTCCAACTAAACGCAAACTGGATGGAATAACATGCCGCTGCAAGATGCTGTGGTAGCCATGCTGCTTCAGTATGCCTTCAATTTTGAATAAATCCCCAACAGTGTCACCAGCAAAGCACCCCCACACCATTACACCTCCTCCTCCATGCTTCACGGTGGGAACCAGGCATGTAAAGTCCATCCGTTCACCTTTTCTGTGTCGTACAAAGACACGGTGGTTGGAACCAAAGATCTCAAATTTGGACTCAACAGACCAAAGTACAGATTTCCACTGGTCTAATGTCCATTCCTTGTGTTCTTTAGCCCAAACAAGTCTCTTCTGCTTGTTGCCTGTCCTTAGCAGTGGTTTCCTAGCAGCTATTTTACCATGAAGGCCTGCTGCACAAAGTCTCCTCTTAACAGTTGTTGTTGAGATGTGTCTGCTGCTAGAACTGTGTGGCATTGACCTGGTCTCTAATCTGAGCTGCTAACCTGCGATTTCTGAGGCTGGTGACTCAGTAAACTTATCCTCAGAAGCAGAGGTGACTCTTGGTCTTCCTTTCTGGGGCGGTCCTCATGTGAGCCAGTTTCTTTGTACAATTGATGGTTTTTGCAACTGCACTTGGGGACACTTTCAAAGTTTTTCCCAATTTTTCGGACTGACTGACCTTCATTTCTTAAAGTAATGATGGCCACTCGTTTTTCTTTACATAGCTGCTTTTTTCTTGCCGTAATACACATTCTCACAGTCTATTCAGTAGGACTATCAGCTGTGTATCCACCAGACTTCTGCGCAACACAACTGATGGTCCCAACCCTACTTATAAGGCAAGAAATCACACTTATTAAACCTGACAGGGCACACCTGTGAAGTGAAAACCATTTCTGGTGACTACCTCTTTAAGCTCATCAACAGAATGCCAAGAGTGTGCAAAGCAGTAATCAAAGCAAAAGGTGGCTACTTTGAAGAACCTAGAATATAAGACATAATTTCAGTTGTTTCACACTTTTTTGTTAAGTATATAATTCCACATGTGTTAATTCATAGTTTTGATGCCTTCAGTGTGAATGTACAATTTTCATAGTCATGAAAATACAGAAAAATCTTTCCTCATCCTGGTATGCATGGTCCCCTCACCCCCAATCCTGGCATGCATGGTACCCCCTCATCCCTATCCTGGTATGCATGGTACCCCCTCATCCCTATCCTGGTATGCATTGTCCCCTCACCCCCCAATCCTGGTATACATGGCACCCCTTACCTCCTAATTCTGGTATGCAAGGTCCCCTCATCCCCAATCCTGGTATGCATGGTACCCCTCACCCCCCTATCCAGGTATGCATGGTACCCCTCATCCCCCAATCCTGGAATGCATGGTCTCCTCACCCTCAATCCTGGTATGCATGGTCCCCTCACCCCCCAATCCTGGTAAGCATGGTCCCCCCTCATCCCTATTGTAGGATCTATGGTACTCCCTCACTCGCCAATTCTAGTATGCATGGTCCCCTCATCCCCAATCCTGGTATAAATGGCACCCCTTACCTCCCAATTCTGGTATCCAAGGTCCCCTCATCCCCAATCCTGGTATGCATGGTACCCCTCATCCCCTATGCTGGTATGCATGGTACCCTCATCCCCCAATCCTGGTATGCATGGCCCCCCTCACCCTCCAATTCTGGTATGCATGGTCCCCTCACCCCCTATCCTGGTATGCATGGTCCCATCACCCCTATACCGTAATCTTGGTATGCATGGTCCCCTCACCCCCAATTCTGATATGCATGGTCCTCTCACCCCCCAATCCTGGTATGCATGGTCCCCTCACCCACCAATCCTGGTATGCATGCTCCCCCTTATCCCTATCGTAGGATGTATGGTACTCCCTCACCCACCAATTCTAGTATGCATAGTACCCCTCATCCCCCTATCCTTGCATGCATGGTACCCCTCATCCCCCAATCCTGGTATGCATGGCCCCCTCACCCTCCAATTCTGGTATACATGGTCCTCTCACCCTCCATTTTGGTATGCATGGTCCCTCACCCCCTATCCTGGTTATGCATGGTTCTCTCACCCCAAATCCTGATATGCATGGACCCCTCACCCCTCTATCCTGGTATGCATGGTCCTCTCACACCCCTATCCTGGTATGGATGGTCCTCTCACCCCCATAGCCTGGTATGCATGGTCCTCTCACCCTTCTTTCCTGGTATGCATGGTCCTCTCACCCCCCTATCCTGATATGCATGGTCCCCTCACCCCCAATCCTGGTATTAATGGCACCCCATTCCTCATCCTGGTATACATGGTCCCCTCACCCCCAATCCTGGTATGCATGGTACCCCTCATCCCCTATGCTGGTATGCATGGTACCCTCATCCCCCAATCCTGGTATGCATGGCCCCCCTCACCCTCCAATTCTGGTATGCATGGTCCCTCACCCCCTATCCTGGTATGCATGGTCCCATCACCCCTATACCGTAATCTTGGTATGCATGGTCCCCTCACCCCCAATTCTGATATGCATGGTCCTCTCACCCCCCAATCCTGGTATGCATGGTCCCCTCACCCACCAATCCTGGTATGCATGCTCCCCTTATCCCTATCGTAGGATGTATGGTACTCCCTCACCCACCAATTCTAGTATGCATAGTACCCCTCATCCCCCTATCCTTGCATGCATGGTACCCCTCATCCCCCAATCCTGGTATGCATGGCCCCCTCACCCTCCCTCCAATTCTGGTATACATGGTCCTCTCACCCTCCATTTTGGTATGCATGGTCCCCTCACCCCCTATCCTGGTTATGCATGGTTCTCTCACCCCAAATCCTGATATGCATGGACCCTCACCCCTCTATCCTGGTATGCATGGTCCTCTCACACCCCTATCCTGGTATGGATGGTCCTCTCACCCCCATAGCCTGGTATGCATGGTCCTCTCACCCTTCTTTCCTGGTATGCATGGTCCTCTCACCCCCCTATCCTGATATGCATGGTCCCCTCACCCCCAATCCTGGTATTAATGGCACCCCATTCCTCATCCTGGTATACATGGTCCCCTCACCCCCCAATCCTGGTATGCATGGTACCCCTCATCCCTATGCTGGTATGCATGGTACCCCTCATCCCCCAATCCTGGTATGCATGGCCCCCCTCACCCTCCAATTCTGGTATGCATGGTCCCCTCACCCCTATCCTGGTATGCATGGTCCCATCACCCCTATACCGTAATCTTGGTATGCATGGTCCCCTCACCCCCAATTCTGATATGCATGGTCCTCTCACCCCCCAATCCTGGTATGCATGGTCCCCTCACCCACCAATCCTGGTATGCATGCTCCCCCTTATCCCTATCGTAGGATGTATGGTACTCCCTCACCCACCAATTCTAGTATGCATAGTACCCCTCATCCCCCTATCCTTGCATGCATGGTACCCTCATCCCCCAATCCTGGTATGCATGGCCCCCTCACCCTCCAATTCTGGTATACATGGTCCTCTCACCCTCCATTTTGGTATGCATGGTCCCCTCACCCCCTATCCTGGTTATGCATGGTTCTCTCACCCCAAATCCTGATATGCATGGACCCTCACCCCTCTATCCTGGTATGCATGGTCCTCTCACACCCCTATCCTGGTATGGATGGTCCTCTCACCCCCATAGCCTGGTATGCATGGTCCTCTCACCCTTCTTTCCTGGTATGCATGGTCCTCTCATTCCCCTATCCTGATATGCATGGTCCCCTCACCCCCAATCCTGGTATTAATGGCACCCCATTCCTCATCCTGGTATGCATGGTCCCCTCACCCCCCAATCCTGGTATGCATGGTACTCCCTCATCACTATCCTGGTATGCATGGTCTCCTCCTCACCCCAATCCTGGTATGCATGGCACCCTCTCATCCCTATCATGGTATGCATGGTTCCCTCACCCCTCAATTCTGGTATGCATGGTCCCCTCACCCCCAATCCTAGTATGCATGGCCCCTCAACCCCTAATCCTGGAATGCATGGTCCCCTCACCCCCCAATCCTGGAATGCATGGTCCTCTCACCACCCAATCCTGGTATGCATGGTCCCCTCAGCCCCCCAATCATGGTATGCATGGTCCCTTCACCCCCCCAATCCTGGTATGCATTGTCCCCTCACCGCCTAATCCCGGAATGCATGGTCTCCTCACCCCTCAATCCTGGTATGCATGGTCCTCTCACCACCTAATCCTGGTATGCATGGTCCCCTCACCCCCCAATCCTGGTATGCATGGTCCCCTCACCCCCCCAATACTGGTATGCATGGTCCCCTCATACCCAATCCTGGTATGCATGGTTCTCTCACCCCCCAATCCTGGTATGCATGGTCCTCTCACCCCCCAATCCTGGTATGCATGGTCCCCTCACCCCCCCAATACTGGTATGCACTGTCCCCTCATACCCAATCCTGGTATGCATGGTCCCCTCACCCCCCAATCCTGGTATGCATGGTCCTGTCACCCCCCAATCCTGGTATGCATGGTAGCCCTCACCCCCCAATTCTTGTATACATGGTCACCCTCACCCCCAAATCCTGGCATGCATGTTCCCCTCACCCCCCCAATCCTGGTATGCATGGTCCTCTCACCCCCATAGCCTGGTATGCATGGTCCTCTCACCCCCCTATCCTGATATGCATGGTCCCCTCACCCCCAATCCTGGTATGAATGGCACCCCATTCCTCATCCTGGTATGCATGGTCCCCTCACCCCCCAATCCTGGTATGCATGGTACTCCCTCATCACTATCCTGGTATGCATGGTCTCCTCACCCCCAATCGTGGTATGCATGGCACCATCTCATCCCTATCATGGTATGCATGGTCCCCTCACCCCTCAATTCTGGTATGCATGGTCCCCTCACCCCCAATCCTAGTATGCATGGTCCCCTCACCCCCAATCCTGGAATGCATGGTCCTCTCACCCCCCCAATCCTGGTATGCATGGTCCCCTCAGCCCCCCAATCATGGTATGCATGGTCCGCTCACCCCCCAATCCTGGTATGCATTGTCCCCTCACTGCCTAATCCCGGAATGCATGGCCCCCTCAACCCCTAATCCTGGAATGCATGGTCCCCTCACCCCCCAATCCTGGAATGCATGGTCCTCTCACCCCCCCAATCCTGTTATGCATGGTCCCCTCACCCCCTAATCCTGGAATGCATGGTCCCCTCACCCCCTCAATCCTGGTATGCATGGTCCTCTCACCCCCCAATACTGGTATGCATGGTCCCCTCATCCCCAATCCTGGTATGCATGGTCCCCTCACCCCCCAATCCTGGTATGCATGGTCCTCTCATCCCCCAATCCTGGTATGCATGGTCCTCTCACCCCCTAATCCTGGTATGCATGGTAGCCCTCAACCCCCCAATCCTGGTATGTATGATAGCCCTCACTCCCCCAATCCTGGTATGCATGGTTCCCTCACCCCCAATCCTGGTATGCATGGTCCCCTCATCCCCCCAATACTGATATGCATGGTCCCCCTCATCCCCCCTATCCTGGTATGCATGGTCCCCTCATCCCCCCAATCCTGATATGCATGGTACCCTCACCCCCTATCCTGATTTGTATGGTCCCCCTCACCGCTATTAAACTGCACACATACCCAAAAAACCCCAAACATTTATACTCACCTTTCTTCCCTGTGCTCCAGCGCTGTCCCGTTCTGCTGGACCCCGGGGGAGGAGAGCGGCGCCGAAGTACGCGCATGCCCATACTGCGCTGTCCGGCGCCATATTGCTGAAGACACACTGTAAATGTGTCTTCAGCAAAATGGCGCCGTATAGTGCTATCCGCATGTGCGATTCTGGTCTCCTGCCCCGGCGAGAAGAGAAGTGCCGTGGCAACGCTCCTCCGGGTCAGGTAAGTATGTAAGCATGACGCCGGAGATCGCGGTATGCATCCAGTGTCTACGCATACCGTGATCTCCGGCACCATACACAATCCTCATCGCTGGATGCCTCAATCTGTCTGGAGCCAGACTGCGCAGGCGTGTCGCGCTTGCGCAGTCTATAAAGGCTTTGGACAGAGTGACGCTCCTAGCGTTATATTATAGATAGGATCAGAGAAACAATTCCTACCAAAAAGAGCTACAAAAGTAAAAAGAAAAGACAATTTTAAAAATATCATACCAACATGTGGCTTGGGTTCAATCGCTGGCCTTTGCCGTCACGTGTCATTCTTGCTGGCGGTAATGCCAGTAACTCTTGAATGATCACTTTAAGAACAAAATATGACACATTTTCTGTCAGATTCTTAGAAAAGATGAGCGTTTCCCATTAACGCATTAACAGGAAAATACTTGGATGTTCTTTATTAGTGATGAGAAACATGCTCGGATAAGGTGTTATCCGAGCTTGCTTGTGCACTAATAGAGTATCTTCGGGTATCTTCGGCGTGCTCAAACAATATGTGCATGTTCGCTCATCACTGTTCTTTATAAGTTACAGCAATGCTTCTCAAACTGTAAAGCTGGCCATTCACATTAAATATAACTTACAAAAAAAACTTAAAATAGGCATAATTTAGGTGAAATATTCAAAATAATTTATTATAACTTTATCAATATCAAATACACACAAAGAAAGAGCGGAAATTTTCTAGGCAAGACACACACATACCACAAAAAAATAGCTAAACTAAACTCTATATAATTTGAACTCATCAATTAATACAACACATTTTTTCACATTAGATAACTGTTGAGTGAATGTAACAAAAACATTCCTATCGGCTCACGGTGCTTTCTATGGGGAGAACACAGTGAAGGTACTGCCACACTAAACAATCCCACTAGCGATCACGATAACGACGCATACTAATGCGATCGCTAGCGGGATTGTTTCTATATCGCTAAATGCGGCCACATTTAGCGATATAGTTAACGACGCTATCGCCGTTAGCGATCTTCTTAACGACTTTAGCGGTACAAAAGTACCGCTAAATCGCTAAAGGTACTGCCACACTAAACAATCCCGCTAGCGATCACGATAACGACGCATACTAATGCGATCGCTAGCGGGATTGTTTCTATATCGCTAAGTGCGGCCACATTTAGCGATATAGTTAACGACGCTATCGCCGTTAGCGATCTTCTTAACGACTTTAGCGGTACAAAAGTACCGCTAAATCGCTAAAGGTACTGCCACACTAAACAATCCCGCTAGCGATCACGATAACGACGCATACTAAAGGTACTGCCACACTAAACAATCCCGCTAGCGATCTCGTTAGCGTTGCATACTAATGAGATCGCTAGCGGGATTGTTTCTATATCGCTAAATGCTACCGCATTTAGCGATATAGTTAACGACGCTATCGCCGTTAGCGATCTTCTTAACGACTTTAGCGGTACAAAAGTACCGCTAAATCGCTAAGAAAAGGTGCCACACAGCGATAAGATACTTACCCAGCGGGAGCGCCAGCGATGAAATAGGGTCCGGAACGATTCCAGCGACGAGCGAGATCACAGCAGGAAGCTCGTCGCTGGAAGCTGCCGCACTGAACAATATCGCTAACGGGATCGCTAAATAGTGACGTTTTTTAGCGATCCCGTTAGCGATATTGTTTAGTGTGGCATACCCTTAATGCGATCGCTAGCGGGATTGTTTCTATATCGCTAAGTGCGGCCACATTTAGCGATATAGTTAACGACGCTATCGCCGTTAGCGATCTTCTTAACGACTTTAGCGGTACAAAAGTACCGCTAAATCGCTAAGAAAAGGTGCCACACTAGCGATATATACTTACCCAGCGGGAGCGCCGACGAGAAAATAGGGTCCGGAACGATTCCAGCGACGAGCGAGATCACAGCAGGAAGCTCGTCGCTGGCAGCTGCCGCACTGAACAACATCGCTAACGGGATCGCTAAATAGTGACGTTTTTTAGCGATCCCGTTAGCGATATTGTTCAGTGTGGCATACCCTTAAGAAAAGGTGCCACACTAGCGATATATACTTACCCAGCGGGAGCGCCGACGAGAAAATAGGGTCCGGAACGATTCCAGCGACGAGCGAGATCACAGCAGGAAGCTCGTCGCTGGCAGCTGCCGCACTGAACAATATCGCTAACGGGATCGCTAAATAGTGACGTTTTTTAGCGATCCCGATAGCGATATTGTTCAGTGTGGCATACCCTTGAGTCTCTGCCAAAATCTCTGGCAGCGGGTTATCTGCTTGCAGAATAAATTTGATGAGGCAACTGAATTCCAACCGTCAGATCCTTATCTCCCTTGACATAGTTTGTTGGAGAAAAATAGGGAAGTTCCCATCCACACTGGCTTGTTGGCCAATCCCATCAAAAACAATGATCAGATCTGCTTCTGATAAGTCTAGAAAGCCGGAATATGTGGACTTCAGGTGCGCTGCTGATTCACAAACGGATATGAAGACAAAATAATTTGAAGTGGTTTAATGTCAACACGTTTCAGAGCAAAATCAGACTCCGTCCTCAGGACACCTACATGTGAAAGTCACACATGTGGTGGTCCTGAGGAAGGAGTCGGATTTATCTCTGAAATGCATTGACATTAAACCACTTCAAATTATTTTGTCTTTTCCTTTGTGAATCAGCAGGGCACCTGAAGTCCACGTATCTTTCTGCACGCTGTCTGGCCCTCTGTGGATGACGCTACAGATGACATCTTTAAGACGATAATTGTTGTGTCACACAAAACGCTAGTAGATTACTTGTTATGAATGTTTTAGAAATGAATTCTGAGCGGAAGCTCCCTCTGGTGGTTACAAACAGTACTGAACCATTCAATGAGGATTGGCAATCAGGAATTACAGACTGGCTGGATATAAGGGAGGTTTCCCCCCATCATGGTTGCCGGTGATCAATTGTTCCTGTCTCAAGGTGTCTTAGGTGTAGTTATCCTCTCAGGCTGTGACGAGGCGTCTAGGACCAACGTAGGAACGCTCCACGGCTGCCTTTAGTTTTGGTGGTTAGTCAGGGTACTGCAATCCAGTAGATTCCAACCTCTCTGGTGTATTGCCGTTTTTGCCTGCTCTCCTCAGCTACCAAAACATAACATTACTGTTGATTAGAGATGGGCAAACTTAACAAGTAAAGTTTGGAGTCCAGACCGAACAGGTACTGTTCGGGCATGGACACCGAACATGGACTTCACCAGGAAGTCTGTGTTACTGTTTTGGTTCAGCCCACACAGGGTGTTTGTCACGCTGTCTGTCATGTGTATGACAATGCGGCAAACACCACTTCTGCTCTGCGGTAAAATCATCACCGCCGGTCAGACAGCCACAGTTCCCACGCTGTTAAAAGATAGCGTGAGCGCACAGCTGTGATCGGAGGTATAAAGTTTACCTCCTTTCATTGGTGTCAGCTGATGAAACTACTGCTCCCATCAGCTGATGCCTGCTGCCACTAATAACAGTGAGAGCAGGAGTGGTTGAAAGGAGTATTCATCAGCTCCAGCGCTGTAAATAAATAATTTAAAAAATAAACCCAATGAGCATTCCCCTGTATTTTTGATAACCAGCCAGGCAAAACACAGCTATGCAACCCTCAGCTGTCAGCTTCAGCAAGGCTGGTCATCAAGAAAAGAGGGGTCCCCGCGCCAAATTTTTTAACCTACCGCGACAACACGGGTCAAGACGGTTTCCAAATGTGTTTGCTCTGCTATCTCTAGTTCCACTTATCCACAATTTATTTATTGTTTTACAGAAAACTTACAGCTCTAAAATAGTCATGAGACAGCAAGTCACAGACAAGTTGGACAAATGTTTTTGGTCATGCAACTTATCTGAGAATTGCTGTTGCATGTCATGTTAATGTGTAGCCCCAGCCCTAAGGGTTCCGTCACACTCAGCGACGCAGCAGCGATCCCGACAACAATACGACCTGGCAGGGATCGTTGCTGCGTCACTTTGTGGTCGCTGGTGAGCTGTCACATAGGCAGACTCACCAGCGATCAGAACCAGAGAGCACACTGGTATCCAGTGTAAACAGCGGGTAACTAAGCACCGAACGGCACCTAGTTACCTGATATGTACCCTAGATACCGGCTCTCAGCTTCTGCTGTAGAGCGCTGAGAGTCGGTATCCAATGTACATATCGGGTAACTAAGCACCGCGCGGCACCTAGTTACCCGATATGTACCCTAGATACCGGCTCTCAGCGCTCTACAGCAGAAGCTGAGAGCCGGTAACCAGGGGACATATCGGGTAACTAGGTGCCGCGCGGTGCTTAGTTACCCGATATGTACATTGGATATCAGCTCCCAGCTCACTGATCGCTGGTCTCCCGCCTGTCACACGCAGCGATGCGCGCTGGCCAGCGTGAGACCAACGATGAAAAAATGGTCCAGGACATTCAGCGACGATCAGCGATACCCAGCAGGGAGGCTGATTGTCGCTGCGTGTCACACAGCGAGATCGCTGGCTAGGTCGCTGTTGCGTCACAAAATCTGTGACGCTTCAGCGATCTCGCTAGCGATCTCGCTTAGTGTGACGGAGGCTTTAGGCTACCATAAAACCAGCATATTTTCTCTCATCTGAGAGAATCTGGTGATTATGCTAACCACACTCTCATCAATCACACTCCGATCAGAGTGTCAGCATAGTGTGATACAATTTTGTCGGATGAGGAGAAGATGGGGAAAAAAAAAGTCTCCATCTTCTCCATTTTGTCAGTTAGTGAAAATTGGACCACACTCAGTTGTCATCCGAGTGTACCCAGATTTTTTTTTCCCCTCCCAGTCCGATTTGTCCCACGGACTCACTGACTTGCATGGCTGAGAGCGATCTGAATATCTGATGTAAATCAAGCACGTTGCTATTTTTTTCCTTGGACACACTGTTTCCGATGAAAAAATCAGACGTGCACGGCCACCTAGAATAATATTGTGTCGACCCGCCACCACAATTGTGGGTTACCAGGGCAATGGGGTACTCAGAGCCGAGCCCGTAGAAGTCTATGGGGTTTGTCACAGGTAGCGGTGGCTCGGTCTGTGGCCCTGGCGGTCTGGCGTATGTTGGGGGAATATATTTACAGGGGATAAGTATATTTACAGTTCGTGACGCCACCTGTAGTCTTCTGGTAATTTGTACCAGCGCTGCTGTAGATCTCTGAGGGGATGGTGAGGCAGCTAGATGTCGGGTCCCCTACAGGTGGGACTGGTCCCTCAAAGTCTATGAAGTTAGTGAAGTCGGGTGCAGATAAATAACACAGTCTCACACGGTCAGCGTCTTTCCATACCTTTACTTGTAAGATGTTCAGGCAGGTCCCAGGGAGGCTGATCCAAGGAGAATGTATTTCGAGATAGCAGCTGGACAAGTTAGGGGCCTCCTTTACTTTCAACACGATGAGTACAACCAGCCTGAAGCGTAGTTCCCTCTATAACTCCAGCTATTCCATAGCTGTACTGCCCAGTCAGTTTTGTGGTAGGAGCCTTCCTGTGAGAGAGCTGAATTCCTATCTTGTCCTGCAGAGACTCAAGGTCCTCACTCCCCCTGACCCCAGTTACGTACTGACTATTTGGGGCTGTTTGCCGCGACCTAAGGTCCGGTAAATCTCTGGTTTTCTTACCACTATGCTTGAAGCTAATAGTGATCCTTCGGTCCCCAGTGACCGGTTACAATGTGCAGGACTTCTTCAATCCAAAAGCACTTTTCAAATAATCTTTCCACTGTGCCTTTCGCCTTGTCCTCGCTGGTAGCATAAACACTCACACTTGCAAAAAGTCATATAATCACTCCCTTCTTCTCTTCCTTTAGAGTTAGTTCCAGACTCTCAGTTATCCACTAGGCAGGAGCACGTCTCTGAACCTTTCACTGTCCTTGAGACAGGTGACTGAAGTATTTCTGTACTAAGCTCTTCTTTCTTAATCAGTGTCTTCAAGTGAGGTACAGCTCTGACCAGGCTGAGGTGATCTATATCTCGCCCTTACTGGCCTCCACTTGCTGAACTGCTGGTAGAACCAGGCTGGACTGCTTCCTCCCTCCAGGTCCCAGCTAGACTCCACACGTCTGCTCTGTCCGAAGACAGGAAACTGACTACTAAAATCACTCAACCAATACACACCGACCACTCCCTCACAAGTGACTACACTACCCTAAGGGTGTGTCTAGTGTATGTTGAGTGAATGGGTATTGAGCATTGAACTGCTATCTCTCCACACATTCTCCAGGGTACTGCGTGTGCCTAACACCAGGGCTACACAATATTGGTCTGAGTGCAATTTGAATTTTGTTGGATCGCACTCAGACTGAAAATATAGTCATGTGGATCAGCTCTAATAGTGCAAAATGAAACAAAAAAATAAATCTTAAAGTCAAGTTCAGCGTTAGGAATACTGACAATCACCAGAAAGTAGTTTACAGTGACTAAAAGAATCACATGCCGCTCACTTTTCCATATGCAACCTAGGGTTAAATGAATATTGGCAATAATACATATCTGAACATATAAAACGTCTGCGTATCTAAATTCAATATGTAGCAGCAGCACTTTCTTCACTCTGTTTATTTCTTGACCTTTTAAAGGAGCAATAAATATGGGAATGAGAGAATGCTAAAACCTCCTGAATCAGGAAGAATGCACAAGAGTACACTTCAGATAAAGCCAGGAGAGTGGGCCCGACCTGCCTTCCCGCCCAGTAATTCCCTCACCTTTTCCCCGCTGAAGTTGCGACACCACCTAAAGTTCATTCATTACGGCTGGCCGAGTCCTTGCGTTCTGTAATGGAGAGCACTATGTGCATAAATGAATCATTCAATAGTTGACTGAATGAACTTGGCACAAGAATTACTTTGCTGGTCAAGGGCACATACTAAGACAATACAGGAAGACTTGTGAACATTTAAAAAAAAAAATAATGTTTTATGTAAAACTTCCAAGAGGAGATTTAAAAGGTTGCATTTGGCACATGTGATAAAAAAATGCAATAGTCACTGTGTATTGATTTATCTTGCAAACAACAAATACACTAACGCACAAAAAATCCTTCATAGAGGAGAAACGCAAATAAAATAAGAAGGTGATTAAAGAAATATAAATGTTAAAAACTATTAAAAGTTATTGAGTAATATATCAATAAGGCAAAAATCTACCAAACCTTACAATCCAAGGAGACTGAGCAACCATGTCTTTCTCCCATAAACCACCTCAATAATCTGGATTACACTGGCACAAAATGAGTCCACACTCATCTACTAAACACTTGTCTCTCACCTATGAGGGTCCGAATATCTCGGACTAACACCATGCCCCCATTGCTTGCATTTGCCAGTGCTAACACAAAATAATTGATGCCCAGTCACTATCTCTTCATGCAAAAAACTAACAATTTTGCATCTGTACCTAATGTTAGAGAACTGCATGAAAAAAAGGTCTTAAAAAATTGCAGCCCTCTATGAAAAGTCTCAGTTTTTAGAGGTTGACTCTCTGTTAATGGGATATATGAATGTCCATGAAGCAATTGTTCTTCCTCACTTGGTGTCCTCCTTACTGCATGACCACGAAGAGGTGGACTTTGGATGGAAAAACCGCATGGGCTAAATGGAGTCAGAAATCTGAGCCACTTTACGGATCATAGTAAGCCATCTAACAAATAGACTTAGTCTACACAGTCTAAAGAGGTGGAAAAAATGATCAACCAGTATGAGACACTGATACATTTAGCACATTTCAAGACAGTCAAGTCTCAGGCACCTTTAGCAAATTTTCCCCAATGCCCTTGTCAAGTCCACTACTAGGCTGTTATTATAGGTATATGAAAACTGGTATCTCTCTTTTTTCACTTCTTTTTTTTTTTACACAAGGAGAAATCATGTATCAACCTCTAAAAACAGGTTATTCTGTGCGAGTCACCTTTAAATGTTAATAAAAAAAATCACTTAAATAAAATAAACCCGCTTTTACACACTGGTGCTGCTATTTCAATTACACAAAAAAATGAAAGCAAACATGACATTGTCCCTTAATTTTGCGTAGCTTATTAGAATATTCATTTGTATAATTGCTGAGTAGGTGCCAGTCTTAAATCAACTATACAATCAAGTAGAGTTATAATAATAGTCCAAACCATTTATATAAGTAATCTCTCCCATATTGTGATTAGTCCAATCTCACGCTTTAGCATATTTATTTTCATGTCTGTTATGAAAAAGAAAAAAAAAGAAAAGATCACTCCTATTTCTTTGTGGCACCATTTTGCATACAGTGATTTTACATTTTTGCAACTAACCACTGACTTCTGGGTTAAACGCTAATGCTACAATATAATGATCATTAATGGATAAAGTAAAATCTGTGCTTTTAAATCAATAATAAAATAATGACAAAATAAAAGCTAAACACTGGGCTAAGCTACAGCTTCAAACATTTCACGAGTCATTCTGGCTACCACTTTCAAAATCACCATTTGTCTCTTGGCTCCACAGTCGACAGTTTTTATAGTTTTAGCATTCTTTAATTTACACCTTCCAATGTTTATGCCCAGGTTCGGACTGGCCCACCGGGGTAGAGGTAAATTCCCGGTGGGCCCCTTTGTAGAAGTGGGCTCCTTACCTCTCTATAGGAGCAGTAATTGGCACAATACATACAATACAACGTATGGAGAGAGAAGCCAGTAGACAAAAAGTGGTATGTGAATATGACAGATAAAAATCACAATGTTGTGAAATCAAAGAAACCACTTAATGGCTATATGGACAGTATAGACAAAAAACGACTGGGACAGTCGAAAAGAGTTGCAACAACTCCACAAGAAAAAGAGAAACATCGACCATAAATCCCATAAAGTATTATATGAAATTTTATTAATATACCAGGCAATTGATAATAAGGAAAACAGACAGTACAAAGACAAAATCAATACATAAGAAGGGGCAGAACTATTTAATTAATATACACAAGGGTATACCCAAAGAGGCATATACATAAAAATATGGAGAAAAAAAATCACATTGCTGCAATTGTGTATAACATAAAGTGCATGTGCATGTGCTCCAAGACACAAATGTGTCAATCAGAAGTATATAAACAGCTAATCAGTGGTAGATAATCTCTAATATGTGCAACCATTTATATAGAGTGGTGCAGTTACCAAAATAGAGTGACACATAGAGGGTAAACCAATAATAAATTCAAAACACCACATAGGTCTTGATGTGACAGTGTAAAACCGTTAGGACGCAGACACAGAGTATGTAAATAGTTAAAAAATGAACAAATAATAACTTACAAAGTGTATACCCGGTCACCTGGATAGATGCCCACCCCCAACGCATGTTTCGGCTCGTTGCCTTCGTCAGGGGGGTCTTTCATTCTTGTTTGAGGGATTTTCATTCATTCTTCCTTGGACAATTCTTCTAGTTCTGTGAGATTCCTGGGTCATCTTGTATCCTCTGCTATTTTGAGGTCTAGCCACAGATTTTCAATGATGTTCAGATCAGGGGACTATGAGGGCCATTGTAAAACCTTCAGCTTGCGCTTTTTAAGGTCATCTATTGTGGATTTTGACGTATGTGTTTAGGATCATTATCCGGGATAACCGCAGGCTTGAAAGGATTGTTAAGAAAAGGCAATTCAAAAATTTGGGGGAGATTCACAAGCAGTGGACTGCTACTGGAGTCATTGCTTCAAGAGCCATCACACACAGACATATCCAGGACATGGGCTACAAGTGTCGCATTCCTTGTGTCAAGCCACTCATGACCAATAGACAACGCCAGAAGCGTCTTACCTGGGCCAAGGAGAAAAAGAACTGGACTGTTGCTCAGTGGTTCAAGGTGTTGTTTTCAGATGAAAGTAAATTTTGCATTTCATTTGGAAATCAAGCTCCCAGAGTCTGGACGAAGAGTGGAGAGGCCACAATCCAAGCAGCTTGAGGCAGAGGCATATCCACGGTTTCAGCTTTGGGGGTGAAAAATCTGAGTGGGTCCCCAATCAGGTAATCCTGACTACAGCTACGTGGCGCACCCTAATTGTGAGTATAGGGGAACATCATCAGATGACCTCACTGTGACTGAAAAAAATCTCGACAGGGCAGATAAGTATGCCTGTGCAGGCATATACTGCAGTGCGCATGCGCCGAGGCTCTTTGGCCTTTCCCGGCACCTGCGCATTACAGAGAAGTACACTTGCGCAGGAGCGTGGTGCTGAGACACGTCATCCACATGAAGCAAGCAGGAGGTTGGCATTGCAAGAAGGGAGGCGCCGGACCAAGAAGAGTGACACCCCTAGGACTGGACTGCCCCGCAGGTGAGTATAATAAAAGTTATTTTTCTTTCTTTATTTTTCTTATAATGCTGTATATCAGCCCTGAAAAGTGATGGCCATATCTCTTATTGGCCAAACCTGGTGACAGGTTCCCTTTAAGTCATAGCAAGCCAAGTGTTATTTATTTCTAACGGGCCACACCATTGTTTGGCTGCATTCAGCCTCTCTTTTGTGAAAGCCTGGAAGTTTGGGGTTATTCTGCACTGTTATTTCTGCTATTTCTATGAAGAGTGTACCTTTTGTACAGTATTTGCTTTAGGCACTTTGTATGATTGAATCATTGTAATATCTGCCCAAAAAATTACTGCATATTTATGCTCTTTATCCAATCAGTCTGTTTGTTCCCCCCATTTAGCTTAGCAGCCTCTGTATTTTAACCACTATTTTTAATATATGTCTAATAAAACTTAATATTTTAGGATTATACTCCATGAGCATGTAATGGAGTGCATATAATCTACTAACAAAACAATATAATAATCAGCCCCTCAGTACCCTGTCAACCCTCATCCACCTCAGCCCTCACGATACCGCCATCCTCTCACACTCTCTCCCCAGTGCCCTGTCCCCCTCCCCCACAATACCCCCATCCTCTCACATTCACCCCCCAGAGCCCTGTCCCCCTCCCCGTTTCAGCTCCACAATACCCATCATCTCACATTCACCCCCAATTGCCTTGTCCCCTTCCCCCACAATACCCCCATCTTCTCACCTTAATTCCCCAGTGACCATGACATGCCTTCATTTAATAAATCTAATAAATTCCATCCCCACTTACCGATGAAGTTTGCAGGCAGTGAGGCAAGACCAGGAAGTGTCTGAGTGAAATGCAAGGTGGGCACTAGGACCCAGCGTGCCTGAGACAATCCGAGCGTGCACAAAACTGCAGCCTGACAGAAGCTCCTCAGGTCAGTAAGCCTGCACCGTACAGTGCAGTGGGGAGACTCTGCAACTGGCCACTGTGTTACCAACGTGCAGAGTCTCCATCAGGCAGGGGGGCAGGAATTTTACTGCTCTCCTCCTGTGTTGTGTTCTGCCTCATAAATAATAAAACGTGTGCACAACAGGGTATGTGGGTGCCGTGGTAGGTTCCCAAACCATATATAGCAAGAAGTAAACCAGGCACTCAACTTAATTAGTATGCAGTAGTGATATCTTTTATTATGGCCTTAAAAGTTAGCAACAAAACGTTTCGATCTATATAAGACCTTCATCAGTTGCTGTATGTAAAGAAAACAATATTAATATACAAAAATAAAGAAAAAAAAACTAAAGAAAAATAAAACAAAGTATATACAATATATTCATGATAAGCTTGGTAATATGACATAACAGAAATGGCTTGAGTAGGATCTTTAGTTAATTTACAATATACTGATGTATCATCTAGTTGTCTCAATATCTCCGTGACATATTGTGTCCTGTCCATAGATCCTACTCAAGCCATTAATCATAAAATCGACACCATTATAAGAAAATACTCCCAACTTGGGATCTTAGATTCTAAAACCTGTGATTTTCTCCCCAAGACTAATCTAATCACCCCTGTGTTCTACACTCTGCCAAAAATTCATAAGAATTTGGAAAACCCTCCGGGCAGACCAATTGTAGCCTCGACCGATTCGATCTTATCCCCTCTCTCGAGATATCTAGAGAAAATATTGACCCCCCTTACACAATTGGCACCATCCTTCCTTTTGGATACGGGTGATTTCCTTAAGACCATCAGAAATCTTAATATCATACCTCCCAATACAATCCTAGTAACCTGTTGTGAATGTGCTAGAAATGAATTCTGAGCAGAAGCTCCCTCTGGTGGTTACAAACAGTACTGAACTATCCAATGAAGATTGTGAAGATTGGCGATCAGGTGATACTGACTGGTCTTATATAAGGGAGGTTCCCTCCCATCAGGGTTGCCGGTGATCAATTGTTCTGGTCTCATCTTTGATTCCTGTTCACTTTGTAGCTTGCTGTTTCGTGCCTGCATCTTCTGCTAACAGATAAGACATTTTCTTCTTTTAGTTTTTTGTGCTTGCTTTTTGCATTTTGTCCTGCACTTCTGTGGGGGTCTGCCGGGTCCCCTCCGGGGGCTTGTGCTCCTCTCAGTTTAGTTCAGCCACTGTTGTTTGTTCATTTGTCTTTTCCAGTTTTTTCAGTGGCTGCTGTTTAGTTTCTGTTACACCAGAGAACTAATTTAGGTGGTAGAGGTCGTGTGATCTCAGGTGTTTTTGTAATTAGTAGTGTTGGTACTTTTCAGGGTTTTTTGGGATTGCAGTTAGTGTCCTTCCTATCCTTTTCTATTTAGGAAGTTTGGGCCCCAACGTTTGCTCATACTATTTTGTCTGTGTCTGTATTTCTCCTTGTCTAACCGGCATTACATGTTTGGGGGCTTTCTATGTTCTTTGGGGATCTGCTCCGGGGCAGATAGTTTTCCTCTTTCTGTCTTTAGGTGTAGTTAGCTTCTCAGGCTGTGACGAGGCGTCTAGGACCAACGTAGGTACGCTCCACGGCTGCCTTTAGTTGTGGTGGTTAATCAGGGTACTGTAATCCCATAGATTCCAACCTCTCTGGTGTATTTCCTTTTTTGCTTGCTCTCCTCAGCTACCAAATCATAACAGTATCACCGGCCCAAAAACTGATATTTGTATGGTACTCACAGAAGGGAAAAATAGTGTTAAAGAAAGAAGATTGTCAGAGTTGTCAGAGATTTTTTTTTTTTTCCCTCTGTATCTCTGGGTGCTGAGGATGATTTTTTTTTTCTCTCAATGGAGTTTGCACAGTTGTCTGGCCGTGTGGATCAGCTTGCCACTGAAGTTCGGAGTATTGCTACCTATCTTGCGAGGTTGCCTGTTGTGGAACCTAGGATTCCCATGCCAGATTTGTTTTTAGGGGATCGAGCTAAATTTCTGAATTTCAAAAATAACTGTAAGTTTTTTTTTGCCTTGAAATCTAAGTCCTCAGGGAACGCAGCACAGCAGGTTCAAATTGTCATCTCTCTCCTGCGCGGCGATCCTCAGGATTGGGCTTTTTCCCTGACACCTGGGGATCCTGTTTTGAGTAATGTTGATGCATTTTTTCAGGCTCTGGGGTTATTGTACGATGAGCCTAATGTCACTGATCAAGCTGAAAAAGCCTTGTTGGCATTAAATCAGGGGCTTGAGGACGCTGAGTTATACTGTCAGAGATTCCGAAGGTGGGCAGTCCTGACCAAATGGAATGACGATGCTTTGGCAGCCCTTTTTCGGAAGGGTCTGTCAGAGAATGTAAAGGATGTTATGGTGGGATTCCCTGTCCCCTCTGGTCTCAATGATTCTATGTCATTAGCGATTCAAATTGACAGACGTTTGCGTGAGCGTAGAGGTATGCGTGGAATAGTGTTGCCTTGTGAACCAGCTTCTGAACCCATGCAGTTTGATAGAGTGGCTTCTGGGGCACAGCGTCATGAGTTTCGAAAACGCAATGGGTTATGTTTCTACTGTGGTGATGCCTCTCATGCTATTTCAGTCTGCCCTAAGCGGGGAAGACGTTTTGCACGCTCAGTTGTCTTGGGTAGTGTTCAGATTAAATTTTTGTTGACTGTTACCCTGATTTGCTCCCTGTCCACATTTTCTGCTCAGGCTTTCGTTGATTCGGGAGCAGCTATTAACCTGATGGATTTTGATTTTGCTAAACATTGTGGGTTTCCCTTGATACCCCTACGGAAGTATATTCCCCTACTGGGGATCGATTCTACCCCTTTGGCTGAGAATAAACCTCAGTTCTCTACTCAGGTGATAATGAGGGTTGAACCTGATCATCAAGAGAGTTGCAAATTTTTGGTGCTGTATAATCTGCATGACATTATCCTACTGGGTTTCCCTTGGTTACAGTCTCATAATCCTGTTTTGGATTGGAAATCTGTGTCTGTAACCAGTTGGGGCTGCCAATGTGTTAATACCAACACTCCTGTTTATTCTGCCTCCCCCCCAGGCTCAGGATGTTCCTGACTTTTTGACTGATTTTTCTGATGTGTTTAGCGAAAGTAAATCTGCATCCTTGCCCCCCCATAGGAGCTATGACTGCGCAATTGAATTAGTGCCTGGTAGTAAATTCCCTAGAGGTCGCCTTTTTAACTTGTCTGTACCTGAACATGACGCTATGCGGTCTTATATCAAGGAGTCATTGGAGAAGGGTCATATCAGACCATCCTCTTCACCCTTGGGTGCCGGTTTTTTCTTTGTGGCCAAAAAGGATGGTTCATTAAGGCCGTGTATTGATTATCGTCTCTTGAACAATATCACTGTGAAATATCAATATCCGTTACCCTTGATTTCTGACCTGTTTTCCAGGGTGAAAAGTGCTACTTGGTTTACCAAGCTTGACCTCAGGGGGGCATATAACCTTATTCGCATTAAGCACGGGGATGAATGGAAGACGGCATTTAATACCCCAGAGGGGCATTTTGAGTACCTTGTGATGCCCTTTGGGCTCACTAATGCTCCTTCTGTCTTCCAGTCCTTCATGAATGACATTTTCAGGGATTTTGTGGATAAATTTCTGATTGTTTATTTGGATGATATCTTGATTTTTTCCAATGACTGGGACTCTCATGTGAAACATGTTCGGACTGTGTTCCAGATTTTGAGAGAGAATGCTCTGTATGTGAAGGGATCAAAGTGTCTTTTTGGCGTACAGAGGATCTCATTTCTGGGATTCATTTTGTCCCCATCTGTTATTGAAATGGACCCGGTCAAGGTTCAGGCCATCTGTGATTGGGTCCAACCTACTTCATTAAAGGCTCTTCAAAGATTCTTGGGTTTTGCCAATTTTTATAGTAAATTTATTGGTAATTTCTCTGTTATTGTTAAACCATTGACTGATTTGACCAAAAAGGGTTCTGATGTGGTGAATTGGCCTCCTGAGGCAGTCTCTGCGTTTCAGGACCTTAAGCAGAGATTCACTTCTGCTCCTGTTCTACGGCAGCCTGATGTTTCTCTGCCATTTCAGGTGGAGGTTGATGCCTCTGAAATTGGGGCAGGTGCCGTTTTGTCCCAAAGAGATCCAGAGACCTCTAAAAGTAACACTTGTGCCTTTTTCTCTCGAAAATTTTCTCCAACTGAACGTAATTATGACGTGGGTAATCGGGAGTTATTGGCCATGAAGTGGGCTTTTGAAGAGTGGAGACATTGGCTGGAGGGAGCCAAACATCAGGTGGTGGTCCTCACGGACCATAAGAATCTGGTTTATCTGGAATCAGCCAAGCGACTTAATC
This sequence comes from Oophaga sylvatica, assembly GCA_033576555.1. Lineage (NCBI taxonomy): Eukaryota > Metazoa > Chordata > Amphibia > Anura > Dendrobatidae > Oophaga > Oophaga sylvatica. The sequence continues at coordinate 387,802,415 of JARQOD010000003.1, forward strand.
CTAGACAGGCCAGGTGGGCCTTGTTTTTCACACATTTTAATTTTGTGGTTTCCTTTCTTCCTGGCACTAAGAATGTTAAGGCGGATGCCCTCTCGAGGAGTTTCCTTGCGGACTCTCCTGAGTTATCTGATCCTGCTGTTATTTTGAAAGAGGGTGTAGTTCTTTCCGCCATCCTTGCCCAATTTGAGACTGGCTCTGGAAGGGTGTCAGGAGGATAAACCCGAGCGCTGCCCTATTGGGAAATTGTTTGTCCCAGACCGATGGAAAAAGAGTGTGATGTCTGAGATTCATTGTTCCGCGTTGGCCAGTCATCCCGGAATTTTTGGTACCAGAGACTTGGTTAGTCGGTCTTTTTGGTGGCCTACTTTGTCTCGTGACGTCAGGGAATTTGTGCAGTCCTGCAGGACTTGCTCTCGCTCCAAGCCTTGCTCTCGCTCTAGTGGTTTGTTGATGCCATTGCCTGTGCCCAAGAGACCATGGACCCATATCTCTATGTATTTCATTTCCGACCTCCCTGTTTCTCAGAGAATGACCGTTATCTGGGTGATTTGTGATAGGTTTTCCAAGATGATACATCTTGTGCCATTGCCTAAGTTGCCTTCCTCCTCTGAATTGGTGCCTTTGTTCCTTCAGCACGTGGTTCGGTTACACGGCATTCCTGAGAACATTGTGTCTGACAGAGGAGTCCAGTTTGTTTCCAGATTTTGGAGGACTTTTTGTTCTAAACTTGGTGTTCAATGGTCTTTCTCCTCGGCTTTTCATCCTCAGACCAATGGACAAACTGAGAGAACAAACCAGACATTGGAGACTTATCTGAGATGCTTTGTGTCTGCTGATCAGGATGACTGGGTCTCTTTTTTGCCTTTGGCTGAGTTTGCTCTTAATAATAGGGCTAGCTCTGCCACTTTGATGTCTCCATTTTTCTGCAATTTTGGGTTTCACCCTCGATTTTCTTCAGGACAGACGGAGGCTTCTGTCTGTCCAGGTGTTGACTCTGTTGTGGAGCGTATGCAGCAGATTTGGGACCAGGTAGTGGAGAGGCTGTCCCTCTCTCAGGAGAGGGCCCAGCGGTTTGCCAACCGGCATAGGACTGATGGTCCTCGGTTTGAAGTGGGGGACTTGGTCTGGTTGTCCTCAAGAAATATCCCTATGAGAGTTGCATCTCTGTTGTGAATAGACTTGAAATGAGTTCTGAGCAGAGGCTCCCTCTGGTGGTTACAAGCGGTACTGGACTGTCCAGTGAAGATTGTGAGGAGTGGGAATCAGGTGTTACTGACTGGTCTTATATAAGGGAGTCGCCTTCCCATCAGGGTTGCCGGTGATCAATTGTTCTGGTCTCACTCCATGATTCCTGTTTCCCTTGTAGCCTGCTGTGTCGTGTCTGCATCTCCTGCTAACAGATAAGACATTTTCTTCTTTTTGTTTTTGTGCTTTATTTTTGCATTTTGTCCTGCACTTCTGTGGGGGCCTTCAGGGTCCCCTCCGGGGGCTTTTGCCCTCTCAGTTTAGTTCAGCCACTGATGTTTGTACTTTTGCTTTTTCCAGTTTCTTCAGTGGCTGCTGTTTTGATTTTGTTACACCAGAAAACTAATTTAGGTGGTAGAGGTCGTGTGATCTCAGGTGTTTTTGAAATTAGTAGAGTTGGTGCTTTGCAGGGTTTTTTGGGATTGCAGTAAGTGCCCTTCCTATCCTTTTCTATTTAGTTAGTTTGGGCCCCAACGTTTGCTCATACTATTTTCTGTCTGTGTCAGTATTTCTTCTTGTCTAACAGCCATTACATGTTTGGGGGCTTTCTATGTTCTTTGGGGATCTGCTCCGGGGCAGATAGCTTTCCTATTTCTATCTTTAGGTGTAGTTAGTTTCTCGGGCTGTGACGAGGCGTCTAGGACCAACGTGGGAACGCTCCACGGCTGCCTCTAGTTGTGGTGGTTAGTCAGGGTACTGCAATCTCATAGATTCCAACTGCTCTGGTGTATTGCCTTTTTTACCTGCACTCCTCAGTTACCGAAACATAACAGTATCACCGGCCTAAAATTTAAAGTTGTATGGTACTCACAGAAGGGAAAAATATTGTGAAAGAAAAAACGGTTGTCAGAGTTGTCAGAGATATTTTTCTGTTTGTTGCATTTTTTTTTTTTTCCCTCTGTATCTCTGGGTGCTGGGGAGGATTTTTTCTCTCAATGGAGTTTGCACGGTTGTCTGGCCGTGTGGATCAGCTTGCCACTGAGGTTCAGAGTATTGCTGCATATCTTGCTGGGTTGCCTGTTGTGGAGCCTGGGATTCCCATGCCAGATTTGTTTTTGGGGGATCGAGCTAAGTTTCAGAATTTCAAAAATAATTGTAAATTGTTTTTTGCCTTAAAATCTAAGTCCTCAGGGAACGCAGCGCAGCAGGTTCAAATTGTCATCTCTCTCCTACGCGGCGATCCTCAGGATTGGGCTTTTTCCCTGACACCTGGGGATCCTGTTTTGAGTGATGTTGATGCATTTTTTCAGGCTTTGGGGTTATTGTACGATGAGCCTAATGTCACTGATCAAGCTGAAAAAGCCTTCTTGGCATTAAATCAGGGGCTTGATGACGCTGAGTTATACTGTCAGATATTCCGTAGGTGGGCAGTCCTGACCAAGTGGAATGACGACGCTTTGGCGGCCCTTTTTCGGAAGGGTCTGTCAGATAATGTAAAGGATGTTATGGTGGGATTCCCTGTCCCCTCTGGTCTCAATGATTCTATGTCATTAGCGATTCAAGTTGACAGACGTTTGCGTGAGCGGAGAAGTATGCGTGGAATGGTGTTGCCTTGTGAACCTGCTTCTGAATCCATGCAGTGTGATAGAGTGGTGTCTGGGGCACAGCGTCATGAGTTTCGAAAGCGCAATGGGTTATGTTTCTACTGTGGTAATGCCTCTCATGCTATTTCAGTCTGCCCTAAGCGGGGAAGACGTTTTGCACGCTCAGTTGTCTTGGGTAGTGTTCAGACTAAGTTTTTATTAACTGTCACTCTGATATGCTCTCTGTTCTCATTTTCTGCTCAGGCTTTCGTTGATTCTGGAGCAGCTATTAACCTGATGGATTATGATTTTGCTAAACGTTGTGGGTTTCCCTTGATACCCCTACAGAAGTCTATTCCCCTACTGGGGATCGATTCTACCCCTTTGGCTGAGAATAAACCTCAGTTCTCTACTCAGGTGATAATGAGGGTTGAACCTGATCATCAGGAGTGCTGCAAATTTTTGGTTCTGTATAATCTGCATGATATTATCGTACTGGGTTTCCCTTGGTTGCAGTCTCATAATCCTGTTTTGGATTGGAAAACTGTGTCTGTAACCAGTTGGGGCTGCCAATGTGTTAATACCAACACTCCTGTTTTTTCTGCTCCCCCCAGGCTCAGGATGTTCCTGACTTTTTGATTGATTTTTCTGATGTGTTTAGCGAAAGTAAATCTGCATCCTTGCCTCCCCATAGGAGCTATGACTGCGCTATTGAATTAGTGCCTGGTAGTAAATTCCCTAAAGGTCGCCTTTTTAACTTGTCTGTACTTGAACATGACGCTATGCGGTCTTATATCAAGGAGTCATTGGAGAAGGGTCATATCAGACCATCCTCTTCACCCTTAGGTGCCGGTTTTTTCTTTGTGGCCAAAAAGGATGGTTCATTAAGGCCGTGTATTGATTATCGTCTTTTGAACAATATTACTGTGAAATATCAATATCCGTTACCCTTGATTTCTGACCTGTTTTCCAGGGTGAAAAATGCTACTTGGTTTACCAAGCTTGACCTCAGGGGGGCATATAACCTTATTCGCATTAAGCACGGGGATGAATGGAAGACGGCATTTAATACCCCTGAGGGGCATTTTGAGTACCTTGTGATGCCCTTTGGGCTCATTAATGCTCCTTCTGTCTTCCAGTCCTTCATGAATGACATTTTCAGGGATTTTGTGGATAAATTTCTGATTGTTTATTTGGATGATATCTTGATTTTTTCCAATGACTGGGACTCTCATGTGAAACATGTTCGAACTGTATTCCAGATTTTGAGAGAGAATGCTCTGTATGTGAAGGGATCAATGTGTCTTTTTGGCGTACAGAGGATCTCATTTTTGGGATTCATTTTGTCCCCATCTGTTATTGAAATGGACCCGGTCAAGGTTCAGGCCATCTGTGATTGGGTTCAACCTACTTCATTAAAGGCTCTTCAAAGATTTTTGGGTTTTGCCAATTTTTATCGTAAATTTATTGGTAATTTCTCGGTTATTGTTAAACCTTTAACTGATTTGACCAAAAAGGGTTCTGATGTGGTGAATTGGCCTCCTGATCCTGAGGCAGTCTCTGCATTTCAGGAACTTAAGCAGAGATTCACTTCTGCTCCTGTTCTACGGCAGCCTGATGTTTCTCTGCCATTTCAGGTGGAGGTTGATGCCTCTGAAATTGGGGCAGGTGCCGTTTTGTCCCAAAGAGATCCAGAGACCTCTAAAAGTAACCCTTGTGCCTTTTTCTCTCGAAAATTTTCTCCTACTGAATGTAATTATGACGTGGGTAATCGGGAGTTATTGGCCATGAAGTGGGCTTTTGAAGAGTGGAGACATTGGCTGGAGGGAGCCAAACATCAGGTGGTGGTCCTTACGGACCATAAGAATCTGGTTTATCTGGAATCTGCCAAGCGACTTAATCCTAGACAGGCCAGGTGGGCCTTGTTTTTCACACGTTTTAATTTTGTGGTTTCATTTCTTCCTGGCACTAAGAATATTAAGGCGGATGCCCTCTCGAGGAGTTTCCTGGCGGACTCTCCTGAGTTATCTAATCCTTCTGCTATTTTGAAAGAGGGTATAGTTCTTTCCGCCATCTCGCCCAATTTGAGACTGGCTCTGGAGGGGTGTCAGGAGGATAAGCCCGAGCGCTGCCCTGTTGGGAAATTGTTTGTCCCAGACCAGTGGAAAAAGAGTGTGATGTCTGAGATTCATTGTTCCGCGCTGGCCGGTCATCCCGGAATTTTTGGTACCAGAGACTTGGTTAGTCGGTCCTTTTGGTGGCCTACCTTGTCTCGTGATGTCAGGGAATTTGTGCAGTCCTGCGGGACTTGCTCTCGCTCCAAGCCTTGCTCTCGCTCTAGTGGTTTGTTGATGCCATTGCCTGTGCCCAAGAGACCATGGACCCATATCTCTATGGATTTCATTTCCGACCTCCCTGTTTCTCAGAGAATGACCGTCATCTGGGTGATTTGTGATAGGTTTTCCAAGATGATACATCTTGTACCATTACCTAAGTTGCCTTCCTCCTCTGAATTGGTGCCTTTGTTCCTTCAGCACGTGGTTCGTTTACACGGCATTCCTGAGAACATTGTGTCTGACAGAGGAGTCCAGTTTGTTTCAAGATTTTGGAGGACCTTTTGTTCTAAACTTGGTGTTCAATTGTCTTTCTCCTCGGCGTTTCATCCTCAGACCAATGGTCAAACTGAGAGAACAAACCAGACTTTGGAGACTTATCTAAGATGCTTTGTGTCTGCTGATCAGGATGACTGGGTCTCTTTTTTGCCTTTGGCTGAGTTTGCTCTTAATAATAGGGCTAGCTCTGCCACTTTGATGTCTCCATTTTTCTGTAATTCTGGGTTTCACCCTCGATTTTCTTCAGGACAGACGGAGGCTTCTGTCTGTCCAGGTGTTGACTCTGTTGTGGAGCGTATGCAACAGATTTGGGACCAGGTAGTGGAGAGGTTGTCCCTCTCTCAGGAGAGGGCCCAGCGGTTTGCTAACTGGCATAGGACTGATGGTCCTCGGTTTAAAGTGGGGGACTTGGTCTGGTTGTCCTCAAAAAATATTCCTATGAGAGTGGCATCTCCTAAATTTAAGCCTAGGTTCATTGGACCTTATAAGATCATGGAGATTCTTAATCCTGTTTCTTTTCGTTTGCTTCTTCCAGGGACATTTAAGATCCATAACGTGTTCCACAAGTCCTTGTTGAAGAGGTTTGTTGAGCCAGTGGTTCCTACTACTGTGCCTCCTGACCCTGTTTTGGTTGAGGGCAATCTGGAGTATGTGGTTGAGAAAATATTGAATTCTCGTTTTTCTAGACGGAAACTCCAGTATTTGGTTAAGTGGAGAGGTTATGGTCAGGAAGACAATTCTTGGGTGTTTGCTTCGGACATCCATGCTAGGAGACTCATCCGTGCGTATCATAGAACTCATCCTGACCGACCTGGTTGCTCAAGTGAGGGTTCGGTGACCCCTCCTCAAGGGGGGGGTACTGTTGTGAATGGACTTGAAATGAGTTATGAGCAGAGGCTCCCTCTGGTGGTTACAAGCGGTACTGGACTGTCCAGTGAAGATTGTGAGGAGTGGGAATCAGGTGTTACTGACTGGTCTTATATAAGGGAGTCGCCTTCCCATCAGGGTTGCCGGTGATCAATTGTTCTGGTCTCACTCCATGATTCCTGTTTCCCTTGTAGCCTGCTGTGTCGTGTCTGCATCTCCTGCTAACAGATAAAACATTTTCTTCTTTTTGTTTTTGTGCTTTATTTTTGCATTTTGTCCTGCACTTCTGTGGGGGCCTTCAGGGTCCCCTCCGGGGGCTTTTGCCCTCTCAGTTTAGTTCAGCCACTGATGTTTGTACTTTTGCTTTTTCCAGTTTCTTCAGTGGCTGCTGTTTTGATTTTGTTACACCAGAGAACTAATTTAGGTTGGTAGAGGTCGTGTGATCTCAGGTGTTTTTGAAATTAGTAGAGTTGGTGCTTTGCAGGGTTTTTTGGGATTGCAGTAAGTGCCCTTCCTATCCTTTTCTATTTAGTTAGTTTGGGCCCCAACGTTTGCTCATACTATTTTCTGTCTGTGTCAGTATTTCTTCTTGTCTAACAGCCATTAAATGTTTGGGGCTTTCTATGTTCTTTGGGGATCTGCTCCGGGGCAGATAGCTTTCCTATTTCTATCTTTAGGTGTAGTTAGTTTCTCGGGCTGTGACGAGGCGTCTAGGACCAACGTGGGAACGCTCCACGGCTGCCTCTAGTTGTGGTGGTTAGTCAGGGTACTGCAATCTCATAGATTCCAACTGCTCTGGTGTATTGCCTTTTTTACCTGCACTCCTCAGTTACCGAAACATAACACATCTCCTAAGTTTAAGCCTAGGTTCATTGGACCTTATAAGATCATGGAGATTCTTAATCCTGTTTCCTTTCGTTTACTTCTTCCAGGGACATTTAAGATCCATAACGTGTTCCACAAGTCCTTATTGAAGAGGTTTATCGAGCCAGTGGTTCCTATAGCTGTGCCTCCTGACCCTGTTTTGGTTGAGGGCAATCTGGAGTATGTGGTTGAGAAAATATTGAATTCTCGTTTTTCTAGACGGAAACTCCAGTATTTGGTTAAGTGGAGAGGTTATGGTCAGGAGGACAATTCTTGGGTGTTTGCTTCGGACATCCATGCTAGGAGACTCATCCGTGCGTATCACAGAGCTCATCCTGACCGACCTGGTTGCTCAAATGAGGGTTCGGTGACCCCTCCTCAAGGGGGGGGGTACTGTTGTAAATGTGCTAGAAATGAATTCTGAGCAGAAGCTCCCTCTGGTGCTTACAAACAGTACTGAACTATCCAATGAAGATTGTGAAGATTGGCGATCAGGTGTTACTGACTGGTCTTATATAAGGGAGGTTCCCTCCCATCAGGGTTGCCGGTGATCAATTGTTCTGGTCTCATCTTTGATTCCTTTTCACTTTGTAGCTTGCTGTTTCGTGCCTGCATCTTCTGCTAACAGATAAGACATTTTCTTCTTTTAGTTTTTTGTGCTTGCTTTTTGCATTTTGTCCTGCACTTCTGTGGGGGTCTGCCGGGTCCCCTCCAGGGGCTTGTGCTCTTCTCAGTTTAGTTCAGCCACTGTTGTTTGTTCATTTGCCTTTTCCAGTTTTTTCAGTGGCTGCTGTTTAGTTTTTGTTACACCAGAGAACTAATTTAGGTGGTAGAGGTCGTGTGATCTCAGGTGTTTTTGTAATTAGTAGTGTTGGTACTTTTCAGGGTTTTTTGGGATTGCAGTAAGTGTCCTTCCTATCCTTTTCTATTTAGGAAGTTTGGGCCCCAACGTTTGCTCATACTATTTTCTGTCTGTGTCTGTATTTCCCCTTGTCTAACCGCCATTACATGTTTGGGGGCTTTCTATGTTCTTTGGGGATCTGCTCCGGGGCAGATAGTTTTCCTCTTTCTTTCTTTAGGTGTAGTTAGCTTCTCAGGTTGTGACGAGGCGTCTAGGACCAACGTAGGTACGCTCTACGGCTGCCTTTAGTTAACCAAACAGAATAATAGATCAACATATCAGTCACTGAGAGTACCATATCATCCTAAAGAGTATACCGACATAGTGTCACAGATTAGTAGACTGAAAGGATACCGGACTGTAGCAGACCAACTGCATATACAATATAGAAAAGCCGAGAGAAAAAAGCAGTCTAAGGTCAGATATAGAACAAGTAAAAAAACTTTATTAATATAATAGGATAAAAGGATTGCACAACAGATAAATACTGCATGTGCCACAATACAAAATACAAATACAGCAAGGGAAACCGCGTGTGGAAGATAAAGGTATAATAATACCTCATGCTACTTATGTACAATAATATTCAACATGGTTATAATACATAGAAATGTATATAGAGGTAGATAATGAATGGTAATGCAGTACATACCAATAGAGTCACAATGTGACACCACACAGGCTGCCCTTGCCACCCCAACGCGCGTTTCGGATGGTTCCTTCCTTCCTTCTTCAGGGGGCAAGGTTACAGCTTAAACAGCCGTGTCTTGAATACACATATACCCGGAAGTAGCATCTGTGTCTTAATTAAAGTGCACACCTTTTCTTGATTATAGAACACCAGAGCATACTTGCATTTAGATGGCATAACGAATTCATTGACGTCGTAACCATAGCACCCGGGCCCCCACGCTATCATTGGGGAACGCTGGAACACATGGGGCCCCATGTGGATAAGCGTCCCCAGTTCAGCAGTGCGGGATACCGGAAGTACGGACACTGACATGCGCAGTAGCACAATGCTTGCATATGATGAAAGAGTGCTCAGGACATGCGCAGTAGTAATGGCGGCGGCCATTTCTGTGAAGCCCAAATGCAAGAATCTCATGATATCAACCGTTCATACAGACATGCGCAGTAACACTACCTGCAACCATTTCTTTAAAAGCAGATGAAAAACTAAATAACTGTCTACAAAAAATGTAGATAAAAAAGAAAAAAGAAAAGAAAAAAGAAGCCGATAAAAAATATTAAATGTACCTGTGGCAATACTAAACGGTGACTATAATAGAGATGAGTAGACAAAGCATAAACCATAGTGACAACCAAATAAACAAAACAGGAAAAGAAAAGATATGAATGTATACTATATCTAATGTATTCTATATCTGACCTTAGACTGCTTTTTTCTCTCGGCTTTTCTTTTCTGGCTGCCTTTAGTTGTGGTGGTTAGTCAGGGTACTGCAATCCCATAGATTCCAACCTCTCTGGTGTATTTCCTTATTTGCTTGCTCTCCTCAGCTACCAAATCATAACAGTATCACCGGCCCAAAAACTGATATTTGTATGGTACTCACAGAAGGGAAAAATAGTGTTAAAGAAAGAAGATTGTCAGAGTTGTCAGAGATTTTTTTTTTTTTTTTCCCTCTGTATCTCTGGGTGCTGAGGAGGATTTTTTTTTTCTCTCAATGGAGTTTGCACAGTTGTCTGGCCATGTGGATCAGCTTGCCACTGAAGTTCGGAGTATTGCTACCTATCTTGCGAGGTTGCCTGTTGTGGAACCTAGGATTCCCATGCCAGATTTGTTTTTAGGGATCGAACTAAATTTCTGAATTTCAAAAATAACTGTAAGTTGTTTTTTGCCTTGAAATCTAAGTCATCAGGGAACGCAGCACAGCAGGTTCAAATTGTCATCTCTCTCCTGCGCGGCGATCCTCAGGATTGGGCTTTTTCCCTGACACCTGGGGATCCTGTTTTGAGCAATGTTGATGCATTTTTTCAGGCTCTGGGGTTATTGTATGATGAGCCTAATGTCACTGATCAAGCTGAAAAAGCCTTGTTGGCATTAAATCAGGGGCTTGAGGACGCTGAGTTATACTGTCAGAGATTCCGAAGGTGGGCAGTCCTGACCAAATGGAATGACGATGCTTTGGCAGCCCTTTTTCGGAAGGGTCTGTCAGAGAATGTAAAGGATGTTATGGTGGGATTCCCTGTCCCCTCTGGTCTCAATGATTCTATGTCATTAGCGATTCAAATTGACAGACGTTTGCGTGAGCGTAGAGGTATGCGTGGAATAGTGTTGCCTTGTGAACCAGCTTCTGAACCCATGCAGTGTGATAGAGTGGCTTCTGGGGCACAGCGTCATGAGTTTCGAAAACGCAATGGGTTATGTTTCTACTGTGGTGATGCCTCTCATGCTATTTCAGTCTGCCCTAAGCGGGGAAGACGTTTTGCACGCTCAGTTGTCTTGGGTAGTGTTCAGACTAAATTTTTGTTGACTGTTACCCTGATTTGCTCCCTGTCCACATTTTCTGCTCAGGCTTTCGTTGATTCGGGAGCAGATTAATGATGGATTTTGATTTGCAAACGGGGGGTTTCCCTTGATACCCCTAGGGGAAATTATTCCCCCCACTGGGGTGATTCTACCCTTTGGCTAGAAAAAACCCATTCTCATCAGGGGATAATGAGGTTGAACCTGATCATCAGGAGATTGCAAATTTTTGGGGCGTATAATCTGCATGACATTTCCTACGGTTTCCCCCTTTGGGTTTCAGTCTCATAATCCGTTTTGGGTTGGGGAAAACTGTTCGTAACCATTGGGGCCCAATGTTTAATACCAACACTCCTGTTTACTGCCTCCCCCCCCGGCTCAGGATTTTCCTGACTTTTTTTTATTGATTTTTCTGATGTGTTTAGCGAAAGTAAATCTGCATCCTTTCCCCCCCCCAAGACTATGATCACTATTGAATTAGTGCCCGGGGTAAATTCATAAAGGTCGCCTTTTTAACTTGTCTGACCGAACATGACGCTTTGGGTCTTATATCAAGGGGTCATTGAGAAGGGGCATATCAACCCCCTCTTCACCCTTGTGTGCCGGTTTTTTTTTGTGGGCCCAAAAAGGATGGGTTTATTAAGGCGTGTATTTATTATCGTCTCTTGAACAAATATTA
>JARQOD010000003.1:387813696-387859375 GCA_033576555.1 Oophaga sylvatica
TATTATTCGAGCACGCCAAAGACACACTGTTAGCACACGAGCATGCTCGGATAACACCAAATCCCAGCACGTTTGCTCATCACTAGTAAAACGCTAAAGTGTCAAAATTTGTGTCACTGTCCAAATATATTTGTACCTAACATGGCAGGTAACTATTCTAATAATATGTGCCAGATAACTACTTCCTGCCCCCCACAGAAGTGGAAGGTATGAAATGTGATCCCCATATTAGTTATTTGGCTTCTTAGATACTTCTCGGTGGCACGGTCTCTTCACAGCGTTACAGCTACAAATCCACACGTGACTTTGCTCAGTCACTGAAGTGTCACTTACCCAGGTAGGACTTTTATCATTGGAAATTGCAAGCTTGATGCTACAATCACTTTAAGATTTACAAGAAAAATAAAAGTAAATACAAAGTTATTACCAACCTGGAAGCCAAATAGAACTAGCAAAAGTGAAGGACTCGGCTCTATATATAAACATCGGTTTACTGAAAATGTTTTATTTGGAGTAGTTTTGCATTTTATAGCATTTAACAATATATGATGAATTCCCCAGTTGCTTATTAACCCTACATAAGGCCAAATTTGCAGATCCTGGAGAAAAGAACAAGATTCGAATATCGTGCAAAACATGGAAATCATTTTTTAATAATAAACAAATAAAATATTTATGAGGCCCAAATTGCTGGACAAAATTTTTATTTCAGCCTGAATAAAGCAGCTTAATTATTACCACAATTAAATTTTTACTTAAGACATTTTCTTGCTAGAACGATGGTATTTCCTCATTACAGCAACGAAGGACGCTGATGTGAAATCTGGAGTGAGAGAAAGACTTGTGGCTTCTCGTGCAAATGTCCTGCATGGGCCATAATGGCCAGGAAACAGTCGTGACGGTGGACACAATCTACTCAAGTTGGTGTGATATTGGTGGATAAGACCAAAACTGCAGCAGACAGCAACTTTGGCGGCTGCAACAAAATGGCTGCATTGGATGGCATGGATACCTTCATAGTTCCCGTCTGTGAAATGCAAATTCCTCTCCAACTCTTGCCCAAGACATCATAGGCATGGTGTCAATAATGAAATCTGATCGCTTAGTCTTTTGCCACCAAGCGACACCAAGGCCATTGAGTCACTAATATTAAGGCATCCAGTCCTATGGGCTTCTAAAATGACAATAAATGACTTGTATAAAAACTGACTGATTTTATTACTCTCAGTACAATAGTAATTCTTTATTCCTATAGATTAATAAAAAAAATGAAAAAAATTGGCAGCAGATCTTGGAGATTGTAATGTGAATAAACAAATGAACAAAGACTTGGGAAGATCTACACAAAGAATGAAATGTTCCCGTCCCTCTCTGCGCCACAGACCTGCACTGTCTTACATAAGGCAGGACTGGGTGGAACGTGAATTCCAAACTGATTTCTTCCCATTTATTTACTATAAATACAGATTAGCAAAAATGAATGCTCTTTTTTATTATTCCCACGCCCGATTGTTTTCTGAGACACCTGTTCTCAGCCTTAAAAAAGAGAAGCTGGAAGTGCAGGAGGACGCATGGCCATACTGGGGGCTGCAGAGATAGAAACATGGACCATGCGAGGAGAAGGAATATACTTTGAAATGTAAAGATTAACAAAAACAAAAGTATACAGAGCCACTGCAGAAGAGGAAAAGCTGCCAAATTTACCTAATCCAATGTCTATAAAAGGCAAGCTGAAACACATCTCCCCACATTCTGGCTTATTCAGAAGCAGACGTGAATTATACTTCAGTCCATTTCACCAAGGTATTCTGCAACGCTAACACACATCTCACACCGGTCCCAATCTTCAGGAGAAAGCAGATTTCCGAATTAAAAATAAAATACATAAATGGAGCAGTACCCCAATGTAAAAAAAGAAAGTGTGAATCTGGTCTAACTGAACCATAATATATACTTTACTCTACCAACCAAAGAAAAAGTTTCAAAAGTTATACACAAGTTGCATGAGAAGAGTCAACAACTACGGTACAAGTCGACAGTCTCATTCTCACAAGTTTATTAAAATACAGTTCTCAAAATAGACAAAATACACATTTGTTTCACCTGATTTATTTCTGTATTTTATTAATGTTGTCAGTGGTTCACCTGATACTAAAGACCCGGGGCATTTCTCAAAGTTATTCCCAGACACAGATACAAACAAAAATACAATAATAAAAAAAAAAGTTATGATTTTTTTCCCCTATTGTTAATAAACTTAAGTAGTGCAAACGCAGCCCGATAAGCTGTTTATTTGACAAATACAAGCGAAAAAAAAAAAATATATCTATCTATCTATACTATATTATAGATATCTATCTATATATAGATATCTATCTATCTATCTAGATAGATAGATAGATAGATATCTATATATATATATATAATTTCCCCCCCTGGACTTACACTTGTGTGTATGAAGCTTTAATATCCAAAAAAGGACCCCTTGGGTATCTAGAACACACCTTAATACTATGATGGTGGGTGCAGTGCAACCACCAATAAGCCTTGTGAAGGTAGATGGGTTACAAAGCCCGGACTGCTTTACAGTCATGTGGTGCATATGAATCCTGAAGATGAGCCCAAAACAGCCCTGTCGCCTTCTGGAGCCTCCACCTTTCAGGGAAATCACTGCTTCTCTTCTACATTTGTCATTTGGTTTTGGTCAGTAAAATCAAAGTCAGTCCTTATGTGGGGATATCCTGAACATTGCATATCAACCGAATAATTGTAAAACTTTATACCAGCAAATTCCACAGAAAGGACTGAATAAGTGTAGCCAAGAGGTAATTATTAAGAGATATGACATATGGTATCTTATCTTTGTGGCCTTCACTAATACCTGAGAAGGAAGTATTCTTTCCACTGAGTCCACTACCATAAATTAAACAAGTTCCCTCATTTTCATTGCAATCCATAAATTCTTAGAGATTGTGGAATCAGAAAATGAAGTTTTTTATAAATCAAGTTATTATTAAATATACACAGTCCTGCTCAAAATAGGTGACACCCATGTTCGTACAATGATTTCCTTTCTACTTATTGGAAAGTGCACATTGTAGATTCAGAATGAAGGCAGCAAGCTACGAAGAAACACAGAGTTCCCAGAGGAGCAGAGCACTTGTTGATTGCGTATCCTTCACTCTGCGACCAATTCATCTCAAGGCATGTTATCTGGGTTGAGGTCAGTGATTGTGGAGGCCTTGTCACCTGACACAGCCTCCAACTCTCTCCTTCTTGGTCACATAGCCCTTAAACGGCCTGGAGATGCTTTTTGGATGGTCCTACTTGAACACAAAGGCCGGCGTCACACTGCCGAATTTGATGCGAGTTAGTCGTACGACTTTATCGCATCAACACCCGGCACGGCCGCCCGCTCTCGGACCCGAGTGTGCGGCTGCATGTATTTCTATGCCGCCGCGCACTCGGGTCCGAGAGCGGGCGGCCGTGCCGGGTGTTGATGCGAGAAAGTCGTGCGACTAACTCGCATCAAACTCGGCAGTGTGACGCCGGCCAAATGGTGGTCATACTAAGTGCAGATCAGAGGTGATGGTGGTCATTGCAGAATGCAAAGGTAGCCATGCTGGGGAAGTGTCAAAAATTTGGAATAAAATGCCAAAGAGTTACCAGCAAAACCCTAATCTCTCTCTCTCACACACACACACACACACACACCATCACACCTCCACCTTCATGATGAGGACCACAAATATAGAAGCCATCTGCTTGACTATTCTGAATCTTAGAAAGATGTGCTGGTTGATACCAAAAGTGTAAAATTTTAACTGATCAGACCACAGGAAAAATTTCCATTGATCCAATGTCTTGTCCTTGTGCTGCTTTGCCAAAGCAAGTTTATTTTTGTTCGTAGTCCTCACTTGTGGCTTCTATGCAGCAATTCAACCATAAAAGTCCTGCTTCTCACAGTTCCCTTTGGATAGTTGATATGGAGATGTGTCTACTACTTGACGTCTGTGAATCATTTATGAGGGCTGTTATCTGAGGTGCTTCAATTTGTGGTTACAACTATGCAAATTGTCTCTTCAAGAGAAGAGGACTGGAATTCTAGTGCTGCCTATTGGAAATATCAATCCTACAAGTCAATATCGACCCTTTAATGAGCCTTAGGATAAAAGCCAAATCAGAATCTCAATTTGCAGACACAGGGTTTCGGGGTATTGGCCCTCGTCAGTGCAAAGTATGAGATTTGATTTGACTAGGTGAGAGGCTAAGACTGGGATCCAAGGGGTAAGGTTTCTCCTTGTTGAACATGACATGACCGATCTGTCACATCTGTATGAGGAGACAAACACTTTGCATGCTCGGGGAAATTAAATATGCAAAATTGTCTCTTCAGAAAGGAAGAGGATTTGAACTCATACTTTGCACTGACAAGGGGCAATACCACGAAATAGCAAGTCTGAAAATTGAGATTCTGATTTGGTTTTTATCCCAAGTCATATTGCAAGGCTCGTTAAAGGGTCAATATTGACTTCTAGGATTGCTACTACCAATAGGTGGCACTAGAGTTATAGTCCTTTTCCTCTCTGAAGAGACAATTTGCATATTTAATTTCCCAGAGGAGCCTGCAAGGCATTTGTCTGCTCATACTAGTGCACCAGACCTGTCATGTCACTCTCCACAAAAAGAAAACTTACCCCTTAGATCTTGGTTACAACTAGTAACTTTGAGGATCTTATCCTCTGCAGCAGATGTAATTCTCGGTCTTCCTTTCCTGGAGCAATCCTCAGAGCCATTTCATCCTACCGATTGAAGTTTTTCATGACTGCATTTGAGGATATTTTCAAGGTTGAAGCAATTTTAAGGATTGACTGACCTTTATAAAGTAGTGATGAACTGTAGGTTACATAATTTTGAAAAAAAAAAAAAAAAAAAGGAGTTCATCAAGTTCAACCTCTCTCTTTTTTGTTAGTTGAGCGATTCTTGCCATATTCTGGCTTAGAACAGTTGTGGAATAGGGCTCAGCACCGTATATCATATGTAGTTGTCTACCAACACTTACGCTACAAAAAA
The DNA here is from genome assembly GCA_033576555.1 of Oophaga sylvatica. Taxonomy (NCBI): domain Eukaryota; kingdom Metazoa; phylum Chordata; class Amphibia; order Anura; family Dendrobatidae; genus Oophaga; species Oophaga sylvatica. The sequence continues at coordinate 387,818,770 of JARQOD010000003.1, forward strand.
CCACGATGGTCAAAAAATTCCTGAATGTCTGCGATTCCGTAAGGAAACGCTTGACAAAGCATTTCCAGGTGAGTAGTTGACTCAAAGTTAATCTGAACATCTCACCTCCCCAGGAGATTACTTTGAGTGCAAGGACACCTGCTAACCTCAACAGGTAACGGATCAGAATCTCAGTCAGTCAGACATGAGCAGTTCAGTATCCAGTAAAGTGTAAAAAAAAAGTATTCTTTAGCAATAAAATAAAGTTATACTGCACATACAAGCACTCGCTAGATACATCCTAGGCACATTGTCCGTTATGCCTAGGTGTTTCGATCACTAAAAGTTTTATGAACTTTGAAATGAAACATTTGTTTACTACAATCTGTTTCAAAGGAAAAAAAAATACCGAAAATACCGAAGATTTTTCCTGCCAGATTTCTATGGATTTTTTCATCTTCTCTTCAACTGTCACGCTCCGTCCTAAGTCTCAGAAGTGTTTGACAGTTCCTTTGCAGGATAGTCCTGTAGACCCATCGCCTTCTCACCTGTACACTGATTACAAGGTCTGCTCCTACACAAAACGTGGTTCCAGGTGGATTTTTTATTATTCCTTGAAGTTTACTCTTTAATTGTTAAGTCTGGATAATCCATGAAACAAGGTCTGCTCTTAATTTCCCTCTGATGTTCGGTGTTCTGTTTTTGGTTGTGTGGTTATCACACCTCTGTTTTGCAGGTTTAATGCCCTTTTATATCAGGGTGGCGGCATGTAAGGACTTATTCAGTAGACTGCAGTGACAATGGAGAGAGGGTTGCATGTTCTCGGCAGCCTCGTCTGTCAGCTCTCCAAGCAGCAGGGCCACACATGAAGTGCCTGTGGGAATCTGGCTGAAGGACAGGCACACTCCATCCTGGAACTTTTAACGGGGTTTTCCCCAGGTGTAAATTGCTCGTAAAACAGTTCCTCTAAGTGGATTTACAATTTCTACTTTATTTATAACCTCTACAGGGGGGTTAAAATGTACCAAGCAGTAGAGCTTGTATGCATGTGACCATACCTTTGCGAAATGTCCAGTCCAAAAATCCAATTCTAGTCACATCTCAAGGAAATGGGCAAAGATAATAACCATCATCTTTATTTTTATATAGCACTAACATATTCCGCAGCACTTTACAGTTTGCACACATTATCATCGCTGTCCCCGATGGGTCTCACAATCTACATTCCCTATCAGTATGTCTTTGGAATGTTGGAGGAAACCGGAGAAAACCCACGCAAACATGGGGAGAACATACAAACTCCTTGCAGATGTTGTCCTTGGTGGGATTTGAACACAGGACTCCAGTGCTGCAAGGCTGCAGTGCTAACCACTGAGCCACCGATAGGTTTTAAATACAAACAACGGTCTACATATACGTTTGAAATATATTAAGTAACAGACCATAGCAATGAGCCACACGTACGGTGGGCAAGGTTCAGGAGCCCAGGCACAGATGGTAGGGCACCCAAAGTTTGCACTTTGATCCCACATTTGTTGCCCTACCTAACCTACAGAATGACAGCTACATTCCCTACTTTATAAATTGGACAGTGCTATTTATGCATTTTTCTGAACATGTTATTTAAGCACTTATTTGTCCGCTGAATTAGTGTATTATTCCGATACACTATAAAGCGGAAAGGGGTAAATAGAATGTTCTGCAGGGGACAAAAACCTAATACTAAAGGGTGACTGCGCAGCAGACTTAAACCACAGCCACAAATGGTTGTGAAAGACCACGCAGGTTCACAGGTAAGACTGAGGCATTCCCACCAAAATTGTTGCCTAGCACATGTGGGTAAGATTTTCAAGTCATTTGCAGCCGTCGTTACAAGAGAACCAAACCTAAGAGACCAATACTCATTTAGTTTCCATAGGAGAAACCGGTCAGTGATCTACTTAGAAACTAAAGATGTTGCTTTTATATCCAAATAAAATGGACACAAAATTTGTAAAAAGTAGCTACTTGCAGCAAATCCTCTTGTTCAGACATAATAATAATAATAATAATATTTTTATTATTATCTACAGGACCATGCTTGGTGGTCTTGATGTTAAATCAACCCCTTCACAATGCACCAAGAAATGGAGAAAAAACACTATAGTGCATTAGAAAAGAAAAAAAATTGATCTTAAAAAAATTATTATTTTCATGCTATCTGCACACGTAGAGAATTTCCGCGGCAATCCCGCACCTCCCTGCCGCAGGAAATACTCATTTTACAGGTATGCGTATTCCCGCCAGAAACTAGCGTTTTGCAAGCGTAATTAGCTTGCAGAAAGGTAGCGTTTTCCAAGTGATCTGTAGCATCGCTTGGAAAACTGATTGACAGGTTGGTCACACGAGACAACGTGTTTGACAAGTGTGAGCAACTTTTTACTATTGATGCCGCCTATGTCGCATCAATAGTAAAAAGATCTAATGTTAAAAATAATTTAAAAAAAATAAAAAATTGTGATATTCTCACCTTCCGACGGCCCCCGCAGCTTTCCTGGTCCTCGCGATGCAGCTGGCAAATTCCGTTCCCAGTGATGCCTGGCGGCGACAATGACCCCAGATGACGTAGCATCAGGCGAGACCTCTACGTCATCTGGGGTGATTCTCATAAAAGCATTCCTGGGAATGGGAGTTGCCGGGAGCGTCGCTGAGGAGCGGGAAGGCTGCGGGGGCCGCCGGAAGGTGAGAATATCACTATTTTTTATTTTAGTTATTGTTTTAACAGGGATATGGTACCCAGGGCCTGGAGGAGAGTCTCCTCTCCTCCAGAACCTGGGTACCATCCGCACATGAACCGCTCACTTTGCGCATGGTGGGCATAGCCACATGCGGAAAGTAAGCGGTTCAATGCATTCTTATTGCGGCAGAATCACCGCTATTCTGTAAAAAGAATGAGCATGCTGCGTTTTTTTCGCGGAAAAAAAACGCAGCATGTGCACAAAAATTGCGGAATGCATTCTATTCATAGGATGGTTAATGCATGCGTTTTTTCAGCGTTTTTTTCAGCGGAAAACCACCGCAAAAACGCTAAAAAAAAGCGAAAAATCCTGAACGTGTGCACATAGCCTCAAAGTGAACCAGCGTAAAAACTAAAACCAATACACAAAGGGATAAAATGAAAATATATAGTTAGAAACACAACTCGCTGAAGAACTGTCACTACGAGCGTCCATAGTGCACCTACTGAGTATATTATCCAGACAAGCATGGAAGTGTTGAAATGGCTGGTGGAAGGTTTCTACAAGACACTCAGCAAAAATGTCAAAGACATCGCAAATCCAAGATATGCGTTCCGGATCAGAAGCATGAAGACATAGCTGCGTGTCCCTCCCCAATCAATACTACAGAATGGAAGTCAGGCAGTAAACATGGCAGCAGAGAGAAATCAATGAGCCCTGGCAGATCGGATCCCTTTAACTTCCAGGGATCAGTAACTCTAAGAGAAATCAATCCTTAGGCTGCTAAGCAGACCCAGAGCTGCCCGAGAGACACGAAGGATAGCAATAGCTCAGCTTCGTGGCACAAGGAAAAGACACAAACTAGGGGATAATGTACTAGGATTATAACTTTGGCTTTTTTTGCAGAGTTTGGGAGGATTTTTGTTAATTATCGCTCCTATTTTAGATCCATACAAGTAAAATCCCTCCCAAAAAATGTTCCCATACAACATTCAGCGAGTCCTAAAATGGCTTCAATCCTTCCCAGTAGTCAATGTGTTCCAACCAGTTATTGTAACAACAATAATCTGAACTGAAACTGTTCTAACCAGAATAAAAATAAATACATTAATGATATTACCTAAGCTTCCAGCAGCAGAGAACAAATTCCGACATTATGAATGCATTTCCTAATAATTAGGTGTGTCTGATTGGTATCTGGTCTATGTTTGGAAAAACACGTTAAAAGAAAAGATTATTGAATCTGGGGCAATGTCTACTACAATATCCTCATTCTTCTCAAGCCCATCCCTATTTTGTATACTATTGGGTGGGCAACGGCAGTGTGGACGGACGACGCGATCCAGGCTCAACCAGATTCTGACGTGTGGTCATCTATCAGTATTATAAGCCAATCGCCCTACTGACTCTGGAGACAAAAAAACAAAGTTTGTCAAACATTGTCTCAAAAGTGATAACACGTCAATTAGACATTCGACATCAGAACACAAGCGGAGTCAGTCTCTATGGAAAAAAACGACATCAGAACACAAGCTGAGTCAGTCTCTATGGAAAAAAAAAATGGTGTACTCTCAGCAGTGTCGGACTGGGGTTCCAAGGGCCCACCATTGACTTTTGGGGGCCCACTTTTCACCTGCATACAAATATTACACTACCCTCGTTCACAAATTTACCTCTATCTCTATATAATAATAAACTGCGTAGTTTGGTTAATGAATGATGAGATGAGAAATTTCTTTTTCTGTACAGAGTGAATCAAGTGAATTATGCCAAGTACTGCCCATACAATGGAGTTGGGGTCCAGATCTGCACAGGGGCCCACCGGGGGATTCCCGTTACCCTATGGGCCAGTCCGAACCTGACTCCCAGTGATAACTGGTACCGGTCCTAGCTTATTGTGTAAGGGACTACACCAGTGTCGCCACAACTTGTGACATACTTATTTATTATGTGATACACTCAATTTTTTTTTTTTTTTTTTTTTTTTACAGGCAAGTCTTCAAAAAAGCCAGATGCATATGTTCTACAATGAGTATGCAAATCCTGAATACATAGCATACGTGTCTATTTTAAGAGTCAATGATGTTTATATACTAATTAAGAAAATTGTATACCTGTGCACTCGGCACACATGAGCTCACCTGTATGTAATGCTCCAAAAACAATCACTGTCCGCAGAGAGACAACAGCCATACCTTATCTAACACATTGTTTTGGGAACAAAAGTCTTCTCTTTACGTAAATAAAAAGGTATTTCTCACATTGATTTCATTCTGTTAAATGGAACATTTTCACTAAAAGTATATAATGAAATGTGGGGTACTCAGAATAAAGCTTGGCCTGGGAACCAACTGCCCAGTATCCGTAATATCTGTATAGTTCGATACAGTATAAAGTTTGAGTTTATAGAATACATTTTTTTTTCCTTTTATAGAAGGGAGTGGATTTTTTTGCCAAACCAAAACCAGACAAAATATCCACAAACCAAGCATTCATGACACTATTATAACGATCCTCCTTGATGATTAACTCACAAAGACATAAAAAAAAAAAAAAAAGTGTACATAATAGTGACAATTCATTTAGAACGGAAAAAAAAACCTGCAATTTGATCTGTTGCGGCATGAAAATGTTTTTCTTTGCATTTTTTCATCCTGATGTCACCGGCTTTATCTCGGCACTGGGTACGCCCATACAGCAGGTATTTCTTGTACACAAATAGAGCAAACACACACAATTAAAAAAAACTGGATTGGTAAATATTTAAATTAATTAAGGCTGGCATCTTTCTTTCTTCTGTGTTTCAACATCACGTCTTCCCATTGGCTGCGAGTCCGGGTGTTTGTGCAGCGCTGGTCAGGTGTGCCTCTTGTTCGTAGCGTGGGTGTGTGCATGTGTGCTCACAGAGGGCATGACTGTGTCGTGGCAGAGAGAGTAGCTTTTTATACACCTATACTTCTTTATAAAACTATCTACAATCAGAATAACTAGTCATTTCTAGATGCATACTAGTTAGAAATTAAGTATCTAAAATCACACCAATTCTATAGCAAATATGTTTAAAAAAAAAAAAAAAAAAACTGCGCCACTATAGTCCAGTGGTGAAGGCTGGTATTGCAGATTGGTGCAGTATTCTCATTTTAGGAGGAACTTTTAATCCAGACATGGCCATTTTACTAGTGGGAATTGTACTCAAGTAAAAGCACACCGACGTTATTTATGGTATTCCCATGGTGCACAGCAGACGCAGGTCGCCATAAAGTGCTGAAGTAGATCGCAAAATAAAATTCTTTGCAGGACTTTAAAGTAATATGGAATCACCAATCGTACAGGAATATATGTTTAAAAGGGTTTTACATTTTAAAAAAAATCTGTCTCCCAAGACGATCGTGCAGGAAAGTTAGCTTGAAGATTAAAACAAAACAACCTATTCTTCCTCACCCACCCGATGTCTAACGCTAGGTCCGCCGGTGCTCCTGGGATCTGTTTGTCTGCAGCTTCAATCAGTGGCTTGTGCCGTCTACTCAGGCAGAGCTGCCAAGCTCAGTGATTGGCTGCGGTGCTGAAAACGTGACATCAGCACTGCAGAGAATGGACACCGGCTGAGATTCAGCGCTGGACCTGGGGAGGGGGAGTATAGGATTTTTATTTTGTGCATAGGGGAGATGGGTTACCTGAAAATGGATAACCGCTTTAATGCCCTCACAGTTATTTAGCACTATGGCTTAGTCGGTCGCACTCTTGCCTTGCAGCGGAAAAGTCCTGGGTTTGCAAAGAACAACATCTAGATAGAGTTTTCTTCTTGGATTAACACGCGTGCCCACAGTGTAAAAAACATACTAATAGTCTAAGATGGAACGAATGTGAGTACTGACGATCTCTGTAGAACGCAGCAGAATATGTTACAGCTATAACTCAAAACACCAGAATCTTATTTTCTACTCAGTGTCTACCTATGTGAAGTATGCAGCACACGACTTAGTCTCTATGGATGTAAGTTCTAGAAAGTGAAGAAATATTATCCAGCGAGATCACGGAGCATACACAGTATAAAGATTGGGCAATATTGAATTACACAAATAAAGTAAAAAGCTAATAATAAGACAAAACAGACAATATCAGTCTCCTACGTGTACAGACAATGCACGCCTGCTATAGTCATCTATATCAGCCCCCACAATTACATCTTTCCGTGTCTTAGTACTTGTTCATGCTCACTTCTAGCAATATTTCTGGATTTTATGCCTGTACTTTTTACACTTGCTCTAGCTATTCTTACTACTGGACTACAAGTTGTAAGATCCAATACGCTTGTGCATGAAGGCAAATATATATCGTCCAACAAAAGTATTACTGAACATAACATAGAAAAATATTTAGAGTTGAGAGTCCTCAGTGGTTGATACCTTTTAATGGCTAACTGAAAAGATGGTAACAAATTGCAAGCTTTCGAGACTACTCAGGTCTCTTCATCAGGCAAAGACTAATACAAAATCTGAAGAATCACATATTTATACACAAAACAGTACAGAAAAAATGCTCTCAACTCTAAATATTTTTCTATCCTCTCAACTCTAAATATTTTTCTATCTCTTACCTATTGCATTTTTTCTGTGCTGTTTTGTGTATAAATATGTGATTCTTCAGATTTTGTATTAGTCTTTGCCTGATGAAGAGACCTGAATAGTCTCGAAAGCTTGCAATTTGTTACCATCTTTTCAGTTAGCCATTAAAAGGTATCAACCACTGAGGACTCTCAACTCTAAATATTTTTCTATCTACTGGCTAACACGGTACAAAGATATACATCTTTACTGAACATAACATAGTAACGTAGTTATTAAGGTTGAAGGAAGACTTTAAGTCCATCTAATTCAACCCATATCCTATCCTAACCTGCCCTAACATGCTGATCCAGGGGAAGGCAAAAAAATCCAAGTGGCAAACGGTAAGCTTCACATTGGGGAAAAAAATTCCTTCCCGACTCCACATACGGCAATCAGACTAGCTCCCTGGATCAATGCAATATCTAGGAAACTAGTGAATATAGCCTGTAATATTATACTTTTCAAGAAAGGCATCCAGTCCCTTCTTAAATTTTAGTAGGGAATCACTCATTACAACATTAGACGGCAGAGAGTTCCATAGTCTCACTGCTCTTACAGTAAAGAATCTGCGTCTGTGATTATGGCTAAACCTTCTTTCCTCCAGACGTAGAGGATGCCCCCTTGTCCCCGTCACAGGTCTAAGAGTAAAAAGATCATTAGAAAGGTCCTTGTACTGTCCCTCATATATTTATACATTGCAATAAGATCACCCCTAAGCCTTCGTTTTTCCAAACTACATAACCCCAAGTGTAATAACCTGTTTTGGTATTGCAAACCCCCAGTTCTCTAATAACCTTGGTCACTCTCCTCTGCACCCGCTCCAGTTCAGCTACGTCTTTCTTATACATCAGAGACCAGAACTGCACACAGTATTCTAAGTGTGGTCGCACCAGTGACTTGTATAGAGGTAAAATTATGTTCTCCTCATGAGCATCTATGCCTCTTTTAATGCATCTCATTATTTTATTTGCCTTTGCAGCAGCTGCCTGACATGGCCACTAAATGTGAGTTTGTCATCCACCCATACACCCAGGTCTTTTTCAGTGACAGTTTTGCCCAGTTTTTTACAATTAAGCACATAATTATACATCTTGTTTTTTCTACCCAAGTGAATGACCTTACATTTATCCCCATTAAAGCTCATTTGCCATTTATCAGCCCAAGCTTCTAGTTTACATAAATCCTCCTGTAATATAAAATTGTCCTCCTCTGTATTGATTACCCTGCAGAGTTTAGTGTCATCTGCAAATATTGAAATACTACTCTGTATGCCCCCTACAAGGTCATTAATACATATGTTAAAGAGAAGCAGCCCCAATACTGACCCCTGTGGTACCCCACTGCTAACCGTGACCCAGTCCGAGTGTGCTCCATTAATAACCACCCTTTGTTTCCTATCCATGAGCCAGTTCTTAACCCACTTACACATATTTTCCTCTATCCCCATTGTTCTCATTTTATGTATTAATCTTTTGTGTGGCACCGTATCAAAAGCTTTTGAGAAGCCCATGAACACCATGTCCACTGCGTTCCCTTGGTCCAGTCCAGAACTTACCTCTTCATAAAAGCTTATCAGATTAGTCTGACAAGAACGGTCCCTCGTAAACCCATGCTGATATTGTGTCATGAGGTTATTCAGCCTCAGATACTCCAATATAGTATCCCTTAAAAAACCCTCCAGGATTTTACCCACAGTAGATGTTAAGCTCACTGGCCTATAATTTCCAGGTTCAGTTTTTGCCCCCTTTTTGAATATTGGCACCACATTTGCTATACGCCAGTCCTGTGGTACAGACCCCGTTATTATGGAATCTTTAAAGATTAAAAATAATGGTCTATCTATGACTGTACTTAATTCCTGCAGTACTCGGGGGTGTATCCCATCCGGGCCCGGGGATTTGTCAACTTTAGTGATTTTTAGACGCAGCCGTACTTCCTGCTGGGTTAAGCAGGTGACATTTAATGGAGAAATTTTTTTTATCACTGATCATGTTATCTGTCATGGGATTTTCTTGTGTAAATACTGTTGAAAAAAGTCATTTAGCATATTGGCTTTTTCCTCATCCACCATTTCACCCAGACTATTTTTAAGGGGACCAACACTATCATTTTTTAGTTTCTTGATATTTATGTAGTTAAAGAATATTTTGGGATTATTTTTACTTTCTCTGGCAATGAGTCTCTCTGTCTCAATCTTTGCTGTCTTGATTTGCTTTTTAAAGAATTTATTTAATCTTCTGTATTTATTTAATGCCTCATCACTACCTACTTGCTTTAATTCCCTAAACGCTTTCTTTTGTCCCTTATTACGCCCCTTACAGCTCTATTTAGCCATAGTGGTTTCCTCCTATTTCTAGCATGTTTATTCCCATAGGGTATATACTGTGCACAGGTCCTATTCAGGATACTAATAAACGTCTCCCATTTTCTTTGTGTATTTTTATGTCTCGGGATATCGTCCCGGTTTATTGCACCAAGATCATCTCTCATCCGTTGGAAATTTGCCTTCCTGAAGTTTAGTGTCCTTGTAACCCTCGACTACACATCTTCATTAAAGGATACATGAAAGCTTATTATTTTGTGATCACTATTACCCAAGTGACCCCCAACCCTTATATTTGATATGCGGTCTGGCCTGTTGGTTAATATTAGGTCTAGCAGTGCCCCCCCTCTTGTTGGGTCCTGAACTAGTTGTGAAAGGTAATTGTCACTCATAGTTGTCAAAAACCTATTACCTTTGCTGGAACTGCAGGTTTCTGTTCCCCAATGTATTTCAGGGTAGTTGAAGTCCCCATAATAATGACTTCTCCTTGAGTCGCTGCTTCATCTATTTGCTTTACGAGGATATTCTCTGTTGCTTCCAATATTTTAGGAGACTTCTAACAAACCCCTATCAGTAATTTATTATTTTTCCCCCTCCCCTAATCTCCAGCCACAGAAACTCTACATCTTCATTAGATTCACAGATGTTATCACGCAGGATGGGTTTTAACCCCTCTCTGACATTAGACGTACTATCCCGTCCATAAAACCCGTGCAATTCTGCCCATGGACGGGATAGTACGTCATAGGCGATCAGCTGCGCTCCTGAGGGGAGCGCAGCTAATCGCCGCCGGGTGTCAGCTGATTATCACAGCTGACACCCGTGACTGTGTGTCAGGAGCGGTCACGGACCGCTCCCGGCACATTAACCCCTAGCACACCGCGATCAAACATGATCGCGGTGTACTGGGGGCACAGGGGAGGATCGCGCAGGGTGGGGGCTCCCTGCGCGCCCCCAAGACCCTCAGACCAGCGCGATGTGATCGCGCTGTTCTGAGGGCTTCCTCCCTCCCAGGACCCGGATCCAAGATGGCGCCGGGGTCCTGGAGGGAGGCAGCTTCCTCAGTGCCTGCTGAGAGCAGGCACTGAGAAGCCTGCAGCTATGCCTGAGCGATCGCTGGTATGACAGAGTGCTGTGCACACTGTCACACCAGCGATTTGATAAAATACAGTGATGTCCCACCCTGGGACAAAGTAAAAAAGTTAAAAAAATAAAAATAAACATGTTATAAGAAAAAATCCAAAATAAATTAAAAAAAAAAAATATTCCCCAATAAATTCATTTCTTCCTGTAAATAAAAAAAAACAAAATAAAAGTACACATATTTGGTATCGCCGCGTCCATAACGACCCCCCCTATAAAACTGTCCCACTAGTTAACCCCTTTAGTGAACCCCTTAAAAAAAAAAAAAAAAAAGAAACAAAAAAATCAATGCTTTATCATCATACCGCCGAACAAAAAGTGGAATAACGCGCGATCAAAAAGACCGATATAAATAAACATGGTACCGCTGAAAACGTCATCTTGTCCCGCAAAAAACGAGCGCCATACAGCATCATCAGCGAAAAAATAAAAAAGTTATAGCTCGCAGAATAAAGCGATGCAAAAATAATTATTTTTTATATAAAATTGTTTTTATTCTATAAAAGCGCCAAAACATAAGAAAATGATATAAATGAGGTATCGCCATAATCGTACTGACCCGAAGAATAAAACTGCTTTATCAATTTTACCACACGCGGAACAATAAAAACGCCTCACCCAAAAGAAATTCATGAATTGCTGATTTTTGTTCATTCTAACCTCCCAAAAATCGAAATAAAAAGCGATCAAAAAATGTCACCTGCTCAAAAATGGTACAAATAAAAACGTCAACTCGTACCGCAAAAAATAAGACCTCACATGACTCTGTGGGCCAAAATATGCAAAAATTATAGCTCTCAAAATGTGGCGATGCAAAAACTATTTTTGCAATAAAAAGCGTCTTTTAGCGTGACAGCTGCCAATCATAAAAACCCGCTATAAATAGTAAATCAAACCCCCTTTATCACCCCTTAGTTAGGGAAAAATAATAAAATTAAAAAAATGTATTTATTTCCATTTTCCCATTAGGGTTAGGGTTGCGGCTAAAGTTAGGGTTAGGGTTGGCGCTAAAGTTAGGATTAGGGTTAGGGTTGGGATTAGGGGGGTGTTAGGGTTAGGTTTGTGGTTAGGGTTGGGACTAGGGTTAGGGGTGTGTTGGGGTTAGGGTTGGAGTTAGAATTGGGGGGTTTCCGCTGTTTAGGCACATCAGGGGCTCTCCAAATGTGACATGGCGTCTGATCTCAATTCCAGCCAATTCTGCGTTGAAAAAGTCAAACGGTGCTCCTTCACTTCTGAGCTCTGCCATGCGTCCAAACAGTAGTTTATCCCCACATATGGGGTATCAGCGTACTCTGGACCCCAAGAGTTATTGTGCAATTTGTCCTATTTCTTCTGTTACCCTTGGGAAAATAAAAAACTGGGGGCGAAAATATCATTTTTGTACAAAAAAAAATTAGTTTTTTGTTTTTACGGCTGTACATTATAAACTTCTGTGAAGCACTTGGGGCTTCATAGCGCTCACCACACACCTAGATAAGTTCCTTGTGGGTCTATTTTCCAAAATGGGGTCACTTGTTGGGGATTTCCACTGTTTAGGCGCATCAGGGGCTCTCCAAATGCGACATGATGCCCCCAGACCATTCCATCAAAGTCTGCAATCCAAAACGTCACTACTTCCCTTCCGAGCCCCAACGTGTACCCATACAGTAGTTTTCTCCCACATATTGGGTATCAGCGTACTCAGGACAAATTGGGCAACAACTTTTGGGGTCCAATTTCTCCTGTTACCCTTGTAAAAATAAAATATTGGGGCTAAAAAATCATTTTTGCAAAAAAAAAAAAAAAAAAGATTTTTTATTTTTACGGCTGTGCGTTATAAACTTCTGTGAAGCACTTCGGGGTTCAAAGTGCTCACCACACATCTAGATAAGTTCCTTGTGGGGTCTATTTTCCAAAATGGGGTCACTTGTGGGGGGTTTCCACTGTTTAGGCGCATCAGGGGCTCTCCAAATGCGACATGACGCCCCAGACCATTCCATCAAAGTCTGCAATCCAAAACGTCACTACTTCCCTTCCGAGCCCTGACGTGCGCCCATACAGTAGTTTTCTCCCACATATTGGGTATCAGCGTACTCAGGACAAATTGGACAACAACTTTTGGGGTCCAATTTCTCCTGTTACCCTTGTGAAAATAAAATATTGGGGGCGAAAAAATCATTTTTGTAAAAAAAAAAAAAAGATTTTTTATTTTTACGGCTGTGCGTTATAAACTTCTGTGAAGCACTTCGGGGTTCAAAGTGCTCACCACACATCTAGATAAGTTCCTTGTGGGGTCTATTTGCCAAAATGGGGTCACTTGTGGGGGGTTTCCACTGTTTAGGTGCATCAGGGGCTCTCCAAATGTGACATGACGCCCCCAGACCATTCCATCAAAGTCTGCAATCCAAAACGTCACTACTTCCCTTCCGAGCCCCGACGTGTGCCCATACAGTAGTTTTCGCCCACATATTGGGTATCAGTGTACTCAGGACAAATTGGACAACAACTTTTGCGTTCCAATTTCTTCTGTTACCCTTGTGAAAATAAAATATTGGGGGCGAAAAAATCATTTTTGTAAAAAAAAAAAAAAAGATTTTTATTTTACGGCTGTACGTTATAAACTTTAGTGAAACACCTGGGGGTTCAAAGTTCTCACCACACATCTAGATAAGTTCCTTGAGGGGTCTAGTTTCCAAAATGGTGTCATTTATGGCGGTTTCCACTGTTTAGGCAGATCAGGAGCTCTCCAAACACGACATGGCGTCCAGCCAATTCTGCGTTGAAAAAGTCAGACGGCGCTCCTTCCCTTCCAAACTCTGCCATGCACCCAAACAGTGGTTTACCCCCACATATGGGGTATCAGCGCACTCAGGACAAATTGCACAATAACTTTTGGAGTCTTGTTACCCTTGGAAAAATAAAAATTGGGGTGAAAAGATCATTTTTGTGGAAAAAATATGATTTTTAAATTTTACGGCTCTACGTTATAAACTTGTGTGAAGCACTTGGGGGTTCAAATTGCTCATCAAAAATCTAGATAAGTTCCTTAGGGGGTCTAGTTTCCCAAATGGGGTCATTTGTGGGGGGTTTCCACTGTTTAGGCACATCAGGGCTCTCCAAATGCAACATGGCATCCAATCTCAATTCCAGCCAATTTTGGTTGGAAAAAGTCAAATGGTGCTCCTTCCATTCCGAGCTCTGCCGTGCGCCCAAACAGTGGTTCCCCCCCACATATGGGGTATCAGCGTACTCAGGACAAATTGTACAACAACTTATGTGGTCCAATTTCTCCTGTTACCCTTGGGAAAATAAAAAATTAGTGACTAAAAGATAATTTTTGTGGGAAAAAAATAGGATTTTTTATTTTCATGCCCGGGCATTATAAACTTGTGTGAAGCACTTGGGGGTTCAAAGTGCTCACCAAAGATCTAGATAAGTTCCTTAGGGGTCTAGTTTCCAAAATGGGGTCACTTGTGGGGGGTTTCCACTGTTTAGGCTCATCTGGGGCACTGCAAACGGAACATGACCCCCATTAACGTCTGCATTCCAAAACGTTACTACTTCCTTTCCAAGCCCTGCCGTGCGCCCAAACAGTCCCCCCCCCACATATGGGGTATCAGCGTACTCAGGACAAATTGGACAACAACTTTTGGGGTCCAATTTCCTTGGGAAAATTCAAAAATTTGGGACTAAAAAATCATTTTTGTGGAAAATTGATTTTTTTTTTTTTCACACCCAGGCTTTATAAACTTTTGTGAAACACTTGAGGGTTCAAAGTGCTCACAACAGATCTAGATAAGTACCTTAGGGGATCTAGTTTCCAAAATGGTGTCACTTGTGGGGGGTTTCCACTGTTTAGGCACATCAGGGGCTCTCCAAACGCGACATGGCATCCAATCTAAATTCCAGCCAATTTTAGTTTGAAAAAGTCAAACGTCGCTCCTTCCCTTACGAGCTCTGCCGTGTGCCCAAACAGTGGTTTTCCCCCACATATGGGGTATTGGCGTACTCAGGAGAAATTGCATAACAACCTTATCTGTCCATTTTCTCCTTTTACCCTTGTGAAAATAAAAAAAAAGTTTGTAAAAGATCATTTTTGTGGCTAAAAAGTAAAATATTCATTTTTTCCTTCCACGTTGCTTTAGTTACTGTGAAGCACCTGAAGGGTTAATAAACTTCTTGAATGTGGTTTTGAGTACCTTGAGGGGTGCAGTTTTTAGAATGGTGTCACTTTTGGGTATTTTCTGCCATATAGACCCCTCAAAGTGACTTCAAATGTGAGGTGGTCCCTAAAAAAAAATGGCTTTGTAAATTTTGTTGTAAAAATGAGAAATCGCTGGTCAACTTTTAACCCTTATAACTTCCTAACAAAAAAAAATTTTGGTTCCAAAATTGTGCTGATGTAAAGTAGACATGTGGGAAATGTTATTTCTTAACTATTTTGTGTGATATATTTCTCTGTTTTAAGGGAATAAAAATTAAAAGTTTGAAAATTGCAAAATTTTAAAAATTTTCGCCATATTTGCGTTTTTTTCAAAAATAAACGCAAGTTATATCGAGAGAATTTTACCACTAACATGAAGTACAATATGTCACGAGAAAACAATCTCAGAATCGCGAAGATCCGTTGAAGCGTTCCAGAGTTAGAACCTCATAAAGAGACAGTGGTCAGAATTGTAAAAATTGGCCCGGTCATTAACGTGCAAACCACCCTTGGGGGTGAAGGGGTTAAGGATGATTTTACATATAAACACACACCCACCTCGCTTATTTTTACGGTCATTTCTGAACAGAGTATAGCCCTGTAAATTAACCGCCCAGTCGTGGCTCTCATCCAGCCAAGTCTCAGATATCCCCACCATGTCATAATTATGTTCCAACAAAATTAATTCTATATCCGCCATTTTGTTGGTGAGGCTTCTGGCATTAGTATACAGGTCCTTCTCAAAAAATTAGCATATATTGCTAAATTTCATTATTTTCCATAATGTAATGATTACAATTAAACTTTCATATATTTTAGATTCATTACACACCAACTGAAATTTGTCAGGTCTTTTATTGTTTTAATACTGATGATTTTGGCATACAACTCCTGATAACCCAAAAAACCTGTCTCAAAAAATTAGCATATCAAGAAAAGGTTCTCTAAACGACCTATTACCCTAATCTTCTGAATCAACTAATTAGCTCTAAACACATGCAAAAGCTTCCTGAGGCTTTTAAAAACTCCCTGCCTGCTTCATTACTCAAAACCCCCATCATGGGTAAGACTAGCGACCTGACTGATGTCAAGAAGGCCATCATTGACACCCTCAAGCAAGAGGGTAAGACCCAGAAAGAAATTTCTCAACAAATAGGCTGTTCCCAGAGTGCTGTATCAAGGCACCTCAATGGGAAGTCTGTTGGAAGGAAACAATGTGGCAGAAAACGCTGTACAACGAGAAGAGGTGACCGGACCTGAGGAAGATTGTGGAGAAGGACCGATTCCAGACCTTGGGGGACCTGAGGAAGCAGTGGACTGAGTCTGGTGTAGAAACATCCAGAGCCACCGTGCACAGGCGTGTGCAGGAAATGGGCTACAGGTGCCGCATTCCCAGGTAAAGCCACTTTTGAACCATAAACAGCGGCAGAAGCGCCTGACCTGGGTTACAGAGAAGCAGCACTGGACTGTTGCTAAGTGGTCCCAAGTACTTTTTTCTGATGAAAGCAAATTTTGCATGTCATTCGGAAATCAAGGTGCCAGAGTCTGGAGGAAGACTGGGGAGAAGGAAATGCCAAAATGCCTGAAGTCCAGTGTCAAGTACCCACAGTCAGTGATGGTGTGGGGTGCCATGTCAGCTGCTGGTGTTGGTTCACTGTGTTTCATCAAGGGCAGGGTCAATGCAGCTAGCTATCAGGAGATTTTGGAGCACTTCATGCTTCCATCGGCTGAAATGCTTTATGGAGATGAAGATTTCATTTTTCAGCACGACCTGGCACCTGCTCACAGTGCCAAAACCACTGGTAAATGGTTTACTGACCATGGTATTACTGTGCTCAATTGGCCTGCCAACTCTCCTGACCTGAACCCCATAGAGAATCTGTGGGATATTGTGAAGAGAAAGTTGAGAGACGCAAGACCTAACACTCTGGATGAGCTTAAGGCCGCTATCGAAGCATTCTGGGCCTCCATAACACCTCAGCAGTGTCACAGGCTGATTGCCTCCATGCCACGCCGCATTGAAGCAGTCATTTCTGCAAAAGGATTCCCGACCAAGTATTGAGTGCATAACTGAACTTTATTATTTGATGGTTTTTTTTTGTTTGTTTTTAAAAAACACTTTTATTTTATTGGATGGTTGAAATATGTTAATTTTTTGAGACAGGTTTTTAGGGTTATCAGGAGTTGTATGCCAAAATCATCAGTATTAAAACAATAAAAGACCTGACAAATTTCAGTTGGTGTGTAATGAATCTAAAATATATGAAAGTTTAATTGTAATCATTACATTATGGAAAATAATGAAATTTAGCACTATATGCTAATTTTTTGAGAAGGACCTGTACATGCACTTTATGTATCTCTCATTACATCTATTCTTCCCTAAAATCTTAACTGTTCTAACCCACCCCCATGCCACCCCCACCCTCAATTTAATTATTTGTGCCCAGGTTTCTATCTGCACTGTCTTCCCCTCCTATGAAATGAATACCCTCCCCCCAGTCCCTAGTTTAAAGACTCCTCCAACCTTCTAGCCATTTTCTCCCCCAGCACAGCTGCACCCTCCCCATTGAGGTGCAGCCCGTCCCTAGCATAGAACCTGTAGCCAAGTGAGAAATCGGCCCAGTTCTCCAGGAACCCAAGCCCCTACTTCCTACACCAATTCTTGAGCCACTTATTAACCTCCCTAATCTCCCGTTGCCTCTCTGGTGTGGCACGTGGTACAGGCAGTATTTCAGAAAATACCACGTCCACCCTAGCATCCCCCCCTCATCTATCCCATTGAGCATCTGCTCAGTGAGCAGAAGACTCCTTTCCATATTGTCTATGGATCTCAGTGTTGCCAGCTGCACATTTAGATCCAGTATCTGGGCTTCCAAATGCACAACGTGCTCACATCTCACACAGCAGTATGCACCCTCGACCAGCTGTTCAAGGACTGCATACATGTGGCAAGATGTACACTGGATGGAATTGGCAATATTGGAGCACATTCCTAATGGGGATTTCACCAGACAGAAAAGATAAGTAAAAATAAATAAAAAGTATTAATAAAATATAACAGCAATTCAGTAATTCCTCCCTTGTCAACTCCCTGAATCCAAAGTCACTGAATCACAAGTCACACTTACCAACGTTCACACTTGCGCACCGGTCACACTCAGCTCGCTCACACTCGCTGAAGCAGAAGATTTAAAGAGATTTTTTTTCCTTCAACAGCAAACCACCCTGCTGCTCAATGCACTTCCACAAAAAAAAAAAAAAAGTTGAACAGTGCAAGAATTTAACGTGAGTCCAAAGCTCACGGTGAGCCCAAAGTACACGGACTTAAGAGTTGTCTCAGGGGCAAGAGACAAAATAAGGGGGAAAGAGTTGGCGTCCGTCCAAAGTACTTGCAGAATTTTGGTCTAAAACAAATTGTCAATAGGACGAGCAAAGTGCTTGGATAAGGTTATCAAAACATGCTCGGATGCTAACCAAGTGACTTTGGCGTGCTCGAATAATATAGTTGAGTCCCCACGGCTGTTAGATAATCCCTGCATGTGCTATGGCTGTCGACCAGCTGCAAGACATGCAGGCGCGGGGACTCAAACATATTTTTCGAGCACGCTGAAGACACTGGGTTTGCACCTGAGCATGCATTGATAATACCTTAACTGAGCACATTCGCTCATCACTATTAACTACTGTGTCCTCAAAAAAAAAAAAAAAAAAAGTGCAACACAAGTGTGGCGAGAGTCCCCATGTTCGGTTTGACTCTGCAAATGGGACAAGCGCAGGAGCTGCCAGCTATTTACATGCAGTAGTCGATCATCCAAGTGGCGATGGTTCGAGATCAAGGGTCGTTAAGTAAGTCCATGTGAAGTAAGGCCCAACATTGGGCCTGTGTGCTGTCGGTTTAACACACAGACTAAAAATACGTTGGTGTGAACATACCCCTAACGCGTGTAGCGTTCACGGATACAACATACCAGTGTGAGAACGGCAGCATATAAATTAGACCTGTTTTTTTTTTTTAACACAAAGTGGTGAGTCTACTTGACATCTACCTTTTAATACAATGATTCCAGAAAACTGGAGCGCCTGCACTGCTAAATCCCCCCTATTATGTGCAGCAGGCTCGCCATATGGTGGGATCAGCACAATTCCCATCCTGGACAGGTGGCAGGGACGCCTCCCATCGCACAGGCGGAAGCTGCTGCAGGTAACCCAGCCTGTTTGCGTCCTGCCCTCCCAGCTACCTATTTTATTTAATAGTTGGATGACTTTCTGAGGTTCTTTGCCAAAAACAATCAACTCCAGGGAACTGAGGAACATAAAATAAAAAGGGTGTGTCGCCACAAAGACCTGGTATCCATGGAAACCGCCACCTTTTTTTTTTTTGCTCAGGTGAAAGCAAAAGATTTTCGGGCTGCTGGGAAATCTGACAATAAGCTGCAATTCAGTTATTAATTAAACACGCAGCCTTGTACGGACTCTCACAGAACACACAAACTTTTCTCTAAGTGCTGGGATGGGAACTACCACCAGTTATTAACCCTTCCCGTGCTCCCATCTTATCATCTATGCTACTGAAGAATACAAGAATCGGCTGGTATCAAAGCTTTCTCTACAAGGTTTATCTTTGCTGCTTCAGACAGGGAGCTCCACTTGAAGATTACAATAACATTCATACAAGAGATGAGGATAAAAGGAAACACATTAAGTGAGTGAACACCAGCAATAAAAATACCCAAGTAATCACATTCTCGCAAATTAGTAAATAGGAGTAAAAGAACTGGGCATGTGTGATCTCAGGGGTCACTGCAGCAGTGGGGGGGCATGCACCCATGCTTTTTTCTTGGCGTCATCCATGGCAGCTTTTAGACTTTTTGAAACTTGAGCCATAAAGTGAGATGGCGCCTCCTCCAAAAATTAAATATAGAAAACCGTTTGGGTGCAGGAAGATAAGGTAGTAAGCCTTACATAAGGTTTTCGTGGAGCATCCATGTCTAGATGCCCCCAGTCAGCTCAGTCTTTACTAGATCAAGGGGAACCCGACAGTTTGTGAATTGTTGTGAATTTTTAAACACAGAACTTGGGGGAAAACATCGGCAGCACATTACACTAGCAGCACTGTGGATGAGATTTTTCGCAAGCCTCATATACAGTGTAGGCTGACCTGCGGGGTAGATTTTTAATTTGCAGCATGTTAATGCATTCTCTTATGCTCCGAATTTTCGCCACAAATTTTTGCAGCAAAACTGCAGCATTTTCAAAGTGTATTGGTCCCATGAGGATGTACCATTAAAAAGCTTTTTACATCTTGTAAAGTGATGGCATATTGCTAGGATAAGTCTATCTTTACGAGGTCTTCTGGTACCTGCACTGTCTCTGAGAATAAAGGGGCAGTGGCGCAGATTTACTGGGACCCTGGCCACTTGGTTGCGCAGCGCCCGGCATCCTGCCTTTGAGTGTGGAGTGCCGCAGTTCTCCTGCACAGCCGGGGCAACACCAGATATTACATAGGCCCTGGCTCTCTTGTACAGACTCACTGGCCTCTAATACCATAAGGCTATGTTCCCACGTTGTGTTTTTTATTTTCTGCAGCCAAAACCTGCTCTCTTGGCAGTAAAAAAGCTTCTTACAAAAAGCAAGTTTTGCTGCGTATTTATAGTCTCTTGTGAATGCTGGTAAAGTTTAGTGCCCTCAAAAAAACATGATACAACTTCCTTAGGTTTTTGCATAAAAAAAAGCAACAAAACCAGATACCTGCGTTTTTTTGCACTTAATCGTTGCTTTGTATGGATGAAAAACGCTGATAGAAGCGACATGCTGCAGTTTTCCAATTCAGTCAGAAAAAAAAAAAAAACAATGTGTGTGCATGCGATTTCTGAAATCTCAGCTTTTGCTGGTACTGTAAAACGCAACTTAAAATTTGCATAAAAAAACTGCAGCGTGTGAATATAGCCTAAGGCTGGGGTGCTTGCCTTATGCATATAATATGGGAGGACATCAGAACTGTTGTGACCGACTAACAGAAGACAAACTGTCGTGCGTAGTCTGCCCAGGAGCGACATTTAAGGCACTATGTTGGAAAAGAGCAGTTTTCAGTGGACTGCCGGTAGCGAATGATAAATGCAATAATTATTAATTGCTTTGTCTAAACCTCACATATAAATGCAGAACAAGGCGATTAATCTTTTATTCAGAATTATTCACATATAACAGAAATACTGGTAATTTTCCATGCAGATTTGCAGGCAGAAATAAACACGCCATTTTCTCATCCGCAGCAATCAGTTCTGGGATTTTTCACCTTTTGCAATATATCCACAACAATATCTACGTGTAAAATACGAGATTTTGTAGCCAAATTGATTCAGATTTTTTTCCTAATCTGAAAACTGGATCCTGCAAGTTGAAGTGTTGAACAGTTTTCGTATCCGTTCAGTAACATGTGCCCCCAAAATCTTGACTCTCGTCTGATTGATCAGCCAATACGTAGGAGCAGTGTGGCAGCTTCGTTGCGTTGCAGCGCTGGAGTCCTGGGTTGAAATCCCACCAAGGACAAAAAAAAAAAAAGTTACGTTCTCCTTGGGTTTTCTCTGGTTTTCTCCCACACTCCAAAATAACTATGGAATTTAGATAGTGAGCCCCAATGGGAACAGTGATGAGGTCTGTACAATGCTGCAGAATATGATTCCGCTATATAAAGAAGCATAAACAATAAATAGCTCAAGATGGTCTCGGCTTTGTACACGTCCATCACATCGGACAAAACTTTATACATCACTCATACGTTGCAAGGACGAGATACAAACGTAGCACATAGGTTGTGATTGTGGTACAATTGGTACTTTCGCACAACGGAAGTCTTAGACTTCTAATTAGACTTTCTGCAACTTTTATTATCCCTCTCCACATCACTGCTTGCTGTTGCTGAATGACGGCATTCATATATAGAGTATAATAAAACGTAGAGACCTCGTGTTCTTCTCACAAGAGGGATCGCTACAATTGTACTCCGGCTACATAATCCCATGTACACACATCATCAGCACAAATACCTTTGTGCTGGAGATAAATTTGGTACAACGTATCAGTTTTCAGTTTCTGGAACCAAATGAGATTATGTTTTTGCGTTTATCACAATTTGTCAAGATATAAGCCAGTGAAAAAAAAAATAGTATTTTGGAAAATTGCAATTTTCATTATGGAATGGGTCAACTGTATTTACATAAAACAGGACAACTCCCTTAAGATGAGAAAGCCATACATGACGCAGGCCTCCGCAGATACTTTGTCCGGTTGCTCCTGCAATAATATGTAATTACTGTATGTGATTAAAATACACTGTTGATTAAATCGTCACAACATGCGTTGGGTTATTTCCTTAGTCTTGTATTCATACATACTGTATATATGTTGTCTACAGCCTAGCAGCCCTTGAACCATTCACTCACCAGAGTATAAGTGCGCAGGGACGGCTGGTGCGTCAGCCATTTCTACAATCGACCTCTTAGTCTCATTAAAATATTTCCATTTTTTTTAATTTAATGTTCTCCATAATTCATCTGTCCCAAAAGGTAATCAATACATCCCATAATGAAACCCTGAGCCATATTTTATTATTGGCTGCAGGGAAGTGGCCCAATAAGCAGCAGCTTTAACTCACCTTAAGGAAGATCACACATGCTGCATACGAGTTCTTGTCTATATCTGCACCATATGCTTAGACATATGTTATTGCACTATAAGTATACACACTAAATATTGTTTTATCTGCACACACAATACAAGTACTTTAAAAAGTGCTTTGATTAATGTAGGATTTATACCAAGTCATGTCCGTAATTGTATCAAAAGAAATTAAAAATTCAGATGCAATTCAGAAGCCCGAGCTTTCATTGCCGAAACCAGCACAAATCCAGAAATCTAATGAGCCTATTGTACAGAGTTTAAGAAGAACTTTTCTTTCCCCTTGGTAAATATTTAGTTAGCCCTGTATCCATTAAAAGCAGAGTAGCTTGTTAGTGCCCTTCTTTGAATCCCGGGTACATAACTGACCATTCTCCTTACAACTGGTGTAAAAATAACGTCAGATATGTCTACAAGGGCAATAATTGGGCGCAAATTATCAGTTTCCTAACCACTGCCCCATGTAAAAGGCCCTCAAAACTGGGTTTATGGACTACAAACTTCAGAAAAGCAATTACTACGCAGTACAGCTTGGGGCAATTGCTGTAAGTGACCGATAGTAATACTTTACAACGATGGCAATTATGAAAAAAGTTAATTAATTTGAGAAGCAAAAAAAAACTAAGCGTTGATCACAGTTCCACGTCTGACAACACAAACAGGAGTCCCCATTGTTCATCAGCATGAATCGCTCAGATCCTACTGAAAATCAACTCCGTCTCCAGAATTGTTCCTAGTCTCAAAATCAGAACATCTAAATAATATCCTTTATAGAAAGAAATAATTCTCATCTTTAGGGACAGATGACTTTTCTTTTTAATCTACTGTTCAGAAATGGACTGCGCATTCCGCAGGGAGGACTTATCTTCCAACTATGGACCAGAATTGATTAATAAACATAGGCAATGACGGCAATGTGATAAATTAAGGTCTGACGCCTATATAGATCCTTCCCTTCCTTTTTATGAGAGGTTTTATATTTTAATAGCTTTGTAGATTTAGCTCTTTAACCCAAATGCACTGCCAGCACAGCAGAGCTCTCAATGGGCTGACCTCATTCACGGAGAAGGTCTCCTGTGTGATGCGAGATTGTGTTTCATCGCCTCATCACCACCAGAAACACTGAGAAGAGTAACACCCTTATATTAAGGAACAGCAACTGGGAATCTAAGGACATCCTCTGGTATGGCAATACCATCCGGGCATAGTACATATTAGACTAATGCAAATCCATGGTCCTGGTCTTATATAGCCCTACACATGCATAGGAGACCACTGGGCCGGGTACAGACGATCGTCACCATCCACAGACTAGTCACATCCCAACTTGTGTACGTGGCTGGGTCAATAGGCGGATCGGACAGGTGCCAGAGCTGCCTACTTTTATACAGAAGGAAGAAGGAAAAAAAAGGCGCTCCCTGTATAATATCGCTAGCATAGGGTGAGGGTGGACTGACAATCAGACGCTCTCCTGAGCTAGTTGCATGCGGCACAACTCCGCTCAGCGTGAAAATAAAATGGGGCTGCCGTTCCGACCACTGGGCTCACACCAGGTGGGTGGAGAATGAGGTTTGGGGAGAGGAGGACAAGAGCGGTAAATCCTGGGCTTGGGGGTTCAAACTAGGTTTGTTCATGCAATGCGTTTAGGGGTAGATTCAACTCCTTTTTCAGGCAAATTTTATAAAGAGCAGCCAAAGTATGCTGCGACTTGTGCACTAAGATTGGTCAATATGCACATTGACTGAAGACAAATTGATCCGAACCC
Organism: Oophaga sylvatica; assembly: GCA_033576555.1. NCBI lineage: Eukaryota > Metazoa > Chordata > Amphibia > Anura > Dendrobatidae > Oophaga > Oophaga sylvatica. Next base: position 387,843,167 of record JARQOD010000003.1, read on the forward strand.
GGCCTTTGGAGACAGATTGGCTTATGTCAGTTTAGGAAAAATAAAATCATCTACTTTAGGGAAAATAATGAGTAGTCTTAATTTCCAATGCAAATATATACAGTAGATGGTTTCCATGACTTTATTCACTAAAGTCTATCTTTTCTCCAGAGACAGCGCCACTCTTGTCCACGGATCGAGTCTAGCATTGCAGTATACTGAAGGCAATACCAATAAGTGTGAGTGTAAATCTGGATTTTGAGCACTATTGGAGACCAGAACTGATCAGTTTACATCTAGAAAGATAGATTATTAGATAGATCATACAAGTGGAGATGAAACAGATAATCTATTAGCTGCTGACACAATCTAAATAAATAATAAGAATTGCTTTTCCGTAGACTTTTATGGCCATTCAGACTTCTTCTGTGTAGTCTCAGTGGATAAGAAAGAATCAGCAGAAATTCCATCTTTCTGACTTCTATCAGTCGGCTCTTTGGATATTGATGAGATGGGGGGGTATAAAGGTGATAAACGCTGCCAGACCTGGTATTAGAAACATTTAAGAATATTATGTTTTCTACCGTCTCTGCTAATCTTTATTTGGATGAAGTGAATTTCACATTTCTAGAGGTGATATTTGTCATCTATGTGGGCACTAAGTAACTACTTGTATGGTATTGGGCCCCTGGACACCAGGGTGCTACGCAGCCAATGGACTGCAGCTGTCTATGCTTTTTAGTGTCATTTGTAATGAAGTTGATACCTGGCCACCTTCCATGACTATTTAACATCCTAGATCGGAAGGACTGGTTTGATGATTCTCCGCCATCAAGTGCATTGGTCGGGTAGTAACAGAAGAGTACCAACCCAGTTTTGCAGTGTACACCACATTTGCATTGTTTTTAAGAATGTATTCTGTGTGTTTGCTCACCTGTCCTAAAATAACGCATTTATTTTTCTCCCCTCTCTTTTTGGGGTCAGATTCTGCAGGCGTATGTTTATTAACCAAACACCTTTGTTGTAATTGCGTTGGGCGTTTCCACAAATGACATCAGAAAATAATGAAATTGTACTGCACAGGAGAAGAGAGAGGAAACCGGCTCCAAAGTTGTAGCTTTTAATTAGAAGCTTATAGTAAACTTGGGAGATCTGACATGGGAGCATCCCTTCGAAATGAGCCGCAGTGTAAACAGGATATATAATGAATTCCACCTCTTTCTGACACAAAACTGGATCAACCAGATAAAGAACTTTCTGGTTTTCTTCCTTTTCATTCTTGGACTTGGCTATAAAGTTTAACCCCTTTGGCTCCGTTAAATCAAAATATGAGTTTCTTCAAAGAGACGGTTCAACAGAAGCAAGCACGGGCATAGGTACAAGGTTACAGGACACTTGGGGGTCCATTGTAAAGACCCCCCCACTAATGTCATCCTTTAACAGTCTCAATGACAGATCATTAGAGAACAGCATAGGTATTCCACCCGGAGGATGTTGGCACTAGGACCATCCTGGTACCATCAGTTAACCCATGGTATTACTACTCTACATTATAATGCCAATTAAAGTTATGGGTAGGTTCCTATAAAAATGACATAACCATGGTCACTTATATAAACCATTATTAAAATAGAGAGCTTTTGTTTTTATTTCTCCAAATTGCTTGTATTTAACGTTTCAAAATCCTAAAACTTATTGCAAATTTCTTCCCTGAATGGTATGAGACACAAACATAAACTTTTTGACAGGGAGGGTGATCAATGAGTGTAGCACACGGCCACAAGAGGTGGTGAGTACTCTTTCAATGGAAGTCTTCACACAGAGGCTGGACCGACATCTGTCGGAGATTGTTTAGTGAGTCCTGCATTGAGCAGGGGTTGGACACGATGACTCTGGACGTCCCTTCCATCTCCAACATTCTAAGATTTTATGAGTCTATGATTCCCAAACCAACAAAACTCTTTGACAACACAAACAAAAATGTAGAAAAAGATTTTTTGATTGTAGATATATCCAAAATTTCCTAAAGAAGTGTCTATAATATTTTCTCCAAAATCCATAAAACTAGGTATCACTTTGATTCTAAAGGTACTGCCACATTAAACAATCCCGCTAGCGATCACGATAACGACGCATACTAATGCGATCGCTAGCGGGATTGTTTCTATATCGCTAAGTGCGGCCACATTTAGCGATATAGTTAACGACGCTATCGCCGTTAGCGATCTTCTTAACGACTTTAGCGGTACAAAAGTACCGCTAAATCGCTAAGAAAAGGTGCCACACTAGTGATATATACTTACCCAGCGGGAGCGCCGACGATAAAATAGGGTCCGGAACGATTCCAGCGACGAGCGAGATCACAGCAGGAAGCTCGTCGCTGGCAGCTGCCGCACTGAACAATATCGCTAACGGGATCGCTAAATAGTGACGTTTTTTAGCGATCCCGTTAGCGATATTGTTCAGTGTGGCATACCCTTAACTTCTTGAAGACAAAGATATTTAGGTCACCAGTGTCGACTCATGACCTAAACTCTTCCACTTATACAGTCCTTGACGGCCTAAACACTGTTTCATACATATAATTTGTGGTACATTCCTATGAGCCGACAATCAAATGTGTCATCAGTTTAAGATATGGGGAGGAATCTTACTGATAACGTAGGTTAAAGACAAACAGTATAATAGATAATGTAACCTCCCACTATCGTATGTTATGATCAGTTGAGCTGACTAAGCCACTGGAGACCCGAGAGGATGGAGAATGGTGAGAGAGCTTAGGTCTCTATACAGTAATACATGTGCCATCGCCTCAGTTCTTACTATGGGACATTTAGGGTAAAGACTGATATAAATTAAATTTGCACATCCTACAAGGATGTGAGGTTTTCAGAGCCTGACTGGTAAATGACAGATGAACACATTTAAAAGAGGTTTGATTCATATTTTTTCTCTCATCTTATTTGTGTTTTCTATGAGGCATCTTTGCCACTGAATGATGTAATCTTATCATCCTCTGGGATTCAGACGCAAACACATTTTGCAATAAGCTGTTCACGGATCAAGGTCTATGGGTGGAAAGCTTCTCTCCAGAAAGGTATTTTTTGCAGCAGAACTGTATGTCTTATTGGATGTTAAAGTCAAACTAAAAGCAAACTTTATAAATCCAGAATATGTGGAGCCATTGTGTGCAAATGGAACAATCACCCACGGTAAAGACATACGTGCTAGACTATGAAAGTTCTAACAAGAAATGATGAGTGAAGTAAAGGCTAGAACGACAGTGAGAGCAATAGGATCTTATCTGGTTTAAAAAGAATAAGAACGGGACGTGCTCACCTGGTGGGCTTGTGACAATCACAACCCCTAGGTGTTGAAAGGCTGCTGCAGATCCACCAGAAGTGATGAGATGCAAACTTGGAGGGAAAGTGGAAGTAAATCCACGCTTCCAACGGTCCAACATGCGATAGGAGACCAGGAAAGTATAGATGTCGTTTTTATTTGTCAACATGTTTCAAAGTATTCATACTTCTTCATCAGGACAAACTACAATGAACAGGAAACTATTGGCGCAGGGATTTACTAAGCTAAATGTGCCAGAACTCGGGTGAAATTTGTGGCAAGAAATTTTTTTTTTTTTTTTTACAACTTTCACCATGTTGCTGAGACAGCAGCAACATTTTGGCATAAACTAAGCCAACTAATAGGTACTGCATATAGTCTAATTAATAGATGTGCCAAATGTATCAAACAGCATAAGGCACTGGGATAATTCGGGACCATTTGGTGTAAGTTTGCAATGTGTTACACAGGACAAAAGTCATGTCTTGTAAAAAATGCACTGAATTTACAATGTATTCATTCGACTCCCGATATCTAGACAAAAGTGAAGAACCACAGGTTGTTCAGTGCAGGCAGCATAAGAGCGTGAACTCCTACAAGATGCGCCATTTTGCTAAATCCCCTTAGGGGAAAAAAAAAATCTATTTCAAGACACTTTTACTATACCTCTGTGGTGCTTCATTCCTTATTTTATTCCTCCTATACATTCATGTACAAATTGACAACTGGGGGTTATTCCCTTGTGAAAAAGGCGAGTCTCTACCGACCCTGTATCTGTCAGCACTGATTGGACAATGTCATTGCACGTTGAAACATCGCCTACTGGTAACACCTAGCTGTCAATTTCTTCATAAATTTCTAGGAAGAATAATGTAGGAATGTCACAATGCAGAGTTTTAACTGGATGGCAAAGAGTGAGATTCTGCTCAGATGGGTTTATAAAATGCCTCAAAATCCTTATAGATTGAAAGAAGCGATGCTCACCCTTAGGCCGGTGTCACACTTGCATGTGTAATGCGAAAAACTCGCACGAGTCTCTCTCATCAATACCTGGCACGGCCGCCGGCACTCGGACCGGAGCATGCGGCTGCATAGAAATACATGCAGCCGCACGCTCCGGTAGGAGTGCCGGCGGCAGTTCCGGGTGTTGATGAGAGGGACTGTCTGACACAACGTAAACGCCCCATTACAGCATATGATAAGGGCAGGGGCCAGGAAGCAGTGGGGAATAGTAAGCGGTGAACATTGATAATTTTAAGCAGACTGAAGAAGCATTTAAGAAAAAAAAAAATTACTGCATGTTCACACAAAAACCTCTTCAAAAACAGATTTTTCTTTTACTTATGGTGGTAATGGTGCCATTTCGGAGATCAAATTGTCTAGCCTTTATTCACCAGCTCTATTAATGTGAATGGAGCCTTATAATCGGCAGTAATCTGTTTAAATAAAAATTAGACTTTTGATTAGGGTACCCAACTTGACTTCAGCCAGAGATATCTTTACTGTGAAAATGGAAAATGCTTTAAAAACATCTAAACAAGCCTGAGGGACCCATGTCACAAGACAACCTATAAAATACTTTTAACAAATATTCCTGGCGCTGTGTGAAATCCCCCGGCATGGCTAGGGAGCAATTTATCCTGCTCAAGGTCTAGAATAGCAGAGACATAAATGAAATGTCCAACATCTTCAAATTTGCATTGTAAAACCATCCTTCAGCTTCCTTGAAATAAATTTTACTATTTTATTAGTGCAAACAACATGGTAATAAAACTCTAATACAGATCCTTGTAGCAGAGGGATGAGCGAAAATTAACAAAGACCAAACAGTGTCGGCTATTACATTCAATTACCTTTTTGCTTAAGATTTACATTCTCATCTCATAATCTCCATACATTTTTTTACCCATTTCCTTCACTCACTGGAGACCTAAAGTACACTTACTTAAACCTTCTACTGAATATAAAGCTTCGCCTGTCTCTGAAAATGAGACAAGTGCTGGGAACTTCATTATTTTGCAGAAAAACGTGGCAAAAGTCCAATTTCACGTGCTATCGGTAAAAGAGGAAAATATAAGGCTTCATTCACGCAGTCGAAGGAGCGAGCCATATGCTTTGTATCAAAAAACGGATTGGAGAAAATACCAAGAATATCCCTGCTCTCTTCTAGATGGCATTTAATCCATTCTTGGCACACTTCATAAGGCAATCATAAAGACCACATATATAGACGATGCCCAATGACCAGAGAGCATGATGTGCTAGATCCCTGTGAAATCCAAAACCTGAAAAACCAGTATGCAAAAAGACTGATGGAGTGATCCATTATGCAGGTTCAATAAGCAGGCCAAAACTTTACCAATATAGGTTACTTTACCAATCATTTTTTAAATCTCCGTGTTAGACTCTGCCCTCTTGACCCAGGACTAGGAGATAAAAAACAAAACAAAAAAACAAAAACATTTTTTGATGATGGATCAATTTTGGAAAACCCCTTTATGCACATTTGAGTCCACATGTATAACATTTTTGGGGTTTTGTCATTGCAATTCTAAAATGATTGAAAATAATTTCTCAATCTAAAGTTTAGAATTTCGATAACTGGATGTCTGCAAAACTAATACTTTAATTTTTTCCACACAGAAATCTCCGATATGGCAACGAAAATCTATTTTAAGCAGTAAATGACGATGCATCTTCTGAAACTGGTACTCTTGACTGTCTGCAGACTCTGTGATTGGCCAGTCTTGCCATAAATTGGAGCGTTTGGCAAAATGTAATAATTAGATCAATACGTTCTGATGTGTTTTATTTGTCCAAAATGGAGATCCAACAGGATTTCGTCCACATTTGTTCTGAACAGGATGCCTGATAACTACGGTAATTAGTCCGTACACGTGATAAAGCTTCTCTACAAGACTTCTGTATTGATGAAGACCTGATACAACCCTTGTAATCAATATAATCATTCTAGAGAGTCACAAACTGGCAGGATAATAACTGCTCTGAGCTCCATCTAAGTACATAAAAGACTATTAACATGGCACCGAAACAAACAAAAAGAGCAACAAAAGGCCGAAAAGTGAACTGATATTTACAAAAGATTTTTTTTCATTTGCGTTTGGTTAGGATTTATCCCCCATGAAAGGGTTTCTCTTTGTTTTACATTATATTTAAACAAAAGAAAGTTTGTAATAGTTTTGATATTTCTTGGGTTCTGTCCGAGTTCCACCTTGTTTTTTCTCTTTTTTTTTGTCTTATGTGCAGCTCCACCCTTGATAAATAAAGTGAGCTGACTGGCAAAGGCTGGGAAAGCAAAATACAGCAATCTTAGAATTTGTGACTGTTTTCTTTCATCGGGCTGAAGTTTAAAGCAAAGGACAAAGGGTAATATTGAAATAGCACAAGTCACTCCGTGACTCACAAGGACAAATCGCCTCATAGTCAGGTTTAGGTATAAAAGGTGTTCAAGCCTTGGATGGTTGAAAAACAAAAAGTCAGGGATGGATGAGCGAACAAAGCTACATTTATGTAGCTGAACCAAAATGCACCACAATATCAAGCAAAGATGACCTGATCTGTATATGTTACTGATCAGAAAACCCAATCATGTTGACACGTTATGGTGAAAGCTTTACAGGTTTATTAAAATCGTTATATCAAGAATGAAAAGCAATACATGTGCACTACTGAAAGTTAAAAAGGTATCCCCAAACTGAATATCCCTTAGTAGGTACTGGAGTTGTGTTAAAGACAGAACGCCTCTCATGGGTTTCATATATGAGACTTGTGCAATTGTGGCCAGTGGGCCACATCCGGCCCTTGGCTGTTACAGTCTGGGCCACAGACTGAAACAGCTGAAGGACTGAACACCGTGCCCACGGCCCACATCATGCTGCTGCAATCCCCTGCCATGTATCCCAAATACACAGGAGACAGTGAACATAATGGTGGAGGAGGGAGCCATTGGCTCCTTATGCCACCATTCAGCGCATGCGACTGAGTCAGCAGACGTTATGACGCGTCACTACATTGCGTCTGCTGAGCGGAGCGTGAGTGCACACAGCAAAGACTGGAGCAGAGCACTGGGGGAACAGAAGCAAGGTGAATGTGTTTTTTTTTTCCCCCTGTGTGTCAATGTGTGGGGGCTCATACTGTATATAGGAGCCATGTGTGGGTTTCATATTGGATATAGGGGGCTGTGTGTGGGCTCAAACGGTAGTACAGTGGGTACAGAAAGTATTCAGACCCCTTTAAACTTTTCACTGTTTCATTGCAGCCATTTGATAAATTCAAAAAAGTTTTTTTTTTTTCTCATTAATATACACTCTGCACCCATCTTGACTGAAAAACAAAACAGAAAAGTAGGAATTTTTGCAAATCTATTAAAAAAAAAAACTGAAATATCACATGGTCATAAGTATTCAGACTCTTTTCTCAGACACTCATATTTAAGTCACCTGCTGTCCATTTCCTTGTGATCCTCCTTGAGATGGAGCTACTCCTTCATTGGAGTCCAGCTGTGTTTAATTAAACTGATAGGACTTGATTTGTAAAGGCACACTACTGTCTATATAAGATCTCACAGTGCATGTCAGACCAAATGAGAATCATGAGGTCAAAAGGAACTGGCCGAGGAGCTCAGAGACAGAATTGTGGCAAGGTACCGAACTGGCCAAGGTCACAAAAGAATTTCTGCAGTACTCAAGGTTACTAAGAACACAGTGGCCTCCATTTTCCTTAAATGGAAGAAGTTTGGGACCACCAGAAGTCTTTCTAGACCTGGCCGTCCAGCCAATCTGAGCAATCGTGGGAGAAGAGCCTTGGTGAGAGAGGTAAAGAAGAACCCCAAGATCACTGTGCTGAACTCCACAAATGCAGTAGGGAGATGGGAGAAAGTTCCACAAAGTCAACTATCACTGCAGCCCTCCATCTGTCGGGCCTTTATGGCAGAGTGGCCCGACGGAAGCCTCTCCTCAGTGCAAGACATATGAAAGCTCGCATAGAGTTTGCTAAAAAAACACATGAAGGACTCCCAGACTGAGAACTAAGATTCTCTGGTCTCATGAGATGAAGATAGAACTTTTTAGTGATAATTCTAAGCGGTATGTGTGGAGAAAACCAGGCACTGCTCATCACCTGCCCAATTCAATCCCAACAGTGAAACATGGTGGTGGCAGCATCATGCTATCGGGGTGTTTTTCAGCTGCAGGGACAGGACGACTGGTTGCATTTGAAGGAAACATAAATGTGACCAAGTACAAAGATATCTTGGATGAAACCTCTTCCAGAGTGCTCTGGACCTCAGACTTGGCCAAAGGTTCACCTTCCAACAAGACAATGACCCTAAGCACACAGCTAAAATAACAAAGGAGTGGCTTCAGAACAACTCTGTGACCAGTCTTGACTGGCCCAGCCAGAGCCCTGACCTAAACCCAAATGAGCATCTCTGTAGAGACCTGAAAATGGCTGTCCAGCAACGTTCACCATCCAACCTGACGGAACTGGAGAGGATCTGCAAGGAAGAATGGCAGAGGATCCCTAAATCCAGGTGTGAAAAACTTGTTGCATCATTCCCAAGAAGACTCATGGCTGTACTAGCTCAAAAGTGTGCTTCTACTCAATACTGAGCAAAGGGTCTGAATACTTATGACCATGTGATAGTTCAGTTTTTCTTTAATAAATTTGCAAAAATTTCTACATTTGTTTTTTTTCAGTGAAGATGGGGTGCAGAGTGTACATTAATGAGAAAAAAAAATTAACTTTGTTTCATTGCAGACATTTGGTAAATAAAAAAAAAAAAGTGAAAAATGTAAGAGGGTCTGAATGCTTTCCTCACCCACTGTATATAGGGACAGCATAGTAGTGAGAGGCTGAACCTACATGACCCTATAAATCACCCCATTAAGGGATATATGGTCATCTTAACAAGTGAGTATGATGGAAACTGGACTAAAATCTAATAGTGCGTCATTATCTTTTAGGAATACATGTACATTGTTATTAAACAAATATTTATTACAACGCTGATCAGATCTACACTATAGTAAACCAATATTTTGAAGGGCTGTTTTTTTTCAGTCCATCAGTTTTAGAAATACAAGAGAAGTGGGTGGATATGAAAAACACACTAAAACTAGGGGGAATATTAAAGTTAATAAAAAAGTAATTTACACTGCTTAAGTGTAATTTCAGTTGCAGCGTTTAATCATATATAATAACATCACTGTGATCATGTTCTGTGCATGAGCTTTGGATTGTGAATATTTTGAGTAAAAATGACAGATCTGTTAGGAGTACGTTATCATTGCATTAACCTTAATCCTTCAAATAAGGAGAAAAAAAAAAAAGCTTTTTTGGGTGGGTTTAACTTGGCTTCACTTTGAACCTATCCATTGATTACTTGTATCACATTATTTCAAAGAAAAGACAACAGAAGGTTTTATGTAAAAGAACAAGAACATATGCCCCATCCAAAAATGGCAAACCCAGTGACTTACAGTTTAGCTGAACATTTGCCTACGATGTTATTTGCCCACCTCCCCATCTTCATAAAAATTACTTTAGAACACCGTGTACTCATGTTTCATCCCAATTAACAGGAAAAGACCAAAGGTTTTATGCAGTGAGGTTTATGTGAATATTCACAGCCAATAAAACATACAAAAAGCTTGTGAGACCCTCCTGAGATCCATATATTTCATCCATAGGCAAGAGATGGGAATTGGATACTTTAGCCATATAAAACATATTCGAGATCACCTTCAGGGTCATCTTCATGGGCCAACACTAGACCTTGCACTCGACCAGTGGTAATTAGGTGTAAAAAAACAAAACAGTAAATAAGGTAACTATTGACTATAAGAATAGGATGGGGATTTTACCTGCTCCCTTTTTCATTCCCAATCCCATGACTCCTGGTCGCTACCCCCTCTGTCCCAACCACTCCATGCAGCTGGGCTAGAACATATGCTATTTATTGTGAAGGACATATCACACATGATTAATGGGATATCATGTAATAATAATGGCGAGCTACTGAATGGTGGTCAAGGAAGATTTAGTGCCACCATTAAAGCATTAATGCATACAAAGGGGAAAAGTACAGAATAGCATTAGTTCTGCTGACAATGCGTCACTATAAAAGTTTTTCAATCAAAAGAAAAATAAAATATGCAAAAAAGTGAAACTTTTTTTTTTTCCAGATAAGAGAATTTCACACCTAGAAATCCTTGCTCATCTGCAGTGATAAGCCCATACAGTAGTTTATCAGGGGATGACACCTTCTTGATTGTTTTAATTCACTTAGCAGAGGAAGATGACATGAAGCTTGTAAGGACATCCAAGGAAATTCACACAAGAGCAGATGCTTGCTGGCTGTTTGTACACATTCGTACTCTGGCTCGCTCAGACATGACCTCACATGATCTCCTAATGCCTCACCTTCTCAGTTTCAGTACCATGGCCTAGTCACTGGTTTAGCGAGACCGTCCCCACTGATGGCTGATTTCTGTGCACGACTGCGACAGAACGTGAGGTGTGTGGATAGGATTATGTCAGGTACTGCAACCCACACAAGAGCAATGTGACTTGTGAACACTTTGCAACATAAGAATGTGTACGCCTGAAACTTGCCAGTAAACCTCAAGCTATATACTAAGCGTAAAAGTGGAAACGCAGTGTCTTAAAGTGACCAAAGATTACAGTCTCTGCTGAAAAGTCAGGAGTCCCAAAGTAAAAAAAAAAAAAAAAAAAAAAGAGAGAAGACGATGTCCGTGCAATAAAAAAAAAACACAACTCAGCCTGTCAATCATATGGCAGCTTTCATTTGATACCACTTTTTCAATGACAGAACAGCTGCTGAGCATATACAACAAGATTAAACCCCATGGAAACTCACTTGCTCAGATACAGTGTGATAAGCAGTCACAGAGCCGATGCACGGAGCAGCATCACAAAAAGTGGCATCTGCGTTATATTGTAAGAGCTTGTGAAACTGGCATAGAGAACAACGTAGTCAACGGCGAGTTGGTTTTCCTGTGGGCCTATGTGGAGGAATCATTAATTTACACTCCTTACTATCTACATTGACTTTTTTGTTAGTTGTAGCAACTAATACAAAATCTACATATATAACTAAGGTGTGAGAAATGGTGAGCAAAAGCAGTCCTAATATTGGGGCTGTAAGTCCTAATAATTCTAACAAACAAATCCAAGTCAGGCAGAACTGACAATGAACTGAATGACGAAACTTGGCAAACCACAGAACCCCGTCTGATATACAGCACAAGCTATGGATAAGACAGGCGTAGGAACTCCACTATAAACTAATTACTAAATTATGATTGATTGTGCAGGCCTAACTTCTGGTCTGGGCAGGGGACATTCAGAAAACTCTTCTTCGTATCACTATATTTGGACAGACAAGGTCTACTAGAGCGACTGCCACTCTTGGGCCATTTTCCCACTTTCGGAAACAATGGCTCTCTTCATGTATTCCCACCAGTCTGTGCATAAGAATATACTATGGCAATCTGCTCCAATTATTGCATTTTTTTTACATGCATGTGTCTTTTCCACCTTTTTCTGATACGTTCTTGGTGCAGACTAGACAGCATTTTTTAATTTTTTTATATTTTTAGTGCATTATTTCAGGGAACCAAAACATAAAAAAACGCACAGTTCAACAACCGCTTTAACTGCACAAAGTCGAGAAGTTTTGAATTTATATTCACTTTGCTTTAATCATTAACATGAAGATTTCTTCACATAAAAAACACAGCGTTTACATTCTGGGTGCCTTGGCCTCAAGGTAGTTCCTGCTCTGATTTACAGAATGACCCTGCGTAATACCCACGTCCCCTAATAATGGCCTCCCTGCATTTAGGGTGCATCCATCCAATTACTTACAATCCTACTCTCCCCATGGCTCGGTCACACTGCACAGATTTCCTTGCAGTTCGCACATTTCCTGACCACAGGCTTATATTACTGTTAGTTTGTTGCTTCACCTGGCAGAATTGAGTAACATTGCAGCTTGGTAATGTCTGCGTTATCTGGAAGATGTCACACATTAAAATATAATTGTTGTGTTATTGTTATCATTTGTGCTTAGGCCTTTACTGGTTTCTCCTTATTTTATTGTTGTTTCTAAACCTTTCTCCTTGAGTAGACAAGATATCTGCCAACCTGAGAAACCAGAGCCCGAGCCCCAAGTTACATAAATGCCATTTCTTAGCACCAAATTTTGCTAAAAGTCATGCAAGCTGATCTGGAGGATAACGTCTTCCCCAGGCCTCTGATCTGCGGATGTAATCTTAGCTGCTCTTGGATGTAACTGGAGCTGGACCCTGAGCCCTGACTATCTTATATAAACGTGGTCTCTTAGCACCTAATCTTAGGAAAAGTCAGCCAGGCTGCTGCGGTGCCTTGTCAGCTTGTTGATTACAATTGGGTATAAGAACTTCTCAAAAAATTGCAAAATCCTTATGCAACTTGGGACTGTAGACTGCGAGCACGCTGGACGTTAAAGAGACAACTTAAATTCCATCGTATCTACATTTATTATGCAATCTATTTTATTCCTGTGATCAGCCATTTTATCCTGGGAATTGACTGGCAGAAAAAACCCCCACAAACTTGTGCAATACATAATCCACTTAGTTGTAATGCTGCCCCATAATAATCTGTGGAGTTTAGTGGCCATTTGTACAGAGTGGTAAAGAGCGCCATCATATAAGTTACAAGACTTCTGGTCCTTTAGTCTTCACACTATAAGTGAGGCGTTTCTTCTATTTTTCCATCTTGACCGTTTTACACTTGCTTAGTATCCCGATCTCACGTTTTGTACTATAGTACATTGAAGAATGTCCCACTATTTGATGGCGATAAATCCATTCACACATTCAGGATTGTACACAGACTTCAATCCAGATTGTGTGCCAAAATCCGCAATCATTCTACATGCCAGGCTTGTGAATGGGTCCCATAATTACAATTAGGCCGGGTTCACACTTGCGAGTGCAATGCGAGAAATTCGCGTGATTCTCTCGCCTCAATACCCGGCACTGCCACCAGCACTCGGACCGGAGTGTGAGGTTGCATGTATTTCTATGCAGCTGAACGCTCCGGTCCCGAATGTTGGCGGCAGTGCCGAGTATTGAGGCGCGAGTTTCTTGCATTGCACTCGCAAGTGTGACTCCGGCCTTACAAAAATCCATGTAGAAATTTTCTGTTCACGCCATGGAAAAATAATCTATGAATATAAGTAGCATGTTAGCTGATTCTGTGTGTGTTCAGTGAGGCTTCCCAAATGGCTTTTCTGCACATCCACAGCAGAAACCTTACATATCATTCTCGGATTTCTGTGGCCTATCCTAAAGTAAATATGTGCCCTAAATCTTCAGTTACTTCCATTAATACCTTCTGAATACTCAATAGTACCTGTCACCTGTTTCTTGCTCCAGTGAAAACCTATTACCGTATTTTTCAGACTATAAGACGCACCGGACCATAAGACGCACCCCAAATTTTGGAGTGGAAAATAGCAGAAAAAAAAAGATTTTTATAAGGCTGGGTTCACATTAGCGTTTGAGTCTGCAGCGTGGTGCTGCAGACTTCTTCGCCTACTTCCGCATGCGTCCCACGTACCTATCTTTAACATTGGGTACGCAGGGACATGCGTTGTATGCAGATGCGTCCGCATGCGGCATTTTGATGTGCTGCCGAACATGTGGCATTCTCGTGTTCGGCGGGCGCGTCAAAACGCCGCATGCGGACGCATCTGCATACAACGCATGTCCCTGCGTACCCAATGATAAAGATAGGTACACAGGACACATGCGGAAGTAAGTAGAAGTAGGCGGAGTTTACAGGAAAGAGGTCCGCAGCACCACGCTGCGGACTCAAACGATAATGTGAACCTAGCCTAAGATGGGGTTATGTCTTTTTGTCCGAATTTAAGGTATCTTACCTAAGGGCCGGTGGTGGTAGAGCGGGGGTCACAGGAGGCATGGTCCCTTCTCGGAAGCCAGCGGCGGCAGAAGTGGGGCAATGCTGCAGTCTCGGGGTGCGATGCTGCGAGTCCGGTGTCGGCACTGTGGCAGAGCACGGAGCAGGGTCCCTTCCTCAGGATGCTGGCGGCGGCAGAAGTGGGGCAATGCTGTAGTCCCGGGGTGCGATGCTGCGAGTCCGGTATCGGCGGTGAGGCAGAGCATGGAGCAGGGTGCCTTCCTCAGGATGCCGGAAGCAGAAATGTGTTGACGCCGCAGCCTGTGTCCACGGCGAGCAGAGCCGAGTGCATCACCGGTTTCTCGACGGCCATCTTCCTGAGGCCGCACGTGCGCAGATTGAGATCTCAGCGGCCCACGGCTTTAGGAAGATGGCCGCAGGGAAACCAACAATGCACTCTGCACCGCTGGGGTCTTTGTTAACACTCCATAAAGTAGAGGAGATGAGGTGAAACGGTGAATGTTGCTTTCTTCATTGAAGTTTATAAGAGTTGTGATATTCTAGGTTGTTTCTGCAACTCCTATATCCAGCCTTGGAGAGAGCTGCATACATCTACGATCTACTTTCTCAAATGCCAAGAGAAGTAGAAAGGGTCTCTCTTTCTTCTAAAAGGTGAGAGTCAAAGGAATCCGTACCCATAACACATTTATGCCATATAGTTTTGATTTGCTATAAATGTCTCCAATTGTAACATTTTAATTTTTGCAGCCCCTTTTTACCATAAAAAGGTTGTGTACTCCGTTTAAAAGGTTTTAAAGAAAACAGACACATGGTTTAAAATCATATTCTTTCAGCCCTTGGCCAAGATTAATCATGTGACAGATTCTATAACACTGTAGGAATAAAACCTTTCAAAGTTTTTGGCAGGTGTGGAAAAAAAATTTCTGAAAAAAATAAGAATGTTTTCAAAATGCGACGTGTTAAAAAAATTTATTTTTTATCAATTACAAAAGTGAAATTAACAAAAATTAAGAATTCATCGAATTTGGTGACCGTCCCTTTTTCCTCCCCACTTCTTCTTTGGGGCCCTTGTCAAGTTTTTGATGCATCTGGAAGGAGTCGTTCCAAAATCCTTTGAGAATGACCCAGAAATTTGTGGTGTTTCTTGCGGAAAATTCTTGTGTTCTTCATGTGTCCTGGGAGGATGTGGGGGTCTTAGCCCATTCCCAGTGAGGCAACCCCCATGTGCATAAGTGTAAGTGAACAGTGTTTTGCGTTTTTTTTGATTTAAGTTATGGTACAAGCCCTTGTATGTTTTATGATAAAGTGTAAATACGGGGTTAATGCGGGAACAACCGATGTGTAAGAGGTTTTATAGATAAAAAGGGGAAAAGGTTTTTAGTAGTACTGTAGGATAAGGAAAAAGTTAAATTCGGGACAGGCCCCAGAGGGAGGGCAACAGTGTTTAAAAAAAGGGAAGCACTTCCCGGGTTGAGGGAGTCGGTAGTAGATGAAAAAATAACAAGTTTCGGTTTAGGTCTGTTGTGGGTGCTAGAGCCAACCGGCCCATCATAGGGCGGGATTGCCCTTAACCCTTCAGTGGCATCCCTTGGTCAGGCCCCAGGGCCCCGAAAATGGGTTGGGCCCTAGGGACATCACGCCCTCGGGGGGGAGACATAGAGTTAGTTGAGAAAAAAGGAAAAAGGTGTTCCGCAGACCGAGGCTAGGGCTGAAGTATGTCCGGTCCGGGAAAAAACCGTTGGGAAATTTCTGTGCCCATCAAAACCTGATGCTGTAATAACCCGAGCGTTTAGTAGTGTTGATGTTGAAAACATTTGAGCCCCTGCTTGGTGAGATGTTTGGAAGATGGAAACCGGGAGTCAGGGGCTTATGGCCGAAAGTGAGGGCATAACAGCACACTGGGAATAGGTCAACTTT
>JARQOD010000003.1:387859475-388061248 GCA_033576555.1 Oophaga sylvatica
TGAAAACTCGCTCTTACTTTGTTTCAACCCTCTGTTTACCGCAGTCCATCTGCCCAGTACGTAAAGGCTATAATGTGCAAACATTAAAGAGCTGCTAACTCAATAGAACAGAATATGTCCAGTGTTGTGAAACTCGGAGGTAAATAAAATGTTTATTTTGTATCCATGTTGTAAAAGCGTATCATCATCTGTTTATTTGTCCTTTTCTTGTAGCATCTACCCCAATGCTGTTTGACTTGAAGATTCTGGGGTGAGTGCAATCCTGTAACAGAACAAACCCCCCCAAACCATTACATGTCCTTATGCTGTTATCATCTTAGGGGGCACAAAGGGATTTGGTACACTGGAAATACAAGGGTAGAGTCAAAAACTTTCATGTTTCCCTTATTTATGCTCCTAACTCTCCCAGGATGAGCGTTGATGGCATTGTGATAACATTTACTTGTTGCTTGTACCCTTACCGTAGAGAGAGGCTCACACAGCCTTAACCGTGTCATATTATAGTTCTGTGTGATCCACCTTCTTGCTATAATTTTCATTAATCTCAGCTGCTTTTAGATTTCTTTTTAAGCGCCACTCCAATGAATATTTTTTTATTGCACCGTTTGAGTGATGCTTTAAATGTAAGTCCCCTGTCTAAAACTAACCTTCTGGCGTTTTCATCCTTTTACGCCGCCACTCCTGTCGAAAGTGACCTGCTTGTAACTCCAGTGTTTCATGGAACTGCACAGAGGTCACTTTACAATACATGTCTATGACGGCCTTGTCATAGACTTGCATTGCGATCTTGTGACATAGCTTCTGACTTCCGGCTAGCCAAAAGCTGCACTCACAAGATGGCGCTAAGGGACCGGAGTGGCAGCAAAAAAACTGTGAAGATGCCGGAGAGTGAGTATGTAACCGGGAGCAGGTGGCTTAAATTTAAAGCACCACTCCAGCAGTGCAATAGAAAAAAACAGCTGGAGTGATGGTTTGATTCCTTGATAGCCCCTAATTTTACTATCTTGTACTGCTAATGCATTCTAGTACCTCAATATTATCATAGAATCTTAAAATGTTACATTTGGAAGGGACCTCCAGGGTCATCGTGTCCAACCCCCACTCATTTCTCTCGTGTGGTTGCATGACACGGGTGCCCGGCGCCCAATCAGTGCTGGCGTTACTATCCCTGTCTTCGGACAAATTGAACATGAAGAGGAAGTCTGAGATGAGTTGCAGCCTTGACTTCCTCATCATACTCAATTTGTCCGAAGGCGCGGACAGTGACGCCAGTGCTGATTGGGTGCCGGGGTCATGTGTCGCAACAACCGTATCGGGAGCCCCAGGGAAAGTGAGTGCCGACACCAGGAACAGTGCCGGTATGGGAGTTGAGTATACCCAAAGCAGGGGGGTATGACAAGGAGTTGACCAAGTAGAATGCTAGAGTTGGAAGGGACCTCCCAGGTTCATTGTGTCCAACCCACTGCTCTATGCAGGATTCACTAAACCATGTCGGATAGATGTCTGTCCAGCTTATGTGTGACGACTTCCATTGAAGGAGAACTCGCCACCTCTCTTGTCAGCCTTGTTCCACTCATTGATCACCCTCACTGTCAAAAAGTTATTTCTAATATCTAATCTGTATCTTCTCCCTTTCAATTGCATTCCATTGGTTCTTGTGTTTCCATGTGCAAATGAGAATAGTGATGATCCCTCTACACTGTGAAAATCCTTGAGATAGCTGTAGATCCCTCTACACTGTGACAACCCTTGAGATATTTGTAGACAGCTATTAAGTCTCTTAGCCTTCTTTTTTGCAAGCTAAACCCCAGATCCTGTATCCATTCCTTGCAGGACATACTTTGCAGACCGCTCACCATCCTGGTCACTCTTCTCTGAACTTGCTCCAGTTCTCAATTTCTTTTTTAAAATGTAGTGCCCAGAACTGGACACAGTATTCCAGATGAGGTCTGACCAAGTGGTTTTTGTACTCGTTTATACTGCTGTCATTTTTTCTTTTTCTCAAACTACAGTGCTTTGCAATATGTTTCCTCCTGCTTCCTTGTTATTCTACCTAAATAATTTCCGTACATGTCCTCTACTACTTTCCTATTAGCCCTCCAGAGCCATTCCTTTATACATCCGATTAAATTCTAGACCCATCCTAATTCTTGTGATGTTCTATACTTGACTCCTCCTACCGACTGTCACTTAGCCCCTCCCTAATGTCTGTGATATTTTAGATTACCTTCTCGTGATCGATTTCTGCTTGGTGTCTTTCTAAATGTTCTAAAACAAGGGGGTCTCGCTAATAAATGTAATGTGGCAGGCCCCCGGTTTATTGTAAGCTAGTCATACACTTGTAGGTAGTAGGTATTTGTAGATCCCCAGTCTGATATTACATGAAATATTATAGTTAAAATTAGTCATAGGAGTAAGAAATGTATCTAGTCTGCTCCGACCTTTCCTTTTGTATCATGTGAAAGCCGTGTATAACTGTGCGGGTCAGGATACAGCAGCACAGATTCATTGTCTTCTTCATAGAGTCCAAGTATTAAAGGAAGATCACAGATCACTTTAACACAATAGCACAATGCAGCGCAGCCTGCACATTACACACAGCAGGGTCTGTGCTTGGTAACGCCGCACAGACGCCCCCAAGTATAAAAGCAGCAGGTCAATGGCCGGCGTGTGGCCGAGGGATGCCTGATAACTACAGACCTGAGAGAAGTCTGCAGCCTGTGAGAAACATTGTGAGACTTTGTTATGTCACTTGCAAAGTCGGCTTAAGTCATTCCAACGCTAGGCCCTCCGTGGGACAACCTTTTCCTTTCCCATAGCCCCGGTCTAATCAACCCCTATAATTTATGCAGAAAATATGATTTATATTTAATTTCACCACACTTGCTTTGTTAATTTGAGATGTAATTAACCCGTCGCCACGGCAACTAATTTTGTGATGCCGTAAATTACCGCCGCCTTTTCATCAAAATTCAGTTACTTTGGCTCCTGTGTGCAATGTACTGATGCAATTAGGTTGCTAAGGGCAACTCAGAAGTGCTTGAATTCTTTTGTAAAACTGCAGCGAGCAGAAGTCAGCCTTTTCTAGCAAAAGTATTGGCACCAAGGTCCCTATAGGAATGTGGTACTGAGTGGACTCTGCCTGTCATCCACCTACCTGCTGCGTGCCGTCCCTGTGCCAACATCCTGCTGATTTGATGCTTTTCTTGCACCCGCTCGCCTGGTTTTCTGCTTGTATACTGCAGCGTTTGAGGATGACACATATTTACCCAAGAGAATGATCATTTTAAAAGAAATATTTCCTTGCCATATTGTGTAAATCTCCCAGCAAATCAGC
Organism: Oophaga sylvatica; assembly: GCA_033576555.1. Lineage (NCBI taxonomy): Eukaryota > Metazoa > Chordata > Amphibia > Anura > Dendrobatidae > Oophaga > Oophaga sylvatica. The sequence goes on from JARQOD010000003.1 coordinate 387,862,813, forward strand.
ATAAATGCTTACAAGTATACAACAGTATATAGCTGCAGAACAGAGCATCTGTTGCAAATCCCTCCGGACCACAATATATGTAGCATCTCCCTCTGTACCCACAGAGACCAGCAGGGGTAGATCATCTCCGGAGATGGAAACCTCAGTACCGCAAGGGCAGTAATAGCATAAAAAAAATCTGATACAATGTACCAGGTGAGATTTGTGTTTGACTCTCAGGCTGGATTACAAAGTCACATTTCTCTGTGCCGCCAGGTAAAGGTTTATGTGCTCGAAACATGTCAAGATCCTGACAACTGAACTAGGAATGGAGGGTAAGGGTGAAAAAGGAGGCAAATATCTCCGCTTTTCTTCCTGTCCTGCGGAAGAGTTTGTGTGCATCAGTTTTTTTTTTTATTTAAAACAAAACCCCTCTGTGTTGCTTTTGTCACGTTAATTCCCATTTTGCCAACACCAGGGGCCCAGGCAGACGAGTTACCAAGGAACGCAAAATTTTAATTAGTGTATTTTAATCATTCAGGCTTTTCAAGCTAATCCACATACCCCAGAGAATTCCCAAGATGCTGCTCTATGCTGCGTTACCATTTATTGTTGAGTCTATTATAATTACTGTTAGCAGGTGGGGACTGCAAGATGTTTATTATGAGTTTTTCATCTTTAGTGTAATTACTGAGAAAAAAAAACACAAAATAAAAAGAAGTGGTGACTCTTTGATTCCTAGACAACACTTTTCACATTTTTGCTATTTCTCCTCCTTTTTCGGCAACCCCTGGCAGACAGATGAAAGTGTTGGAAGTTTTCTCCGATTCTGTCAGTCCACTACTGAGGAATGTGCAGGTTTTTTGTGTGTGGTATCAGAAGAAAGATGGCAGTCAAGGCTGAGAATCGGTGACGAGCCGGGTATTAAGTGAAGCAAACTATTTAATTTTGATGTCACAGGATCTCCCCTCAACATAAAATTATTTATGACCGCGGTATATCTTATTTTTGTTTAATCTGTATTTGGGGATGGCAATTGAGAGATCAGAGATATGGTCTACTCTACACTGGGGGCTTTTCATCAGTTATCCGGAAGCTGTTAACGTCAGTTACTTAAGACCTCACGGACATGCCCTATTACAGGGCTTTTTTGTATACGGTAGAATAATGAAGTAGAGCCCGTAGACATCTGTGGATCTGTACCTGTATGCCCTAAATGACATGGAGTTCATGAAAAGTTGAGATGATCAAATCGCAGGACCCTGCTCCATCAGCCACATCAGATGTTCATGACCATCGGGCCAGAGCTCTTTGAACAGCCTCATGTTGGACTGGCTCACCAGAGAACCGGAGAATCCTCCGGTGGGCACTAGCTTCTCCTTCAGAAGAGTTCATAGTACAATCCTTGCAGTTGCTTTCTGGCTTTTCAGTGGAGGAGAAAGGTGGGCCCTCAGAATCAAATCCTCTGGTGGGCCCAATGTTCTTCAATCTGACCCTGCTCATACCTTCTGGCATCCCGGTCACCTCTTCTGTGCCATCACGCCAAAATGATGACTTTGTACCGGACCTACAAATCTGGACAGGATTCGGTGATTTTGGTTTGGTAGGCAGGAACCAGTGAACACAGACTACTATTGTGTCCTAAAACCAGGCCACTGAGAATAGATTCACTCATCTCTAATGAAAAGCCATCACTAAAGGTGGTGCAAAGTGTGTGTGTGTACATATACATACATACATACATACATACACACAAAGTATTCAGACCCCTTTAAATTTTTCACTCTTTGTTTAATTGCAGCCATTTGGTAAATGCAAAAAAAAGTTAATTTTTTTTCTCATTAATGTACACTCTGCACCCCATCTTGACTGAAAAAAAAACCCCAAAACAGAAATGTAGAAATTTTTGCGAATTTATTAAAAAAAAACTGAAATATCATATGGTCATAAGTATTCAGACCCTTTGCTCAGTATTACGTAGAAGCACCCTTTTGAGCTAGTACAACCGTGAGTCTTCTTGGGAATGATGCAACAAGTTTTTCACACCTGGATTTGGTGATCCTCTGCCATTCTTCCTTGCAGATCCTCTCCAGTTCCGTCAGGTTGGATGGTGAATGTTGGTGGACAGCCATTTTCAGGTCTCTCCAGAGATGCTCAATTGGGTTTAGGTCAGGGCTCTGACTGGGCCAGTCAAGAATGGTCAGAGTTGTTCTGAAGCCACTCCTTTGTTATTTTAGCTGTGTGCTTGGGGTCATTGTTTTGTTGGAAGGTGAACCTTCGGCCAAGTCTGAGGTCCTGAGCAGTCTGGAAGAGGTTTTCATCCAAGATATCTCTGTACTTGGCCGCATTCATGTTTCCTTCAATTGCAACCAGTCCCTGCAGCTGAAAAACACCTCCATAGCATGATGCTGCCACCACCACGTTTCACTGTTGGGATTGTATTGGGCAGGTGATGAGCAGTGCCTGGTTTTCTCCACACATACCGCTTTAGAATTATCACTAAAAAGTTCTATCTTCGTCTCATCAGACCAGAGAATTTTATTTCTCATAGTCTGGGAGTTCTTCATGTGTTTGTTTGTTTTTAGCAAACTCTATGCGGGCTTTCGTATGTCTTTCACTGAGGAGAAAGTAGAAAATGAACTCGGCACTCAACTTTAGTATAGTGAGAATAAAGATTTTTATTCACAGTAGTAACACGAAACGTTTCGGTCCTATATCATGGACCTTCATCAGTCACAGATACTACTGGGAAGGGGGTTGATCCACATAGGGAAGAAAGAAAGGGCTGGATATAGCCTGTATTGGTGGGGTGAGATGAGGAAGAGGACAATGCCTCTATTGCACTAGTAACCTGTTGTGAAGGAGTCCGGTAGTGAGGATAGGTCTCTGCATTGGACGCGGTGTCCACCGCTAGTCTGAGGCCCGACAGGTGGAGGGCTGTAGTAAGGCTAAGTGCACACGTTCAGGAATATTTGCGTTTTTTTCGCGTATTTTCCGCGGTAAAAACGCGAAAAAAACCGCAAGCATTAAGCATCCTATACATGTTAATTGATTCCGCATGTTTTGGCCACATGTTGCGTTTTTTTCCGTGAAAAAAACGCTTCGCGGAAAAAATAGCAACATGTTCATTAATTTTGCGGAATGTAAGCGGTTCATGTGCGGTGGTACCCAGGGTCTGGAGGAGAGGAGACTCTCCTCCAGGCCCTGGGTACCATATCCCTGGTAAAACAATAATTAAAATAATAAATAATGACATTCTCACCTTCCGGCGGCCCCCGCAGCTTTCCCGCCTTCAGCGACGCTCCCGGCAACTCCCGGTCCCAAGAGTCCTTTGCGAGAATCACCCAGATGGCGTAGCGGTCTCGCGTGATGCTACGTCATCGGGGTGATTTGTCGCAATGCATCCTTGGGACCGGGAGTTGCCGGGAGCGTCGCTGAAGGCGGGAAGGCTGCGGGGCCGCCGGAAGGTGAGAATATCATTATTTATTATTTTTTTTATTATTTTTACATTAGATCTTTTTACTATTGATGCGACATAGGCGGCATCAATAGTAAAAAGTTGGTCACACGTGTCAAACACTATGTTTGACTCGTGTGACCAACATATCAATCAGTTTTCCAAGCGATGCTACAGATCGCTAGGAAAACGCTAGCATTCTGCAAGCTAATTACCTTGCAAAACGCTAGTTTCTGGCAGGAATACGCATACAAAAAAAATGTGTATTTCCGCGGGAGAAGTGCGGGATTGCTGCGGAAATTTCCGCGGCAATTCCGCAACGTGTGAACTTAGCCTGATAGTTGACATTGTGGAACTTTCTTCCATCTCCCTACTGAATCTGTGGAGCTTATCCACAGTGATCTTCGGATTCTTCTTTACCTCTCTCACCAAAGCTCTTCTCCCACAATTGCTCAGATTGGCTTGATGGCCAGGTCTAGAAAGACTTCTGGTGGTCCATAAACTTGTTCCATTTAAGGCCAGGATCACACATGCGAGGAAATCGTCCGATGCTCGCATGTGAAATCCCAGCTCTGGCGCCGGCACTCGGGAGTGGAGCGAGCGGCTACATATAAATACATGCAGCCGCGCACTCCACTCCCGAGTGCCGGCGCCAGAGCAGGGATTTCACATGCGAGCATCGGACGATTTCCTCGCATGTGTGATCCCGGCCTTAGGATTATGGAGGTCACTGTGCTCTTAGGAACTTTGAGTACTGCAGAAATTCTTTTGTAACCTTGGCCAGTTCGGTACCTTGCCACAATTCTGTATCTGAGCTCCTTGGCCAGTTCCTTTGACCTCATGATTCTCATTTGGTCTGACATGCACTGTGAGCTGTGAGGTCTTATATAGACAGGTGTGTGCCTTTACAAATCAAGTCCTATCAGTTTAATTAAGCACAGCTGGACTCCAATGAAGGAGTAGCTCCATCTCAAGGAGGATCACAAGGAAATGGACAGCATGGGACTTAAATATGAGTGTGTGAGCAAAGGGTCTGAATACTTATGACCATGTGGTATTTCAGTTTTTCTTTAATAAATTTGCAAAAATGTCTACATTTCTGGTTTTTATCAGTCAAGATGGGGTGCAGAGTGTACATTAATGAGAAAAAAATGAACTTTTTTGCATTTAGTAAATGGCTGCAATGAAACAGAGTGAAAAATTTAAAAGGGTCTGAATACTTTTATTTATTTTTCTTCCTGGAACCTCTTTAATAGGACATAGAATCATAGAATCATAGAATCATAGAATGGTAGAGTTGGAAGGGACCTCCTGGGTCATCTGGTCCAACCCCCTGCTCAAGCAGGATTCTCTAAATCACACAGACAGATGTCTATCCAGCTCTGTTTGAAGACTTCCATTGAAGGAGAACTCACCAACCTCTTGTGGCAGCCTGTTCCACTCATTGATCACCCTAACTGTCAAAAAGTTTTTCTAATATCTAATCTGTGTCCCTCCATTCAGTTTCATCCCATGCATTCTAGTCTTTCCTTGCGCAAATGGAATAAAGATGATCCTCTACAATGTGACAGCCTTGAGTATTGTAGACAGCTATTAAGTCTCCCTCAGTCTTCTTTTTTGCAAGCTAAACATTCCAAATCTGCAACCGTTCCTCATAGGACATGGTTGCATGACCGTCACCATTCTGGTGGCTCTTCTCTGAACTTCTCCAGTTTTTGATGTCTTTTTTAAAATTGTGCCCAAAACTGGACACAGTATTCCAGATGAGGTCTGACAAAGAGGAGTGAGAGGCAATAATGACCTCACAGTGAACTAGACTGTATGCTTCTGTTGATACATCTAGAATTGCATTTGCCTTTTTTGCTGCTGCATCACATGTTGACTCATTTAAGTCTGTGATCAATTTATTACCCAGTCTTTTCACATGCTGTTACTTTAGCCCTATTCTCCCATTTTGTATATGCTTTTTTCATTTTTATTGCCCAGATGTAGTACTTTGCATTTTTCCCGTTAAAATCCATTCTGTTAGTTGCTGCCCATGCTCCAGTTTATGTAATCTTTTTGAATCTCTCCTCTCTTCTCTAGTATTAGTACCCCTCCTACCTTTGTGTCATCACAATTTGATCAGTTACCTCAATCCTTCATCTAAATCATTGATAAGATGTTGAACAATACAGGCCCAAACGAGCCTTGTGGTACCCACTTGAGACATTCTTCAACGATTGCAGCCATTTACACACTCTTTGGTCCGATCACTAAGCCATTTGAAGAATACTAAACAGAGCTTTATTTTTTTATATTGCCACTGTGAATCACAGTAAAATTAACAGGCAAGTCACTTATACACTGAGCAGATGACGTTGTACATCAGGTAAGTCACATCATACATCAAGTAACATGTACACCAGGTAGGTCACATCATACAGTGGGTGGTCACATAACATTGGGTCAATTGACGTTGTACTCAGGAAGTCACATGTACTCCAGGAAGGTCACTTGTACACCGGCAAGTGACGTTCTATGCCAGGGCGGTCACATCTACACTAGTGGGTCACATCATATATTGGGTCAAGTGACATTGTACATCGGGCAAGTAACATCATACATTGGGGCAGGTCACATTGTACACCAGGGCAGGTCACATCATACATCAGGGTAGATTATGATGTACACCGGGTCGGGTCACATCATACAGAGGGGCAGGTGACATCATTCATCGCATAGCTTATGCTGTTCTGCAGGCAGACCTTTTGTCTGGTTCTAATAATCTCCATTGTCCTGAATTTGTCTATAAGCTTTTATTACCTTTTATACTATTATATTGTAGCACTCGGCGCCCTTTATGTGGAGTGGTGTAATGTGCAGCCTTTCTTCTGGCTGCAGTGGCTTGAGGCTATTAGGATATTTGTTCGTATTAATTGTTTGGTATCAATTTCCTTTGTATAATCCATGATGTGGAAATAAGGAGTGTATCGGGTTGTCCTGGGGCATAATGGCCAAATACTGCACCTGTCCCCAATAAATGCCTTTTCGTTGTTCTTGACGGTCAGTGGTGGGCAGCTGGACAGCAAACCTCTGACATGTACCCACTATGCCCTTCAGGAGCGATTTGGTGCTCTCCTATTAGTGCCTGCTTCTTACTCAACAGGGTTTAAATCCCATGGTCCTAGTCCGTCCATACTAAATCCTACGGTCCTAGTCCGTCCATACTAAATCCTACGGTCCTAGTCCGTCCATACTAAATCCTACGGTCATAGTCCGTCCATACTAAATCCTACGGTACTAGTCTGTCCATACTAAATCCTACGGTCCTAGTCCGTCCATACTAAATCCTACGGTCCTAATCCGTCCACACTCAATCCTACGGCCCTAGTCCGTCCACACTCAATCATACGGTCCTAGTCCGTCCATACTAAATCCTACGGTCCTAGTCCGTCCATACTAAATCCTACGGTCCTAGTCCGTCCATACTAAATCCTACGGTCCTAGTCCGTCCATACTAAATCCTACGGTCCTAGTCCGTCCATACTAAATCCTACGGTCCTAGTCCGTTCATACTAAATCCTACGGTCCTAGTCCGTCCATACTAAATCCTACGGTCCTAGTCCGTTCATACTAAATCCTACGGTACTAGTCCGTCCATATTGCCTATGTAGCATACAGTTTAGCTGATTAACTATCTGATAAGATTGTAATAGTGAGTCTAGAGGTGACACTTTCCTGGAGTCAGGAATTACTTCCATGTCTTCACTTCTTCTCATGATGAGAATGAAGATTTGCAAGTCTAATACTTGATACGTGTGTGTGGATGGGATTCTTTTCTATGTCAATTAATATGTTGGCTCTATACACTTACCCTAGTATTCTAAAAGGGTTGCCTGGTTTAATATTATTTCCCCAGATACATTTCCCTACTCATTCATAGGATTTTTCTGGTTTTGCCTCTTTGTCCTTAAATTAATTGGGCTGAGTTACAGTACCAGAAAAAGCTGATGATTGAGTGGGAAAAGTTCAAGAAAAAAGGAAAAGATTACACCCCATTAAGATCTCAGGGTAAGTGTGTAGAGCTGCTGGTGTAATCTGTTCATTCCTCCTATGTGCCAACCAATTATACTTGCAATACTTCCATCTCATCATCACCAACTATGAGAATAAGATTTGATTCTTACTTTAAAAAATCTATGTGTCGCCTCCATATTCAATTGCACAGCCAGATCTTACTTTTTTTTTTATTCGTTTATTAGACAACAACAAACAGATATACACATTTTGTAAATAGTCAGTGCAATGTATACACAATTATTGTAATATCTGTAAAGGAAGAAAACCAACAAGCTTGCATATTAAGTTATTAGTACAGATTTCAATTTCACAGGTCCTCATTCTTTTGCGAGGCCTATGGATAATCTAGGAGAAGTTACAAGAACCCGTTATTCATCTATACAAATGCTTGGCCATGCATAACCCAGAATGATACATTACAACCAACATATCTAACTTCCTACCCTGCTGCCAAAACAACTTCCATAGCACTGGTGACATTCTAACCATAGCACTGATAACATTATAAAGATCTCACTTTTTTAAAATTTTCAAAATTACAAAAAGGAAAATGGGCCTGTTAGGGTTATGGCTTGTTCACTATCATCGTTAGAAAAGTCCAGGTGATGGAAATTTTCAAGCTTTAGAAAGCCTCCTCTAACCTGGTACCAAAAACAGCTGCCATGAGTTCTTCTAAACAGCTGCCTAGCGCTCTGAAAATGACAGAGGTCCTCAAAGCAGGAGAAGGCTAGAAGAAGATACCAAAGCGTTTTTCAAGTTGTCCTTTCTTCAGTTTGCAATGTAATTAAGAAATGGCAGTTACAAGGAATAGTGGAGTTTAAAATGAGGTTTGGAAGACCAAGCAAAATTTCAGTGAGAGCTGCTTGTAGGATTGCTAGAGAGGCAAATCAGAACCCCTGCTTGACTGCAAAAGATGTTCAGAAAGATTTAGCAAACTCTGGAGTCTGTTGCATTGTTCAGAGACACGTGCACAAATATGACCTTCATGGAGAAGTAATCAGAATACCTCTCCTGCGTCCTCATCATAAAAAGCAGCATCAGAAGAATGCAAAAGAACATGTAAGGCTATGTTCACATGCTGCACTGATCTACTGTACCCAATGTATTATATATTTCAGGAGTCTGAGTCTGTCCATTTCATACCGACTCCAACTCCGATTCCACCAATTAGGACATAGACTCCACAACTCTGACTCCACAGCCCTGATTTTTTTTTCTTGCTGCCTTTTTGTCAGGGTACATTTTTCTCTTGTGCATGCTGATTGTTTAGTGTATATAAAAAAACACAATTCAACTTCTTCAGGTTTTTGCACCAAAACCTGAGACCTACGTTATTGCACTTACTCATTTCCTTCTGGCCTCGCACTTTATAGAAAAAAATAGATAATATCCGTCAGGAAATCTGCTCCCAACCACCAAGTGCTGTGACTTCCATCCCTCCCTGCATTTCCCCTGGCTCACTTTCCACTTTTGATCCCATCACAGAAGAAGTCTCCAGACTCCTCTCTTCCGACTACATGCACTACCGACCCTATTCCCTCACATCTCCTCCAGTCTGTCTCTCCAGTCGTCACAACTCGCCTAACTACCATCTTTAATCTCTCCCTCTCAACGGGCATTTTCCCCTCCTCCTTCAAACACGCCATCGTTACTCCATTACTAAAGAAACCCGCTCTCGACCCATCCTGCTCAAACAACTACAGACCAGTCTCCAATCTCCCCTTCATCTCTAAACTTTTGGAGCGCCTAGTCTACTCCCGCCTTACCCGTTACCTCTCCACTCACTCACTCCTAGACCCTTCACAGTCCGGCTCCTGCCCCCTACATTCGACTGAAACTGCACTCATCAAAGTGACCAATGACCTTCTAACAGCAAAATGTAACGGTGACCACACTGCTCATTCTTCTCGACCTTTCTGCAGCTTTCGACACTGTTGACCACCATCTCCTACTCTCTAGGCTCCAGTCACTGGGCATTAATGACACTACTCTCTCCTGGTTATTCTCTTCCTATCTTTCTGATCTCTCCTTCAGTGTTTTGTTCTCTGACTCCGTCATCGCCTCTTCCTCCCGCTGTCGGGGTACCTCAGGGCTAAGTCCTTGGCCCCCTTCTCTTCTCTCTCTACACGGCCCCAATTGGACAGACCATCAGCAGATTTGGCTTTCAGTACCATCTTTATGCTGATGACACACAACTATACACGTCATCCCCCGACCTTACCCCCGCTGTACTACAGAAGGCCAGTGACTCTGTCCGCAGTCTCCAACATCATGTACGCTCTCTATCTGAAACTCAACCTCTCCAAAACTGAACTTCTTCTGCTCCCGCTGTCTACTAACCTCCCTAAATCCGACATTTCCCTCTCCATGGTCGGCACCATAATAACACCTCGGCAGCAAGCTCGCTGTCTGGGTGTTATGTTTGACACCAATCTCTCCTTCACATCCTATATACAATCTCTTGCCCGCTCTTTACCCTCACTGTTGCATTGATCCATTCCTGCCTGGACTACTGCAATGCTCTATTAATTGGCCTCCCCATTACTCGACTATCCCCTCTCCAGTCCATCCTTAATGTAGCAGCCAGGGTCATCCATCTGGCTAATCGGTACTCGGACGCGTCCGCTCTTCGCCAGTTCTTACATTGGCTGCCCATTCATTATAGAATCCAAATCAAGGTTCTTGTTCTCACCCACAAAGCTCTCCACAGTGCAGCACCCCCTACATCTCCTCCCTCATTTCTATCGGCCTAACCGACTGCTGCGCTGTGCAAACGACTTTCGACTAACCTCTGCACTAATCCGTACCTCCGACTCCAAGACTTCTCCAGCGCTGCGCCAATCCTTTGGAATGCTCTACCCCAAGAAATTAGGACTATCCACAATTTGCATAGTTTCAGGCGTTCCCTCAAAACACATTTGTTCAGAGCGGCCTATCACGTTCCCTAATCAGTCATTCTATGTGTAAGTGTGTGTGTGTAGCCCATTCACTATCTCCATCCATCCCTCACTCCCTCAAGATGGCTGGACCGTCATTGTAAATACACCCCTGTACTTTGTATCTCCCCCACCTCTTTGTAGATTATAAGCTCTCACGAGCAGGGTCGTCTTATTTTGCTTTAATTATTGTATTGTTAACGTTGTTACTTATGACTTGTTTTGAAACTGTTAAACTATAAAACGCTGTGGAATATGTTGGCGCTATAAAAATAAAGATTATTTATTTATTCTGTAAAATGCTGAAAGAAGTGAAAATCTGCAGTTTTCCAAATTGGTCAGGAAAAAAAAAAACAATGTATGTGCATGAAATTTTTTAAATCTCATGGCCTTTGCTGGTACTGTCAAGCGCAGCTTAAAATTTGGATAAAAAACGCAGCATGTTAACACAGCCTTAACAAGCCTGATGCATTTTGGGAACAAGTCTTATGGACTAATGAGGGTAAAATGGAACTCTGGCCACAATGATCAAAGTTATGTGAGGAGGAAAAAAGGTTGCAAAATTTCAGGAAAAGAACATCTCGCCAACCATTAAGCATAAGGGTGGATCAGTGATGCTTTGGGGTTGTGTTGCAGACAATGGCACAGGGAACATTTCACGGGTAGAGGGAAGAATGGATTCAATCAAATTTGAAAAATTCTTGATGCAAACATAACACCATCTGTAAAAAAGCTGAAGGTGAAAAGAAGATGGAAGACGACCCAGGAATCTCACAGAACTGGAAGAATTTTCCAAGGAAAAATGGATGAAGATCCCTCGCACAAGAATTGAAACACTCTTGGCCAGGGCCGGCTCCAGGTTTTTATGGGCCCCGGGCGAAAGAGTCTCAGTGGGCCCCTTTAACACAGACAACGATTCATGATGCACATATACTGCAGAGAAATATGTAATGGAAGAAGAGAAGTGTTTGACATTGTACTATATCCATGAGTGATATCTATTGTAAATTCTACAATAGCTCAGAAACCGCCAAATCCTCACAGCGCACAGTACAGACTGGACAGTACAGTCCTCCATACAATTTTATGGGCACCACATAGTCCTCCATACAGTATTATGGGCCAAATATAATGCTTCATAAAGAATATTGGACCCCAAATAATGCTCCATACAGAATACTGGACCACATACAGTAAATTGCTCCATACAGGATACTGGTCCCCATATAATGCTCCATACAAAATATGGAGCTCTCCTCTGCACTGTGCTGCGTTCTGCACTGTTACGGCTCAGGCTAGGGCGCTGTGGAAAGACTCCCTATTATCATCATCATTGCCTCCCCATCATCATCATCATCATTGCCTCCCCATAATCATTATCTCCCCATCATCATCATTGCCTCCCCATCATCATCATTGCCTCCCCATCATCAACATTGCCTCCTCACCACCATCACTGCCTCCGCCCACCACCATCACACATACAGCACCACACACATACAGCACAGCATACCCGGGCAAGTGTCGGGGCCCTGAGCAAGCGGGGGGGGGGGGGCCCAGTGGCGGCGCTGGTACCGCTCTCATCCGCTAATGGGTGCCGGGGTACCCCGACGGCGAGTGGGCTCCCCCGCCTGCTCAGGGCCCCGGCACTTACCCGGGTACGCTGGGTGCTGACGCCGGCCCTGCTCTTGGCCGCCTACAAAAAGTGTTTACAAGCCGTGATACTTGCAGAAGTGGGTGCTACAATGTACTAACCATGCAGGGTGCCCTAAACCTTTGCATTGGCTCATTTTCCTTTGTGTAATTTTTAAAACGTAAAAGATGAATATAATATATATATATATATATATATATATATATTATTAGATATTTTTTTGTATTGCTTAAGATGCAAAGGAAATGTCATCTGTAACTTTAGGCCTTTTAGAGATCATTTCATCTTCAATTTAACTGCTTACCTGTTCACAATAATAGTAATTTTGACCAGAAGTACCCAAACCTTTACATGTCACTGTATTTGTGTGGAGCTGCAGGTTCGGTGCTCAGTGGGTGTTCTCTCTGGACCTGCTTTATTTATACCTCTTGCATTTTCTAAATGTTGTAGTCTGTCTCTTTTACCCCTCTCAAAATGGCCTGACAATCTGTAAGAAAATGCAAGAATGTAAGAAGTCTCCTGAGGGAGTTATAACCTGCTATGTGTAAGTAATATTGACCTTCTGTAACCACAGAGGCCTCGGAGGCGCAGGGAGTTACAGTTGTATCAACCGGGTGCACATACTTTTGCATATGAGCTGTATACATCAAATTATCCACTGCACAATCTAGCCTTATTTCTTGGCATAGAGCAGTAAGTACGGTGGTCATGTATCACAATGCGATACCACCATAGACTGGGCCTAATGACCGGCTCGGCTCTGCTACACATGTAAGCATTTACACAAAGTGATATTACAGTGTACAGAGGGCCACCCCGGGATCCGCTCGTGTAATCGCCAGTGTGGGTCAGTTACCTATAGATCAATCAGAAGGACAGGTCTGCTTTCTGAAGGAAATCCATCAATTACTCTATAGATGCATTAGTGTCCAAGAAAATCTTCTCCGCTGCAATAAACGGCCGTCTTATGATTCTTCATGGGCTGATATTTTGCTAAATTTATCTAATCAGCGAAAATCAAAGTCCTGTATTATTTACTATACAGAATGCGCGGCTCCTGGTGCAGATGATGCAGTATGGACTGTTTACTATACAGAGTCATGTGCTCCCGGTGCATTTGACGCAGTATGGATGATTTACTACACAGTGCCTGCAGCTCCCGATGCAGTATGGATAGTTTACTATACAGAGTCCGCGGCTTCCGGTGCTTAAGACACAGTATGGACGGTTTACTATACAGAGTCCGCAGCTCCTAGTGCAGATGACGCAGTATGGACGGTTTACTATACAGAGTCCGCAGCTCCTAGTGCAGATGACGCAGTATGGACGGTTTACTATACAGAGTCCGCAGCTCCTAGTGCAGATGACGCAGTATGGACGGTTTACTATACAGAGTCCGCAGCTCCTAGTGCAGATGACGCAGTATGGACGGTTTACTATGCAGATGACGCAGTATGGACAGTTTACTATACAGAGTCCGCAGCTCCTAGTGCAGATGACGCAGTATGGACAGTTTACTATGCAGATGACGCAGTATGGACGGTTTACTATACAGAGTCCGCAGCTCCTAGTGCAGATGACGCAGTATGGACGGCTTACGATACAGAGTCCGCAGCTCCTAGTGCAGATGACGCAGTATGAACGGTTTACTATACAGAGTCTGTGACTCTCGTGCAGATGACGCAGTATGGACGGTTTACTATACAGAGTCCGCGGCTCTTAGTGCAGATGACGCAGTATGAACGGTTTACTACACAGAGTCCGCGGCTCCTGGTGCAGATGACGCAGTATGGACGGTTTACTACACAGAGTCCGCGGCTCTTAGTGCAGATGACGCAGTATGGACGGTTTACTATACAGAGTCCGCAGCTCCTAGTGCAGATGACGCAGTATGGACGGTTTACGATACAGAGTCCGCAGCTCCTAGTGCAGATGACGCAGTATGAACGGTTTACTACACAGAGTCCGCGGCTCCTGGTGCAGATGACGCAGTATGGACGGTTTACTACACAGAGTCCGCGGCTCTTAGTGCAGATGACGCAGTATGGACGGTTTACTATACAGAGTCCGCAGCTCCTAGTGCAGATGACGCAGTATGGACGGTTTTACGATACAGAGTCCGCAGCTCCTAGTGCAGATGACGCAGTATGAACGGTTTACTATACAGAGTCTGTGACTCTCGTGCAGATGACGCAGTATGGACGGTTTACTATACAGAGTCCGCGGCTCTTAGTGCAGATGACGCAGTATGAACGGTTTACTATACAGAGTCCGCGGCTCCTGGTGCAGATGACGCAGTATGGACGGTTTACTACACAGAGTCCGCGGCTCTTAGTGCAGATGACGCAGTATGAATGGTTTACTATACAGAGTCCGCGGCTCCTGGTGCAGATGACGCAGTATGGACGGTTTACTACACAGAGTCCGCGGCTCTTAGTGCAGATGACGCAGTATGAACGGTTTACTATACAGAGTCCGCGGCTCCTGGTGCAGATGACGCAGTATGGACGGTTTACTATACAGAGTCTGTGACTCTCGGTGCAGATGACGCAGTATGGATGGTTTACTATACAGAGTCCGCGGCTCCTGGTGCAGATGACGCAGTATGGACGGTTTACTACAAAGAGTCCGTGGCTCCGGTGCAGATGACGCATTGTGGACTTGTCCCCCTGTCGTACATCTCGGCAGCGCTCCCTGTATTTACCCGTTCCTCGCTTTTGGCAATTCCTTATGCTGAGGCTTTCTTTTCTATAGCGGGTAGTATAATGTATTATCTGTTGGAGTCACTGCCACTCGTGCAGTAAATGTGGTAATGTAGAACGTGAACTCTGAGCAGTTCGTCAATGGAGAGCGCTTGTCATTTTCTGAGAAGAAAAATCAAAGCAAAAAAAAAAAATCTCACACTCTTCTTTTGTATCCTGAAAGCATTAGAAGGACGTCCATTATAAACCCATTTTACTTTTGTAAGGCAGAGGCCCCCCAGCTGTCCCCAGCATGTGAGCGAAGCAGTTGTTAAACTACAAGACAAAATAGTTGGCAACTTCCAGAGGTTGTTTTTCAAACTGAAGTTTCTATAGAAACGCTTGGGTCATCCAAGCCGGGGGGACTAAAATATCCCCTTATGCCCCCCTTCAAAACATAAGCAAGCTGATATGATAGGAACATGAGGGCAGCTGACGGAGGAGCGCGTGAAGGGCGTCTCATCCTCTCAATTCATCTCGGCTTTTGCACTTTTAAAAGTTTTTCTTAAGAGTTTTTTTGTTTTTAGTGATGGGTCTTATGCAAAAAAAAACAGGCTCTAAAGGTGGTAATAATCCAGTCTGTCACATAGTGATGGCTGCAAATACTACTCCCATCTGTGTATTAGCAGTATTGGTGCCCATGCTCCTCCTTAGATCTCCTACATTAGAGGGGCTCCTGCATCGCGGCATCACTTTCATTTCCAAAGCAGTGAGAGACACAAAGATCTGAAGTGATAACGAAATGTAGGAAGATCTACTATGTGCATGCCTGTAGTATAGGAAGTGGCATCATTAATGCTCAGTGACTCCTTAACGTCTTCCATGGATTTGCCAGATATGTGAAATGTAGTATAACGCGGGATGCACATTGCAATGGACTCTATATATAGTTACATTGGGCATAAGAAAGGAGCACTCATTTTGGAAGGTCCCGTTTTAATTTAATTGGGAAAAGGCTGGCGCTGCCCTTGTATTGCTTGCTGGCACAGGCTGTTGCATCTTCATTAGGTAGACGTTAGTAATGCAGCAGATGTATCTGGATATATATGAAGATATACAAGATTATAAAGGATTAAGGGATGTGTTTTTTTAATAATGCCCTCCTTCTCAAAGACAGTATCTGCCTGAGATTTCTTTGTATGGATCTTTTTCCTACTATGGAAATAAGAACTTTTAGAGTTTATAAAAGATTAGATTTATAATGCAGTATGTAGGTGTTTTTTACATTTGTTTATATTTTTGTGTTTCAGTTAATTTTATGCAGTTATCAAAATACTTCATTTTCTACATGGCATCAAACTATTTGTGGACCACAACGACAAGTCCCAGGCACTCGGCCCATTTCAGACTGTGCCAGCCCCCTAATGTGTGACATAATCCTCATTTTGCTCTCCCTGCGGTAGTTATGTCTTCCTGTGTTGGTCCCCGATGCCAGGGGAACCTCTTGGGCACAGTGGAATTTTGAGAATGTAGACTTGCCGCTGGTTGGCAGTGCCCCAGTCACTGATGCCAAGGAGGTTTGTTTTTATGCAGGAACATTTTGACCCCCTGATGCCGCTCTCTCTAGTAATGATGGAGCAGCCATATAAAATGCGCTACTGCGCTTGTCCCTGGGTGATGATGATGCAGTGAAGGCCTCGTCTAAACCCTGGTGATTGATTTGCAGCTCTCCACTATCAGTTAGCGCTACTGAGCGTCTCATGCTGTGATATTGTTTCATAATTGCAGCTTTCACGTCTGAACTGTCGTTACATATTTAGGGTTGAGCATTTATCAATAATAAAACAACAAGGTAAAATAAATCATTTATTTCCTCCGGTCGACATCTCAAGTAAACAAATCCATCCATAAGCAACAGCATCAGCGTTACCCACTATGAGAGCATCTAATGCTGCCAGTACTGCCGCTGATGGGAGCCAGTTAGCATCGTCCACAGTGACGTCACATAATTAGTGTCATACTACTCACAACTTTGTCACAGAACATCAACATTGTTATATTTTTATAATGCAGCAGTTAACCCTTACATATTTTATGGAGCTTCTACTGTATAAAATGTTATGGATTGGGTGACGTTCCCCCCATTTATATAATTATGCCTTAACCCCTTCCTGCATTAGGATATGAATTCTCGTCCACGAAGGGGTCTGTCCGCAAGGGTGGAGGGGGCTCAAGAGCTGAACTCCCTCCACACGTGTCTGATGCCGGTATATTATATAGTCGACATCTTTCTCTAAGAGCTGGACTGTGACCGCAGTATTTAAATGGAACATGCGGCGGTGCTCATGCACATCAGCTTCAATCTGTCCCGCGACATGACTGTGGAAGACCGATGGGGAACGATGGCAGTCAGATGCCTGGTGAAGACCCTGTCACTGCAGTCTCGGTACTCCTGTGGAGCTCAGCCATGGGCATTGCAGTATATTGTACAAGCGATCGCAGGTTCACATTCCCTAAGGAAACTTAAAAATATTGTTGAAAAAAAGTTTTTTGAAAAAAATGAATATATCAAATTTGAAATTTCCCTCCTTTTCTCTGTTAAAAATGTTAAAAAAATTAGTATTGGTGCATTTGTAAAAGTCTAGTCTATCAAAACATTAAATACTGACCTTAACGAGAAAAAAAAAAACTACGATTTTTTTTTTTTTACCATCTCGCCTCCCTAAAAAAAATGTTGTAATAAGCAAAAGCATTGTAGGTAGACAAAATTGATATCAATAAAAATGTCACCACACCATGCAAAAAGAAGCCCTCAATTATCACCATAAATGGAAAAATAAATAGTTACAGGTCTTGGAAAATGGGGTCAAAGCTAATTATTTTTTTATACACTATTCAGATTTTCTTTTCTTAAATAGAAAAAAATCAATGCATGTTTGGTAACTCTGTAACTGGACTGATGTCTAAAATCATGTTTCCAGGTATTTTTACAGCACAATGAATGCCGTAAAAACAAAACTAAAAAAAAAAAAAAAATGTTCGAATTGCAATTTTTTTCACCATTTTATCTGACTTGGAAATTTTTTCTATTTTTTTAGTACGCTGCATTTCAAAAACAATGTCATGAAAAACTACAACTTGTTGCACAAAAATATAATCCCTCATACATCTTTGTCGACAGAGAATTAAAAAGTTATGATTCTTGGTGATGAAAAGATGGGGAAAAAAAAAAACAAAAGAGCAAAAATGAAAAATGTTCTAGTGCTGTCTTTCCCTCATTGCCCCCAGGTCGTTTTCACAGGCTGCAGTGGTGACGACATGTCTGCGCCTCACGTGACCAAAGCGGCCATTATTGGGCTCAGCAGTCCCATGCCGACTACATCTGCATCCCTGTTGCACCAATGATTGGCTGCAGCATCACATGCACTGTAATTGTGATTTTACCACTGCAGCCTGTCACAAGGATTTAGGACAGTGGTGTAGAGGATGCACTAGGCCTGTAATGGGTGAGTGGAGCCTAATTCATTTTTTTACAGTGGGAAATCCTATAGAATAAAAACCTAAATCTCAGAAAACCCCTTTAAAGGGCCATCTTTTTACATTGGTTATCATTCTAATAATACTGCTGTACTTGTAGCATCTACATTTCTATGGCTCTTGCTGTTGTACAGCAAAAAATATACAAGACTCTGTCCCTATTAAAAATCCCATTCTTAATAAACCTAGTGTGTTTTTTGCAGTAAGGGAGGAAACCGAAGTATCAAAAATAACCCTAAACAAACAGGTAGAACCTACAAATTCCTTCCAGATTTTGCCTTTGGTCAGATTAGATGCCAGGACCCCGCGCTGTAGTATTATGATTTTGAATTGGTTGCTTAGATATCAGGAAACGGGATTAAAGGTGCCTGTAAGGTGTTTTTGCCTCCCGAACTGCCATCTAGTTTCATCAGTATTCCTGAAGAGAGGGTTGGTTATAGAAAGACTGGCTCTCGTGTGTGTTAAAGTACTTTTCCAAGATCTATTCCATTAAATCATCAGAATATCATAAATGACGCGTTTCGGTTCTTCCAGAGTCATAATATATCAATCAAGCCAGACTGGGTGGGAATAGGACTTGGCTACCTTTGGATTGTCTCCGCCTTCTTGACTGCAAGAAGGTACTTTGCATCCATTTGATTGGACACTATTTTTTTTTTTTTTTTTAAGCAAAATTGGGCATTAGTTCAGGCTACTTGGCACATGTCTAGAAAAACCAGAAGCAGATTATTACGGTGGCAGTAAAACACACCTCAGTGGTTCCCTTTAACGTCTATTATTCAATGTGATTACAGCTCTGCAGGCTTTCGTGCTCCAGAGCCCACCATCATCGTCATCGCCCTCCGGTCTGGACACATGTTGGGTTGTAGGTACATGCTTAAACGCTATTTATCCTGCGCTCTTGTCTGCTCCTACATCTCCTCTCAGCAGTATATCAGTCCAAAGCTTGTAACTTAGTAGCTGAATGAACTCCATTTCAAAGGTTAATACCAAAATCTGGAGCGGATTAGGTAAAAATTACTTACAACACCATTAAAATTCTCCACTCTTTTTGTTGTGGCTGTAAATTAATTTAAGATGTCAGTTTTTTTTTCTCTTTTAAGGAAAAAAAAAATCCAATAAGAAATTGAGCCAACAGAGCAATCTGTAGAACGTCTGGCAGCAAGGAAAGTGTGGCTTCTATTGACAAGAAAAAATATGGAGCTTAACTAGAACCATATGGCAGCCACTCCAGAGAGAAGTAGCTGCAGAAAGGGAGAGCGAACACCGAGGAGGGCAGACAGGAGTAGATAGGGTGACCGTCTGTCTCCTGAATACCATGGACAATGTTACCACCCCAGGGAGCCGCGCACACAACCGCAGTGACTGTCAGGCAGCATTACGTGGGACACAGGCAGGTGTGCGCGAGATGTCCACACATCCCAATGCAGAGACTTCATTATAAACTTCTTTTATCTTGCCCAATCCCTCATGCATGATATCCAAGTTTTCAGCTGATAGTGGGGAGCCATCTGTTTCTCTCAGCTAATGGACCTTTGACACCCAGCCCTCCCAGCCACTGCTTTATTCTTTCATTGTCAGGTTTACCTCCTACAATATGACTGCAGAACAGCAATAAACCGGGCAATATGTGATACAATATATTCATCCATTATCTAAACATCCGTGCAGTGTATTCTGAGTGACATCAGTGGAGATGCCATATTATCATGTTATTAGTACTACAAGTGCCAGAATTCTGGCCTCGTCTGACATCCTCTTGTGCTGTCTAATACTCGAGTGGTGCCTTTTGCTGGGTATTTATGGCCGATATTCTTCTGTAGTCACATTTAACAAGCCGTATCAAGTCTATCACCGGAGGAGATGTTCCTGGCTGTAGTGTTACTGCGGGGCGCTTTGGTCATTCGGATGCTTGTAGTTACATTACAGCAAGCAGAACGACTGTGATAAAGAACAATGGATAATAAACAATAGAAAGTGTAACCGAGGCTAGAAGGTTGCACAGGGGGAGACGTAGGGGGCCAGAGAGTTCACCACTTGTGCAAAGTGGTCAGTGCACTCCTATATTACACTGCTTGGTGTCCCAAGATTGCATTTTATCAACTAAAAAGGAGATAAAGTATAAAATTAGTTTTAAAAATGTGCAGTATTAAAATACTGAGAATGTGAGTACAGGATAAAGACGTATGCGAAGAATTACAAGAAGCTGTACTGTGCCTACATTGTGTGCTGTGTATGTCCGAGTCCACAGAGTACGGTCTGCTCACATGTTCTTGTGCCTGGTCCAGTGTGTCCTATAGTCACAGAAGGTGTTCACGCCGATCACCTTCTGGAGGGATTAGCTGCAGGTCAGGAAGATGTACAATAGATGTGTTATTTGTCAGACAATTAAGCTTCTCATGGTTGCGCCATAGCCGATGACCGTCTGTCGTTCCAGCATTTACTTGTGTTTCAAGAATTTTGGTGTTTTTTTTTTTTTTTTTCTTTTTTTACAACCGTTAAAACTCTAGTGAAAATTTGTTTTCAAAGGGCGCGCTTCTTTGCACAATTCCTTTTTAATGTAGTGGAGACCAGCAGCAAATATTCAATTTTTCTGCAGTGCCACCACTGGGCAAATAGAGTATTACACAAGTTCTTGTAATCAGGCTGTGTTGCACAGATGTGCCTGATCCTCCAAAGTGGAAGTAGTCTTTTTCCACTCTTGTAAATCCACAGCAGCCCTGTTGGATGACCCCTTTATTGGCAATGTTAGTAAATGTGCTGTATGGTCAGAGCATTAAGCAGTGACTCGTGAACATTGTGTATAACTGTATATGGAGGAATATTGCAGATTTTTACTGGAAAGTTTCCCGTTCTACAGAGCTGACACTGTTCCTAGTTTTATAATTACTGACGGACCATCATGGCTTGTGTAAATTCACACTAAGAACTGTCAGTCATGGTGATCAGTAGCAGCTGTAACCCTTCTGTCCCTGTTCGCACAACGCTTGTTACTGACCCTTATGGCTACAATAATCCAGTATGTTTTCAGCACAGAAGAAAGAAATTTTTTTCATGCTTGTCATGGAGAAGAGGAATTCTCTCCCTCTCCGTCTTGCTCCCCTCTGACATGTGTTGCACATTAAACCTTCATTTCCCAAGATTTACAACACATTAAGTAATTTGTAGGTTATTTCAACTTTAATCCGCTGAACTCAAGAAAACCAGAATTAAATTTAAAACACACAATATCATGAAATGACAGAACAGCCTTCCTTACCACTGTAGCCATCGCTTTTGCTCTTCCTCAGAAGTATGTTACTCTTAATTGAAAAACCTCGTAACTTTTTCTGGCTTGAGGGTCACACACCCTTTAGTTTCTCTGTTTATCCTCCTTAGTTTTAAGCTTCCGTGCCTTTTACTTGCAGAAGTCACCATCTCTATACTGGCAGAAATTGAGTTATTTCATGTAAGCTTGTGTTAAGGCTGGCGGGTGCAGGAGGATCTTATTGCATCTTTGGGAAGGTGCTTCCAAGACCTGGGACCAATCTAGTGGTCTTCTGATCCACCATAAAACCACACAAGCAAGAATCGTGACGTTTCGGCCATCCATTCCTGAATTACAATGTGAAATGATAAACTGCAGAAGCACAACGTTAGGCTGGAGCTCTGTGACATTTCTAGTCGCTGCCTGTAGTGTTTTGTTTTCATACATTTTATTATTTCTTTTCATCTTCTTGTCTTTTGTATGTTCCTGGGGAAACTTATTGACCAGAGCCACACAGATTACATCTGAAGGCTCCATAGATCTCCTCCAGTCCGGGAGCAAAATGACTAAAAAGCTATGCCGAGGTGTAGGTTCATCTTGCCTTATAATATGCCTTCAGATTATCAGCCAACACATCTGACCTGCCGGTCTTATCTTCTGAAGGTCCATAATATGGGTATAAGGTGGGAAGGGCGCCCTGTGCGGTACTAATAGTGCAGAGTGTTTGCCGCTGAACTAGACACAATATCATGGATTCTGTTGGCTTTGTGAACTGTAGTGACTTTTACATCCATACACATTGACCAGATAAGTTAATGTTCATTGGTGGCAGTCACCAGATACCGAGGATATGGATTAATTGCTTTTCTATCTGAAGTCCACAATTATGAAGAAAATTGTATTGAGATCCCAAAACCAACAGATCAGAGAGAGTGAACAAAAACGACAAATTGTGTATAATATCCTTCACATGTGCTCATAAGAAATGATTGAATCAGAGGGATCACCCAGTGTGACAGTCCATTCATGGCGCTGTACAGGGTGTGCACATGGACCTTCAGAGGAAAGAGGCGCTGAACTGGTTGCTAGGAAAACTATTGCCTAACAACCACATTTAAGCAACTGAAGCCCCGTCACCTTACCCTCAAAACTGTAATGGCAACAGGGAAGCGGAAAATGATATTGTCAAACCAAGTGTGACAATTCCTTTTTTAACCAGCAGAAAACCCCTTTATTATCTAATGTATCAAATATATTCATATTAATATTAATTGTAAATTTTGTTTCTTACTTTTTTTGTTCTGCATTCTGCATCCAAGCAGATCTAGTTTTCCCTGGAAGTCTGGCGAAGTAATGTCACAGCGCTGTGGTGTACCCTTGTAACAAGGAGTTAATATTGCACTGACAGACACAATAGTGATGCAGCCAGTGATTGTGAACACTGCAGGGAAGAGGAAAGGACTGGTGAGGATGTCACATTTAGTCTGCGCTGTCTGAGAGGTGACTCATAGTGTCCCCTCTGGTCTATGTGTTAACCAAGCGTGTGTCTATAAATGGGAGACCCAAGACACTGAGCGTGGATTTGGAGCTGGCCGTGGCCCCTGGGCACCCAGGAGTTCCCCATTACCCTTGTGGTGGGGCTGCCAGGCTCCTATAGCAGCCCCCTGGGACTCTGCCGCTCCTGAGTCCTGTGCTGGAGACAGTTGCCCTGTTTCTCCTTGGAGCACAGCTCCCAGCTTCTCCCCAGCCAGGGATTGTGGAGCTCCAATGAAAATGATGATATGTGACAATCAGTCACAGCAATTAGTGTTTTGGTTAACGGGCCTTTTTGTTTTCTCTCACCCAGACAGAATGTCACAAATAAATCCTTGCCCGCATTTGCATATTAATTGGATCGCAGACGTCAAGCATCTTTCATTAAACAAAATGATCTGCATATTTGGAGACATAAAATAGTTATTTTGATGGGTTTTTTCCTAAGATCAGGGGGCGGGGGAGGAAGGTGATGGAAGCCATCGAGAATGTTGGTACAGGAGATGGGCGAAGGCAGGAAAATAAATGGAAACAGATTAACTCTGCCAGCGCCAGGCGCAATGTTCATAGTAATGAGAAGGTAATATAGGTATATTTTCTGCTGTCCTAATATAGTTACAATGTATCAGTATAATCCATTAGTTATATGATCATGAGCAGCATTCCCGCTAGCATGTAACTTTCCCATCCACACAACCTCTCATGACCTGGACAGTTTGACTTTCCAGCTTTTCTTGTGTCGGGTTCTTGCTTCTACAAACCTACATGTGTGTACCTTTCCTGCCAAGCTATTTTTTGGTGTCCTTTTTCCACCCCGGCCCCACTCCCCCCACTCCGCACTTGTCTTTCACTGTCCTGCCGTTAAGTTTTTTTGGAATCCTGAACTTCAGCAGTCGTTGGCATCCAGGCAGCATTATCACACACACTGGAAATAACCCAGAAAGCTGGCAGCCCCATATTAGGGAAAGAATTCCTGTCACAAAGCAAGTGAACACAAAATTTATTGACAAGACAGTGTGACTGGAGGCAGCTCGTACCGAGCCCTCCCTTACCCTCTGCTTCCCCCATCCCAAAGCCTCACACACACCAGCAGCCACACTGACAGAGGACAACAGAAAGCCCTGCTCGCTGCTCATTCTTATATTTAGATTATGGCCCCATGTCCTTTCCAGGGTGCTTTACTGTGCTCATTGTTGTTCTTACCTCCCATTTTTTTTTCTTAATTTTTTTATCCATACACCTTATTATTTGTATTAATTGTTTAGCTAATAAAATGTAGCGTTAACAACAGGTTGTAAAGATGAGCAGAAAAAGGTACAACTCAGTTTGATAAAATGCGAAACAGTTTGTCATTTTTGTTGCCCCTTCAGTAGAAATTAAAGGGGCTGCCCAAGTCTGCAGTCATTTTATGTGGACCCTCACACTGTGCACACTGTGAGGATTTTCCAGTGCCAAGAGCAGGCGGATATGTGACCAGAAGTAAATGATTTGCATAATCCCAACCACATTCCAACTAAACGTGTCCAACCTCGCTCAAGACATTTGCATTGAGTGAGGCTTCGCACGTCTAGTCAGCACGTAACAGCATGTATGCAAGTCACATACTTGTGGTCACAAACCCACCACTTCCAGTGCCGGAGAATCCTCACAGCTCACGGTGCACTCAGTCAGGATTCACAAGTCTTCAGTCATATAGAATGACTAACTGTAGACTTGTGGCCTAAGGCCGAGCAACCCTTATGAAGAGAATAGTTATGCAATTGTTTCCAGACCACCAGCTTCCACAAGGAATGCAACTGAAGTTCCAGATCGGCCACCCAATATTTTACTTATTGAACAATTTCTATTGTTAGTGCATCTTTCCTCGGATACTGACCAGCACCTGTCTCTATAACAATGGCTGCTGGTGGAGGAGCATGTGGCCAGACCATCAGCCTCCTCCAGCTTTCCCATGTGAGGTTTTTTACAATTACAGGAAGCTGATTGGCTGATCTGGTCACATGCCCCTCCACAAGTAGCCATTGTATGGACAGACGTGCTGGTCAGTTTGTGTTAAAAGCTGCACTAACAAGGAAAAGTGGCCCGCCATATTTATTCAATATAATTCTATATATACAGCTCTGGCAAAAATTTAAGAGATCACTGCACAGTTGTATAAAAATCGTCTTCTCTACATGTCTGACAGCCATTCCATTCCAGTGTCAGTTGAATTCCAACCAGAGTACACCTCATTCTACTTAATGTGCTTCTGATTATGTGATCACCTGAACCAAACGAAGGAAAGTTTAAAAAACACTGCTGTGATGTTCACAATCCTCTTGCAATAGGACAAGCTGGATGGCAAAACAAGTGCTTGTAATATCCTAAAAGTAATAGGAATGAAAAAATAACTTTTAAACCATGCCAAAGAAGTTGAAAAGAAAAGTCTTGAGTGAGGAAAAGAAGGGCTCAATTCTGGCTTTACTAGCAGAGGGATACAGTGAGCGTCATGTTGCCTCCATCCTTAAAATTTCTAAGACGGCAGTCCATTACAACAAGGTGAAGCAGCAGACATTGGGGACAACAAAGCTACAGACCGATATATTAGAAACCAGAATACAACACTAACGATAGACTCAGAACAGCAATATATAACAAAGGAGCAAAATGAGTAAAAAAATTGTATCTCAAACAACCATAATTTTATTTGCAGTAACATGTACTATAAAAGTTATAAGAACATATGTTTATCATGATTCAATAATAAATAAATATGTTTAATGAATGAAGTGGAAGTGAGTGTACTGCTTGCGAAACGCGCGTCGGGTCTACGGCCACCTCGTGGATTGAACACTTCATTAATATGGGTAATTGAACCTTTTGTACGCTTTACCTTATGCACATTTAATATGCCAAAGTTTTTATGAACATTTATGATAGCGCTCCTTTTTGCATTAATTGCATCACATGATTATCTTAAGCCTTATGGGATTGATCCCATTGGATCCATGTATTCCCAATTAGGGATATGGTTGACTTACGTTTTTGGTTCATGTTTATAAGCGTTTCATTTACATAGCTTGGCATATCTTTGTCATACACTCGGTGACCTCATTTCATGTATTGTATTTGAGGATCATTTTTATCCATATATTTATTTATTCTTGAATCATGATAAACATATGTTCTTATAACTTTTATAGTACATGTTATTGCAAATAAAATTATGGTTGTTTGAGATACAATTTTTTGACTCATTTTCCTGCTTTGTTATATAAAGTTACAGACCGGCAGAGGGTGAAAACGACTCTCCACTGACCGGGATGACCGTTATCTTATTCGAATGTCACTCAGCAACCGCAGGATGACATCAAATGACCTACAAAAGGAATGGCAGCTGGGGTGAAGTGCACAGCAAGACCTGTTCGTAACAGGCTCCTAGTGGCAGGGCTCAAGTCATGTAAAGCTAGAAAAAAGCCTTTCATCAATGAGAAGCAAAGGAGAGAGCCAGGCTGAAGTTTGTTAAAGACCATAAGGATTGGACGATAGAGGACTGGAGTAAGGTAATCTTCTCTGAGTCTAATTTTCAGCTTTGCCCAACACCTGGTCATCTAATGGTTAAACGGAGACCTGTCTTGCATTCACTGTGAAATTTGGTGGAGGATCGGTGATGATCTGGGAATGCTTCAGCAAGGCTGAATTGGGCAAGTTAATCTTTGCAAAGGTTATCCTGGAAAAAACAGTTGATTCCTTCTGCTCAGGCAATGTTCCCCAACTCTGAGGACTGGTTTTTCCAACAGGACAATGCGCCATGCCACACAGCTAGGTCAATCAATGTGTGGATGTCATGGCCAGCCCAATCTCCAGACCTGAACCCCTTTGAAAACCTCTGGATGTAATCAAGAGGAAGATGGATAGTCACAAGCCATCAAACAAAGAAGAACTGCTTAAATTTTTGTACCAGGAATGGCATAAGGTCACCCAAAAGCAGTGTGAAAAGACTGGTGGAAAGCATGCCAAGATGCATGAAAGCTGTGGTTAATAATCATGGTTATTCCACAAAATATTGACTTCTGAACTCTTCCTGAGTTAAAACATTAGTTGTTTCTAAATGATTATGAACTTGTTTTCTTAGCATTATTTGAGGTCTGCAAGCACTGCATTTTTTTTTGTTATTTTGACCATTTCTCATTTTCTGAAAATAAATACAAAATGTATTGCTTGGAAATTCGGAGACATGTCAGTAGGTTATAGAATAAAAGCAATTTACATTTTACTCAAAAATATACCTATAAAGAGAAAAATCAGACAAATTGAAAATCCTGCTGTGGTCTCTTAATTTTTGCCAGAGCTGTGTGTGTGTGTATATATTAATATATATTATATACAGCCATACAGTGGTGTTTGAAAGTTTGTGAACCCTTCAGAATTTCCCATATTTCTGCATAAATTTTACCAAAAACTACATCAAACTTTCACACAGGTACTAAATGTAGAAAAAAATAATAAAAATTAAAACACTAGTCAAAAATATTTTATTGAGGAAAATGATCCAATATCGCATGTGTGCAAGTGGCAGAAGTATGTGAGCCTTTGCTCTCCGTATCTGGTGTGGCCCATGGTGCAGCAATAGCTGCATATACATTTTTCCTGCAACTGTAGATTAATCCTGCACATCAGCTTGCAGAAAAACGTTATTCTTCTTTAACCATTATTTTCTAGAATATCTTGTGTGCTTTGGATCATTGTCTTGCTGCATGACCCATGTTTTCTTGAGATTCAGCTCTTAAGGTACTGTCACACTAAACGAGATCGCTACTGCGTCACCGATTTATGACGCAGTAGCGATCTCGTTAGCGACTTAGCTGTGTGTGACGAGTAGCGGCGATGTGGCCCCTGCTGAGATGTCGTTGATCGCTTATGAACGTTCTGAGCCGTTTTTTGGTCGTTGGTGTCCCGCTGGTGAGCCTGAATCGCTGAGTGTGACACCCTTTATGTACGACTTTACCAGCGTCGCAGGTGGGACTAGGTTTTCCCAACGACCGCAGAGGTCGTTATACAGATTGCTGATGAGATGTGTTTGGAAGCTAACTAGCGACCACATAGACATCGCACTAGCAATCTCGCCAGGTCGTGTCATTGTCGAGATCGCTAGTGTGATCGATAAGTGTGACAGTGACTTTAGTCAAATATCCTGACTTTTTTGCTTCAGAATTTGGTGATAAAATTCAAAATTCATTGTTCCATCAATGATGACAAAGCAGCGCCAAACACTATGTTTCATGATGGATAGAGAGTTTTATGCTGAATCTGTCCACAAAATATTGTACTGACAGCATCCTGGCATGTCAAGATCATCTTTAGTAAACTGCATATGGGCAGCAATGTTCTTTGTGGAAAGCAGTGGCTTTCTCCTTGTGAATGAGCCTTTAGTTGCTTAGAGGTTACCTTGGGTTCCTTTGTACACAATTACACGCCTTGCTCTTAGAGTGATCTTTGTTGGCTGATCACTCCTGGGAGGGTAATAATTGTCTTGAATTTTCATTACTTTTACACAATCTGTCTGTATTGGTGGAGTCCAAACTCTTTAGACAAGGGTATCTAACCTTTTCCAGTGTGATCAGCATTAATAACTGCAATGACACACTTCCACAAACTGGTAGTGCAGAACAGACTTTGATAGATCCCTGTCCTTTAAATAAGAACTGGTTGACCACTGACACCCGATTGTCATCCCATTGATTGACAATCAGATAGTTTTTACTTATTTGATTTGAATCTTTATCTACCTTTAGGAATTGTGCTAAAATTTCATGTAGTTTATGGTCACATTTTTGCAGAAATATGGAACATTTTGAAGTGTTCACAAACCTTCAAGTATCATTGTAGATATCAATGTAATGGCAAAACAAAAATCTGATCTACACATGACTAAGATGGTGGAAAGTTTTAGAAAAGCCCAATGATCTGATGTCTGTAATCTGTAAATGTGTAGAACATAAAGTAGGTGTCTAAAAGTTCTGTATGATGAAAACATCAATGGTATCTCCATTGCAACTGTGGGATAGATATTTATATCCACCGCTTCTGTGGGATAGTCGTTTATATCCACCATTTCTGCGTCTTGTGTACATTGCTTTTGTAGGCTCACTCATCATGTGTCTCCCGCTTTTGTAGGATAACGCATCATGTGGGTTTGTTCTGAAAGGTTCAGTATCTTGTCTTTAACAATCCTTTAGGAACCCTTTCTCCCCAGTAGACTCTAATATGACGTGTGTCTTTCCAGCTCCTGTAGGAGAAGCAGATTATTCAGTCCCAATGACATGTGGTCGCTTTTTATAACACTTTCTCTTCTGTGTCCAACGCGATTCTAAAGCAAACAACTTATTAAAATGACCTTGAGCTTCCTGAAGTTTATTTTCAGGCAGGACTTGTTCACAGGCCACAGTTGCAATATTGTGGGTTCTTGGTAATTACACATTTTCATGCAATTTCTTGGTTTATTTAATAAAATGAAATCTGCCCAGTTTGTAGATTACTCGGGCAATTGAAAGGGAAAGCATAGAAAAAAAACCTCTTCAAAAGCCTTGGAGACAAATGTTACTTCATCGTGTCCGATCTTCCTGATCCAAATGCTCTGTGGAAAACAGGCATCCATAATTTATGTGCATATAATAACGCTGCTGTTGTTTCAATAACCAATACAGCTGGTACAAAACTGTGATAAGATGGCTGCAGACGAATCCGTGCACATTAATTGATAGAGCAAAATGTTGCTTTTGATTGGGTATACTTTGGTCATTAGCCAGACATGTTTGACTTTCCGCTAAGTCAATTGTTGGGAAAACAGACGTGTAATATGCAGAGCATGCTTCTACATGGCTGTGACTACGAGAACACAACCGATGACTTGCGCTTCCATTTTTATATACCTGATAGTGGCCACAGTTGAGATGGATGCCTAGGCACAACCTGATAGTGGCCACAGTTGAGATGGATGTTTAGGCACCAGGAATGTAGAACACCATTCTGCCAAGATGGAGAATGCCAATGTACTGAGCAAGCATAGTGGAGACCAGGCTGGTGAGCTGTGCAGAACCCATACATTAAGGGATATACTCCTGGCTCCATGACTAGCACAGGGCGCTACCCTTCTCCCTCACTAAGTAACTACATTTAGAGTGACAAATTACTTTTTATCCCTTACCTTATTTAAGTGAAAGGACTAATCTTCCAGGCACCAAAATATAATGTTGAAAACTGCAGCCACATAGGTTGTAACAGTGCCAATATTACCACGGTACAAGTAGACAGCGGGCAAATCTCACAACGAGTAATTCCCAGAACAATTTGTATTTTAGGCCATTTCCTATTGAAATCATTACACCCTATAAAAGGTTGCTGAGCCTTGGTGTTGAGGACCCATACTGATGTACCAGTTCCCTCTGGTCATGCAGCTCCAGAATGTATATTATTTCCAGATTGCTTCACTTTTTTTTTCAAAGACAAGAAGGTAAAATGGCGGCTAATTAAGTTGCGATAGTGAGGGGGAAGCTGGTCAGAAAGTTTAGGAAGCGCCTGGCGAGGGAGTGCAGTCACTGTGTTATTTTATGGATTTCCCTGTCTCGTTGCTAAATACTGTAGTACCAAGTTTATTTAATCCACTTTTAATGGCTGTGCACTTTTGTAAATCAAAATAATTAAAAATAATAAATTTGGGAGTAAATAAATCCCGCATCACTCTGGGCAGTAAAAGTGTATTCTAGTAGGGATAGATCTCAGCTCAGCGAATGGTTTGTGCAGGGGGAGACAAGCTGCTTTCCGCAGCCAAGAGGTTTGGACACCAGCCTTGGGGGTTGTGGGCTTCCCTGAAGCAGTGCCCTCTGGTTACCAGCTGGGACTCCAGCTGTGTAGAGTTTCTGTGGGTAGCACCATGCCAGCGCCAGCTGTAACTTCAGCTGTGTATTGTTATTCAGTGTGTCGACAGGGAGCTCTGTAGCCAGTCCTGCCCTCCTTCTTTGCCCAGAAAACTGCCAGCACCTCCCAGCTGTGTTCTCTTACCTGGTATGAAAGAGCTTGTGGTTAGAGTAGGATCAGATCCATAGGAATCACAGGGACAGGCAGCTGATAAGGGAATGGCCCAGATCTGAGCCAGAGAAATGTATCTTCGATAGAAATAAAATAGCCACGTGGGTCCTGTGTTTATCACTGGGGGATATGTAGGATCTTGTTGAGTTTTGTGAGCACTATGCATATACCTGACCTATTGGTAATGTTTGTAGGACTAAGGCCTCATGCTCTTTGCCTACATTATGGATCTATAGGCTCGTACTGACCCTTTTGTAAGCTTTTAATTTCATATAGAGTCTCTAAGATTTAGGGTTCGCTCACACTAGCGTATAAATCTGTCGAGTACAATCCAAAAAAAAATTGTATTGCACTCAGATCAATGTTATAATGACGCCGTGCAGATCTGTGTATTTTTCTCAGCTGTAGTGCAAGAAAAAAAAATTCCATGCCGTCTGGACCATTAGATTTTTAGAGATACATTACAAATCTGTAGCATAGGAAACTAAATAGTCCTGTAAAAGATTAATAGCTTTTGAGTAAAAAAAAAAAAAAGATTGACAGGCGCACCTACCATGAGGCGAGTTGAGCACTTTGCCTCAGGCGGCGGTCCCTTCCTCAAGATAGGGGCGGCAGATTCTTATCTCCTACATCTGCTCTGTTACTCACATATTGCTGTTCTGTGTGCACAGGACCTGTGATGAGGTCACAGGAGGGGAGGAGTTAGGTGTCACATGGTCAGACTCCTGGTGTGTGCAGGTCTCTGCTGTGCTGGTTGTCATGATGCTGGATGAGGGAAGTTTGTGTGGGGTCAGGAGGGGTTTACAGGGTGGATGTAGCAGAGCCGCGTGTGTACGAGGTGTGCAGAGCTGAGCCGCTTGTGTACGAGGTGTGCGGAGCTGAGCCGCGTTTGTACGAGGTGTGCGGAGCTGAGCCGCGTGTGTGTGGGTTGTCATGGTGGTGCTGGATGAGGGAAGTTTGTGTGGGTTCAGGAGGGTTTTAGAGGGTGGATGTAGCAGAGCCGCGTGTGTACGAGGTGTGCGGAGCCGAGCCGCGTGTGTACGAGGTCAGTGTATGGTGGGGAGCATTCATACCTCCCAACCGTCCCAGATCCAGCGGGACAGTCCCGATTTTGAGAGAGAGTCTGCCCTGCTGTCCCGGCCGGGGACTTTTCCCGTGGACACAAGAGTACACGGCGGAGCCCCGAGGAGCACTTTAAAACTCGCACGTGACGTTCCACCGGAAGTGACGTGCTGGAAGCTGACCCGAAATGAGGTAATTTCGGGAGGAGATAGTGACGGAGCCATGGAGGCACTTCAGGGAATGCTTCAGATCCATCACCATGTCCTCTGACAGCGCGGACAGCGGGATCGCCTTGGAATTGGGGATGCCGGCCATGTGAGCGGATCATGATATGTCCTGCATCGGGAGGCTCTGTTGGGCACTACAACGGGAGCTGGCCTGCTATATTATCTTTATAGAATCTTTATTTCTCTCTCTGTTTCTTTCTCTCTCTCTTTCTCTCTCTGTTCTTTCTTTCCCTCTCTAATCTTTCTATTTCTCTGTTCTTTCTTTCTTTCTCTGTTCTTTCTTTCTCTCTCTCTCTGTTCTTTCTTTCCCTCTAATCTTTCTCTGTTTTTCTCTCTGTTCTTTCTTTCCATCTCTAATCTTTTTTTCTTTCTCTCTCTGTTCTTTATTTCCCCTCTTTCTTTCTCTCTGTTATTTTTCTTTCTCTTTATGTCCTTTCTCTCTGTTCTTTCTTTCCCTCTCTAATCTCTTTCCCTGTTTCTTTCTCTCTCTGTTCTTTCTTTCCCTCTCTAATCTTTCTTTCCCCTTTCTTTCTCTCTGTTCTTTCTTGCTCTCTCTGTTCTTTCTTTCCCCTCTCTCTCTCTGTTCTTTCTTTCCCTCTTTCTTTCTCTCTTCTTTCTTTCGCTCTCTGTTCTTTCCTCTTTCTTTCTTTCCTCTCTCTCTCTCTCTCTCTCTCTCTCTGTTGCCTAAAATTTGCCGCGGGGCAGAATGGGGCAGGGGGCCAGAATGGAGCATGGAGCTCCTGTGTATAATGTCACCAGTGATCACAGTATTACCTATACACTGACACTATATACAGAGCTCCTGTGTATAATGTCACTGGTGATCCTGTATTACCTGTACACTGACACTATATACAGAGCTCCTGTGTATAATGTCACTGGTGATCACTGTATTACCTGTACACTGACACTATATACAGAGCTCCTGTGTATAATGTCACCGTCCCCACCTTTTATCGGCGCCATCTTGTGACTGCAACTTCTGTCTGTGGGAAGTCAGAAGTAGCAGACACCCTCTATCAGGCCACGTTCACGTGTTTATAGTATTTTACCTCTGTATTTGTAGGCCAAAACCAGGCATGGAACAATCAGAGGAAAAGTATAATAGAAACACGTCACTTTTGGATTTTTCACCCACTCCCGATTTGGCCTTACAAATACTGAGGTAAAATACTGACCAAATACTGAACGTTTGAATGTGGCTTTGGGCTGGTTTCACACATCCTGATATTTCCGTAAGGCCGGGATCACACATGCGACGAAAACGTCCGACGCTCGCATGTGAAATCCCAGCTCTGGCGCCGGCACTCGGGAGTGGAGCGAGTGGCTGCATATAACTACATGCAGCCGCGCACTCCACTCCCGAGTGCCGGCGCCAGAGCTGGGATTTCACATGCGAGTGTCGGACGTTTTCGTCGCATGTGTGATCCCGGTCTTACTGGAAAAACCATTAGTGGAGCTATCCGTGTCCGTGTAATATGTGTGGCAACTGTGTGCCGTATCCGTACCACACAGATGGCCGCCGGGGAAGAAGCGCTACAGTAAGCTCTGTTCCCCGGCTAGGGGTGCACCTAAAATGAAGCAAGTTGATCACTTCGTCTCAGGCTGCATTGAGTCCCTGAAGATGTTTAAAGATCGATGTTTCAAATATATTCCTATTTAAAAGTGTATGTATTTTACATGTGCGTCAGGTTAGGCTAGTAAAGAGTAAACCAGATTTATTTGTACTGATTTTACTACGGGGGCGCACCATTTTGCAGTTCGCCTCAGGCATTACTGTATGGAGGCAGTCTCACAATACTTTTACGGTAGCCATGATATTTTCTAGGACAATGTTTCATCTCAAAGAATGTTCTTGTTCTTTAGCCTTGGTTTATTCACACAACCACATTATGATAGGGCACCTAGAGAAGTCTATAGGATCCTACTTGCCTCCAAAAGAGGCATAAATGTATTTTTCCTACCAGATGCCATATATTTAGAATAAATTTTGTGATGCACCACTGGATTCCATAATACAGGTGTAGCTCTGCAATATGGCACCATACAGAGGTACAGTGCAGGCAGCACTCAAAGTGCTGTCATAGAACGGGCCGGGGACTCTGCTTCTGCAATCTATCCACATCTAGTTTATCTGAATTGTATTCAGAGAAGTATAGCAATCGACCTCCAAAAGCTTTTATCTTGTTCTTTAATGTTTCCAATCTTTATGTTCATGTGTCCTTTATACTTTCTGTTATGATGTTGACGTGAGATTCTCACTTTTCGCTCTCCATAACAGATTCATTGGCAAATGATTGCTCTGGCATGTGTTTGACTGCTGGTGGCGCTAGTTATCACTGGCCACAAATTGCTGCCTGTAGGAAAGTTTAGAGAAATTGTCTCTTTAAATGCTGCCTATGACAGTGTGATAAGGAATTTGATGGCTTTATCAGAAATGCCAATGCTTTATTTAGCAGGGTGAGGCGTGCTACATTCTCAATCTGCTGATAAATTGTAAAAAGAAAAAAAAAAAAACGCCAGGACCAGGTTCTAGAAATTCATAAGTGTTTTTCTGCCAGAATTCTATAGTGTAATTTTAGACAAACAAGAAAAGCCATAAATAGGTAAAAAAGTAGACTTTGAGTCAATATCCACCTTTACAGCTGCAGGTTTATTTTTGGTCTCAGTTTCTTTCTTTACTATGGAGTATTTTTTCATTTTAGCCAAGTCTTAAGAGACATTTTTACTTTAAATGCCAAAGGTCTTTTCTTTCTAAACTGCAAAAATAACAAACCGTAAATGAAAGCTTATGAGATGTACTCTACTGTCTCTTAAGGTCCTTTTACTTGGTCGAAGATCAGATGAACATTTGTATGGAATTTTGTTCCCCACCATTGGGCAGTGTAAATATGTCCCCAAACACACACATTTGGTATGCAGACATTAAAGGGAATCTGTCACTAAATTTTTGCGATCCCATCTGAGAGCAACATAATGTAGGAGCAGGGACCCTGAATATAGTGATGTCACTGGGTTGCTTGCTGCAGTTTTGTCAAAATGACTGCTTCCTCTGCTGCAGCTCTACCAGTTCTCTGAATTCTGAGCCCTGTATAGCTCTGTCCACATCACTGATAAGCAGCTTTGTATGCATGCTCACTGTGCATAGGCAGCAGCTGCCAATCAGTGGTTGGTGGGAGGTGTAATACAAAGTTTAATACTATGGAGGACTATATGGCTCAAAACTAGATCTTTAAAGAAAATCTGAAGGGCTGTCACAGTGTAGAGGGATCATCACTATTTTCATCTGCACATGGAAACAAGAGAAGCAATGGACTGAAACTGAAAAGGAGAAGATGCAGATTAGATATTAGAAAAAACTTTTTGACAGTGATGGTGATCAATGAGTGGAACAGGCTGCCACAAGAGGTGGTGAGTACTCCTTCAATGGAAGCCTTCACACAGAGGCTTGACAGACATCTGACTGGGATGGTTTAGCGAGTCCTGCATTGAGCGGGGGTTGGACACGATGACCCTGGGGGTCCCTTCCAACTCTAGCATTCTAGGATTCTAAGTTGTTCACTACTTGGACAACTCTTTGTCACACCACATGCTTGGCCCCGTTAAAATAAATCTTATACTCGACTCCGCTGTTCCTGAGGTGTCGGCACTCGCTTTCCCTGAGGCTACCCGTGTGGTTGTTGTGACATGTGACCCCGGCGCCCAGTCAGCACTGGTGTCACTGTCCCCGCCTTTGGACAAATTGAATATGATGAGGAAGGCAAGGCTGCAACTGATCTCAGACTTCCTCTTCATGTTCAATTTGTCTGAAGGCAGGGACAGTAACGCCAGCACTGATTGGGCGCCGGGCACCCATATCATGCAACGGGTAAGCCCAGGGAAAGCAGGTGCCGACACCACGGGAACAGCCCCGGTGCGGGAGGGGAATATAAACTTTTTATTTTATCGGGGCCAAATGTGCAGCATGAGAAGGGGTTGTCCTAGTAGTGGACAACAAAAGGTTGTAAAGCCTGGATAAGGGTAAGGTGTCCCAGAAGGCACTAACAGCCATAACAATACCAAAAACAAAGAATGTGATGGGACAATATAATTAACGCATAACTAAAAATAAAGTAAGTAAATTGTATTGAATAAAAACATAGGATAAAATTCAAAAATAACACACAGAGAAAATGGTGAAGTCCCTGTAGGATCCCCAAAGATATAAAATTTCAGTTATGGGATGACACACATACAATTATATGTAGAGTGTATCAGTTAGTTAAGGTGTATAGTATATGAGTGGTCACCCAACAACTATGATCATATACGAATGTACATAGGATAATTAAATGTAGTACAACCTACAGGTACATATAATGGAGATATGTGAACATAGAGTATAAAAATTTGTAAACCCTCACCCACCAAACATCCGACACGTGTGGAATTGTCCTTTATCTGTACACATCACCCAATGCAAGTAGATATGTGCTGCTGCCAACAATGAAGCTATATGCAAACTTTCACACTTTCAATCATTAGGTCACATACATTGTTTACAGTTGATACATCTAAAAGGTTTTAAAAAAGCGTTGATGAACTTACTTTATCATCCATGGTGCTCATATCGAACAGGAAGTTTTGTAAAAGGATCCCACCTTATATTTCTTCTGCAGTCATTGACAAACGCTCTGTAGGTTTTGTCAGTTAAACTAGATATGAATGGCTAATCTGTTTTATTGAAAATGAGGAAAAAATAATGTTGGGCGCACGATGGACGTCATACTGAGCATTGCTTCCAAGGGCGATTGCAGTGCCTTGTGAAGGAGTCAATGCTGGCAGAACATGAGGCTCCTGTGGTCATGGAGTTCGTCATTTCAATACGATCGTGCTCGAGGCCACACTCACAATGCAGTTTAGAGCTTATACTTCCAATGTTTTTTTATTTTTAATACTTTATACTTATGATTGGTAATTTCTCCTGTAGGAACTATAACAGCTACACCTGATATTGTCACTAATAAAAGTAACATTTCTATCTGCAGAGAATTTGTATCCGCTTTCTCTTATTAGTAGGGTCACTGTTTCCCTGTATTGTATAATAAAACTTTCATTTCGTTGGGCAATGGCCTTTACAATGCATGGTACATCTGTACAAGCCATGATGACAGTCTTCTGATGTTCTACTCATCACTGGATAACTGCAGTTTAACTTGCTGTAATGGTTCCCATTATTTCTGTGTAACACATCAAATATGAATTAGTTTACGCGTTTAGAGGAGCCGACGAGAAGTATCATATTCACTGATCAAGAGGGGACAGCAGCTGGTGCTTGGAGAGTGTGGCCCCTTTTATTGTTTGACGTATACGTAAGTTTTCAGGAAAACTCAAATTACTACTTTAGTCACCTTTCAAACACAAACCCAATCACACCCACACGCTCATAAATATTTTACACAAGCGCTGAACCTTTCAGATCATTTTTGCTTCTTTTCTGAATCTGCCCATTGTTTCCCTTTTGACTTTTATGTTATATTGTAGTTGTGCAGTGTGTGTACTATTGGTGTTTTTTTTTTTTCTCTTTATTTCCAGTGCTGGATTAGAGATAAAGTAGTGCTTCCTTGTATAGATCAATCTTCACTTGGGTCCCCGTAATATGTGGAGAATATTGCGACAAGCAAATCACGATGCATTTTTCAATGAGGCAGAAATGCATGTAGTTCACTCCTATGTGATACACATCCGGACTGGACACATCTCTTGTGAAATGGCCATTGTTTTGCCATGCATTCTGCGGTGGAATGTGGCACCTTACTTTAGACTCCACCTTTTGCGTTGTACGGGGCGGAATTTGCAGTGAATATCTGCAGCGCAGCATTAGGCGAATATTACGAGTGCAGTGATGCATCACATCACGACCTGTAACAGAGCGTTGCAAATGTTTTCAAATTAGTTTGATTTTTTTGTTGCTGGTCATAAGTAATGATTTTTTTTTTTTTTTTTTTAATTGCAAGTCTAAAATTTGCACGTGACAGTGAGACTAGTCGCACCAACATTTTTGGTCGCATGATTTGCTACTCATGTTAAATCCACAGGGAAGGTCAATTTACCGTATGTAGCAGATTTTCTCTGCAATGTGTGGCTTAGATTTCCTGAAATGTTATCCACGCTGTTGGTACTGTAACAAGCTGTGGATTTTTGGTCCGAAGTATCTGCAGCATATCCAAACTGTGTGAACAAGCCCATAAAAGCTTCTACTTATGTCAGGCCTCACCAAGCTTGTATTCCCAAAAGAGCACCACTGCTGGAAGTTGATTATTGCTTGCTAGACTTCTAGAAATTCAATAGATATCATGGGACTTGTAGTACCACCAGTGCAGCTGAACATCTATTCCTAAATGTTTTGTCACTTAAAAAAAAAATGCCTCCTCGATATCACAGTCTTGATTGATAGCTCAACATATGGCTGACTGCTTTTTTTTTTCTGTTCAAGGACAGGCTGTTCCAAAATTAGCATATGACATAAAAATATTTGGAGGAACATTTAGGAGCCGACATTGCCTTTACATGGCACGTATGAAGTGTTCGAGGGTGGATTGTTTAGTGCCATTATTTGCTTGTCACTTTAAACTACAGTCCTTGGCATGCTAGAAAATGACACTTAACATGAATTTGTTTTTTTTTTGTTGTTTTTCACACCAACTTTTACCAGAGCCACATATGATTATATGGAGACGTATGGCCCATTTCATGTCAGTGATAGAAAAAACAAACCGAAAACCGTATTCTTAAAATTCACCAAATCATAGTAATCATGCAGAAAATTGCACCTGTCACTCGGGACACAACTGTGCATTGAGCCGAGCAGCTGTGGAGATGTTCGAAGGAGGGACCCTAATTACTTAGATCGGACAGGTTAGCTTCCCCTGAATCAGGCTAATAGGAGTCAGATGGGATTAGGATTAGCAGCACAGCACAGAGACAGCGGTAGCAGTTGATAATCTAATAAATATTCGGAGAATCCTTTAGTTTGAAACAGCGGATTAACTGCAGCTCAGAAGGGAGGGCGGCGAGCGACAAGTGTGCTGAAAAGTATAAAATGCCCAGGATTCCACAAAACCACTGCGCACAGTGAAAGTGACAAATGAACCCGTTACTATTAAGCTATGTGTATGATCTCCGCAGACTGCAGAGACGACGAAGAAGCCGTTTAAAGACTGATAGGAAAAGTAAGTGGAAGTGACAGGGTCAGCCATGGACCCACCCATGGGGCCACCGTAATAACAAAAATCCTTGCCTATAGTTTTCTACTACACAGTGGGGATGTGTGGGACAAGGAGCGTAGATTTGAGGCAATGTCTGGGAACAGATTCTCCCTCGGGAAGGGAATTCCGACCCCTGCAGAGGCAATGCGTGTGGATGGCATCAGAGAGTGCGGTCACCAGTCAGTGCAGGACGCCGTGCTGCGTGTTGTCAGGCTGGGCTCCATCACAGCGTGTGTCCGCTCTCACTAGAGATGTAGACGCGTTACGTAGTCTACACTTGTGCAGCGGAGTGGCCTCTCCGTATAGTCAGGGTGCTCTCCTATTAAGAATTTTGGATTTTCACCATCTGACTAAAGGAGCCCTACCTCTTAGGAGAAAAAATATTTGGTTACATCCAAGAGAGGATACAAAAACCATTGTAGGTGCTAGAACAAGATGTGCCACAAATCAGCATTTTATTTATGTTCCCACTAACAATTCCATTGAATTCAGTAATTACAGATCTTTATAGACCCTCCTGCCACAGATACGAACTTGTTCACACAAATGTGAGGTTTTCCGCCTGTACAGAGTCCTGTCGCTCTGGAAGTTGTGGCACTTGGGGCCGTTTTATGACCTAATCCAATGTGTAGCATGATCAAATAAAGTGCAGAAGAGAATGCCATATGCTGAGAAAAAAAACTAAAATCTTAAAAAGGAAGATATTGTTACATACAGGCAGGATTGTATGTTTTGGGAGTGAATGCACCTTTAACCACAGCTCTGCCTCCTCCTCTCTTCCTGCTAAGAGCTTTTGGTCGTACATTGATGGTTTAACCAGGAGCCCTGTCATGTTATTTATAAGCATCAGTAAATATCGATTAAAATGACACTCATACGTTTGGAGAGAGGGCTGCCAAGACAAGCCAGTGACTCCAAATGTTAGAAGTCAGGAATCGCGGCAGCTGTTGTCTTCTGGAACTGATCAATGGATTAATGGATATTAATAATTTTGGAATTTTCTTGTGGGTGGTTTTTCCTTAGGAAGAACCTAACTGTGGTTTTCAGCTGAAAATATCAAATCTATAAAGGTTTTTTTTCCCTTGAATAAACAAAGAAAATTAAATCAATCTTATAAATATTCAGCACAGTGATATTTTTTTTCTCCTTAGAAATCATATAATATGCAGTTAATCAATAGGAAACTAACCATGGCTTCCTTTTAGAGAAAATGTACGTTTAATCCTAAAAATAAACAGCTGATATCTGTATTGTTCCACCACAAAGTCATTTTAATGAGCTAACGAAACCATATAATATGCTTTTACTTGCAGTAATGCCGTGTTTTGTCTTTCTGTTACTCTGCCAAATAGCTGTCAGCATTGTTGCTGCTTTTCTTTAATTTAGTTGTTTGTTTCTCCAGCCATTCTGGGTGGTAATGGCGTCTTCTCTTGGGCTTTTCTTCAGGACTGTATAGCTGCTGGTGGACTTTATTCTAAAGATGGAAGTAATGACTTGGGGAAAGACTATATTCTCCTGGGCGCTGGAACAGCTTTAGAATAAGGGATGGGAATATTGTACCTGTGGCTTTGGTAGCTGCTATGGGGCCCATCTCTCTACCTTTACTAACGAGCTATTTGTGCATCAGAGGGATCAGTGTTGGCAACAAAGACCGAAGTGAACAGCCAGAAGGCAACTTCACCCTAAGTATTGCAAGAGAAGGAAAGTGTGCGCCAGATCATATACAGTGAGGAAAAAAGTATTTAGTCAGCCACCAATTGTGCAAGTTCTCCCACTTTAAAAGATGAGAGAGGCCTGTAATTGACATCATAGGTAGATTACAACACTATGAGAGTCAAAATGAGAAATACAAATCCAGAAAATCACCTTGTCTGATTTGGCAAGATTTATTTTGAAAATTATGGTGGAAAATAATTATTTGGTCACCTAAAAACATGCAAGATTTCTGGCTCTCACAGACCTGTAACTTCTTCTTTAAGAGGCTCCTCTGTCCTCCACTCATTACCTGTAGTAATGGCACCTGTTTGAACTTGTTATCAGTATAAAAGACACCTGTCCACAACCTCAGTCACACTCCAAACTCCACTATGGTGAAGACCAAAGAGCTGTCGAAGGAAGACTGAATCTGCAATAGGCAAGCAGCTTGGTGTGATGAAATCAACTGTGGGAGCAATAATAAGAAAATGGAAGACATACAAGACCACTGATAATCTCACTCAATCTGGGGCTCCACGCAAGATCTCACACCATGGGGTCAAAGTGCTACAAAGGCTACCATCAGTAACACACTACGCCGCCAGGGACTCAGATCCCGCAGTGCTAGATGTGTCTCCCTGCTTAAGTCAGTACACGTCCGGGCCCATCCGAAGTTTACTAGAGAGCATTTGGATTATCCAGAAGAGTATTGGGAGAATGTCATATGGTCTGATAAAACCAAAGTAGAACTGTTTGGTAGAAATAAAACTCGTCGTGTTTGGAGGAGACAGAATGCTGAGTTGCATCCAAAGAACATCATACCTACTGTGAAGCATGGGGGTGGCAACATCATGCTTTGGGGCTGCTTCTCTGCAAAGGGACCAGGACGACTGATCCGTGTACATGAAAGAATGAATGGGGCCATGTATCGTGAAATTTTGAGTGCAAACCTCCTTCCATCAGCAAGGGCATTGAAAACGAAACGTGAATGGGTCTTTCAGCATGATAATGATCCCAAGCACATCGCCAGGGCAACGAAGGAGTGGCTTCATAAGAAGCATATGAAGTTCCGGGAGTTGACTAGCCAGTCTCCAGATCTCAACCCCATAGAATACCTTTGGAAGGATTTGAAAGTCTGTGTTGCCCAGTGACAGGCCCAAAACATCACTGCTCTAGAGGAGATCTGCATGGAGGAATGGGCCAACATACCACCAACAGTGTCTGCCAACCTTGTGAAGACTTACAGAAATCGTTTGACCTCTGTTATTGCCAACAAAGGATATATAACAAAATATTGAGATAAACTTTTGTTAATGACCAAATACTTATTTTCCACCATAATTTGCAAACTAAATCTTGCCAAATCAGACAAGGTGATTTTCTGGATTTGTTTTCTCATTTTGACTCTCATAGTTGTGGTCTACCTATGATGTCAATTACAGGCCTCTCTCATCTTTTTAAGTGGGAGAACTTGCACACTTGGTGGCTGACTAAATACTTTTTTTTTCCCCACTGAAACTCCAAACTGGTGGAGTGTATACAATTGGGTCGTATTTTGATATTTATAGTGTAGCTTCTCTGCTCTCAATCATTTTATCAAATGAACTTATGTTTAAGGTTTTGATCAGATGGCCTTTGATTCAGGTGGATCATGTCCGCAAATTGGCCCTTGTGTAGCTGTGTGTGTTTGCATCACATGTGGTTGCAGAGTTTTCTTATCCATTAAATTGACCAAAATAATACATTATGCTAATGTGCACAAGCACATGGGCTACAGCTGGTCCGTGTGGTGTATATGTTCTGTTCTTTGTGTACCGACAGCTTGCGGACCAAAAAAGTGACAATCTGAACGAGGCCTAAATAAACAGAGACTGTAAGACAACACTGCAAAAATCATTTCATGAAAGAGGAGGATCAAAGACACTGAAGTCATAGCTTGGTATCTGATCGTACTAACAGCCCACAGCTCCTCTGCTCCGACTCTGAAGCATTGTCATATTTTAAAGATGTAAAAGGGTAAATATGTGTAAAGGGTGAAAACTGAAGGGAAGTGAGCGATCATTGCGGACTCCCTCTGGACGGCTGCAGGAGACACGAGCATGGCCGCTGTCTTTGTGAAATTCCCGCGGGTGGAGGGAGCTGATTTTCTGCTGTTAATATTGCATCCGTTGATGAAGAATTCGTTAGGATAATGGAACAAGGCTAAAATATAAATGACTCTCTGTCAAAAAGCATCTTTTTTTCTGCTTTTTAGATTAGCTTGGAAGTCTTGGGATTTACCTTGGTACAAGCCAAGGTGCGCAATGTCTGCCACGTTTTATTTTTAGCAGTATTATTTTATTAAAATTATCTAGAAATATAAAATGACCACAATACTATGCAAGTGAGCTGCAAACTAAATAGAAGGGTTAGAAGCGGTCGCAAGTCCCCTTTCATGTTTAAGACAAGTGATGGTTCCCAGGTTCTTAGATTATTTCACCACAAGCACTATTTCACCCGGGTAAGCTGAATTCAGGACTGTAAGATGGACTCCCTGTTGACGCATTATTCTTTTTCCCCTATTTTCCTTCTGAAAATTTGGGGTTCTGAAAATTTGGCGTGCGTCTTATAGTCCGAAAAATACGGTAATTAGTTTTCAACCTGGACGGTGCCAAGATGCGACCATCCAGTGTAAGAACCACTGGTGAATGAGCTGCTGCGAGCGCAGCATCAGTGACTAACGGTGACATCACTGAGGCTGCGTTCCCAGCCGGGCTGAACCGCGGTGGCCTCAGTGATATCCCTGCTAGCACCGTGAGAAAGTCGCATGGTGCAGAGGCGAGTTCACCGCAGTGAAATTCTCCCGGTGAACTCGCCTCTGCACCGTGCAATTTTCTCACAGTGCTATTACGCCATTACTAACCTCGGGGCTTGATGTCACCGGACAATACAAAGGTGACCTCAACCCCCCCCCCCAACTATTACCCCACTTGCCACCGCTATAGGGCAAGTGGGAAGAGTGAGGCTAAGTGCCAGAATTGGCGCATCTTGGAGATGTGCCTTTTCTGGGGTGGCTGAGAGCTGATGTTTTTAGCCTGGGGGGCCAGTATCCATGGCCCCTTCCTAGGCTATTAATATTAGCCCACAGCTGTCTGCATAGCCTTTGCTGGTTACTAAATAAATATAGGGGGACCCTACGTCACTTTTTTTTTTTTTTTTTGGGGTCCCCCAATTTAATAGCCAGTAAAGGCTAAGTATACAGTTGTGAAATGATATTAATAGCCTGGGAAGCTCCATGGGTATTACCCCCTACCCAGACTATAAATATCGACCCCCAGCCGTCGGCTTTCCCTCTGCTAGTTACGAAAATTGTGTGGGAGCCCACGCCATTTTTTTAAGAAAAATCTTTTATTAAATACATGTAGAGTAAGCTGCACACACTGTACTAATTGTATTTGTCACAGACATCTATA
This sequence comes from Oophaga sylvatica, assembly GCA_033576555.1. Lineage (NCBI taxonomy): Eukaryota > Metazoa > Chordata > Amphibia > Anura > Dendrobatidae > Oophaga > Oophaga sylvatica. Next base: position 387,907,649 of record JARQOD010000003.1, read on the forward strand.
TATCTATCTATTCTATATGTATTTACTGTGTGTAATCCATCTTTTCTATCCTGTCGGCTCCTGCAGCGATTTCACACTACCGCGACTGCTGAATTGCCAGCTTTTCTTCTATCTATGTAATATAAATACATATATCTATGTGTGTGTCACTGACATCTATATGTCTATCTATTTTATGTATATATATATATATAATCTATTGTAGTCTAACCTGTCACTGTGATTTTACTGTAGCGGCACATGAATTGCCGGCTTTTTAAAGGATCTAGAGGTATGATTCTACAGGAACTAGTTTTTTTTTTTCCTCTGGGGCACTCAACTTTATTAGCATGCACAAAGACACAAGTTGGCCCAAAAAACGCACCAAAACATGCATTTTTGACGCAACTTTTTTCCTGCCAAGAAATCAGGTTTTGCTGCAGAAAAAAAGTAGCAAAAACGTCCAGTGTGAACTTACCCTAAGGGGCTGACATGTTCCCCTTCTATACACAGTAAAATCTGCACTGAACAGGTTTCTTTGCTTTTCTGAGATCTGATGTCCTGTAGTACTAAACTGCTGAGTGCCTCACTATACATGATAAGGCCATTATGCCAGGATTAACTGGAATCCGGCCCTCATGGTAGTCTACTGCAAGGCCCACAAAAGTCCTAAGGCCGGCGTCACACTGGCGACAGAATCGGACGACTGCAATGCGATGAAAAATCGCATTGCAGTCGGACCTATGTTAATCTATGGAGCAGCTCCCAGTATCCGATTTTTTGTGGTCCGTTTTAAACGTCCGTGTACAATCGCAGCATGCTGCGATTGTCACCGATTGTCGGTCGACAATCGCCAATGCAAGTCTATGGGAGCGATGAAAAATCGGATTACAAACGGACCACACTGTGTGACTTGCGATGAAATCGCATCGGTGTCCTTTAGAAAAGCCGGCAATTCATCCCCGGCTATACTGTAAAATCACACTGACAGCTTTAATAAAGACTAGAAAGAATAGATATATACACATAGAACATATATATATATATATATATATATATATATATATATATACATGTCATTGTGACATGTATATATACATATATTTATAGTTCCTAGACTTCTACATACTGTTATAGCCGCTAATTCAATTGCCGGGTTTTGTGAAATCACAGAAGCCGACATGAAATGATACATTGTTTCCACACAGTTAACCATGTCATTTCCTGTATTTTGATATTTGTTTAGAACTTACAATCACATGAGTGTATTTGTTCAAAATTTCAGACATGTAGGGGTTAATTAAAGGTGTAATTTCGTTGAAAAAAAATGCGTGGGCTCCCGCTGTATTTTCTCCACCAGACAGACAAAGCAAAGCGAGTGGGGGCAGATAATAACAGCCTAGGGAGGGTACATTTTTTGTGCCCCCCCTGGCTACTAACATCTGCCCCCAGACACCCCAGAAAGGGCAAATCTATAATTAGATTCGCCCTTTCTGGCACTTTGCCCGTCTATTCCCATTGCCCTGTAGCGGTGGCGAATGGGTTAATAATCTCACCTTACTGTCACCTTAGTATTGAAAGGTGACATTAAGGCAGGTTAATAATTGAGAGCTGTCAATTAGACAACTATCAATTATTAATCCTATTGTATGAAAGAAAAATCAAACACACACAGTTTAATAAAAAATAAGTTTAATTAAATAATCACACAGTTTTTGACCATATTTTATTTTCCTGCTAAAACCATTTCCTGTAATAAAAATAAAATAAAAAAGCAAAATTATACTTACCAATCCGATGTACAGTCAGGTCCCACGGTGTAATCCATCAGAAAGGGTTAACAGGTTACAGGTCGCAGAGAGCTAATAATGCTGTCTCAGACCTGTATTCCCCTGAATGAATAAGTTACTCTCCCAGCGAAAGTAGAGGAATAGATTCATGAATGGAGCTTAATTGATTTATTGGCAATTTAACTTTAGTGACCTGACCTAAAGGGAAAGTGGACACAATCAATTAAGCTTCATTCATGAAACACATCCTCTCCTGTCGCCAGGAGAGGAACTTATTCATTCAGGAGCTTTGAGCTGAGCATGCAGGATTACTTGCACTGCTTGGCTCAAAGCTAGTTAACCCTTTGTGAAGGATTACAGCGTGGGACGTGACAGATCGGCGGAATAGGTAAGAATAATGTTGTTTTATTTTTTTTTCTTTATTTTAGGAGATCAATGGCTTCGCACGGATTAAGTGTAAAATAAAATATGGTCAAAAAAATGTGTTTTTATTTCATTAAAATTATTTATTCTTAAAGTGTGTGTGTGTTTTTTTATTTACTTCAATAGGATTAATAATTGATAGTTGTCTAATTGACAGCTCTCAATTATTAACCTGCCTTAATGTCACCTTTCTATACTAAGGTGACAGTAAGGTGAGATTAATAACCCATTCGCCACCGCTACAGGGCAATGGGAATAGACGGGCAAAGTGCCAGAAAGGGCGAATCTAATTATAGATTTGCCCTTTCTGGGGTGTCTGGGGGCAGATGTTAGTAGCCAGGGGGGGCACAAAAAATGTACCCTCCCTAGGCTGTTATTATCTGCCCCCAGTCGCTTTGCTTTGTCTGTCTGGTGGAGAGAATACAGCGGGAGCCCACGCATTTTTTTTCAACAAAATTACACCTTTAATTAACCCCTACATGTCTGAAATTTTGCACAAATACACTCATGTAATTGTAAGTTCTAAACAAATATCAAAATACAGGAAATGACATGGTTAACTGTGTGGAAACAATGTATCATTTCATGTCGGCTTCTGTGATTTCACAGAAGCCGGCAATTGAATTAGCGGCTATAACAGTATGTAGAAGTTTAGGAACTATAATTATATGTATATATACATGTCACAATGACATGATATATATATATAATAATATATATATATATATATATATATATATATATATATATGTGTTCTATGTGTATATATCTATTCTTTTTTTTGTGATTGAAATACTATTCTTTTGGATCCATTATATGTCAGTTTTGCAAGCCTGCGAGAAAATCTCGCAAGTCGGATGAAAATCGGATGTTACAAGGTACACACACATGCGACTAAATCGCATCTTTGAAGGAAAATCGGATGACAGAAGCATGTGTGATGTTTGCATTTTGATCCGACAATCGACCGTCTAAAACGGACAGATTTTTTGTGGTTGTGTGTGACTCCAGCCTAAGAGTAAGAAACCTTTATGTTTTGCTGTCATTTTAATTGCAAGCAGATTAGTGGGAGTCCAGAGACCCCCCCCCCCACGATCACTCAACCCTCTCACCCACCCCGAGAGGTACACAGCTCCTGTCTGAACATGTACACAGAGCAGAGTACAAACTCCAATGCTTTCTATTGTGTTTGTACCCAGCTGAGCTGAGTACCTTTCAGGAGGGATTCAGAACCCCTACTGAACTTTTTACAAGTAAAAGGTCAGTAAAGTATATTAAACAATGTTGTAGTGTTTACTTGCTCTTTAACCAGACCATTTACTTACCCCTGTTTTTTTTTTCTGCACATACGGTTTCAAGAGCTGTAAATCTTTTTCTCATTCATCCATCATATCTAGGAAAATAACATAGGACTGTTTCCTATAGAATGCTATATTAGTAGAAACAATAAAGAAAATGTCTCTTTTCACTTTTTTTTTTTTTTAAGAATCAGGGAACACTAAAATACATTATAAATTTTGTTGCCCTGTCCTTAACAATTATTAAGGACCAGCAGCTACTGCTCCCTCCCTCCCTACACTTAGGATTCCGGTAACTACTGGGACCAGGGGAGGAAGTGCTGTGTATACAGTGTGAAAGGGAACGCAGAGATGGTAGTCTGGCTGTATCTGACAATGCTCCAGCATAATTCTCTACGGGGAGTCTGGCTGTATCTGACAATGCTCCAGTATAATTTCATGCAGCTGTTATACTATGAAGTGATATTTTAGAATGTCACTTCAGGATAGAGCGGGGGCCAGCTGGACGTTTATTGTTAAGGATTTGATGTAATTTCATCAATCATCCACTAACAATTCAATGCAAACAATGTATCTGACTACGTCCTCCATGCCTTTACTGATCACTACTGTGAATAGTATCACAGAATGGATCTGTAATCTTTTTTTATTTTTTAGTAGATTTTATGGCATATTATCATATATCCTGGACAAAAGTATACTTTCAGTGATGCTTTAAAGTTGGTGAAACTGAGAGAATTTTCCATATTTCAGCTCAAATGAACTAAAACTACATTAGATTTTCACACAAATCCTAAAAGTAGATGAAATGAACCAAATCAAATAAACAAGTAAAAAATATTACACTTTGTAATTTTTTTTTTAATTGAGGAAAATTACCAAATCTACACACATTATTCACATATTAGTGAGTGGTAAAGTATATGAACCTTCGCTTTCAGCACCTAAACGTTTCTGGAAATTGTTGATTAGTGCTGCACATTGACTTGGGGGGGGATTTTAGCCCATTCCTCCCTTCAAAACAGCTAAAACTGTTATGTTGGTGGTTTTTGTGCCACCAACTGCTCCCTTCAGGTCCTTCCACAACATTTCTATAGGATTATGGTCAGGAAATTGACTTGGCCATTCACTTTATGTTTAATATTTTTGTTTTGATTCTATTTTTTTAATTTTAGGACTTGTGTCACAATCTGCTGGTTGGCACCTTCAAAGGTTGACAGACTTTTGTCACTCACAGACATGCGATATTAGATCATTTTCCTCATTTCAAAAACAGTCTAATATTTTTGGCTAATTTGTATAATTTGTATATCTAATTTTAAATCAAAACGAACACATCCAGCCCATGAATGGCAGCTCTTCCCAGGACTCACATCCAAAGATGATATTTTGAATTTTTTATTATTTGATAGGAGATACGTGTTTCGAATACAGTATATATCCTTCTTCAGGTATCATAAAAACACAATGGAATTGTATTGGGTTTTTATGATACCTGAAGAAGGATATATACTGCATCCGAACCGCGTTGTATCTCCTATCAAATAATAAAAAATTCAAAATATCATCTTTGGATGTGAGTCCTGGGAAGCGCTGCCATGCATGGACTGGATGTGTTTGTTTTGATTTACTTGTCCGTTGTGAGCCTGTGTTTGGCTCTTTGAATTGGATCCAACTGATGCAAGCTGCAAGCCCTGTCCATTGAAAAGTATCCCAGAAGAATTTTTTGAGGATACACGATACTAAAGCCATATTAGTCTTCCATCAGGTGAGCACATGAAGTTGTGCACCCATCAAAGACTATTATATATTGTGTTTACACACTTAGGGCGCCGCATTTTGTCTGTTCTTCTCTCCCAAACAGGGTTTTTTTTGTTTTTCGTAGATCTAATTTTAGGCATCATGTAAAAATCTGATGTAGTCTTGGGTCAAATTTATGCAGAAATATGGAAAGTTCTAAAGGATTAACTAGAGAAACTAGATATAAACTGCAGAAAATCCCACTACAGAATAAGACCCGACGCCATCTTTTCAGGAATTGGCTGGCTCTGCAGTGTACTGGTTTTGGTCTGAATCATACACTTCTCTACAGTATTATCACAATATCTGGATTGTTTGATTGTAGCACTCATGATTCACTAACCCTACAAGCTTCATTCTGTGTTACATAGGGAAATTGCACCACAAGTTTTCTCATTCCATCATTCAATGGAACCACAATCGTGCCGGGACATATGAGATGCAGTAAAGAGTGGTGCTGCTTTTTAATGCATACTATCAAAGTTGCTGACTTTGCTTGTTGCCTCTTTGATGGTTAAAAAGCATTTTAAAGAAACACACCGACCACTTCTGCTGAAGCCTCATTTCACAGGCAGCACTCAATGCACTTGTTGTTTTCCCTGCAAAACAAAAGAAGTTTTTGAAAGCTTTGCAAGTAAATTTTACACTTGGACATTCAAGTTACAAGACCATCTTTTCAGCTCTTCGGCACGTTCCTTGCTGCGTCCTGTCACTATAAAATCATCTTCTCACAGCCCCTGTGTGCCCCTTTTTACCCTGAGCGAGCAGCCTCAAGCTTCCCCTGCGTGTTCCCCTTTAGAAGAACAACACCGTTTTCCAGCGCTCCAGCAGAGAGAGCCACCGCTTGGAGTGGTTTTGTTTCCTGGAAGAAGAAAAGATGTTGAGTTCTAACTTGTCACCTTCATTTCTCCCCTGTTACCTACTTCATCATTATCTTAATCACTATTGTGTTCAATTTGACCGTTTTCCTTTTCACGGCTTCTGGTGTGTAATGCGCTGATGACAGTCACCCCAGGATCTATTGCCTAGGGAACATTGCTGTTAGGCCTTTGCCCTAGACCCTCACCACCCTCTGTGTCACTTTCTATTCTTTGGGGGGTTTTTTCTCTTGTTTTTTTTCTTTTCTTCTTTTTTTTTTTTTGTCTTTTAACATGGTTTTACTAAAAAGTTTTTTAATCAATCAAATATGAGGCATTAAATTGGCTTTGTCACGGCTGGGTTGTGGGTCGTGTGACAATCACACAGTCTCTTGACAGCTCCTGAAAGGCAGAGAAGGAATATGGATATTTTTCGAGGAAGGCTATGGTTTCCATGACACCACTCCATGTTGTCTGTTTCCCCAGCGATTCATTAGGCTCTTGGGGGTCTTGCACTTTCCAAAAGAAACTAAGATCGGTGTGTGTGCTTTTTTTTTCCTTCAATTCAGGGATTCTGGAGTTGGGCTAGAGAAGGGAGTGATGGTGAATGCTATGACAGCTGCCCCTTTTTTGTCTGTCTCTCCCCTTTGGTGCAGCATGCACAATATACACAAGAGGGGTGTACTATGTGATGCTACCAGTGTTCTCATTACCACTTATGTACTGTAGGAAAAAAGGCTGGAGTTTGATAAAATGCCTTATTGAAAAATAAATAATCTTGTCATCATATTTTCTATCTGTACAGTACAGTGGCCTTCCAAAATCTGAAGCTGTAGCTCACACCCTACATACATGGGCTATGGGTAGCAGTTGAGCTTTTACAGACAGGTTTACCTAGAAGAGAAACAGATCACACTATACAATGGTAATTGAATTTTCTAAGGCAGATCTAGCTTAAATATGCTAAGTGCTTTTAATTTGGTTAGCATTCCTCAAAGGTCATTTAGAGGGGAGTGTTTAACACAGTAGCTGCTGGTTAGCATGGCAGTCCTGATGAAGAATGAGAAATCGCTTGTGTTACCTTGTCTCCTGCTGCATTCATGTGTACTGTCTACCTGCTAGACCCACCTCTCACTTATCACGTTTCCCCACTTTTCCCTTCTCTTCTCCCCTCGCACTCTTTCTCCTTTTATAATTAATGATTAGTTTTAATTGGTTTGCTTAGGCAGTCTGACAGCAAATTAGCTAAAGCAAGCCAGCCGCTGCCAAAATGTGATGTGGGATTGCTTTGCTCTTCCAGTAGGTGAGAGAAGACTGAGGACAATTTTTCCTTGACTTTTTTTTTTTTTTTAGTGTGCGTGTGAGATTTGGGGGTCGTGTATTTTAAAGCAGTTTGCCCTATGCAAAGCTCGAAAAGTATTACATAGAATTGGATATAGTACCAGATAATTTGAGCTTTAATATGAGAAGGCAATTAATAGTTAATCTGTAGAATTACTTAAAGGGGTTTTCACTCAAACAAAAGTTCATTTTAATCAATAAATCTTGGAATAATAATAATTTCCACAATTGGATGTGTTTAAAAAAAATGTTCCTGTGCTGAGATAATCTTATAAATGTGCCCCTGCTGTACTGTGTAATGGCCGTGTCTGACCATACAAGAACATGGTCTGATCATACCACATCTCCTGGGCAGGGGAGGACTCCAAAGGGAGGATACAGACATTACAGGACGGTATTGCAGTTTATTCTTTTTGTGAAATAAAACATTTCCCTGCCTGTTTTTAAACAATGTTTTACTTCAAAGAAAGAATAATTTGCAATCCCATGCTGTAATGTCTGTATCCTCTCCTGTGTCCTCCTCTGCCCAGGAGATGTGGTACGATCAGACCGTGTTCCTGTACGGTGAGACACAGCCATTACACAGTACAGCAGGGGCACATTTATAAGATTATCTCAGCACAGGAACATTTTATTTTAACACATCCAATTGTGGAAGTTATTCCTTTTCCAAGATCTATTGATTAAAATGTACTTTTGTTAGTGGGAAAACCTCTTTAAATGGCTTAGACCAGGGTTCCCCAACTCCAGTCCTCAAGGCCCACCAACAGATCATGTTTTCAGGATTTCCTTAGTATTGCCCAGGTGATAATTTGGTGGGTGACTCCTCATTAGGCAGTCTGTTTACATCAGGGATGTTAAACTCAAAAACACACAGGGCCAAAATTAAAAGCTTGGACAAAGTTGCATGCCAACCTTGATATTTATTAAAACATTTCTACAATTTTTCCTCATCATAAAATATAACTAACTTTTTCATATGGAAACAAACTTAACTGGGTTGTCCCACAAACAAAGTACATTTTAATTAATAGATGTTATAACAAAATATTGGAATAATATAATATGTTATGCAAGAGCAGTAAAAAGCATACGCCTCAATGGCCTAATTTAAATATGTAATAACAAAGGATAAAAAAAACCTTGAAAAATACAGATAATGTATGATGCACACAAAAGTGCCCCAAAACACGGTATGATACCCCCAGAGTGAATTCCTCCACATGTACGGTATGATGACCCCATTGTACCCTGTATACTCAATCCCCCCCAACAAAGAATGGTGACCCCCCATTAAGTATGATTCTTCAACTGTAATCCCCACACAGCCACACCGTATATTGGCCATAAGAAGTGCTCCTTACAGTATAAAGGGCCCCACATAGTACTCCATACTGTATAATGGCCACAACAAGTGCTCCTTATAGTATAATGGGTACAAAAAGTGCTCCTTACAGTATAATGTGTCCACATAGTACTCCATACTGTATAATGGCCACAAGTGCTCCTTATAGTATAATGGGTACAAAAAGTGCTCTTTACAGTATAATATGTCCACATAGTTCTCCATACAGTAGAATGGGTCCACATATTCCTCCATACAGTATAATGGCCCAACATAGTGCTCCATACAGTATAATGACCCAACATAGTGCTTCATCCAGTATAATGACCCAACATAGTGCTCCATACAGTATAATGAGCACCACATAGTGCTTCATACAGTACAATGAGCCCCACATAGTGATCCATACAGTATAATAGTCTCACATAGTGCTCCATGCAGTGTAATGGCCCCACATAGTGCTCCATACAGTATGATGTCCCAACATAGTGCTTCCATACAGTACAATGACACCACATAGTGCTCATAAAGTATAATGGCCTCATATAGGCTCCATACAGTATAATGGCCCCACATAGTGCTCCATACAGTATAATAGCCCACATTAAAAAAAAACTCCCTCTGCCCATTCCCCTTCGCTACAGTCTCTTCACAGTGTTTCTGATCCTATGACACTCGTACACGGCGTTTGTAATGAGCCATAGTGTCCTCTGCCTGAGACTCAGACGCAAGGTGAGAATGATGCGGCTCTTAGCGATTCTCCCTTCATCATACTTAACTGTTCAACATAGTGCTCCATATCAACATTCTTGATGCCGAAAGTGCAATGCTGGCCGGGAGACCCGCCCGCCGTCACAGGCCAAACATACTCGGGGACACCTGCCCAGCGTCGTGGGCCCATATACTCAACCTGCAGGTTTCATTAGGCCTGCGGACCAGAGTTTGACATATATGCTCTAGAACGATGATTAGTGATGGTGTAAAAGATGCTGGCTTTGTCCTTCTTTGGGACTACAGAACCTGTATCCATTGCTCTAGCAGCAGGAGAATGTGGGCACTTTTGTACACAACTAGTTGATGATCCAACACAAAAAAACATTAGAAGCAAAGTGAAGATGAAATAATAGGGGCTAGGCCTGTGATAGATGGAAGGAGGATGCAGGTTTTATAGATCATATTTGATAGGAGGGAATGGGGTTGTTTAGACAAGCAGCGGAGGCAGAGGACAGAATAAATGATTGTCGTTATTAAATAGAAACATCCAATTTATCTCCGATACTTGTTGGCTGTGTTCAGTCTTTGGTCCTGGAGTTGGAATCAATCACTGGTCTGTATGTGTTAATTTGTAAACATGTGCTCAACACATTAAGCACCGGACTGCAGAGGTGCAGGTTTTAACAGATTAACCCCTTTCCAGCTACCAGAGATACACAACAAAAATTTCATCCAACCTATAGTTTATAAGAATGGTATGAAACCAGCAGGACCTAAAAGGGATTATCTAGCAACATAATGTGAATGCTTTGCCAACAGTAATACATAATAATGTACTGTAGTTATGTAATATGCAGCCAATTTGAAGACTCCCAACAAGGTCCCAAAACCTCCAGTTCTACATGGGTTTCAATGACAGGGAGTTTTTTTCTCTGGGTCAGTAGTAGCTTTCTGTCTGGCTCATTGTATTATACATCGCCTGTACAGTCATGGCCAAAAGTTTTGAGAATGACACAAATATTATATTTTCACATGATCTGCTGCCCTCTGGTTTTTATGTGTGTTTGACAGATGTTTTTATCACAGACAGAAATATAATTGCAAACATATAAGTAACAAAAGCTTATATTGACAGTTAGAAAGAGTTAATGCAGCAAGTCAATATTTGCAGTGTTGATCCTTCTTCTTCAGGACCTCTGCAATTCTCCCTGGCATGCTTTCAATCAACTTCTGGACCAAATCCTGACTGATAGAAGTCCATTCTTGCACAATCAATGCTTTCATTTTGTCAGAATTTTTAGGTTTTTGTTTGTCCACCCGTCTCTTGATGATTGACCACAAGTTCTCAATGGGATTAAGATCTGGGGAGTTTCCAGGCCATGGACCCAAAATCTCTATGTTTTGTTCCCTGAGCCATTTAGTTATCACCTTTGCTTTATGGCAAGGTGCTCCATCATGCTGGAAAAGGCATTGTTGATCGCCAAACTGCTCTTGGAGGGTTGGGAGAAGTTGCTCTTGGAGGACATTCTGGTACCATTCTTTATTCATGGCTGTGTTTTTAGGCAAGACTGTGAGAGAGCCGATTCCCTTGGCTGAGAAGCAACCCCACACATGAATGGTTTCAGGATGCTTAACAGTTGGCATGAGACAAGACTGGTGGTAGCGCTCACCTTGCCTTCTCCGAATGAGGCGTTTTCCTGATGTCCCAAACAATCGAAAAGGGGATTCATCAGAGAAAATAACTTTACCCCAGTCCTCAGCAGTCCACTGCCTGTACCTTTTGCAGAATATCAGTCTGTCCATGATGTTTTTCTGGAGAGAAGTGGCTTCTTTGCTGCCCTCCTTGAGACCAGGCCTTGCTCCAAGAGTCTCCGCCTCACAGTGCGTGCAGATGCACTCACACCTGCCTGCTGCCATTCCTGAGCAAGCTCTGCACTGCTGGTAGCCCGATCCCGCAGCTGAAACACTTTTAAGAGACGGTCCTGGCGCTTGCTGGTCTTTCTTGGGCGCCCTGGAGCTTTTTTGGCAACAATGGAACCTCTCTCCTTGAAGTTCTTGATGATGCGATAGATTGTTGACTGAGGTGCAATCTTTCTAGCTGCGATACTCTTCCCTGTTAGGCCATTTTTGTGCATTGCAATAATGACTGCACGTGTTTCTTTAGAGATAACCATGGTTAACAGAAGAGAAACAATGATGCCAAGCACCAGCCTCCTTTTAAAGTGTCCAGTGGTGTCATTCTTACTTAATCATGACAGATTGATCTCCAGCCATGTCCTCATCAACACCCACACCTGTGTTAATGGAGCAATCACTGAAAAGAGGTTAGCTGGTCCTTTTAAGGCAGGGCTGCAATGATGTTGAAATGTGTTTTGGGGGATAAAGTTCATTTTCTAGCCAAATATTGACTTTACAAGTAATTGCTGTTAAGCTGATCACTCTTTATAACATTCTGGAGTATATGCAAATTGCCATTAGAAAAAGTGAAGCAGTAGACTTTGTAAAAATGTAATATTTGTGTCATTCTCAAAACTTTTGTCCATGACTGTAGTCTCCCATGTTTAAGTTTCAACTTTTTTACTGCATGACACTAGATTCTAATGAATGATGTAACTTCACAGAATAGTTAGACATGTAACCCATAAAACGAGTGCTTGAATATGTAAACCCACTAACGCATCCTCTGCCATCCACAAAGCGTTTTCATTAAGTAGATTATTTTTTACATGTAATAAACTAAAGGTGTAAATGTGCCTAATTCTTTGCAGGATGTCAACAGTTTTATGCGAAGTGATGGATCCTTATCTCGCCATGTTACAGATTCCTCTCCACTTGTGAAAGTTTGTGAGGATATCTGGATAAACTGGAAGAGACGCGGCTCTTGCAGAGAAACCCAGTGCCCCTCACTCTCACTCACATATTCACAAGGCTTTGTGCCTTTTGCCTGCAAGCAACTTTAGCTGTCGTGTAACTCTGAAGTCAGATGTCCCAGGAGCACGTCTATACATCAAGCGGTCAATATGGCTTCAAAATAGCAATAATTCCTGAGGGGCATCTCTGTGTCTTCGCACCACTACCGTGCTGTCTCTCACTGAAGATCAAATGGATATAGACTGTTTAACGTCTTTAAAATTAATTATCAAGATTGCAAATATGTTTTATAACGGGAACCTCATGTACGGCCATATGATCATTTCACTCTCAGACGCTTCCAGCCGTCACACTGCGGATGACTGTACTAAGTCGCCTTTACAGTATGTGGAAGTTTTATGTGCTAGACTTACTGTGCGCATCAGCAGCTCGAGCTTGGCTAAATATGCTTTGCTGTCTCTTTAATACTTTTTTTGTGGCATTGGAGGGGTTAGGAGACAGGCAGAACATTTGCTGCCTCCCCAGCATCCTCTCGGAGAACTTCACTCCCCAATTGTTATGTGCGATCGGATCTGAAAGTTGCTCTCTAAGCTTCTTGTCACATTTTGACTTAATGAAGTGCAACTGAAGAGGGAATTTGGGTTCATCACGGCAGTCGCACTGCGCTCCCTTGTTGTCAGAAAAGAGGGGCGGTTTGGGACCGCAACGCAGCGCTGCAAGTCGTTATCATTCCGGTCAGTCTGTTTAACACAAAATTAAACAAAGAACTAATTAGTGCCTCATGAATTAATAAATGCACAGTTGCTTGGCTAGAAAAAAAATAAAAAGAAGGGGTAGCAGGGAAGAAAGGCTGAGAGTTAGTGGCTCTGTGTCTTTGACAGGGGACGCTTTATAATGGTGACATGAATCAAGTCTGCAGACAGTCTAACGTGCATTTTTTCTTCTTTTTAGCGTGGGCCTACACAACCACTAGAGTTTTTAATGTGCTGTGTGGACACTGACAAGAAGTTTGATTTTTGATATTACTACTTTGATATATTTTTCTTTTCTCTTATCTCGTTGTAACTACTGTAGTGATACTTTGTACTGGTATAAGATCTGCTCGTTCAATAGTAGTCCTCTCCAACTTGTGGTTCTCTGGCTGTGCTGGGAGCTGTAGTCCTCTCCAACTTGTGGTTCTCAGACTGTGCTGGGAACTGTAATCCTCTCCAACTTGTGCTTCTCAGGCTGTGCTGGGAGCTGTAGTCCTCTCCAACATGTGGTTCTCAGGCTGTGCTGGGAGCTGTAGTCCTCTCCAAGTTGTGGCTTTCAGGTCATGCTGGAAGCTGTAGTCCTCTCCATCTTGTGGCTCTCAGGCCCTTCTGGGAGCTGTAGTCCTCCCCATCTTGTGGCTCTCAGGCCGTTCTGGGAGCTGTAGTCCTCTCCAACTTGTTGCTCTCAGGCCGTGCTGGGAGCTGTAGTTCTATTAAACTCTAGAGCTCTTCTGAAACTATAAGCTCCAATGTTTCTGACAGGGCATGATGGAAAATGTAGTATCTTGCGTTAGTTAGTCAAATGTTAGTTATACGAATCGTGAAATGAAGGGATCTGTCCTATATACTAGGAACATTTACGGTATTTTGCCCTTTAAGCCCCAATAATGTAAGGATGACCGGATAATGAAATGAGAGTCCTGTTTGTATGAGAATTAGATCCATCTGGGCTGGTGCACATGGTGGTGATGTGCAGTTGTGTCAGTAATGGGAATGTGGGTAATAGGACGGGTTGCTGGTGCTAGTTTCTCCGGTCACTGGTAACGCTGTGTGCTGATGGTGTATTGTCAGGGAATGCAGATCTCACTCATTGCCGCTCTGTAAGGAGGGGGCTGTGAGGAGCAGGGGAGGAGGGAGTCCATCCTTAAGAGGACATGTCAAGTGCAATTAGTGTTATCTGTCTAAATATGTACTGGGAACACAGCATACAAGAACAGGTTTCTATAGCTTTAATGGAGACATATGCAAGGTCATATTGCCTCATAAAATCCCCCAATCTGATTTTAGGATTACGCATTCTCAGTAAATTGGCGTTGTTCTACTTGCATCACTGATAAGCCATGGCTGAAAGACACAAGAGGGGAAGCAAAAATTTGAGTAAACAAATGTGTGTGCCTCTGATGGGATGGGAAAATGCGGTTTCTAATATATAGTGAGCAGCCGCCATGTGTCCTGTACCGCACTGCTCCTCCTGGTCTGGATCTCCACTTACAACCTGCAGAAAGTTCTGTTCTGTGCTGCTTATATTACTCTGACATTAGTCCTTGGCCACAATCAGACGCATATTGGGGCAATCGTCATCCTATAACTAGACATGAATATGCCATGCATACTGACATAAAAGCATTTCACCCCAAATCCCCACTAAACACAAATTATTCAGCATTGCAGAGTTGCTGTCTTTTAAGGCTGGCATACGCAAACTGGGGCCATGGTGGTTTAAAAAAAATGCAACCAATGAATGCAGCCTAACAAGAGGTACAGTCATGGCCAAAAGTTTTGAGAATGACACAAATATTATATTTCCCATGATCTGCTGCCCTCTGGTTTTTATGTGTGTTTGACAGATGTTTTTATCACAGACAGAAATATAATAATTGCAAACATATGAGTAACAAAAGCTTATATTGACAGTTAGAATGAGTTAATGCAGCAAGTCAATATTTGCAGTGTTGACCCTTCTTCTTCAGGACCTCTGCAATTCTCCCTGGCATGCTCTCAATCAACTTCTGGACCAAATCCTGACAGCAGTCCATTCTTGCACAATCAATGCTTTCATTTTGTCAGAATTTTTAGGTTTTTGTTTGTCCATCCGTCTCTTGATGATTGACCACAAGTTCTCAATGGGATTAAGATCTGGGGAGTTTCCAGGCCATGGACCCAAAATCTCTGTTTTGTTCCCTGAGCCATTTAGTTATCACCTTTGCTTTATGGCAAGGTACTCCATCATGCTGGAAAAGGCATTGTTGATCGCCAAATTGCTCTTGAAGGGTTGGGAGAAGTTGCTCTTGGAGGACATTCTGGTACCATTCTTTATTCATGGCTGTGTTTTTAGGCAAGACTGTGAGAGAGCCGATTCCCTTGGCTGAGAAGCAACCCCACACATGAATGGTTTCAGGATGCTTAACAGTTGGCATGAGACAAGACTGGTTGTAGCGCTCACCTTGTCTTCTCCGAATGAGGCGTTTTCCTGATGTCCCAAACAATCGAAAAGGGGATTCATCAGAGAAAATAACTTTACCCCAGTCCTCAGCAGTCCACTGCCTGTACCTTTTGCAGAATATCAGTCTGTCCATGATGTTTTTTCTGGAGAGAATTGGCTTCTTTGCTGCCCTTTTTGAGACCAGGCCTTGCTCCAAGAGTCTCCGCCTCACAGTGCATGCAGATGCACTCACACCTGCCTGCTGCCATTCCTGAGCAAGCTGTGCACTGCTGGTAGCCCGATCCCGCAGCTGAAACACTTTTAAGAGACGGTCCTGGCGCTTGCTGGTCTTTCTTGGGCGCCCTGGAGCCTTTTTGGCAACAATGGAACCTCTCTCCTTGAAGTTCTTGATTATGCGATAGATTGTTGACTGAGATGCAATCTTTCTAGCTGCGATACTCTTCCTGTTAGGCCATTTTTGTGCATTGCAATGATGACTACACGTGTTTCTTTAGAGATAACCATGGTTAACAGAAGAGAAACAATGATGCCAAGCACCAGCCTCCTTTTAACATGTCCAGTGGTGTCATTCTTAATCATGACAGATTGATCTCCAGCCATGTCCTCATCAACACCCACACCTGTGTTAATGGAGCAATCACTGAAAAGAGGTTAGCTGGTCCTTTTAAGGCAGGGCTGCAATGATGCTGAAATGTGTTTTGGGGAATAAAGTTCATTTTCTAGCCAAATATTGACTTTGCAAGTAATTGCTGTTAAGCTGATCACTCTTTATAACATTCTGGAGTATATGCAAATTGCCATTAGAAAAAGTGAAGCAGTAGACTTTGTAAAAATTAATATTTGTGTCATTCTCAAAACTTTTGGCCATGACTGTACAAATCTGGAAGTTGAGTAATACTGCAGTGTATGAGGGATCCGGCCTTTCTCCGGATCTTGTGGCTGATGTATTTGTCTTTTTTTGTCCTATGGGACAGTAGCCACAGTGTCATAGTATAGGAGTATTCTAAGTCTGAAGGGTTCACAATGTGAACATACCCATACGGTAAGTAGAATAAAAGGTGTAATAGAAGTATAGAAGATGAAATACACACTGCTCAAAAAAATAAAGGGAACACTCAAATAACACTTCCTATAGATCTAAATGAATGAAATATTCTCATTGAATACTTTGTGTTAACAGCACATTCAACTTTGTACACAATCACACAAAAATCATCAATGGAAATCAAATTTTTGAACCAATGGAGGCCTGGATTTGGAGAGACCACCAAAATGAAAGTGGAAACAAGTCTAAATGAAAATCAAAACAAGACCAAATTAAAGTGGAAACAAGTCAAAATGATGCTCAGTATTGTGTATGGACTCCACGTGCCTGTATGACCTCCCTACCACGCCTGGGCATGCTCCTGATGAGGTTGCGGATGTTCTCCTGAGGGATCTCCTCCCAGACCTGGACTAAAGCATCCGTCAACTCCTGAACAGTCTGTGGTGCAATGTGACGTTGGTGGATGGGGCGAGACATGCTGTCCCAGATGTGGTCAATCGGATTCAGGTCTGGGGAATGGGCAGGCCAGTCCATAGCTTCAATGCCTTCATCTTGCAGGAACTGCTAACACACTCCAGCCACATGAGGTCTGGAATTGTCCTGCATTAGGAGGAACCCAGGGCCAACCGCACATGCATATGGTCTCACAAGGGGTCTGAGGATCTCATCTCGGTACCTAATGGCAGTCAGGCTACCTCTGGCGAGCACATGGAGGGCTGTGTGGCCCTCCAAAGAAATGCCACCCCATAACATTACTGACCCACTGCCAAACCGGTCATGCTGAAGGATGTTGCAGGCAGCAGGTTCACACTCCGCACATGTGACAGACATGACAGAGTCTGGAGACGCCATGGAGAGCGATCTGCTGCCTGCAACTTCCTTCAGCATGACCGGTTTGGCAGTGGGTCAGTAATGTTATGGTGTGGCATTTCTTTGGAGGGCCACACAGCCCTCCCTGTGCTCGCCAGAGGTAGCCTGACTGCCATTAGGTACCGAGATGAGATCCTCAGACCCCTTGTGAGACCATATGCTGGTGCGGTTGGCCCTGGGTTCCTCCTAATGCAGGACAATGCCAGACCTCATGTGGCTGGAGTGTGTTGGCAGTTCCTGCAAGATGAAGGCATTGAAGCTATGGACTGGCCTGCCCATTCCCAGACCTGAATCCGATTGAGCACACCTGGGACAGCATGTCTCGCTCCTCCATCCACCAACATCGCGTTGCACCACAGACTGTCCAGGAGTTGACAGATGCTTTAGTCCAAGTCTGGGAGGAGATCCCTCAGGAGAACATCCGCAACCTCATCAGGAACATGCTCAAGCGTTGTAGGGAGGTCATACAGGCACGTGGAGGCCACACACAATACTGAGCATCATTTTGACTTGTTTCCACTTTCATTTTGGGGGTCTCTCCAAATCCAGGCATCCATTGGTTCAAAAATTTGATTTCCATTGATGATTTTTGTGTGATGATGTTGACAGCACATTTAACTTTGTACACAACAAAGTATTCAATGAGAATATTTCATTCATTTAGATGTAGGAAGTGATATTTGAGTGTTCCCTTTATTTTTTTGAGCAGTGTATGTATGCATATGTGTGCGGGCAGGGTCCTCTCTCCTCCAGTACCAGTCGTGACCTGTGTTGTTTAAGGCTACAGTACTTGTTATTACTATGTACACCTCTCCTCACATGTAAAGCGCCATGGAATAAATGGCGCTATAATAATTAATAATATATGTGATAAATAAATATATATATAATATTTTTTTTTCTCGCTTTTATATAAGGCTCTGTTTATACCAATTAGTTTACATTACAGTTACATACTTGGGAAAATCTCCTTTTAAAAGGGAAAATAAAGGTCCGTTTAAATTACTGCCCAGACATTGTAAACGATTACATGTGATGTCCGTGTTGCATGGCTTCTGCTCCTGTGTCTGGACAGTAGTGGACTGTGTAATCCTTAACCCTCACCCATGAGGTGCAGTTTCTTGATGGAAACATGTTCTCCAAACTCTAAATAAGCAAAAAGGAAGAGGAGTGAGGGCGGCAGAAAGAGAATTTTTAATCCTCTTCCTTCTGTTCCTGCGTGGCAGCAGGGGACAGTGTGACTTTGAACACTGAGTTAGATTTCTCTTCTTTAGATCTGCTCAGCTAAAAAAGAATGATACTGTAGATCACATAATTCAAGCGATCCGTTCTGGGAAGATGAGGGTTTGGATTAGTTAATTATCAACAATTGACACCTAACTTGCTGTTATATATTTAGCAGTGAATCCCCCTCTACTTGTAGCTAAAAGTTTTCCTGTCAGATCTCTGGAACATATGGCGGTAAATAATTCAGTGGCCTCTTCCTGAGTGTGAAGAAGGCTGGGGATGAATAGAAAGAGACTTTATAAACTGTGCAAGTGACATCACCATTCAGTGAGGTCGCAGATATTTCTAGTGCCAAAATCCATTGGTACTACGTGTACAATTACATAAAAAAAATCTGGCTTTTTAGAAATGTGAATATTTTTATATATTCAGTCTGTGCACCCCTTCCTTGCCCTCCCATGAAGTGCCAGTTCTATCCACAGTCAGTGCACACATATTTAACGTCAGCTGCTTGGCACAGGCATCCTCCTATAGATCTGTGTGACACATGCTTCCTACAGTCCAGCCGCACTCCTACACACCAATGTCCTCCGCTGTATACATCTGCTGTACACCCCGTACACCCGGCACCTGTGCCCCTCCTGTAATAAGCACTTGACACCTGTTCCGTCTTGTGTGCAGCTGACACTGTATCGCTGCTGCTCTCCACATGTTACTGCATACAGTGTGGAAAACATCTAGTGTCTCTCTTTTATATACAGCTAAAGCCTTTTGTGTTTTTTTTCTCATTTACTTCAATTAGGATGAAGTGAAGGCTGGGGCAGTGAAAGGGTTTGGGGCGTCTTTTTACAAGGTAAGAACAGTGACTTTTGGTCCTGCATACATACGAGTGTACTGTAGTTTTCTTTTATAATAACTTGCTGTCTGATCTGTCTAAGCAAAAACCATTACAAACCTGGTTGAAAAGAGGCAGAGCCCATATTGTGTTCTACTTTAAGGGGACACGTCTTTACTTCCCTGATAGCTCCACTCGGGTTGGCATGGTAGATGTGTAAGGATATGTGCACACTTTGTGTCAGGGTATTGGCAGGATAAACGCTGCATGAAATACTCACATTTTTGAGTGTGTGTTTTTACTTGCTTTTTTTCCCATTCATTTGAATGGGGGGGAAAACACTGAAAGAATTGACATGCTGCAGGTTTGAAACAACGCTTTGAAGGTTCAGATCTGCAAAGAAAAAAATAAGCAGCCAGTGCATGAGGTTTCAGAAATCTCATTTACTCTAGTGGTCCCGTAAAACACTATATTTTTTTCCATGAAAAAAAAAAAAAAAAACAGCAAAAAACGCAATGTATGAACAAGCCCTTGAGGGGGTATTCAAGACTAGAAAATCGGTGCCACTCATGTCTACAGGTAATGTCTAGGTCAGTCTAGTATTGTAGTATTGCAGTACCACGCTCTACCTGTAGGCAGTAATGGCGTTGCCTGTTTGTCTAATCTTGAATCACCTCTTTAAAATGTAGCTGTTGATTCTGATTTCTGACATGTCAGAAGTTTTCAGTTGTAGGGGTTCAGCTGCTAAAACCCACAACAGGGGGCCGGATTCTGAGAAGAATTAGGCACAGACTATTACCGGTATTAGGGAAAGCGACTTCATACCCTTTCACAAAATATCTGCACAAATATTGATCGTACTGAGTATTAAAAATGTAAAGCCTGCAAATCTGACAAGTGTGAACTAGCATAGCAGTCTGTACGCCACTCAGTTCACATCTCTGGGGAAGAGACCAGCAAAGCCGATCACAGCCGGCACAGGGTACTCCCGGACCGTTCAAAACTTAACATGTCAGAAGTTTTCTGAAACTTTAAGTTCACTTTTCAAATCCTCCTTTTTAAACTCAAAAGTTAAGTGTATCCTGAGTTTATTATGTGATCCAGAAAGTATTATTTGTATAAACTAAAAATATATTTTACATATGAGTGAAGAAGAGGCAATTAAAAATAAATTCTATCGAATTGAGCCTTAGCAGGTGCACAGTCCAGCCCCAAGTCCTGGAGTAGGTAACGGCTCTCTGAGGTCTCGCAGTCTGTGCTGTCAGACCCCTTGTTTCCTTTGGTCTGGCTGGTGTCAGGGGTTACGGGTGGATCTGCAATTTCTGTAGATAGTTGTGATGTAACATGCATAGGTCCCAGTGGCCTCGGAAAGACATCCATCATCCTCCCTGCACAGAAGTCGCGTCCAAACATTAGCAACATGTGCCCTGCTTTGGGTCTATTTGGTTTTCTTTTTGTCTTTACCTTTTGATGCCCAACTGTGAACCACTTTTCTTTTGTCCTTTCATTTTTTTTATTTTTTTAAATATCCATAAATATATATGCATCCACCTTTTTCTCCCATTCAGGCTAAACCCCCTCCTTAATTCAACCATCCTGCTTGTTTAGTGTTCGGCTTCTATTCTGACTTCATAGCCATCCCCAATCATTGTCTGGCAGCTCCAGGCAGTGGCCTTAAAATAGGAACATAGAGGGAGCACACCGCAGGTCACATTAGGGCATCATGCCTGCCAGTGTGAATGGCTGCTCTGAGATTCTTACTATTCATTGCCACTGATCCTAGTTACCTGCCTCTGCCCCTATCCATGGCAGGGTTCCTCAGCCTGATTCTGCTGTAGGACGGTACTACTACTTCAATTCTATCTGAGGAGGATGAGAGTGCTACCCATCAGGGAATTTTCTCTGTGCAGGTAAAGTCTAGTCTGCAGGGTACTTGTTAGAGATTATAACTGAGGCTTCCTGCCCCTGAAGGTTTGGAGAACTCACACTTTTTTCAGCCAACCACCTGATGCTTCTTTTGAACAGCGCACATCAGTTTATCTGCTGATGAAGTTCCTTCAATGGGGGAGAATTGTCATTTTGACTAATGGTAATAATAAGTGCACATGCTCAATTTCATTACCAGTCAGATCATAGCGTGTTAGTCCAGACACTGGCAACAGCAGCTGCTAAACCCCAGATCCTACTTGGATATCTAGGAGACTTTGTAGGTTAATTGAATTTTACATGATTATTACAGATCACTTCTATATCCATGTCTACCAAGAATGGGAGGAGGCCCAACCCCATATTGGGTCACGTATTCCTCCTGAGTTTCGTTATAGGAGAAAATACAATGGCGGTTCCAGAGTGACTTGGTGATGGTCCCATAACTGCTGAAGCCAGAATCTGCACAGACGTGGTAACACACAAACCCAAAAACCATACTGATATGTTTGTATTGTGTTACATCGGACACTCGATGGAAGCAGAAAATGGTGCGGTGATTAGTATGTTCGTACGAGGGTCTTTGTGTTAGACAATGTACTTGTGTAGTTATTAGGAGAATTAGTATGGAAATTCCACTGATTTATACATACATAGCTTCTTCTCTTTGCTCTTCAGCGGTGTCCTGTGAGAAGAGGTTGGAAAACACAGAATTAAAGATTACTAGATAATGGAGACTCAAAATATTATAAAAAATTCGTGATAATTACCGCTGCTTATCTCCTTTTAACTCTATTCAGACACTAATAGCCCCCTCCCGCTAGGCAGAAATACTTTCCGGTTGGCCTTTATTGTGGGTTACAAGCCCAAATAGAGAACAGATACAAGTCACATTTTACCAGTTACAATGGGGCTAATTAGGTAATGGTGAAAGGAATGAAATTTGTGAAGCAGTTTATTCTAAGTAAATGGATAGATGTTTGAGGTAGGAAGGCGATGACGAGTCTTGTGCGCTCTCTATCTCTATGAATCCCATAGACAGTGAATGGGATAGCACTGTGACCGCCACTCCATTCAAAAGGACACAGGACCTCATTCTTGTGATCAGCAATGAGGCCGACAACAATCAGACACTTAATTCTTTGCAGACTCCTTTAAAGAATCCCCATTTTTAATTACACAAGGCATCGACAAGTAACAGCATTCCAGCGCCCCCACCGCTTTCCTAAACAGCATAGCGTTACTGATTTCTCTGTTACAAAAGTGTTACATGAAAGTTTTGCTCTGTTTATCACCTAATTTACCAGCTTAACATTAAAGAGTTTTTAAAAATTTGACCAAATCCTTGAATTTGAATTATTGGGTTTAAAACAGAAAATGAGTGTTGTTATGTACCGCTCACTACTACATTAGGAGATAAGTGGTGCTGATGACGTCACGCCTGCATATACCTGTTGTGACATAGCACCATCAGCCGGTTTCATGCTCCTGTCCTGTTCATTAATACATGAGCCTGATAGCTGCTGAAAGTTCTTGCATCCCGGAAGGTATGTGCAGACGTGACATGATTGCTGATCATCTCCTGATGTGGACTTGAGCTGCGCTGGACAACCCACTTAATGGTGAGCGTTCAGAAGAGATGCTGTTCACTAGTCCTGGGCCCGGCTCGCTGTTATTCTTTAGCATGTGTATAATGCAGTTGATATTACTGGAGGTGTCTGTTAGATGGAGTATGTTCTAGCTTTACTGGAAAAAAAAAGTCAAAATAATGGAACTGCAATATTTCCAATAGGAAAAAAATCCTTTGTGTGAGTACTATGTTGACCGTACTGTATTAAATTAGACTGATTTTTACGTGTGTAAAAGGATTGAATATTGTTCAGGAGAGAAGAAACTAAACACGATCTGAAATTAAGGGGAAAGTTTA
Source organism: Oophaga sylvatica (assembly GCA_033576555.1). Lineage (NCBI taxonomy): Eukaryota > Metazoa > Chordata > Amphibia > Anura > Dendrobatidae > Oophaga > Oophaga sylvatica. The sequence continues at coordinate 387,931,092 of JARQOD010000003.1, forward strand.
GAAGCAAAGTCAGAATATCTTACTTATTAGTGCTAGTAGGTGCCTGATACAAACTTCTAAATGTTGGTGGAAAATTAAACAATAAGTGAATTTAAACCTGCCTGTTCAGCCGACGCTCTGTGCATGGGGGGCCCCAGACAACTGATTGTCAGAGGAAATGCCAATCGAACATGTTCAAATTCGGACATGTTTGGTGATGGTACTCTCGTAGGAAACACCGGAGAACTCAATCAACTGAAGTTTTGTTCGACCAACAACACAGACAGACACGCGGACACTCATGCTCGCGGACACGTCCTTGAAGTTCTACAGCTGATATTGTTTAAGAAAGTTTCATTTTTAGATTTTCTGTTAAATTAAAAAAAAAAGGTGACAAACTCTTGAAACTACATTACTACTACGAACTTCTGGCTAAATTGCAAGTCGTGGAGTTGATTTCTCATCCTCAAGCAGAAAAACCTGGGCAGCAGCCATTGCTGATAAAGTACCTGAACTAGTAGGTGTGTATGTGTTTGTGTGTGTAAGTATGTGTGTGTGTGTGTATATATTATAAATATGTGGCACAATCTTTGCATTGTGTGTCAGTGTATGCCACACTAAGCACGGAGAACAGAAAGAAGAGAACTGTCTGAGGACTTGAGAACCAAAATTGTTGAACAAATCAACAAACTCATTGTTATAAGTCTATCTCCAGAGATCTTGCTGAACCTCCACCATATTTGACTGGAACAATTTTAGGGTGCCAACACAGTTGGCAATGACTGAGTGTATATACTGTAGATACATTCATACATACACTGAAGTGGTTCGTAGATGCCATAGTGTAAGATCAGAGAGCCATGATCCATATGGCCTGGAGTCTGCGCTTGTATTGAGAGCTTGATATTCGGCACATTACGGTAGAGTAGGAGGAACAATAAGTTGCTTTAATGAGACAGCATCATGCTGTGTGTGTCTTTGAATAAACAGAGCGCTCTCATAGATGCTGTGCACAGTGTTTGGCCTGGTAATATATGGTGACCCACTTTTCTCTGGTGGGGTCAATAAGGGGCACTAATGTTTTTTCCACCAGTGAAGTATATAATCGGGGGGGGAGGGGTATGGCTTATTTAAATAACGTAAATGCAAGCGTCCCTCCCTGTAAATCATCATCGTAGTGTGGATGCATGGCTGCTGGGATTTTCATATATTACGAAATCCTCAGTATCTAAACTTGCAAACACTCTTTTTATGTTTTCATCTGATATATTATGTAGCACTTAACAATGATAGCATTTGTGCTGCTATTTGCTCATCGACTTTGTAGGCATTCCCGATAATGTCACCATGGATTAATTTGCTCAACCGCATGAAAAAAACAAATGGCTTAGGCTAGGTTCACATTAGCATTTGTGTGCGCAGCGTATCATTTGCATGCCAAAACGCAGGCAAACGCATGTTTACGCAGTGGTTTTTTTTATCCGCATCATCTTACGCATGATGCAAAAAAACCTCGGCTGCGTTTGTGTGCGTTTTTTGCATGCGTTTGCGTTGTTTATGCGCATGCCTTCGATATGACAGATACCAAAAGGGCGTGTCGCATGAAGAACACATGCGTATCAAACGCATCCATGTGCATGTCCTTGCATACCAATGCGTTCCATAGACAGTAATGCGTTATTTTTCATGCACATGACTGCGCATATTTGACGGATTTTTGATGCTTCAAAAATGCATGTTGCGTTCGCCGGACACCGCGAAATGGCGCATGCGTACTCGTTTGCATGCAAACGCATGTCTCTGTGTACACCATGTTAAAGATATGTAAGCAGAACAAACGCTGCGCGTACAGACACAAATGTGAAATCAGCCTTATTCACATGTTGCATTTTGTCTGCAGCGTTTTACAGTATCAGCAAAGTGAATGAGATGCCTAACATCTCATGCTGCTTATTTTTTACTTGCAGATTTGAACTGTTAAAACATTTTTTCATATATCAGCAACATGTCAATTCTTTCACGGTTTTTCATCCATTGAAATGAATGGTGGAAAAAAGGCATGCAAAAAATGCCACAAAATTTTGTGCATATTTTACCCAGCATTTTCCCCTGCCAACACTGAAAAAAACTGCTGCAAATACTAAAGGTGGGCACATACCCAAAGTGTGATTGTAATCTGCTTTCAAAGACCCAGACTGCTATCCTAGCATCTCATAAGTCCAAGTCACCACCCCCTGGTGTGCTGGCCCCAGCTGGCAAATTATCCCAAAACAGCCCCCACAATCCCACTTTTCTGACCCTGTAGTGTGGACTATATATTTAGGAGTAGTCTAAGGGGCGCACGCAGTAAGGGGGGCACACGCATCACAGAAAGCAAAGCATCACGAAAGACAAGCATCGAGTAAAAGGCAGTTATCCATGGCAGTTAATCAGGGCAGGAATCAGGTAACCCACACTTTGCTTTCTTTTAAATTATGTTCTCTATCTCTATCCTCCTGTGTTCCCTTGCCATCCACATTCACTGCCCCATCCCCCCTCCATCACGACTCATATACATCAGCCCCTCCATACTTCCCTCTCCCATGTACAGTTCCCATGCACTCCTCACCTTCCTAAGAAAACTCAGCCCATCTTGCCCAAACATATCTCAGAAAAAACCTATTTATAAATCCAACAACTACCTGCTCTTTATCTTCCTACTCCTACTGATTTCAGGGGACATCTCCCCCAACCCTGGTCCATCCCCCAACCTCAATCCCTACCCTACCTCATTTCGAAACCATAATAATCTTGTTAATATTACTTGCACTCCCTCATCTCCTTCTTTCAACTGTGCCCTCTGGAATCCAAGGTCTGCATGCAATAAACTATCTTTCCTGCACAACTACTTTCTGAACAACTCTCTTCATCTGTTGGCCCTCACTGAAACCTGGATTCAGGATTCTGACACGGTCTCCCCTGCTGCCATTTCCTATGGTGGCTTACAGTTCTCCCATTCCCCGAGACCCACAAACAGACATGGTGGTGGAGTTGGCATACTCCTGTCCCCACAATGCACTTTCCAGGTCATCCCCCCAATTCCATCACTCTCATTCCCTTCTTTTGAGGTCCACACCATCAGGCTCTTCCATCCCCTCTCCCTCTGAGTAGCGGTCATATATCGGCCCCCAGGCTCGCCTACCCAGTTCCTTGACCACTTCTCAGCCTGGCTGCCGCACTTCATGTCCTCAGAACTACCAACCCTTATCTTTGGAGACTTCAACATCCCCATTAACAGTCCTACTTCCACATCTGCATCTCAGCTTCTATCACTAACCACTTCTCTAGGCCTCTCACAGCTTTCAACCTCTGAGACACACAAGAATGGCAACACCCTTGACCTGGTCTTTGTCCGCCTCTGTTCAATTTCCCACCTAAATAACTCACCGCTTCCACTCTCTGACCACAACATTCTCTCCTTCACGCTCACAAATCCTCCACCACCCCAGCGAACTCCTACCTACCGCACATTCAGAAATCTGCAAGCCATTAACCCTCAGACACTTTCAGACTCCCTACACTCTTCGCTGTCCCCAATCTCCTCTTTTTCTTGTCCTAATCTGGCTGTTCAGCACTACAATGACACTCTTAGAAGCACCCTTGACCAAGTAGCACCGCTCACCCTCAGAACTTCCAAACACACAGTAAAACAGCCCTGGCTCACATCGCAAACTCACCTTCTCCAGCGATGCTCTAGGAGTGCTGAACGCCTATGGAGAAAAACCCGCACACCAGAAGACTTCATCCACTTTAAATTCATGTTAAGAACTTATAATGCTGCCCTTCACCTCGCCAAACAGACCTACTTCACCACACTGATCTCTTCACTAGCCAACAACCCCAAGAAACTTTTTGACACTTTTCACTCCCTCCTCAGGCCTAAAGCACAAGCCCCTATCACAGACATTTGTGCTGATGACCTGGCCTCCCACTTTATAGAAAAAATAGATACTATCCGTCAGGAAATCTGCTCTCAACCACCAAGTGCTGTGACTCCCATCCCACCCTGCATTTCCCCTGGCTCAATTTCCACATTTGATCCCATCACAGAAGAAGAAGTCTCCAGACTCCTCTCTTCTCGTCCGACTACATGCACTACCGACCCCATCCCCTCACATCTCCTCCAGTCTCTTTCTCCTGTTGTCACAACTCACCTAACTACAATCTTCAATCTCTCACTCTCCTCTGGCATTTTCCCATCCTCCTTCAAACACTCCATCATTACTCCACTACTAAAGAAACCCGCTCTTGACCCTTCCTGCACAAACAACTACAGACCGGTCTCCAATCTCCCCTTCATCTCCAAACTTTTGGAGCGCCTAGTCTACTCCCGCCTCACCCGTTACCTCTCCACTCACTCCCTCCTAGACCCTTCACAGTCCGGCTTCCGACCCCTACATTCGACTGAAACTGCACTCATCAAAGTGACCAATGACCTTCTGACAGCAAAACGTAACGGCGACCACTCTCTGCTCATTCTACTCGACCTTTCTGCAGCTTTCGACACGGTTGACCACCATCTCCTACTGTCCAGGCTCCACTCTCTAGGTATTAAGGACACTGTTCTCTCCTGGTTCTCCTCCTATCTTTCTGACCGCTCCTTCAGTGTTTCGTTCTCTGGCTCCACTTCATCTCCTCTCCCTCTCACTGTCGGTGTACCCCAGGGCTCAGTCCTTGGCCCCCTTCTCTTCTCTCTCTACACCGCCCCAATTGGACAGACCATCAGCAGATTTGGCTTTCAGTACCATCTTTATGCTGATGACACACAATTATACACGTCATCCCCCGACCTTACCCCCGCTGTACTACAGAACGCCACCGACTGTCTGTCCGCAGTCTCCAACATCATGTCTGCTCTCTATCTGAAACTCAACCTCTCCAAAACTGAACTTCTTCTGCTCCCGCCGTCTACTAACCTCCCTAAATCTGACATTTCCCTCTCAGTGGGCGGCACCATAATAACACCCCGGCAGCAGGCTCGCTGTCTGGGTGTTATGTTTGATACCAATCTCTCCTTCACCTCCCATATACAATCTCTTGCCCGCTCTTGCCGCCTACACCTAAAGAACATCTCTAGAATCCGCCCTTTTCTCACCATGGAAACAACAAAAACCCTCACTGTAGCATTGATCCACTCCCGCCTGGACTACTGTAACGCTCTATTACTTGGCCTCCCCATTACTCGACTATCCCCTCTCCAGTCCATCCTTAATGCAGCAGCCAGGGTTATCCATCTGCTAATCGGTACTCGGACGCGTCCGCTCTTCGCCAGTCCTTACACTGGCTGCCCATTCATTATAGGATACAATTGAAAGTACTTGTTCTCACCCACAAAGCTCTCCACACTGCAGCACCCCCCTACATCTCCTCCCTCATTTCTATCTATCGGCCTAACCGACTGCTGCGCTCTGCAAACGACTTTCGACTAACCTCTGCACTAATCCGTACCTCCCACTCCCGACTCCAAGACTTCTCCCGCGCTGCGCCAATCCTCTGGAATGCTCTACCCAAGAAATTAGGACTATCCACAATTTGCATGGTTTCAGGCGCTCCCTCAAAACACATCTGTTCAGAGCGGCCTATCACATTCACTAATCAAAGTCATTCTATGTGTAAGTGTGTGTGTGTGTGTAGCCCATTCACTATCTCCATCCATCCCTCACTCCCTTAAGATGGCTGGACCATCATTGTAAATGCACCATTGTATATACACACCTGTATTTTGTATCTCCCCCACCTCATTGTAGATTGTAAGCTCTCACGAGCAGGGCCGTCTTATTTTGCTTTAATTACTGTATTGTTAACGTTGTTACTTATGACTTGTATTTTGAAACTGTTAAACTGTAAAGCGCTGCGGAATATGATGGCGCTATATAAATATTTATTATTATTATCTTTGGGGGGTCTGGCAGGTGAAATGAGCGTCTCCTTTCATTTACAAGCTTCTGTAACTCCCAATTATTACTTTTGTGAAATACATCACTTCACTACCCTAATATATATAGGGCACCCCAACGAAGTAAAAATGAGATTTACTGAAATTGCAATATCACCCCAATATTTATCCCATGGGTGAGCCACGTCTTGCCACAAAACGTCCCTGTGGTCATGTTTCTAAGTGTATAGGAAAACCTGTAAGCAGTAATATATAGTAGTAATGTATATTACGGAGCTAATTACTAAGTTTCTGCTGCAGGTAATGGGCCGCAGTCGCAGCCTTCCCGCTGTCAGCTCTGCCTCATCTGTACGGTGGTGACGAGTCTGCAGTCATGTATTCAGATTTGTTGCTAGAGAAAGGCACAACAGACAACGAAAGTTTGGTGATTACTAGCGGCAGGAACTAAATAGCCCTGTAACTGGTATGAAGGTTAATTCATGGTCTGCTAAACACAGAAAATATGATAGCTTTGTCAGACAACAAAAAAGTATGGAGGGGAAAGGAGGGGGAATATACAAACTAATCCAAAGCCAGCGGCTGCTGTGCCGTAGCAAACAAATATCCAGCCTCACACATACACGGTGACAGTCCTGCGATGCTGTCTCTGTGCCATGGTGTTTGCTCAGTACAAGGAGACAGTACTTAGATTTGCTCTCTTGCTTTGTAAACAACTGTAGACACCAGACGTATTGTACAAAAGGATGTAGAATGCGCAGCACAAGATCTGAAGACCTCATGGTCCTACCTGGTTCGTGCCTGTAGGTAAAGATGTAACAGGAGGGATACACAGCTATCGCTCACATACAATTACATTCCTGTTACACAAGGAAATGTGCTCCGTTATTATACAAGAATTGATTATATGCTATTTTCAGTGAAGATGTGTTTACAATGCTGGCAAGAATATTTGCTTTCATAAGACATATCCTCGTCCATACAGCAAAGTCTGGCCGTATACATTCACCCTGCATGTGTACACAGAGCTGTGTACGGCTCATGCACTTTCTGTACACGGCTCTGTGTACACACTTATCCAGAAGCTCTGAGCTTCTGCCTAGTGGGCAGAGTGGTTGAGATTAATTATTTCCTCAATCTCAAGGTCGGACCCCACAAGTCTGCAGCACTTTTCATGGAGGATAAAACATTATTTAATGCCCATTTATGTGTACTGATATATAGCTATAACTGAGCGCTGCTATACAGGTCAGTAGGTTGGTCACACGGACCAACACCAACTGTATGGAGTATTACCTGTTTGCAGAACAATGTGTTGCCGACAACGTTGATTTTTATTCTGACATAATCCAATAGGATTGCTCTTTATGATCGGCGGCACGTTTACATGAGTTGAAGATTGGTATGAGTGTTTGCGGATCATTTGTACCAGCTCTCCTCACGTCATTGAAAACAAAAACATTCAGCTAAACATAGAGATGTATGCGGGGGGTGGGTGTATTGACGGGAAATATGACAGTGTAACACCAGCCGTGTAAGCGTCTTTAGGATATGTGCACAGAGAGATTTTTGAGGTGGTCAAAAAGGTCACATTTTCTAGCAGAAACAGCTTAAAGAAATGTTACTTTGGGGACTTTTTTATGTCCTGAAGCATTTTGGAGGGTTTGTTTCATCAAGGTTTTTTTTAAGCATTTTATGGCCAAGTTTGGAGCAGATTCCATTAGGAGTCGCTTCAAAGGAAAATTAACTTTTTTTTTTCTCCCATCAGATATTTTTCGAAACCTGGAGCAGAAAAAAAGACTGAAAAACCTCTAGGAGAGAGAAACCTTAAAAGCAATATTGTTTTACAATGGAAATGAATAAAGAGTTTCTCAAGCATTTTTTTTATTATTTATTTTTCTAGCTGTTTTCACGGCTAACCCACTCGGGAAAAAATTTGTGTCCACATAGCCTCAGACCTTAATTTATTGTGTATTGCCAAAATAAAATAGGTGTAAATATAGCCAACGGGTGCCACTTAGAGACCACTGATCAGCTACTTGTTTTTACACAAGGCAGCCGTGCTTCAGATGCGCACTGAATGGCCAGTGATCGATCATTCATTGCACATAAGCCGAACGATGTTCCTGTATATGGGGGAGCCGGACGAGGTGGCTGCTGACGATTATCTAATGCATATGGCAGACTTGGCACAATCCAACCGAACATGTCAGATCTCTGTAAATAGTCGAGTATATCGAGTTGGGTGGAACTAGCGATGAGCGAGCGACCGTGGATAAGGTGTTATCCGAGCATGTTCGAGTGCTAATAGAGCATCTTCGGCTTGCTCTAATACCGTGTTCGAGTGCCCGCGGATGCATGTCTCACTGCTTTTCGAAAGCCGCAACACATGCAGGGATTGCCTGCTTGTTAAGTAATACCTGCATGTGTTGTGGCTGTCGAACAGCCGCAAGACATGCAGCCATGGCGTCTCAAACATAGTATTAGGTTACGTGCACACAATGCGTTTTTGATGCGTTTTCGCTGAGTTTTTTTCCCACGGAAATGGTCCAAATATGCAATGGAATCCTTATGCAAGGTAATTCAATGACAATCCTGAAGTGTTGTGCACATAATCAGTAAATTTCCATGCGTATTTGCAGTGCATTTTTTTCCGCAGCATGTCAGTTCTTTTTGCGTTTCTGCACCCATTGACTTCAATTGAATCAGTCAAATCCGCAGCAAAAACGCAGGTATAAAAAGGTTTGTGAATTTGCTGAGTTTTTGTATTGCGTTTTACAGTCTTTCTGTGGTGTTTCCCACGCTGTCACACAGATGTGTGTCATCTGTGTGACAGCGTGGGAAACACCGGCGCGGTAGTTCTTATCGCCGGTAACGCTACCGCCGATAAGACCATCTGTCAGAGCGCTGGGGGGGGTCAGGTTCTCAGATGTCAGCATGATTCCGCAGCTATGACCTGTCGTAAAAAAGCTGGCATGGGCTGATGAGACTACTGCTCCCATCGGGCTATGTCTGATGGGAGAAGTAGTATCATCAGTCGGCGCTTGTGCTCACAGTTTAAAAAAAAAAAGTAAAATTTCATACATATTCAAATAAAAATAAAAACCCATTATACACACCTAACACCAAATCCCCGACGCCCTAGTCTCTAAATAATGTAAAATAATAAACCAACATAAACATATACTCTCCTGTCAGCCATAGTCCACATAATCCAGAGTGTCCCACGGCGATCTCACTTGTAGAACAGTCACATCGGGAGATGTGACCGCTCTATCTGGCCGCCAGTGATACACTAACAGGAGGCAGTCGCTGCCGTGAGAGTTCACCAGAGTTCGTCAGCTCCGGTGCTCTCACTTTCCCACGCAGCAGTAGTGCCGTCAGGGAGATCACCGGAGCTGATCATCTGCTGAACTCCGGTGAATTCTCTTACGGCAGCTCGGAGATACATTGCGGGAGAGATTACCTCCTGTAAGTGTATCGCCGGCTGTCTTTGAGAGTAGTCACATCACTGATATGACTGCTCTCAAAGTGATCAGGATCGTTGTGGGACATTGTGGATTATCTTCTCTGCGGACAGGTGAGGAATATTGTGGTTTATTATTTTATTTTTGTTGCAGGAGACATTGGCTTTGGTGGATTAGGCATTTGGTGAGTATGGTTTAATTAAGATTATTAAAGGAGTCTGTGCCATTATTTCAAGTAAAGGACTTTATTTTGGGTGTGAGTGATTTTTATGCAATATCACTACGGGGTTAATAATGGATAAGTGTCTTATAGACGCCTCTCCATTACTAACCTGTGGGCTTGATGTCACCTGACAATACAAAGGTGACATCAACCCTACAAATATGAACCCCACTCGCCACCGCTACAGGGCAAGTGGGAAGAGCGAGGCTAAGCACCAGATTTAGCACATCTTAAAGATGCACCTTTTCTAGGGTGGCTGAGAGCTGATGGTTTTAGTCTGGGAGGGGCCAATATCCATGGCCCCTTCCTAGGCTATTAATATCAGCCTTCAGCTGTCTGCCTAGCCTTTGCTGGTTATTAATTAAAGGGTAAGTATACAGCTGTGAGCTGATAGTAAAAGCCTGGGAAGCGCCATGGGTATTACCCCCTTCCCAGGCTATAAACAGCTACCTCCAGCCATCGACTTTCCCTCTGCTGGTTATTAAAATTACGTGGGAGCCCAAGCAATTTTGTTTTTTTCTTTTCCTTAAAAATTAATAGATGCTATCTGGTTACAGCCTATGTTGGTTCGTTCTGTTAACGCTCCTACATAGGCTGGTGACAATGTGTGTAAATTTATTTGTGCTTACTTATCAGCTTAGTAATGAGGGTGTTGGGCTGACATCTTTTCATTACTAAGACTACAGCTACATGTCAATGACAGCTGCTGCCCTAATCCCATTATCCTGATGCCACACTGCATCAGCATGAAAAAGGTGGTGTTGAACAAAGAAATTACATCACAAAACTTTTTTTCAATATCTTTATTTAGCTCAAAAAACCTTAATTGCTGTACAAAAACGCACCAAATCATGGCACAAACGCGCGTTTTTCCTGCCAAGAGATGAAGAAACCTTGCAGAAATTTCTGCAAGAAAATACTCAACGTGCGCACATAGCTTTAGAGCACGCCGAAGATACTGTTTGCACTTGAACATGCTCCGATAACACCTTATCCGAGGTCGCTTGCTCATCACTAGATGGAACCAACCATTGTCGGTCTGTACAAAGTATTTACTGTCTCATTATCACTGATGCTACTATTGTAATATGTTGGTGGGAACAATCTTTTCTATTCCCATCCTTGCTGAATATTCTCTGCAATTCAGTGTGCAGAGCGAACGTCGTTCAACATGTGTCTGGATCATAGTGACAACTGATTCAGACGGCAGTAGCCGTAATCCTGATCCCGCCATACATACTCACTGTATTTTGCAACTGTGTTATTGCAAAAGAGGCTTCTTAGTTTGGGAGCTTTCAACTGAAACTGATTAGTAATTCTGAAAGAAAGGCAAAGATTTAAACAGGTGAATCAAGTCAGACCAGTTTTGTTTTTATATGAAGGGAAAAAAACCCTTTACCAGTATAATTAATGTGTTTATTTTCTTCTTGCCAAATGCAACTGCCCAAACTGTGTGACATGAAGCTCCGGGTGGAAGCAGGAGCCACGTAGGGAGCAGCAGATGGTGAATGGAGTGACGTATTTATGACATAAAGAAAGATGGCAGACTATATAAAGGAGAGGTGAGGATGGCAGATCGCATATACATATTGTTACAGTTTGTGTTGGATGCACAGACTCCCTGATGATGTAAGCAGCTCCGTGTACATTATGTTTGCTGTGACTCGCTCAGTTCATTCTTTACATTAGGCTTTGTGTCACTGAGGACACAATTAGAGAAGATGCTGTCTCTTCACCCATGGATTATAGTCTGGTAATAGTGAACCGATTTAGGGATTGTACAAATGATGAGCAGTAACTTTGCTGGGTTTGCAGCTGTACAGAAACGGAGTTGATTTTTTGGACATTGGGACTTCTGGTGATAACTTGTCCTGGTGTCAGTACAGCTGCCTGACGTGTAAACGAAGGCAACTATTCACAATTCATGAGTTCGCTGCTCTCCTAGAGACAGCATTATCTACAAATGCTTTGGACATTGTGCATTTGATTGGCAATGGATGTCAATAAACTTCACTAACGGGACTTACGGTATCTTTGTATCTGCTGAGGTCACATGTTTTTTTTTTTTTTTTTTTAAGGTTCTGTGGTTTTACAAAATAGATTAGATATGATCTATTATAAAGGTGCCTATAATATACGCATTCCCCTTTAATAAAGCTAAGAAACGCAAAACGCCCATCAGGGGCTGTCCTGGGGGAGGGAGGGGGCTTCTGTGGTCAGGATTCATTATGGGTAAGCTACTGCTTGGGTGCTAAGGGCTGCTGTGATATGGATACCGTGTGTTATTTATTCTGATTATTACTTTGTTATCCACGTGCTTCCCTGATATGTATTCACCGAGCTCTCCCAGATCTCGTTCCATATAACATTTTTTGACTCCGCCTACCTTCGTGTCTCCTCCATTTATATATGTGATTTGTATTTGTCATACCTGTTTTTATTGTGATTTTGATAATAAATACTATCTTTTATTTTTATCTGTGGCTTGTTGCTACTCCTTTCTAAGTCCTCAATATACACCCTGCTGTAAGTAAAAGCAATAGTACATATAAATAACATTTGAGTGCTTAGTAAACACCCATTTTTTATTAAAAATAAATAAATAAACCTAAAAGCCATTCCACCAGTGTCAAGGTGTACAAAAATTCAGTCTGGTCCTAACCTCTAGTATTAAAACTTACCATGTGTCAAAGTGACATCAATGTGAATAAGGGTTTAGCAGGACCGGGCTCCGAATATGCGTACCCAGTAAAATGGGAAGTTATATAAACGTAAAGTCCAACTCATAAAAAGGGAGGCCACACCCTTACCTGCACTAAGTGCAGAAACCTGAAACATAACAAAAAAAAATGAGCTGGAGTGTAAGTTGGTATGCATGCAAAATAGGAGTATGTTCACATTGGCCATTAAATAGACAAAGCCTAAGACAGAAACAAAATGAACATATACCCTGCTGTAAGTAAATAAGTAAAAGCAATAGTGCATATAAATAACATACGGTACTTAGTGAACACTGTTTTTTATCAACAAAGGCGTAAAAGCCATCTCACCAGCTTCAAGATGTACCCGAATTCGGGATAGTCCTAACCTCTAGTATTAAAACCTTGTCGCTTTTACACTTTTTTTTTTTTTAATCAAAAACTGTGTTTAGCAAATACTCCATGTTATTTTATATGCATTATTGCTTTTATTTCTTTATTATAGCAGGGTATATGTTAATTTTGTTTCTGTCTTCGGTTTTGTCTGTTTAATGGCCAGTGTAATATGATGCATGCATACTAATTTATAATCCAGTTCATTTTTTTGGCTAATCATCCTGTCCAATGACTGATAACACCTCTATATATAGTAGATAACACAGGATCCACCATTCACAGGTATGAACCTCCTCCTGTACAATGATTGATAACACTGCTATATACAGCTGATGACACACAATCCACAATAGGTGATGTCACAGCTCACCTCCTCCCCTTCCCAATAACATTTACATCCTCCCATAGAAATCAACAAATGATCTCCTGTCTATAGGTTTGCTATGCTCCATTCGGCTGCTTAACAGCAGCTTAGGCAATATGGCTGCCTCCATAATCATGTACAGAAAACAGAATCAACAACCAAAATATCACTATCTAATTTTAATTATTACAACACAATGTGATCATGATAAAGCAAATATATTCCATATCCATTTGGTCTTGTACCTGCTAATTTCTGCAAGAAGGTGCACTTAGTGTAAAAGAAGCTAAATATCTTGGATCATTAAAGGGGTTTTCCAACAATTTAATAAAAAAAGCCTCTGTCATGTAAATCAAATGGCAGCTTGTGCTAGTCACGTGTCAGGTCTCTGGAGTTGTTTTTCGTCACACTGCAGCCCGTTCTGTGTCTCAACTAACAGAGGATCCATATCATAATCATACATTCCTCAGTGAGCTGCGAAGAAAATAAATAATTCTCTTCAGCAGACTGTGCACAGGAGTTGAGGCTGCAGAGAAAAAATAATTTGTGTTCAGTCAACTGACCATATTTATTTATTCTCCTGTTACATCCATTCTCCTCAGCTCATGGAGGTATGTGTTCTCACGCTACAGCTCCTCTCAGTTGAGACACAAGTCACGCGGTGTCCGAGGTTGAACTGTGTATCCTTTTGTTCTGTAAGGCTAAGTTCACATTTGCGTATATGTGCGCAGCGCATCATCTGCATGCCAAAACGCATGCTAACGCAGCGTTTTTTATCCGCATCAGCTTACGCATGACTCAAAAAAAAAAAACCCCACTGCGTGTGCGTTATTGATGCGCATGCGTTCGATATTTCCAGGTGCTGTAATCAGTTCCTGCACATGTACAGTCTGAAGTCCGCTTGCGCATCAAACGCATCCATGCGCATGTCCTTGCGTACCAATGCGTTCCCATAGACAGTAATGCGTTGTTTTGATGCACTCATCTGCATGGGCATGACTGCGCATATTTGACGGATTTTTGACGCTTCAAAAAATGTAACATGTTGCGTGTCCATGCATCACAATGTTAAATATATGTACGCATGACGCATGCGGAACAAATGCTGCGCACAGATATGCAAATGTGAAACCAGGCTAAGAGAGAAGCCACTGCCAGCGATTCTTGTCATCTTCTTCACTTCTGATCATTGGCAGTGCGCCTCTCTGTAGCTGGAAAGCACACACCCGGTTTCAGAGGATCAGTGCAGTGAGGGAAAGAAGCTGCACGCATGCGGAGGTGTGTATAGCGCTGAAGATGATGCCAGTGCTTGTAAGTCATGTTATCACGCCCACAGGGGTGTGACAACATGCTAAGTGGGCTGACTAGTCCGGGGAAAAAATCAATCCATCAACTAGTCAAAGGCCTCATTTACATATCATATGGATCTACTTTTTCTAAAGATCTGTTTGTGTGTAATGTAATAAAGGGACTGTTTGGCAGGGAATTTAGCTATGAAGACACAACTGCTGGTGGTTATGGGGGCACAGGGGACCCGATAGGTTCCCTTTAATATCAAGCATCCTACTAGAGAGTTAACTTTTCTACTGTTACAGTAATCACGCTTTCCAATACTATCTAATGCTGTTCTCATCTATACATCCAAGCAGTTGGTTTGTCACCAGTTTTAGGTATTGTGAAAATTCTGACAAAAGCTGAACATTTTGGAGATAGTGACAAAGTTGAATAAGGTTTTTTTCCCTCTGGTGGAAAGGTGAGGTATTAACTGGTTTGTCTTCATCTTGAAGTGTTGGTACTATTTTTAATTTGTTATTATTACAATCAGTATATATGATACATTCCCTTCCATGAATACAGATATTCAAACCAGACAGCCTTTTTAGATAGATGCATTAGCATTATTACACTATTCATCCTGTAAGATCGGCAATTCTATAAAGTTCCCTTGTTCTACGCTGTTTTAGAATGATTGGTAACTGTTAATCTTGTCTGTTTTACATTTGATGGGATTTCACTGTCTATAATCCAGCTAATCTCGTGTAGGATTACATGTTACATCCAGTTACCACAGAGAATTCCGACCTTTTGTCAGAAATTATTATTTATGTTCTCATGCAGCAAACAAACTGTGTGCATCCTTGGCTCTTATCATTTTGTTGTTCACTACCATGTTAGCAGGCAAAGCACCATGTATCTATACAGTCTGATAGGAACTCTGATGTCACTATGTGGTTGACTAATTGTACTTTGTACAGTGCTGTCCAGCAAAAGGCAAAGTAAATGCACAAAAGAGAAATCTAAATCAAATCAATATTTGGTGTGACCGCACTTTGCCTTCAGAACATCATCAAAGCATCAATTCTTCAAGGTATACCTATCAGCTGTACACAATTTTAGCAGAGCTCATCAGGAGGTTGTTCCAAACATCTTGAAGAACTAACCACAGATCTCCTGTGAATGTCGGCTGACGAAATCCTTCCATCTCCTTTTGTAATCCCCCAAAGACGGAATGAAGTTGAGATCAGGACTCTGTGGGGAATTATAGGACTCCTTGTTTTTCCTTACGTAGAAGATATTTCCTAATGACATTGTCTGATTGGGGTCGTTCTGCTACAGAATAAATAATCAGACTCCTCCATGATGATATTGCATGATGGATAACTATCTGCCTGTATTTCTAAGCACTGAGGAATCCAAGAAATGGTCAACATTGCAAACCGTAGTTGCAGTTATCTGCAGAGGAAACTTAGTGCAGCAGATGAGACACATCATGCATACTTCCCTTTGAAACCAGAAGATGTCCGGCAGTACCATCAGCTCAGATCTGGCAGGAACCAGTGGGACCAGCTATACCCATCTAATATTCAGAGAAGTCTAACCAAAATCTGTCTCCATGGAAGAATTATGGCCAAAAACCATACGTTCGACATGGAAACAAGGCCAAGCAATTCAACTATGCACAAAAACATAGGAACCGGGGTGCATAAAACTGGTAGCAGCTGCTCTGGACTGAGGAGTCACAATATGAAATTTTTGGCAGTAAGAGAAGCAGTTTGTTCACCGAAAGCTGGAGAACGTCACTATAATAAGCATCTGCAGGAACAGTGAACCCCATGGTAGAGTGTCTTGAAAGTTTGGGGCTAGATTTCAGCAAACAAATTTGGGTCAAGTCTAATGGTGCTCTTTATTACTGAGAAATACAGGCAGATCGATACTTACCCATCAAACATACAGCCAATGCCATTACAATCTATCTTCAGCTTAAAGAACAAGGAAACCTAGTATTTATGATCTGGCCCCACAGAGCCCTAATCTCACATCATCCAGTCTGTTTAGGATCACATGAAGACACAGAAGGATCCACACAAGCCTCATACACAGAATTTCAGGGGACAGTTCTCCAAGATGTTTGGAACAACCTCCTACAGAGATCCTTCTTAAATTGTGTACAAGTGACCAAGAAGAAGATTTCCATAAAAAATTGTTAATTGTTCAAATAAAAAAACATGAGTGGTAAAGAGCAGCAACAAAAATAATTAAAAATGTATATAAAAATGGTAGAGAATGGATGCTACAAGTGCTGGCTTCTATGTGGATCTTCTGGTATCACTACATAGGGCATTTTGCCCCGCACAAGACAGGTGAGCTGATTGCCTTGTCTTGCTATTAGAAGAAGTGATGAAGGCGACGGGCGGTCACCAAATATTGATGGGGTTTAGATTTCTCTTTTGTTCATTCACTTTGCATAATGGACAATTAACACTATTTTTGCCAGCTTCTTACTTTCTAGCATTTTTACACACCTGCCTAAAACTTTTGCAAAGTACTGTATGTAAGTAAGCACTCTAACAAGACCAATGAGGATAAAGAACCCATAGTAAAATAGGTCTTCCAAACATAACGCCTCCTCACCAGAAGTTTCTCATCTATGACAATGAACTTGAAATATTTTGCATTATATTTTACCCAAGACCCGATTTGATAAGATTGACACAACTATTAATTTACATATTTATAGACAACAATGAAGTCACAATTAGCGTTGAGCCTTAGGGCACATAAGAGATGTAGAGCGACAGGTATGGGTCATGTTACACCTTGTCCTCATGCAGGGTATGGTGCAGGCATTCTGACTGCTGTAATTACAGGACAGGGAGACTGTCACATTCTTAGACGACTGAGGCACACAGCCATCCAAGGTCTTATGCTGTATTTTTCACTGAAATGCAAAGATGCACGTTTTTTTCGGGTCTTCAATTTAGCATTGGAGAATTTTATAATTTAGTAATTAAAATCTCTGATAGGCTTTAGAAATTGCAGCTAATTGAATTTAATGGGAAGATGATTTTCAATTTTATTTGATTATAGGGACCCCTGGCATTGGCATTTATATGAAAAAAAATGGAGAACGCACTGTGTGGGCTGGGATGGCAGAATTGAATTGGGGGTAATCTGATTTTCTCATCATGGCTTTCACTATAATTTTCCTATAATTTTCCATTTAGATATCTAGTTTACAAATACTCACTAAGAAGCCTAGAGAAAGGAGGCTGCCAGCTAACAGGATTATAGAGAAGGAGAGGCCGGTGTGCCAACAGTGCTTATGTAAACACGCTGCCACGCCTTAGTACACAGAGACAGGCGAACATACATGCACAAACTGGTACACACAGATTATGTGCTGGTGGCACAAGGCTACATTCACACGGCAGGCACAACACTCCACCACGCTCCTATTATTTCACTGGATCTGAAGGCTCCTCTTCTATGCTTTCTTACTTGTTTAATTTTGAGAAATTGTACTATTATTTTTTTTAGATAATGTAACATTAAAAATCAATCGTTACCACTGTAAATTATTATTCTTTGTTAAACAAAAAAAATTCCAGAACGATGTCAAAACGGAAACTGGAGTTCTAAGAGTATAATAATAAAGTTTACAGTCGCTGCACTTCTCAGTGACCGAGGTCACCAGCTCCCCCTAATATCTGGAGCCAGTTTTGTGCTTCCATGATTCCTCATATATGATTCTGGTGATCCTTCTATTGGCCAAACATGAATCCTGATTTGACCCTGACAACATACGTGAGCACAGATGTCATGAGCCACATGGGAGTTTCGTATTTCAGAGTTCGTATAAAATGTCCATGGGCTGTGCCATTTTATTTTTCAACAGCATACAGGTCCATAGAATTGAATGGATCTAAAATAAGAGATCCATGAGACAGAGCAGATCCTATTGTGATCCACGATTGCAGATAAGTATCTGCCATACATGTAAATCTGTGTACATGGATGCAAATCTGAAGACTTCCAATTTGCACCAGTGTCTCATAGATTTGTTGCTTAAAAATAAGCTTGAATAAAAACGTCTGGGCTTCCAGGGACCTTTTCATTGGTTTGGGAACAAACGCACCTCTTCAGGGACAAAAAAAAAAAAGGACAATACAGAAAAAACTCAGAACCAGAATGATACCTGAGCAAAAACCTTCAGTTTCCTTTGGATGGTAAAATTCACACGAATATCTTGTTCCAACTCCTTTACGATGCGATTCCATGGTGAACACTATGAACACTGGTGTCAGCTCTGTCCTAGACGCGTACAGTGGAGGAGATCTGGAACGATACAATTCTACCGTAAATTACCTGCTTCGTGCTGATCTACAACCCCCAAAAATTAAAACTGTAAATTTGCCATGGTAACTATAGGGACCACACTGTTGTGTTCAAGGGGTGTCTATGTGGTGAAAGACTGAGTTCTCTCTCTGTTAATCGCCTAGATACCGCGGTCGCTACTGACAGCAGCATCCAGGGGGTTAAGCAGTTGCAATTGGGGATGACACCAATAGAGGCTGATGCAGCAGGGGGCCTCTTCCAGCTGTGGGGGAGAACTATGCTTATTCTTCTGGTCAGTAAAATGGTGAATTGGTGCTGATTAAGGAATTAAAATAACCTGACTAGCACACAGGACATGTATCACAATTTGCTGTCCGTAACTAACTTTTGCTCTAAATCGATAGCTCTCTATCATTCACAGAACCACAATCCTAGCACTGGAAGTCTATCACTATGTGACCTTCTGGGTTGTGCAATGTTCTGACTGAACACGGCTACATGGAGCGACACTTCTGTGAAAGCTTTTTATTTATTTTTTAATGAATGCAAAGTCGATGGCAAGCTACCAGTGATGTTTTAGCTGTAGTTAAAACTACAAGTATCTGCATATTATAACACTCCACAGTATTGGTTGCAAACCACTGACCCAAAGTGAGAAACCTTTTTGAGACACAGTTTAATATGCTGTTATTTGTCTTTTTCTTAGGGTCAAGTCAAAGACTGTACAAGTAAAGACACTGGGGTCTGTGCTTCCTATAGGCTGCAATCCCACACATTGATCCAGGTGAAGGGGGGTTAACAGTGTGACTGCAGATGTTTACACCAAACCTGAACAACCCTTTTAAGCTACTAGCACAGCTTTTTTTTTTATTGCTGATGTAAAAAGGAGTTTAGACTTTTATCACTTTTTTTTTATTACGTAAATGTGTCTAATTTGGTTACAAAACATTTTTCAATTTAATTTATTAAACATTTTGCACCATTTACTCTATTGTTGGCTGCAGAATGAATTATTGAGAATCATTCAGGGAGTTCATTCAAATTAAATGACAGGGGCGTTAGTAACTCTTATCTGTATTTTTCTGAGCTCCTGTCAGCTAGTTGATAGCCACATGAAGTGAAATAAAGATTCTGTAGAAGTAAAACTGCGCAACATTTTTGACACCCAATTGCAAAAATAATACATAGATTAAAGTAAAAAAAATAGTATTGTCCCCAAAGTTGGACAACCTGTTTAATGCCATAGGAGGTTTGGAGCTCTGTAGTTATTGATTGAGCTGAGCACTATGGCTCCGATTCATCAAGACCAGTGATATTCTTGCCACTCGTGATAAGAGTCGTCTAAGACGTTCCTTATTCACGTCAGGAATCTTCCGCCAGTTCCTGACTGTAGTAAGATTTCTGGAATAAGGAGCACCACAGTTCTTCATGAATTAGACAAGCCTCGTGCCCCCCCAAGCTCTACACATTTTAGCGTAACTAGGACCGCTCATAGACTATAAAAGTCCGTGTGGACCCACTTCTACTCTCTGCAGTGACATTTGAAATTGTCAATGCAGAATACCACAGCTACAAGCCATCGTGTAGCTGTGAGGGTGAGATTCCCGTAGCCTGGGTCCCCATAGAGAAAGCACATTATTATTGCTGTCTGTGTCTTCACCATAGCGGTATACACAGAGCTAAAAAAAAAAAAAAAAAAAGCGCAGTGCATTCAGTAATAAGAAGCGTTGACTACAATACAGTGGTCATGAGATCGCTATATACAAGGAGCTGCTAGATCATAAGACACCATAGTCAGGTCTGCATTTCCCCTGTAACTAGGGATAATAGATTCAGTTACAAGAGCAATAAAAATATTTAAATATTGAAATATCCCCCTAAAATGTATTTTATGACTTTATTGGGGGGACAATGTATAAAATAAATGAAAAAAGTGCTATGAATGAACAAACAAAAAACAGGTAATAAATAAAAATGCCACTGTTAATATAAATCTTTGTTTCTAGCCTTGTCCCATAAATAAAACTTGTCCAATATATAAAAATTATTCTTACAGAATGGGCAACAAATTTTTAGATTTACAGTTTGGGTCCGCTCATCTCTACTCCTGAAGGCCCAAATATCATGGACCATGTAAGGGTAAAACAAGGTCCATTATCTGAGGACAACCACGTGTGTGAGGGGAACGGTGGAGGGTTCAGTATGAAAAACTGCAAGGTGTGAAAAAAGGTGGTCCTGGCAACAAATTTTTAGATTTACAGTTTGGGTCCGCTCATCTCTACTTCTGAAGGCCCAAATATCATTTCCTGGACCAGTAAGGGTAAATCAAGGTCCCATTATCTGAGGAACAACCACGTGTTGTGAGGGGAACGGTGGAGGGTTCAGTATGAAAAACTGCAAGGTGTGAAAAAAGGTGGTCCTGGCAACAAATTTTTAGATTTACAGTTTGGGTCCGCTCATCTCTACTCCTGAAGGCCCAAATATCGTGGACCATGTAAGGGTAAAACAAGGTCCATTATCTGAGGACAACCACGTGTGTGAGGGGAACGGTGGAGGGTTCAGTATGAAAAACTGCAAGGTGTGAAAAAAGGTGGTCCTGGCAACAAATTTTTAGATTTACAGTTTGGGTCCGCTCATCTCTACTCCTGAAGGCCCAAATATCCTGGACCATGTAAGGGTAAAACAAGGTCCATTATCTGAGGACAACCACGTGTGTGAGGGGAACGGTGGTGGGTTCAGTATGAAAAACTGCAAGGTGTGAAAAAAGGTGGTTCTGGCAGCCTTATTACTGGCTGCAGTTGGATGTGCCATAATGTAAGGCCATGTACGTGCAGGAATTGTGCGAGTTCCAGCATATATTGTGTTTATTACCTAAGTGGCATAAAATATCTGTATGTCTTTGTCACTGTTTGCAGGCTTACCATGGTTTCAAGTCTATACATAGTTGCTACAGGAGCACAAAGGGCTTTCACTACAGAATGTCTTTGTAATTAGTTTATGCAACAGTTTTCACACTACAGGCTTAAAACCAACTGAAGATTGTTCGTCCCCCCTAAAGAAATATTCATAGGATATCCTGCTGATGTACAATTCGTCAGTGGCCCCACCAGAGCGTTACATAGCTGTCTGTGCCATTCAACTGTGTCAGGTATGAGAAGAGACGCTTGGGAGCTTAGTCTAGAGTCATGGCCAAAAGTTTTGAGAATGATACATATATTAATTTTTACAAAGTCTACTGCTTCACTTTTTCTAATGGCAATTTGCATATACTCCAGAATGTTATAAAGAGTGATCAGCTTAACAGCAATTACTTGCAAAGTCAATATTTGGCTAGAAAATGAACTTTATCCCCCAAAACACATTTCAACATCATTGCAGCCCTGCCTTAAAAGGACCAGCTAACCTCTTTTCAGTGATTGCTCCATTAACACAGGTGTGGGTGTTGATGAGGACATGGCTGGAGATCAATCTGTCATGATTAAGTAAGAATGACACCACTGGACACTTTAAAAGGAGGCTGGTGCTTGGCATCATTGTTTCTCTTCTGTTAACCATGGTTATCTCTAAAGAAACACGTGCAGTCATCATTGCAATGCACAAAAATGGCCTAACAGGGAAGAGTATCGCAGCTAGAAAGATTGCACCTCAGTCAACAATCTATCGCATCATCAAGAACTTCAAGGAGAGACGTTCCATTGTTGCCAAAAAGGCTCCAGGGCGCCCAAGACCAGCAAGCGCCAGGACCATCTCTTAAAAGTGTTTCAGCTGCGGGATCGGGCTACCAGCAGTGCAGAGCTTGCTCAGGAATGGCAGCAGGCAGGTGTGAGTGCATCTGCACGCACTGTGAGGCGGAGACTCTTGGAGCAAGGCCTGGTCTCAAGGAGGGCAGCAAAGAAGCCACTTCTCTCCACAAAAAACATCATGGACAGACTGATATTCTGCAAAAGGTACAGGCAGTGGACTGCTGAGGACTGGGGTAAAGTTATTTTCTCTGATGAATCCCCTTTTCGATTGTTTGGGACATCAGGAAAACGCCTCATTCGGAGAAGACAAGGTGAGCGCTACCACCAGTCTTGTCTCATGCCAACTGTTAAGCATCCTGAAACCATTCATGTGTGGGGTTGCTTCTCAGCCAAGGGAATCGGCTCTCTCACAGTCTTGCCTAAAAACACAGCCATGAATAAAGAATGGTACCAGAATGTCCTCCAAGAGCAACTTCTCCCAACCCTCCAAGAGAAGTTTGGCGATCAACAATGCCTTTTCCAGCATGATGGAGCACCTTGCCATAAAGCAAAGCTGATAACTAAATGGCTCAGGGAACAAAACATAGAGATTTTGGGTCCATGGCCTGGAAACTCCCCAGATCTTAATCCCATTAAGAACTTGTGGTCAATCATCAAGAGACGGGTGGACAAACAAAAACCTAAAAATTCTGACAAAATGAAAGCATTGATTGTGCAAGAATGGACTGCTATCAGTCAGGATTTGGTCCAGAAGTTGATTGAGAGCATGCCAGGGAGAATTGCAGAGGTCCTGAAGAAGGGTCAACACTGCAAATATTGACTTGCTGCATTAACTCATTCTAACTGTCAATATAAGCTTTTGTTACTCATATGTTTGCAATTATATTTCTGTCTGTGATAAAAACATCTGTCAAACACACACATAAAAACCAGAGGTCAGCAGATCATGTGAAAATATAATATTTGTGTCATTCTCAAAACTATTGGCCATGACTGTATACTGGGATATAGAGATCCAAAATGAGTCTATATGCCCTAAACAAATATCTGAAAATGGGTTTTCTAATTCACTCAGCACCTTTGAGGAGCAATTTCAAATTAAACCAATGATAGCACAGCCACATATACAGTGGCTTGCAAAAGTACACGCCCCCTTGGCCTTTTTTCGTGTTTTGCTATATCACAACCTGGAATTTTTCTTTTTTTTTTTTTTTGGAGGTTTACACCAGTTCATGTAAAGGACATGCCTACAATTGTGAACATTTTGCTTTCTTTTCATTGTGAAGCAAAGAACTGAAAATGTCAGTGTGTATAACTATTCACCCCATAAAGTACTTTGTACAGTCATGGCCAAAAGTTTTGAGAATGACACAAATATAATATTTTCACATGATCTGCTGCCCTCTGGTTTTTATGTGTGTTTGACAGATGTTTTTATAACAGACAGAAATATAATAATTGCAAACATATGAGTAACAAAAGCTTATATTGACAGTTAGAATGAGTTAATGCAGCAAGTCAATATTTGCAGTGTTGACCCTTCTTCTTCAGGACCTCTGCAATTCTCCCTGGCATGCTCTCAATCAACTTCTGGACCAAATCCTGACTGATAGCAGTCCATTCTTGCACAATCAATACTTTCATTTTGTCAGAATTTTTAGGTTTTTGTTTGTCCACCCGGCTCTTGATGATTGACCACAAGTTCTTAATGGGATTAAGATCTGGGGAGTTTCCAGGCCATGGACCCAAAATCTCTATGTTTTGTTCCCTGAGCCATTTAGTTATCAGCTTTGCTTTATGGCAAGGTGCTCCATCATGCTGGAAAAGGCATTGTTGATCGCCAAACTGCTCTTGGAGGGTTGGGAGAAGTTGCTCTTGGAGGACATTCTGGTACCATTCTTTATTCATGGCTGTGTTTTTAGGCAAGACTGTGAGAGAGCCGATTCCCTTATCTGAGAAGCAACCCAACACATGAATGGTTTCAGGATGCTTAACAGTTGGCATGAGACAAGACTGGTGGTAGCGCTCACCTTGTCTTCTCCGAATGAGGCGTTTTCCTGATGTCCCAAACAATCGAAAAGGGGATTCATCAGAGAAAATAACTTTACCCCAGTCCTCAGCAGTCCACTGCCTGTACCTTTTGCAGAATATCAGTCTGTCCATGATGTTTTTTCTGGAGAGAAGTGGCTTCTTTGCTGCCCTCCTTGAGACCAGGCCTTGCTCCAAGAGTCTCCGCCTCACAGTGCGTGCAGATGCACTCACACCTGCCTGCTGCCATTCCTGAGCAAGCTCTGCACTGCTGGTAGCCTGATCCCGCAGCTGAAACACTTTTAAGAGACCGTCCTGGCGCTTGCTGGTCTTTCTTGGGCGCCTTGGAGCCTTTTTGGCAACAATGGAACCTCTCTCCTTGAAGTTCAAGATGATGCGATAGATTGTTGACTGAGGTGCAATCTTTCTAGCTGCGATACTCTTCCCTGTTAGGCCATTTTTGTGCATTGCAATGATGACTGCACGTGTTTCTTTAGAGATAACCATGGTTAACAGAAGAGAAACAATGATGCCAAGCACCAGCCTCCTTTTAAAGTGTCCAGTGGTGTCATTCTTACTTAATCATGACAGATTGATCTCCAGTAGTGTTGAGCGATACTGCTCGATATCTAAAAATATCGGATCGGAATGGCATCGCCGATATCACTAAATATCGTCGATATCCGATTCCGATACCGGAAGTCCATGTAAGTCTATGGGAACAAAATATCGCAACTAAAAAAACACTTTCTTTCCTTGTAAACACAAAATATACACACATAGAATACATATATATATAAATATACATGTCATTGTGACATATATATATACATATATTTATAGTTTATACACTTCTACATAGTAAAATAGACTCTGATTCAATTGCCGGGTAAAGCCGTGACATACCCCATAGAAGTCGACGGGCTCGGTGCCGAGTACCCCCAAAACCTCTGGCTCTGTGCGACTCAACTTGGGCGTCACGAACAGGATTCTGTAGCTCGCTATAAGCGAGTCCTGTGTGCCTGAATTGAACTGGTTTTGTGCTTGAGAATTGCTAAAATCATCAGAGAATGTATTTGCCATTTTTCAGCCATATCTGCGTCACGACGAGGCACTGGTGAAGAAGAAGGGCGTGCTCTTCGTGGGTGTACACTCACTCAGTGGCGCGAAAACGATGGCCGACCACTCTAAATGGTACTGCAATGTAAGATCGTGCCCCACAGCTCTTGAGTTCCGCCTCCTCATCCTCCTCAGTGTGCGGAAACTAACACGAAGGTCCCGCCTCACTACAAAAGAGGGGCCCTTTCCAGATGCTAATGACACATGTGACTTGGCAGAGATGGCTAATGGACACGAGCAGAAGTGTGAAGGGATGGAGCAGTCAGAGCTCTCCCCCCACGGAAGCGACCCGATCGCCAAGGAACCACCGTTGGGCACCCGGCCTGGAAACCCTCCTACGCTGCAAGAAGCGGAGGATACCCTAAGAGGCCTGGCCCGGCACCGGGAGGAGGTCGCCAGGATGGAAGCCATTTGGCGTACCCTAAAACTAAACTTGGAGCGGCGCCAATCCCTCTTACCTGAAGTGTCTGTACCGGATGGTGAGGCACCCGTTCTAGTAGAGGAGTCCGTGCGGGCATCCCAGCCCTTGCAATGTGATCCGGTTGACGTTGTCGCAGTGGAGGCACCCGTTCCTGCAAAAAACGCTGCACCGGCAGCACCCCAGATCCCGCTGTCTGCCCCCGTCGCTGAGACAGAAGAAGCGACACCCGTCCTCATGGAGGAGGCCGCGCAGGCACCAGAGGTCTACCTGTCTGTACCGGAGCCCCGACTGTCATCTGTTCCAGAGCCGGCTGCTTCCTCCGCAGGTGAGCGCCGCCAGGACTGTCGGGCGCCAGGAGAGCTGCCGCAAACCGGACATCGTAAGCTGCAGTTTGATGGTGGAGACATGGAGATGCTGGTGGAGGAGAATTACAACCGGCGTCAGGAGGAAGAGTGGAGACGTTGGGAGAGAGAAGCCGAGCGACAAAGGGAGCAGCGCGAATCCCAGAAGCTTCGCCAACGTACATCGAGAAGTACCGGGCAGATAAGGACCGGATGAGAAAAGATAAAGGAACCCTGAGAGAGCCGCGGCGTAAGGGTGCAGTACGGAGCTTTAAATTGAAAGCTGGTTGGGGCTTCATCCAGGAGCCTGGACTTTATTTAGAAGTGTTTGTGACCCGGCGGGACGTGGAGACTCACCTCCCAGAAGGACACCCGGGGAGGGACCTGTTGCCAGGAGACTTGGTGACTTACACCCGACACTGGGGTTACAATGGATGGTATGCCCTAAATGTCACCAGGTGCGACCCCTGGTCCCCAGAGTGTCAGGAACCTGTGAGACCCTCGGAGCCTTCAGCCTCCCACATCCAGGCCTCTGCACAAGTGCCCACCCCACGCCGTAAATCTCCCCAGCCTCCCTCAGTGGTCTCAGCAGCCCCAGCTATGGACATGATAATGATATCTGGCCCGTACCCGGCGCCTGTAGGCCCCCTGGGGTTCGTTCAGTCCGGGACATAGGGCTCCAGACCCGGAGGGAGATGAAAGAGGTGGCCACACAGACACAGATAGCGGGTCACGACTTGACTGTACAGGCCACACGACGTCATCAGGTCCTGGTGGTCCTTGGTGTCCCGGATGTTTGGCAAGCATCAGAAGAGTACCAGGTGGTACCTGGAACACCCCTGCCAAAGAATTATAAATAACCCGGACAGGGTCCCTGTATGTAAATAGTTAAATTGTTGATGTACCCGGACGGGTGAATGTTCATAAAAAAGTTTTTTAATTTAATAAAAAAAACGACACAGTTTTCATTACTTTTATTACAGTCTCATCCTGCGACGCCATCGATCTCCTGTAAAAAAATGAAAAAAAAAAAAAAACACAGCAGTATACCACCTGTCCGACGCAGTCCATAGTAACGAGTGTCCCACGACGATCCAGCTCTGCTACATCAGAATGACATCAGAGGCAGGCAGGCAGGCAGAGCCTGTCATCCCGGCGCAGCACAGCTGATTACCTGCTTCCCCCCGGCGGTGACGTCATCGGACTGACTGCTTTACGGCCGGGATTACCCAGCAGTCACTGCAGTTATCGCGAAAAAACTGCATGTGACCGCCAGGGAGAAGATAATGGCGGCCATCAAGCAGTCCAGGACGTGACCGCCGGAGATCTTCTGCCAGGTAAGTGCCGCTGACTCCTGACAGACCCGACCGACGGACACTCACAGTGACAGTGACAAATCCGATTCCGGTATCCGATATGACGAAAATATCGGTACTCGGAATCGAAAGCCCGATACAGCTAATATCGGCCGATACCCGATATTTGCAGTATCGTATCGCTCAACACTAATCTCCAGCCATGTCCTCATCAACACCCACACCTGTGTTAATGGAGCAATCACTGAAAAGCGGTTAGCTGGTCCTTTTAAGGCAGGGCTGCAATGATGTTGAAATGTGTTTTGGGGGATAAAGTTCATTTTCTAGCCAAATATTGACTTTGCAAGTAATTGCTGTTAAGCTGATCACTCTTTATAACATTCTGGAGTATATGCAAATTGCCATTAGAAAAATTGAAGCAGTAGACTTTGTAAAAATTAATATTTGTGTCATTCTCAAAACTTTTGGCCATGACTGTAGAGCCTCTTTTTGACAATTACAGCTGCAAGTTGCTTTGGATAAGTCTCTATAAGCTTTTCACATCTTGCCACTAGGATTTTTGACCATTCCTCAAGGAAAAACTGCCCAAGCCTCCTTCAGGTTAGATGGTTTCCTCTGGTGGACAGCAATCTTCACGTCTGACCACAGATTCTCCATTGGATTAAGGTCTGGGCTCTGACTAAGCCTCTCCAAAATATTTACACGTTTCACCTTAAACTACTGGAGTGTTACTTTAGCAGTATGCTTTGGGTCATTGCCTTGTTGGAAGGTGAACCTCCGTCCCAGTCTGAAATCATTGAAACCGGTTATGCTCAAGAATATTCCTGTATTTCGCACTACACATCTTCCCCTCTCAACCTGCACCATTTTCCCTGTCCCTGCTGCCAAAAAACATCCCCACAGCATGATGCTGCAACCACTATATTTCACTGTGGGAATGGTGTTCTTGGGGTGATGAGCTGTGTTGGTTCGGCACCAGACATAGCGTTTACCCTGGTGGTCAAAAAGTTCAATTTTGGTCTTATCTGACCACAGAATCTTCCTCCATACATTTGGGGAATCTCCCACATGTCTTTTGGCAAACTCAAAATGAGCCTTAAAATGTTTTGTGTCAGTAAAGGCTTATTTCTGCCCACTCTTGAATAAAGGCTTATTGTGGCCGTATGGACAGATACTCCAGTCTCTGCTTGGGAACTCTGCAGCTACTTCAGGGTTACCTTTGGTCTCTGTGCTGCCTCTCTGATTAATGCCCTACTTGCCCAGGCTGAGAGTTTTAGTGGGCGGCCCTTTCTGGGCAGGTTTGTTGTGGTACCATGTCCTATCCATTTGATGATAATGGATTTGATGGTGCTCCGGGGATCATCAGAGATTGGGAGATTTTTTTTTTTTTTTTTTTAAATAACCCAACCCTGACTTGTATTTCTCAACAACTTTGTCTCTGACTTGTTTGGAGATCTCCTTGGTCTTCATGGTTTGTTTTTTTAGTGGTGTCTCTTGTTAATGGTGTAGCAGCTTCTCTAGTGCCCCAAACTTAGGTCCCGCATTTAAGGTTGTGCGCGACTGTTCTTGAGCTTCTGTTTGCCACTGGGACACCTTGGATTGAAAGACTTATCATAAATAGTTTGGGTTGAAATGCAACTATAAATGTCTCCTTCAGCTCAGATTAAGAGAAAACACAGCAACACAATTACACAAGACACACGTTTACACGAGACACACAAACAATTACATGAGACACGCAAACACAATAACATGAGACACAATTACACAAGACACACATTTACACTAGACACACAAACAGAATTACACGAGACACATGGGTAAACGAGACACATGCACAATTACACGAGACACTTTTACATGAGACACGCTTTTACACGAGACGCGCAATTAGACGAGACACACATGCGGTTAACAGACACACACGGTTAAACGAGAGTCACACACACGAGACACAATTACACAAGACACACAATTACACGAGACGCACAATTACACGACACAATTACACGAGACACACAATTACACGAGAGACACAATTACACGAGACGCGCACAATTACACGAGACGCGCACAATTACACGAGACGCGCACAATTACACGAGACACGCACAATTACACGAGACACGCACACTACACGAGACACATGCATTTACACAAGACACACACGCAGTTAAATGAGAGACACACGCGAGACACACAATTACACGAGACACACGCGGTTAAACAAGAAACACACAATTACACGACACGCACAATTAGACGAGACACGCGCAATTAGATGAGACACACAATTAGACGAGACACGCAATTAGAAGAGAAACGCGCAGTTAGACGAGACACACACGATTAGACGAGACACGCAATTAGACGAGACACGCAATTAGACGAGACACGCAATTAGACAAGACACACGTGGTTAAATGAGAGACACACACGACACACATTTACACAAGAAACACGCAATTACACGAGACACACGCGGTTAAACAAGAAACACACAATTACACGACACACAATTAGACGAGACACACGCACAATTAGACGAGACACGCGCAATTAGATGAGACACACGATTAGACGAGACACGCAATTAGAAGAGAAACGCGCAATTAGACGAGACACACACGATTAGACGAGACACGCAATTAGACGAGACACGCAATTAGACGAGACACGCAATTAGACGAGACACGCAATTAGACGAGACACACGTGGTTAAATGAGAGACACACACGACACACAATTACACAAGAAACACGCAATTACACGAGACACACACAGTTTCAGAACATTTCAGAAGTCCAAAACATGAACTAGACTGTGGATATGTTGAATTGACAACTTCGTACTGCACACAGCATTCAAGACTGAAATAATGATCAGCCCACTAATTCACAAACAGGAAGTTGTGGTCTTGTTAGACGAGACATAACCCTGTGTGAAAACGGAAATAAAGAAGGTAATGTTACAGTACTGTGAGACTGGGAACGACTGTCTACACTTGTAGCAGAGTTCTGGGAACACTTGGGTGCAGAATTCCAGTTTAGGGGAATACATTCATAGAGACATGGACTTGAAAATTGCATAATATTTTCCAAATTTCTGTGGACAGCAAAGATTAAACACTGTTCCTCCCATGTATTTATTTGACAAAATGCTTGGGGGATAGATTATTATAATGCAATCTCTTAGTTAGATTTTTCTTCACAGTTTGCAGGAAAGTATCTGCACCTGGATTTTATGCGAATTACAGACATTTGGAATTTATTAATGTCTCAGTAGAGCAGTAGATGTGAAAATGACT
This sequence comes from Oophaga sylvatica, assembly GCA_033576555.1. NCBI lineage: Eukaryota > Metazoa > Chordata > Amphibia > Anura > Dendrobatidae > Oophaga > Oophaga sylvatica. The sequence continues at coordinate 387,962,043 of JARQOD010000003.1, forward strand.
TTATTTTGCCATCTTTTTTTATTGTTGCTTTTTATCAAGCCTGGTTTACATTACAGTAAAGACATTTGTAACATTTCCTAATGATTTTATTTCCGCTTTTTGTCTGGTTTCTGTTGACCACTGTGCACCTCTGCCTGTAGCGGAGGGCTCCTGAGGGGCTTGGTGCAGGGGGGACCCTAATATTGAGTGTGTCCCGTGTGTTAGGGAATGTCTGGTGTCGCCTCTGCTGTCAGGGACTCCATGCTCTGGGAACAAGCCTGTGTAGCAGGAAGGACAGCCCCTGAGAGCGCGACACACTGATAGGGCAGCCTGACTCTCTGTGACTGGGCTTGTGTGTGTGTGGTTTTTTTTTTCTCCTTGCAAACTCCATGCTGGGAGCTCATTCACTTCACATCTACCTCTGAGGCAGCAGTGTTCAGAGGGAAGCACATACACCCAGGGAAAGGGGCAGGAGCTGTGATCTTTCACCTGCCCTCTAACCAGTTGGTAAGGCCAGTAGGAGGCGGTGCCATTGCTGCTGTGCCAATCCTAGCTTGCCCGCCTGCTCCACTGACAGAGCTCCCACAGACACACAGTGACATCAGTCAAACAACTTGTGATCCGGGAAGCAAACCAGCCTCAATTAGATACTAATTAAGTATTATGAAAGTTGATTATTTAAGTGAATTCAGCTTTGGATTCTCTGACTATGGTGAGTACCTGGCACTTGCTTCTCTCTTTTCAGCCTATGATGTATTAGAAGTTTTAATAAACGAGCTTTTGCGTGTTATTTGCATTGTGTTTCTTCCTGACTCACTGGTGTCGTTTCACTTTGACTATTGTTTGTCTATAGTTTCTGTTTAGCGTTCTATAGTAAAGTTCGGAGTCAGACCCATTCCTATAATGGATGAGAAATGCTGTCTGAAAAAGTTTCCTGCCCATCACAGAGGGCACTGAGCAGTGACATGGTGATAGGATGCTGCTCTGGGAGTCAGTTCTGCTGATTAGCATGGTTCAGGAGGGGTGATCTCAGGCTGCCGGATCAGTGTCTTGTTCTGGTTGTATGGACTTGTGCCCATTGTTCACTGGTGGGATGGAGGGGGCCAGCTGTGGTTGTCAGCATGGACCGCCGTCCGGTGTGACTATCTGTCAGGCAGAGGCCATGGTGTAGGGAGCGCTCCTTTCATGTTATTCTATCCCAGGTTCTGGTACTTCTGGTTTATTTGTGAGAGTCTGTGTAACCTGAAAGGAATGCCATTAATTTGGGACAAGGCAGTGGCTGTTGTGAGCAGTGATCATTATTGTAATTTAATATTTTATTTTTGGGAGGAGCCCTGTTTGCTTCACATTAGGAAGGTGGCTCAGGTGAAGGCAGCATTGGGGGAGGACGCCGGAGAGAAGAGGGCATTATTCAGGCAGCCGGTGGCGGTTGGACCTTGCAGGCATTGTCTGCAGAGACGGTTACAGCCGCACATGTGCTCAGGGGTTTCCGTAGTGACTGTGATCACACCCAGGAGATCATGGTTTCAGCTTTTAAACAAAAAAAAAAAAAAAAGGAACATTATCCCGTATAACGAGCTCTATATGAGCCAGAGCCTCGTACTTTCTTATCGCTCCATTTCTCTATGATAACACTCATATAAAGCTTGTTAATAAAATCTAAAATTGTACATTGACTTATTTAATGCCATCGCTAAAGTTTCAAGTATCGTCCATTATTTATTAATTTGGCAGTGTGCACAGTGATAGACACATGACTTAGCCTGTGAGTGATGGATATGTTCAGTGTTGACGCAAATCCCGAGCAAGAATCATGTGCAACATGTGTCTCTCTAGTTGTCGGACTACAACTCTCAGTCTACTCGCCACTTACAGACCAGTTATAATATGCTGTGGGGACTGAGCGTAGACTATGTAGCCTCTCCACTTGGTGGTTGCACCTTCGTACTTCAGCTGGACTAACTTCTCAGTATATATTCACACTAGAATGTCAGTAGCATTATTACTTGACATTCTCTATACAAGTTTTTCATATTTTTGTTTTTAACAAACGTTTTCTGATCGTGGAGATCAATCAATTAGCAGCAAATTATGGGACTCGTATTTACAAGTCAAATGTGAATTTTACGGTTTTATATTTTGCCCCTTTGGGATACGATGGTACTGTGGGGTGAGGTCCTAGATTTACTCGTGTGGTGGGTGACAAGGATGGAAGTCGTGGTGTTCTGGGCCTCTGTCCACACATGTCCCTTATCTCATTTTCCTGCAGTTCACAAAACACGTTCTGTGCTTCGCTGTCAGCAGTAAAAGATGCCACTGTCGTCCCTAACTCACCAGGCCCCAAGATGACAGCAAATTTACATTTTTTAATTAAACGAGTGCTGAGATATTTTTTTTCCTCGTGCTTTACGAGAGGGCTGGGTTATGTAAATTAAATGGTTGTGTACCAAAGATTAGAAGAGTTGGAAAATAAATTTTGTGAACACTGTCATGAGAAAAAAAAAAAAAGGAGCAAAAAGAAGTATCTGCTTTGCATTAGCCTCTTTTAGTCTGATTTCCCCAGAGGCTGGGAGGAGCTTGGAATATAAATTTACATTATTGTGACATCATATATGTGTTTACGACATGGAGAGCGCGTAGCGTGTGTGCGCACATTACAAGTATTAGAATATTATCCAGTTAAATAAGATTATCTTAAACCTGTGGATTTACAATGATACATCCCTCCCCCCCAGAAGATTTTCACCTCATCAGATTTTCTCAGTGGGACAGGTAGTCTCTGTGATACAAGGCTGCCGTCATTATTGTACATGTATAGTACAAGCTTACTGCAGAGACGTCAACCATGCAAACTTTGACAACTTGTGTACAGGATTGCAGAATTATCAACCAAGTACAAAGCTGGTTATCATAAATGCTCGGAGCTTATATAAAATACTTTTGAATCTCCTGAACTTCAACAAGTGATGAGAATTGGTAGAATACAGACATTCCTAAATAAAGGATCGGCGATGTGATAGAAATGTGAAGGTTGAAGCGTTACAATATCTCAGTGCCCAATAAGCTGGATCTGTGATGAAGAGGCTTAGGAGTCATTGTAGTGATCACACCCCACAAGTGAGCAGTCACAGACTACCACCATATGGGGGCGTCACTCTGGTGCATACATCACAGACTGCCTCTCTCAGAAGATGAGATGGCTTGTGATGGAAAGCCAGATTATACTCCTTCCCAAACAAATGTCAGCTCACGTTCCGCCTCGTGTTTACAGGTTGTCGGGGCCTGAGGCTGGAAGTAACGGCGTACAAGGCTCCGGCTCTATTACAGCTGGGAGCAGGGGACATATCTGCAGGTCCGTTGTAAGGAGATGGAAAGTTTCCTTAGGTACAACGAGCTATGTGTATATTTTACTGATACCACACCCCAAGAGAACAATATAGATTTATAGAAAATTACCTCCTATAGCTCATCTCTGTCAAAACAGAAGGAATGCACATGTCCAAGGTTAATCAGATGGTTCCCACAACAAGATATCAGTACTCAAAAGTTTCTAAAACAACTATGTAATCTACGAGACAGTCAAAAAAAATATAAAACATTGCAAAGAGAAATTAAAAATTCCTAATGTCTCAAAAATCCAAGAAACTTTGCAAGGTAGAAACTTTGGAAGTCACTAACCGGTGTGAATACAAGTGACGGTGGCTCGTACATCTGCTGACTTGTAAATTGTGGATTGCATTTTTCACACATATTTATCATTGGTGCAGAGAAGTCCAGTTCTCATAAAACATTTTCATGTTTATCATAATCTGTTTTTCCCCCTGCCAGAAGCTCTTCATTTGAAAGCTTTTAGGAAGTAGAAAATGAAAACTTGACAAGGAAAGTAATTGCAAGTCTTGGCTTCTATTACCTTACTGTTTTGAAGGGAATGTGGCGCCCCCTATGTCCCTGCTGCCTCCAGATTACAGGGAAAAGATTGGAATAAGTAAAGATCAAGAGAAGTCTGAGCAAAATATTGAAAATGTGGCTGCATCTCTGCTGCTGTAATGCCAGGGATAGTTCCTGCTAACCCAGTGATACTGAATGGTGAACGATTACCATCTAAACATTGTCCTTCAGGTCAATCCAGGAAATCCATGGTTCACCAGTGTACACCATAAAATAAGTGCCATAAACCTGTGGTTTTCACGTATTAAATATTAATAGTTCTAATGAAATAGGAAGCAAAATGAACATAGAAATATATTTCATTGTGATTCCATTTAAAGTGGTTGATTTAGATATGAATAAAGACAGACATCGGTACAAAAATGTAACATTAATTGGAGTAAAAAAAAAGTTTTTTATCAGATAAGTTGTTTTTAAAGGTTTTCATTTTGCACATACAAAGGCAACAAAATGTAAAAGTTCTGAGTAGGTTTTCAGGCTGTCAACGTACCCAATGTGAAAATTATGAAGTATCAAAGGATTCATAGGTCGAGAAACTTTCCAACCAGAAATGATTGATGAATTAAAAATATGTAAAACTAATATGTGACAAGCAGCAATGGCAGGTGGGCTGTCACCTATACATATATATGCCGGGGTGCACACTGATACTTTGTGGTCCCACATATGCCAGGGTACACACTGACACTTTGTGGTCCCACATATGCCGGGATACACACTGATACTTTGTGGTCCCACATATGCCAGGGTACACACTGACACTTTGTGGTCCCACATATGCCGGGATACACACTGATACTTTGCGGTCCCACATATGCCGGGATACACACTCATACTTTGTGGTCCCACATATGCCGGGGTGCACACTGATACTTTGTGATCCTACATATGCCGGGATACACACTGATACTTTGTGGTCCCACATATGCCAGGGTACACACTGATACTTTGTGGTCCCACATATGCTGGGATACACACTGATACTTTGTGGTCCCACATATGCCGGGGTGCACACTGATACTTTGTGGTCCTACATATGCCGGGGTACACACTGATACTTTATGGTCGCACATATGCCATGGTACACACTGATACTTTGTAGTCCTACATATGCTGGGGTGCACACTGATACTTTGTGGTCCTACATATGCCGGGGTGCACACTGATACTTTGTGGTCCCACATATGTCGGGGTGCACACTGATACTTTGTGGTCCCACATATGCCGGGATACACACTGATACTTTGTGGTCCCACATATGCTGGGGTGCACACTGATACTTTGTGGTCCCACGTATGCCGGGGTGCACACTCATACTTTGTGGTCCTACATATGCCGGGGTGCACACTGATACTTTGTGGTCCCACATATGCCGGGATACACACTGATACTTTGTGGTCCCACATATGCCGGGGTGCACACTGATACTTTGTGGTCCTCCGTCACAATATGTCCCTGCGGGGTGCACACTGATACTTTGTGGTCCCACATATGTCGGGGTCACACTGATACTTTGTGGTCCCACATATGCGGGGTAACACTGATACTTTGTGGTCCCACATATGCCGGGTCACACTGATATTGTGGTCCCACATATGCCGGTGGACACACTGATACTTTGTGGTCCCACATATGTCGGGGTACACACGATACTTTGTGACCCGCATATTGGGCCCCACAGTATTTGTGTCCCCATATGTGGGACCACAGTACTTGTGACCCGCATATGTAGACCACTAAATACGTGTGTCCCCATATGTCGGGTACACACTGTACTTTGTGGTCCCACATATGCCGGGTACACACTGATACCTTGTGGTCCACATATGCCATGGTACACACTGATACTTTTGTACCCCGGCATATGAGGACACAATGTATCAGTGTGTCCCCGGCATATGTGGGTCACAAGATTATTGTACCCCATATGTGGGACACAAAGTATCTGTGTGCACCCCGCATATGTAGGACACACGTATACGTGTGTACCCGCATATGTAGGACACAATGTATCAGTGGGGCACCCCCATATGCATGGACCACACACTGATACTTTGTGGTCCAACATATGCCATGGTACACACTGATACTTTGTGGTCCCACATATGCCGGGGTACACACTGATACTTTGTGGTCCCACATATGCCGGGGTCACACTGATACTTTGTAGTCCCACATATGTCGGGTGCACACTGATACTTTGTGGTCCACATATGCCGGGGTGCACACTGATACTTTGTGGTCCACATATGTCGGGGTGCACACTGATACTTTGTGGTTCACATATGCCATGGTCACACTGATACTTTGTGGTCCCACATATGCCGGGGTGCACACTGATACTTTGTGGTCCACATATGCCGGGGTACACACTGATACTTTGTGGTCCACATATGCCGGATACACACTGATACTTTGTGGTCCCACATATGCCTGGATACACACTGATACTTTGTGGTCCTAATATGCCGGGGTACACATGATACTTTGTGGTCCTACATATGCCGGGGTGCACACTGATACTTTGTGGTCCTACATATGCCGGGGTGCACACTGATACTTTGTGGTCCTACATATGCCGGGGTGCACACTGATACTTTGTGGTCCTACATATGCCGGGGTGCACACTGATACTTTGTGGTTCCACATATGCCGGAGTGCACACTGATACTTTGTGATCCCACTTATGCCATGGTGCACACTGATACTTTGTGGTCCCCTTATTGCCACAGATGAGAGCCATATTTGCCATTTAGCAGCCTGAGTGAAGCGTTGGGGCCTGTTCCTGAAGTGTTGCGAGCATATCCTCTATATTACTTGCGGAAGGGCAGCAGGAGCCGTCTTATGGAATAATGATTGCAGGGAACCAGCTGTCAGTTTTAGCTTCTGGGGAGGGGGGAACAGACTGACTTTGTTCTGTGACTTGAATAAAAAAAAAAGTGACACTTGATCAGTGCTGGAGAGCTGGGGGACACCTGTTAGCTGAGCTAAGTGAGTAGGGTGCTCATTAGATCATGAAGGAGGGGCTCTAGTAGGATCTGCTTGGAGCTTCTTACTAACGAGCTGAAGGTCACCAACAATATTGTGTGCTAAACCCCAAAGTCAGTTTCGTTGCTACTCAATTCAATCAAGTCTTCGACATTTGCAAGTTATTTTCATGAATGAAGAAATAAGGGTGATTTTGCACTTACTGATATCACAAGAAATATACAAGTGCCATCTCTGTGACAGAATTAATGTGTTTTGTTAATGCCAAAAATGCTAAAGGTTCACAACAAAAATGGCGATTAATTACTTTACAATATGTACATAGGACAGGAGGAGTACTAGAGCTGTGCTACATGTATAAGAGGGTGATAAGGGCCGGCTGGATGTGCTAATCCTCTCCACCAATGTGGGAGGCTGCAGGTTTATTGTCCACAGGTGCAGAGGGCTGCACTCCTGGGTGCTCGGAGCATCCACGATGTCAGCACTCTTCCCCGCACACATTTCTACTTGAAGTAAATTTGTTTTGCAAGGGCAACCTGTTTAATCATTCCATTCTCTAGTGACTCTGTATTCGTTTGGTTTCCGTGGTTACGGGACCATTAACTAGGAGCGAGCAATAAGGCAGCAGAGTCAAACAGGTAATAAAAAAATTAAGGCCATTTTGGGCCTGGAAAGGACATAGTGAGGAAATGTGACAGGGCACACAGCAAAGCAACGCTAATGACCATTAAAGAGCCCGGGTCAGCCGTGTGCCTCCAACCAAAATGCAGTATGTGTATTATGAGTAGACCTCTAAGCCATCTGAACAATTAAGAAAGCTCACTTCATATGTGAAAAGGATGTAAACAATTGATAGCATTTTAATATAGATTACCTAAAATGTTGAACTTTGGTGTGTCAACCATCAAAACCAAATGTATTGCTCCAAGGCATTTAAACAACTTTTGCAAATTTTGACTTAAAATTTTCATATAGTTTTGTTTATACAGTTTCTATACAGATGTGTCTCCATGATAACAGACTACAAACAGACCCTGTGTAGTCTGATGCAGTCACACATCTGTCCCCTCCTTAAAAGGGTTGTCCGGTAAAAACGGATAAGTCTACAGTCACTCCGTGTGACTGCAGACTTATGAATCCCCCCCGCGCACGCACTGTGCGCTGCAGGGGTTCGCCGGTTTCAGGCAGGGGAACGGGAGGATATATATGTGTTATACATACCCCCGGCCAGTGGGCGTGCTCTTGCGCTCCATATACTTGTGTGGAGCAAGGCCGCACCCACTGGCCGGGGATATGTATAACTCTGACTTATCGGTTTTGACAACCCCTTTAAGAACTTTTATTTCAGAAACTGGCAAGAGGTAAAGGACAGACTGTAGGACTATGTACCTTATTACCATGGAGATGCATAGGAGATGTATACACAAAACAAGATGTTTTAAATCAAGATTTGCTAATTGGATTCATTTCTCAATAAACACGAACTGGTTGTGAGTGTGTCAAATGTAACCTAAAATGTATTTAGTACTGATACTGGAAAGTCCCCATATTAGGGTTGGATACATTTCTACATCCCAGCTTTTTGCTGCGTTACAATGTGTGCGTGCATATGTAGCTTTTTCATGGTACTCTCTGGACTTTCAGTATGGGAGCTCATGTCCCTGTGGACCTTGACTAACCTGATATTTGCAAATATGAGAGTATAACCTGCATAGTGTATGTGTCCTGATTGTCACTTACTAACTACAGAATCAGACAGTTGTCTACATTTAACAGGTGCCACGCTTTGTCCTTTTGGCTTTGGCGGAGCTTTATCTTAATAACATTTTTCGGCGGATGAGCCCTTGTTTTGGGATTGTGTAGCTTTGTCGGGAGAGGGGAGTTGCACTTTTTAGAACAGTTGTGGAATAGGAACAGTTGTTCTGCAAAGTGAGAAATGTCGGGACAACTGTGGATTGTGCAGTTATGAGTTTACTGGCTCTGGGAGGACATTTAGAGGGTATAGGACATCTCCATTTTTGACTTAGTTGTAACGAGAAATTATAGCTCGTAAGTCTTAAAGGGAAATTAGCAACTAAATAAAGCGGAGGGTTAACATATCAGTAGCACACGTCCTGCGTCTGCAGCAGAACTTGAATGAATTGTTTTGAAAGCTTGTCTAGAAAAATCACTGCACTGCTTCTCTATGCAATTATACAAAATCTCAACATCTCGCTCAAAAGGCTGAACAAGTAGCTGTTGTGAAAGGGAAACCGGTATATTTGGGAACCCATTGGGAGCTAAATATTGGCCATGATTCTGTTCGATAAGTTAGGCCATGTTCACATGATATGTATCCAATGAATTTGTGCCGTGATTTTGATTGAAAAAAAAAAAAAAGGGGTAACAGAATGGCAATTTGACCTCGTTTTTGGGAAACGCAGCAAAAAAAAAAAAAAAACACAGTGTGAATAGAGCCTTAACATTTAAAGGCGATTATTGTTGTTTTCCTTTCCACCAAATATGACTGTCAAATTTTATAGATAATGCCTCCAGTTATGTTTTTTGCACCCTGTGTCTTGAAAGTCCAAACACACAGTAATCTCCAGCGATCTCAGGCAGGAAGGTAGTTATAAAAAATATACCTTTATTTCTTTATCATTAAAAGATCATGTTACAGGTAGTGGATACCCAATGGATGGTAAAAAAAATCTGACGCGTTTCAACTCAAAGGAGTCTTAATCATGGATTACCGTGTCTTGAAAGTGGTCCTTTCTTTTGGATTTTTTTTTATTTAAATTGAGTATTTCCTCCAATTGCTGCTGTTCCTGATCCTGGAACAGTTTTCCTTTTTTTTTTTCTGTGCCCCTCCATTCCAAAGTTATTCTCCCCAGTCATAAAGACACAAATTTTCAACCGAGAACAGGAAACTTCTGTCACAGAGGAGAAAACGCAAATGCCCAGTTGGCTGAAGGGAAAATTTGTCTTTTTGTTCCAAAGTTATGCCACCTGGTATTAGAGGTACACAGAAACAAAAAACTGTTCCAGAATCAGAAGCACAGCGGCAGTTGTAGGAGGCATTCAGATTAAATTTAAAATTTCAGTGAAAGGTCCTCAGGCTTCTTTACAATCAGCAGACTGCTGACGGATGTATGTTGGTTTTATTCACTAAACATGGAGTCCCTGGCTGTTCTCCTTGCACTATAATCTGGACAATCTCACTATTAGGGCTCATTCAGTTCTATACGGATGTGTGCTGTACGGGTAAAAATCAGACCGCACACTGACCAATGTAATCTAACAGGGCTGTATGACCATTCTTTTACACACAGTCCTTGTGAAAAAAACTGTAATATTCCGAATATCTGAACATTCATCCAAGTTTATGGGTATGCAAAAAAAACAAACGGAACTTATATGGATCATCTGTGTAGCATGTTTCACCGATACATTGCCATTATACACTTAGGCCCCATCATTAGACTATATTCACGCATCTGTGTGATACGTCTTCGGGTATGTTCCCACGGTCAGTAAGCGCTGCGGGTTGGACACTGCACGCATGCTCTTTTAACGATAAAGAAATAAAGGTATATTTTTTATAACTACCTTCCTGCCTGTGCATCCACAACATCCAAATGTTACAGAATAGTGGATGGGATTTCAAGAAATCCCATGTCCACTATGCGTGCACCAACGCCCACGGCTTCCCTGTGGAGACGCACATGCTTTCCAGACCGCAGCATGTCAATTTATCTTGCGGAGTATACATCACTTCTAAAACCGATTTGTGTCTCAGGCTCATGAGATTCATAGCGTTTCCTATTTTGCATAGCAGACTCGACCGTTAAGTCCATGAGGATCCACGTAAAACTGATGGCACACAGAAGACAGACTTTGCACTTTAGATTTCCATCCGAGTTTCATCCCTTTTTAACCGATACATAAGTTATGTCAGTGGATACAAAAAACCCAGTCTACCTGCTTTAGTGAAGAAAAAAAAAAACGGAAGCAACTAGGATGATGCCGGAGGAAAAAAAATGTTTGCGTTATTCTCGGGCAGTAACACTCGCACGTATGTGTGAAGTTGCGCAATAATTTTGTGTCTTTTAGTGTTTTCACACCTGTCCAGGACTGATCTGCCAAAGTGGGCAATGTGCGGGCAGGACGTGGTGAAGCCCCCCAATGAGTTGTTCAAAAGTTTCTCCACTTTGGCGGTGTAACCTATGTCAGAAATGCATTCCGGTCCCTTCAGTGACGTTTATTGTGAGGCGCACAAAAGTGAAAGATGCTGTTAAATAATTACGTGGTGGATGTCTCCTAATCAATAAGTTTGGTGTGCACAATGCCAGTCTTTATGAATTGGGCTCAAGTGTCTGTTAAAAAAAAAAAAAAAAAAAGAAATCCATTTTTGATTCGAGAGGAAAAAAAAACAACAGCACTTGGATGTCATCCGTGTGTCGCCCAATTGTTCTGTTTTTTACGGTTCAATAATTAGGAAAAGCCTGGAAAAATTTTTTTATATGAGAAAAATTTATTGCTATGCTGATGGTAAAAATGGACACGTGCACAGAAAATGGCTGAGAACCTTATCCAGTATATTTATATTATGAAGTCATATGTAAAAAAACCAAAACAATCCTGCCGTCTAAACGAAGCCTAAGCCTAAGTTTGTTTTTCTTTTGTTTTTTTAGGCGTTCAAAACTAATGAAGTGCCGACCACTTCAGGAAACGCTCCTTCTTTAAGTTATGTTCCCACAATTAGCTAAATAAGGTTGAGGTTTTATTTTTTAAACATGCGTTTTTGACACTGTGGTCTCTGTTTTTTTTGGGGGGGATATGTCATGTTTCAAATAAAACTGCTTTGTTTTTGATACTTCTTGGTATTTGGCTTTGACAAAACTTTACTGATACAATCGTGTGCGGATTACATGTGTTTTTAGTAATGCACCAAAACGTGATTTTTTTTTTTTTTTAACCGGGGAAATTTCTACATGTAATGCAATTCCACATATTAAAACTCAGTGTAACTGCAAGAGGAATTAACATGTTGCGGATTTATGCACCATAGGTCAGTTTCCATAGCAAAAAAAAAGACGGATCCACTCAAATACTCAGTGTGGAAATACGTTTCTTTGGGATTTTGTTTTGTTTAGGAAAAGAATACCAATCCAGAAACTCAACAAAACTGCGCCAATATGAACAGACCAAATTTGCAACCCTGAAATTCTGGAGTTCATTGTAAGGCTGGCGTCACACTGGCGACAGAATCGGATGACTGCAATGCGATGAAAAATCGCATTGCAGTCGGACCTATGTTGATCTATGGAGCAGCTCCCAGTATCAGATTTTTTGTGGTCCGTTTTAAACGTCCGTGTACAATCGCAGCATGCTGCGATTGTCACCGATTGTCGGTCGACAATCGCCAATGCAAGTCTATGGGAGCGATGAAAAATCGGATTACAAACGGACCGCATGTGTGACTTGATGAAATCGCATCGGTGTCCTTTAGAAAAGCCGGCAATTCATCCCCGGCTATACTGTAAAATCACACTGACAGCTTTAATAAAGAATAGAAAGAATAGATATACACACATAGAATACATATATATATATATATATATATATATATATATATATGTAATTGTGACATGTATATATATATATATTTATATTTCCTAGACTTCTACATACTGTAATAGCCGCAAATTCAATTGCCGGCTTCTGTGAAATCACAGAAGCCGACATGAAATGATACATTGTTTCCACACAGTTAACCATGTCATTTCCTGTATTTTGATATTTGTTTAGAACTTACAATTACATGAGTGTATTTGTGCAAAATTTCAGACATGTAGGGGTTAATTAAAGGTGTAATTTCGTTGAAAAAAATGCGTGGGCTCCCGCTGTATTTTCTCCACCAGACAGACAAAGCAAAGCGAGTGGGGGCAGATAATAACAGCCTAGGGAGGGTACATTTTTTGTGCCCCCCCTGGCTACTAACATCTGCCCCCAGACACCCCAGAAAGGGCAAATCTATAATTAGATTCGCCCTTTCTGGCACTTTGCCCGTCTATTCCCATTGCCCTGTAGCAGTGGCGAATGGGTTAATAATCTCACCTTACTGTCACCTTAGTATTGAAAGGTGACCTTAAGGCAGGTTAATAATTGAGAGCTGTCAATTAGACAACTATCAATTATTAATCCTATTGTATGAAAGAAAAATCAAACACACACAGTTTAATAAAAAATAAGTTTAATTAAATAATCACACAGTTTTTTACCATATTTTATTTTCCTGCTAAAACCATTTCCTGTAATAAAAATAAATAAAAAAGCAAAATTATACTTACCAATCCGATGTACAGTCAGGTCCCACGCTGTAATCCATCAGAAAGGGTTAAGAGGTTACAGTTAGCAGGGAGATAATTCTGTCTACTAGCTCTAACCCCATGAATGAATAAGTTACTCTCCCAGCGAAAGTAGAGGAATAGATTCATGAATGGAGCTTAATTGATTTATTGGCAATTTAACTTTAGTGACCTGACCTAAAGGGAAAGTGGACACAATCAATTAAGCTTCATTCATGAAACACATCCTCTCCTGTCGCCAGGAGAGGAACTTATTCATTCAGGAGCTTTGAGCTGAGCATGCAGGATTACTTGCACTGCTTGGCTCAAAGCTAGTTAACCCTTTGTGAAGGATTACAGCGTGGGACGTGACAGATCAGCGGAATAGGTAAGAATAATGTTTTTTTATTTTTTTATCTTTATTTTAGGAGATCAATGGCTTTGCACGGATTAAGTGTAAAATAAAATATGGTCAAAAAAATGTGTTTTTATTTCATTAAAATTAATTTTTATTAATGTGTATGTGTTTTTTTAATTTACTTCAATAGGATTAATAATTGATAGTTGTCTAATTGACAGCTCTCAATTATTAACCTGCCTTAAGGTCACCTTTCAATACTAAGGTGACAGTAAGGTGAGATTATTAACCCATTCGCCACCGCTACAGGGCAATGGGAATAGACGGGCAAAGTGCCAGAAAGGGCGAATCTAATTATAGATTTGCCCTTTCTGGGGTGTCTGGGGGCAGATGTTAGTAGCCAGGGGGGGCACAAAAAATGTACCCTCCCTAGGCTGTTATTATCTGCCCCCACTCGTTTTGCTTTGTCTGTCTGGTGGAGAAAATACAGCGGGAGCCCACGCATTTTTTTTTCAACGAAATTACACCTTTAACCCCTACATGTCTGAAATTTTGTACAAATACACTCATGTAATTGTAAGTTCTAAACAAATATCAAAATACAGGAAATGACATGGTTAACTGTGTGGAAACAATGTATCATTTCATGTCGGCTTCTGTGATTTCACAGAAGCCGGCAATTGAATTAGCGGCTATAACAGTATGTAGAAGTCTAGGAACTATAAATATATGTATATGTACATGTCACAATGACATGTATATTTATATATATGTGTTCTATGTGTATATATCTATTCTTTTTTTTGTGATTGAAATACTATTCTTTTGGATCCATTATATGTCAGTTTTGCAAGCCTGCGAGAAAATCTCGCAAGTCGGATGAAAATCGGATGTTACAAGGTACACACACATGCGACTAAATCGCATCTTTGAAGGAAAATCGGATGCCAGAAGGATGTGTGATGTTTGCATTTTGATCCGACAATCGACCGTCTAAAACGGACCGATTTTTTGTCGTTGTGTGTGACGCCGGCCTAACGCTTCCTTCCGTCTCCATGTCTGACGTTGGTGTGCAGCTGGCTACAACTTAAGTTACGGCACAAGTTTTGTAGAAATTCAGCACTTATTACTGATATTTTTCTCCTATGATCGTTTTCTGAGGAGTATATGGGCACAGTTTAGCTTTTTCCTTAATTGATCAGTCTGTGTCGCTGACACTTGCTGTGCTGTAGTACATGATCACACCAGCAATTCTGTTTTTGGTTAGATAGAATGTAACGCTGATTGTTATGAACAGCTTCATCCAAGCGATGACAGAAAAAATAACAGGCTCCTATGTGTCAAGCCACATTACCGGCCTGTGCTCTGTAGGGCGCATTTGCAGAGGGTTGGACTTCCTTTAATGTGTATCTTATCTGCCAGTAGGGAGTATATAAAAAAAAAGCTTTATAATCAAGATAAAATATGGCACATATTTATTTATTTGTTGCACTAAATTTCCAGTGCACAATAAATACCCATGTGAGTAAATGGAGGCACTATTTTTATGTTGAGTGTGTGTTTTGATGATTTCTAAATATATTCTGCAAACTGTTCCCAGTTTCTTCCCCCAATGCTCTAGTCCACTCATTGGCCCCGGGAAGTGCGTTCACTAAGGTTACCCATAGATAAAACTTAACTTAAAAAAAAGCCTCAGTCTGTGGAAAACGATTACCAAACAATTTAGTGTGTGTTTGGTCATTCCTACAATTTCCATATTAGATGAGCACTACTCATCTCATGCATATTCCGTTGGTTCACACGAGCAAAGTCTTGCATCCTGCGATTATTTTCACGTGCAGATTCCGTAATGAAAAAAATTGCTCACGTGCACTGCCCCGCTGACCAACATTGGTGCAAGTGCTATCCGTTTTTTTTCACAGATAGCACGCTGATCAAAAATACGGTTGTGTGAACAAATCTGAAGTAGAAGAAGCAAGTTGATATCTAGCCTCTGTTGCTACCTTAGTGAATCTTTTCCTTGGAGCCTTTTATCATTATTCCCTTGACAGATGCATCCACTTTGAGATCTCAAGGAAGCATTCAACCCTGTGCTCTGACCTCACACCAGAGTGATCACCTCCATGGTATTTAATCTGCCTATGGTGAACTGATGTCTCTGCATGTGTGATCCCCTGTCATGATCCGGAAACAGCCCTTCTATGTTGAGTGATCTCAAGACTCTGATAAAGACATTCATCTATCCCCAAGTGACATGAGCCTTTTCCAACTGTGCCAGCTCACTCAGGCTTCTCAGGAGTATGATCCTCTAACTGTATAATCCCCCACATACATCAAGTCCATTGTGTGATATCACACCGCGGAGCACAACCAGGCCTGTAAATGGCTTACTCAGGCCTCCTGGGAGTAGGATCTGCTTAGCTAATTCATGTCTCCCAGGAATGTGATCCCGCTCCTCCAGCCTCCTGCGAGTATTGCTGGTTCCCCAACTGTATTGTCAGGCTTTCCAGTAGTGTGATGCCCCTGCATTCAGCTCACTCATGCATGTAATCCTCCAACCTCTGTTTTACTCAAGCCCCCTGGGGCTATGATCTCCTAGCCCCTGGCTTATTCTGGCCTCCCAAATGTATGAGCCCCAGTGATTGACTAGCTTAGGCCTCCCAAAGTGAGGACGCATGTAGAAGAGAATTGCATGGACGAGATCTGTATGGAAATGAAGAATTTAGGCTAATGGAGCTCAACCATTTCTAATTTTGTGATGGCAGGAGGATTTTGATTGAAAGTAATTAAGCAAGCTAGCTGTAAAATTAATTAAAGCAAAGGGGGGGGATTTTATTGGATTGGATAGCGATATAGCGGCTGTCAGATGGGGGACGGATGGGGGTGACCTGAATTCTCTGCCCTCCCTCCTCCCACCCGGACGTTTATGTCACTTTAATCTCCTTACAGCGGCTGGTGTGCATTTGTTTGAAATAATCAAGGAAATATGGTCAGAAATTGTCAGCTTTCAGATCTAATTTACCTGACAGCCTCGCGCCGGAGAGGGGACTGTGTCTGTGTGTGCTTTTCTGTGTGAACGTCTATGTCTGGGTAAAACAGACCCTGTGTCTGTCTGAGTGTCACCTGTATTCAGGTTGTCTTCGTACTTTTATTTTAGCTTGAGATAATTATTACGGTGTCATTGGGACTGGTCAGACACAACTTTGCTGAATCATTCAAATGTATTTTGCCAGTATTCTGCACCTGCCTCCTCCATCCTCTGTAACCCGCTTTAGGGTTTAGTATGTATAGGATTAGGAAGGTGACTGTAATTCCTATCCCCAGATGGTTGACAACAGACTTAGCAAATGCAAGCAAGTGGAGCTGGTGTCGATAATGTCTGTTCATAACGATTGTAACATCCGCCTTCATGTATAGGATAATATAGAAACAATCTCACTTTCCTCCAAAGACTTCCACTGATACAGGAATGTATTACACACTAGATCTGATTCTCATGTTCTCCACCTATAAAAACCTAAATCATATACAAGTTTAGTTTTGTTTTTTTTAACTTTCAACATATAGAAACTGGAGACATGATCCATATTATACCCTATTCAGTGTGTAAAATATATATACACAATATTTAATTTTTTGGAGTAGACCTGTCACGCTAACATTTACTATAAAAATGTGATAAAATATCTGGAACCTACAATGCAGCAGTAATATGTATGGATATTATATGTGCCTATAATAAAATGAAATGTATCTTCTGATTTTTTATTTTAGTTTTTAGAATAACTTTTCACCAGTCTGTGAACTGCCACGTTCATCTTTATACATGTCTGTGCCACACGATGAACGTGCAGCAGTTTGCTGAGCTGCTTGCCACACACGTTTGCCTCCCAAATCCTGACGCTTGGGTCACACAGTGTGTCATGACCCCTGTATCCCAGGCTCCCAACACATCAGCCTCACCCTCTGCCTCTCATCCATCCTTTCATTCTACAATTTACTTCTCTGGCTCTGCTACAGACTTTCCCTGCCAGCACAGGGCACTGGAAAGTGCTGGCGCTGCCAAAAACCCAGTGTGTGCTACAGCTCCCCAAACATCCCTTTATTTTTTATTGTTCTGTTAATTACTGTTTAAACTTTAATAAGTCACTTCGTCAGGAGGGGACCTCTAGTGAAGAGATCTGTGCAAACAGAGCACTCGGAGGGACCCGCTTAAATCGCAGCCTTTTCTCCAACGTGGGAATGTTTGTTTAAGATGGAAACCTGTTATTTTAGGGACAGTTACAGAAAACAAGAATTGCGACAGTTAAATTATCAAGGCTGTGAAGCAGACAGCTGCAGAAAGCACAGTCGGTGTGAAGCTGTGGAGACACACGGGAACATACACAGTGGGAGATGTGGAGAAATGATATAATCCACCATCCATTTCCCAGACACTACAGACCAATGATACTTGGAAAATTGAACTTTATATTTGCCCATCTTAGAATTCTCAGGAAAAAAAAAAAGCAAAAATTTAGTATCCATCAGTTTGTAGAAAAAGAGCTGATTGTATACCTCTGAAAATCCCTGATTATGTAGGACTTTAGCAAAACAAGCGGCATCCCTGATGGAAATGCTATAGTAATATCTACAGATATGCCATTATTAGCATTGACAAACTCAGCTCTGCTACATATATTATACACTGAAAGACACTTAAAAATGCACACATCTGTCCCCCACGGCTAAGGAAAGCATCTATAAAAAAAAATGTAAGGAAATTTCCATATTCGTGCAAATTGCTTTAAAAGCATTTTATCTTGTCATAAAAAGCAAGAGTGCTGTGCGAGTGATCCTGGTCTGAGATGATTGGACAGCAGTGCACGGGCTGCTAATGGCCATTTTGCTCCAGGGTGGCTTATTAAAAAATTTATACACAAATGCTTAAAATTGCATAAATTATTAAAAAAAAAAAAAAGAAGCAAGTAAGCACTTTAATGACTTGTACCCCCTTCTGGTACTATCCACATAAAGTGACAATGAAGAAAATAAACTGCAGCATTTTGTTGTCCTATGTCGGGCTTTTGTGATGTCCACTGCTGCCTTGTGGTTCAGTGTTTCCTTACAGTCCATAGTGATATATTTAGAGAAGTAATAGACCTTTGGCGGTTTTAAAGTTTGAGGTTCACTTTTCCGTTGTGTAATGTTGGGTGCTGTAATGTATATGTACAATGCTCTGATGGGTGTGTTAACATTTGTTTACATTCACTATACATTTTTGCAAATAACTGAACATTAAGTTGGAGTTGCTAAGTTTTGCAAGGAGACGTCAGATAGGTTTTGGTTCTTTGGTAAGAGGTGCAGCCTCAGGTAGGCCACACTCTAGAGGCCCAATGCCTTGTTACCCAACCGTTCACAAAAAAGTTTGTAAGTGAACTTTTGATTTTCCCCAAGGTGTTGGGACTGCCAGGAGGCAGAAACTTTCCTTTCCTATACTTTGTAACAGCAAATTGTTGTTTTTCTTACTGTTACTGATCTTCTATTCTTTTCTGGTTTTATATTGAACTTTTATTTTTTTAGGATGAAAAAGCCAAAATTTACTTACATGAACAATCCAGATGTGGATTAGAAAGAAATGGGATCTTGTGATGGCACAAAGGGAAAAGATGAAATTTAAGGGATTTTTTTTTTCACTACCTAAGTGTCCTGTGGCAGGACGAGCTGCTGTCCTATAATAAAAATGAATGAATCAAAATCCATTTCCTAGCTCTTTCTTAATCTTTGTATTCTCTGCTGTCATGCGAGAGTTCGTTTTTCCTTAAAAACTGATATGGTTCAGAGGGAAGTAAAGAAAGACACTTGGACTTCCTATATCTGTCCTTAAGTGCCTGGAAAATGCAGTATTGTAGTTTTCAATAAGGTTAACAAAATATAGCAAATTGTAAAAAATACATTAGTACAATGTGTACATGGTGTTGTGAGTCTGTGACAAGCAGAGCTGTGTGCAGTTCTTGTATAGCGGTTGTGTTTGTCAGATGCCCTAGCAGGCAGGCAGACAGGCAGCGCTGAGCTGGCTGTACATTGATTTGTGTGCATGGTGCAGCTGCCGACCTCTATTGAGGAACAAACATAATCAGCACTGACGCAAATTAGATGGTTATTCGTTTTGAAAATTGACAGAAAAACAATAAAAAAGATGAAATGCTCCCAAATCAATAGATATAATGAAATTCAAATAATCCGAGAGATGAGGTCTCCATGGCAACTGATAATGTGGAAAAGAAAACAATTTAATAAAGGACAGACACACTTTGCAAACAGATTGGCGAAAGGGGGGGGGGGTGGTTACTGTGTCTTCGTGAAGGATCACTGTCCGTCCCAAGGACGGCTGCAATAATTAAGAGGGCCTTTCGGTCCAGAAAGTGCAGATTCAGGTTTTAATACACAAAATTATTTCAGGAGCAGTGAATCGGAAAGTCGTTTGTTTTGACCTTCCAGTGAGGCCTGCAGCAGGGCATGGCGGAGACGCCAGGGCTGGAAGGGCTGAGTTATGGCATATTTGTGTTTTTATAGAGCGGAGGGGAGGGGGAGAGGTTAAACAGTATTTACAGCTCACTTGTTTTCAGAAGGAGAGAGAAATCGAGTTTATGGAAGAAAAAAAATGCACACGTTGGATTGATTATTCTCTTGCTATCCCATTGCAAGGAAATTGGGATAGAGGGGAGAAATTTAACATTTTTTAGGCAGTGATGTATGGTTAGATGAAGCATTGGGATGGGGTGGCAAATGCTATAATTTTGGACAAGGTTTTCCATATGGGTTGGAAGAATGAAATTTATTTAATTTACACCGTTATACAGCGCCATTAATTCCTCACCACTTTACAGATATCGGCACTGTCCCCATTGGGGCTCACAATCTACATTCCCTATCAGTATATGTCTTTGGAGTGTGGGAGGAAACCGAAGAACCCAGAGGAAACCCACACAAACACGGGGAGAACATACAAACTCTATGGGGCCAATTTATAAAACAGAATGCAAAGTAAAGAGATGGCAGGAAGAATAACGTAGGATTTTTTTGTGGAAAGATTCCTCTTGGTTCTCGTGTTTTATAATTACAAGCACAAATTTGCACATGTGAGGTGGAGTGTGGAACACAGACTGCTTTATTGAATAAACACAACAGTATTATAGTAAAAAAGATGCATTCAGGTGGGCCAATAATGGCCCAAGTCTTATTGCTCGATAACTGGTGCGGTTACACAGGTCGGCGACCATGGGAACAGAATGGTTGTTAATACGATCAGTTTAGCCCCATACCATCATGGCATCAGCAACACATGTTCATGCCAGCATAAAAGATCCAGCCAACATGTTGAATCGACTGCTTGTTTACCAGTTATCGAGCCGTCTAAATGCACCTTCGCTAATGACATTTATTTTCATTGCTTGGCCATGTGGTCATTTTGGTCCTGACTCTTTCACAACTTGGTTTTCACATGTTGCAACTTTTTGCTACAATCTAGGTAGAACCACGGTTTTACTTCTTTTTCAGAAAAGCATGAAGAAGTAATGCATGTAAATGTTTTACATTTACACCGGATGTCCATATGCCAAGATTAAATGTTAGATTACTATTGATGCCCACATTATTGGTAATATTGGTTAAAATTTTCCTTTCAATGCTCTATGGAAGCTTGGATATTACAGCCCTACAAACAGTAGTAAAATCACGATAATATACATGCCCATGGTCCTTCAGCTATATCCTCTATCAGAGAATAAGATCAGTAGTCTACCTATACGTTATTTAGATTAATACTAGTCACATTGATTAGGGCCAATTCACAAAGATCAATTTTTTTCACCACTGAAAGATCAGGGCTTCGAAAAATACATGTGAAGATCTGATGGGACTGTGTTGACCAGTTCCACAATAGAGAACCCATATAAATATATCATACCACAAGTTTGATACAGATGCATAATAATTTATTTCTTTAGTGCCAACATATTTGGTAGTACTTAACTCAGAGGGGACATGTTCAAACATGTTAAAATATTACAGAAAAACACATAATTCAACAATTGACAAGACGAGTGAGGGTCCTGATCGCAGTCTTATCTGTGAAAAAAGGGACTCGCACAAAAGGTAAAAAGTGCTTGTAGTGTAAGGTCCAGCCGTCAATATAATAAATAGGGACATTCTAGTAATGCTACATGAACCAGTCATCAGCCACCATCTGTGTAAGGCTAGGTTCACATTAGCGTTTGTGTGCGCAGCGTATCATCTGCATGCACAAACGCATGCCAAAATGCATTCTAACAGTGTTTTTTATCTGCATCAGCTTACGCATGACGCAAAAAAAAGCTGCGTGTGCATGCGTTTGCGTTATTTATGTGCATGCGTTTGATATTTCCAGGTGCTGTAATCAGTTCCTGGACATGCGCACTCTGAAGTCCGCATGCGCATTGAACTCATCCATGTGCATGTCCTTGAGTACCAATGCGTTCCCATAGACAGTAATGCGTTGTTTTGACACATTCATCCGCATGCACATATTTGACGGATTTTTTACGCTTAAAAAGATGCAACATGTTGCGTTCGCTGCACACCGTGAAACGACGCATGCGTATGCAAATGCATGCAAACGCATGTCCCTGCGTACACCATGTTAAAGATATGTACACATGACGCATGTAGATTAAACGCTACGCACAGATACGCAAATGTGAAACCAGCCTAAGTAAAGATACAAAGTTCTAATGAGTGCGTGGTCGGTTTGGAAATGGATAATAAAAGGGTCCAGTTTCTAAGGAAAATTTTGGAAACGGAATAGTTTGATTAGTGAGGTGATGTGCTAAAGAAATGTGTTTTTAAAGCACACTTAAAACTTTAAACACTGGGAATTAACCGGATTTTCTGGTGTGGTACATTCCAGAAAGCTGGCACTGCGTGAACGAAGTCTTGTACACGGGAGTGGGAGGTTCAGATTATTGAGGATGTAAGTCTTAGATCATTAGCAGAATGGAGAGCAAGGATGGGGTGGTAGACAGAGATAAAGGAAGGAAGTGTGGAGCGCTTTTGTGTGTGAGAGAGACAAGTTTATATTGCACTCTAGCAGATGGGCAACCAGTGCAATGACTGGAAAAGGATAGATTGGAGAGGGGGGGGTTAGTCCTAGGGTCCATCCAGATGAGAATGAGCAACAGTTTTTTAAGGAAAGATCTGATTTTGGAAATGTTTTTGAGGTACAAGAGACATGAGTTGAGCAAGTGATCAAATATTGGGAATGAATAAAAGATCTGACCCTAGATGATAACCCAAAGACAGCAGGCGTGTTGCTTATTAATTATGGTAGAAACACACAAGAAATGGCAATATTGGTATTAGGTAGGTTAGTAAAGGGAGGAAAGCACGAAGTTCAGTTTTGAATACATTGCGTTTCAGATTAAGGAAGAACATAATTGTTACAGACAGCGAGTCACTGGTATTTTGTAGTTATACGGGGGTGATGTCAGGGGAAGAGGTGTATAATTGGGTGTCCTGAGCATAGAGATGGTACTGAAAACAAAATCGGCTGATGTATAGTGAGTAGAGATGAGCGAATTTGATCGGGTTCCTGCTTATTTGGCAAGCTATAGCGCTTACCGAATAAGCTGCAGAGGAAACCTGGATACATGGAGCGCTTCAGCTGATCGGCTATTCGGCTCCGCAGCTGCTTGTGTCGTGGCTGTGTGCCTGTGTGTTGTAACTGTCACACAGCCGTGACACATGCAGCTGCGGAGCCGAACAGCCGATCAGCTGAAGCGCTCCATGTATCCGAGTTTCCTCTGCAGCTTATTCGGTAAGCGCTATAGCTTGCTGAATAAGCAGGGACCCGATCAAATTCGCTCAACTCTAAGGCTAAGTGCACACGTTTGCAGAATGTTTGCAGAATATCCTGAGCAAAACCGACTTTTTTCGCGGCAAAAACGCGCGTTTTTTGCGCGGATTTTGCGCGTTTTTGGTGCGTTTTTTGCGCGGTTTTGACGCGTTTTTACCGCGATTTTTTCCTGAACTTTCTAGGTCAATAATAAAGCGGGAAAAACGCTAGAAATCCGCAAATTAATGGACATACTGCTAGATTTTCCGCGATGCGTTTTTTTTGCGGAAAAAAACGCACCATGTGCACAAAATTTGCGGAATTCATTCTAAATGATAGGATGCTTAATACATGAGTTTTTGACGCGTTTTTTCCCGCGAAAAAACGCGAAAAAAACGCAAATATTCCTGAACGTGTGCACTTAGCCTAATAGTGAGAAGAGAAGTGGGCCTAGAAGTGAGCCCTGAGGAACCGCAAGAGGAGAGGACGAAGAGCCAGAAAATGATACACTGAAGGAGCAGTCAAAGAGTTAGGAGAACCATGAGGAGGTGCTTAAAATGGCTTCTTGAAATAAATCTTGTATCATCCCAATATCTTCCTTCACGTAATCTTCGATCCTCCCAAGACCTCCTACTATCCTCCACACTTATTCGTTCCTCACACAACCGCCTCCAAGATTTCTCCCGAATATCCCCCATCCTCTGGAATTCCACACCTCAACATGTCCGATTATCCACCACCCTCGGATCCTTCAGACGGAACCTGAAAACCCATCTCTTCAGGAAAGCCTACAGCCTGCAATAACCATTCTGCCGCCTCGCCACCACTACCTGATCTGCTGCCTCGCCACCACCACCAGAGCTGCCGCCTCGCCGCCACCACCACCAGAGCTGCCGCACCCCGACCTTCTGTCTCTTCTCCATTATCCCGTAGAATGTAAGTCCGCAAGGACAGGGTCCTCTCCCCGCTGTACCAGTCTGTCATTGTAAATTTGTTTACTGTAAACGATATCTAGAACTTTGTATGTAACCCCTTCTCATGTACAGCACCATGGAATTAATGGCGCTATATAAATAAATAATAATAATATGGTGGCACATGAAGTACCCATGGATCCATATTGTAGAACTGTTTGGAATTCTGGTCACTAGACTAGCATTTCCATTTTTCTATCCTCAAGTAAATGCCACAGGGTTTCCCAATTTAAAAAAAAAAAGAAAAAAAAAGTAAATTGCATAATGAAAGTCAATAATAGTCTGTTAGTCATAAATTTAAACCCTACTGGTCTAAACCACAAATGCCACTTTCTAAAATGTTAGCCCAGCAAATAAGTACACTGATCGTAAAAGTTGTGATTAGCTATGTAATTTGTGATATTAAAATATTGTCTGACCAATGTAAATGGCTCCAGCACTTTGTATTGTAATACATGTATCCAGCCTCCAGGACCCAGGCATTGTGCTAGCTTCATCCAAAGAAGAGGATACATCTTTAGGAAGAATTATATGCTCATCTTTCTTAAGCAGCATTCACACTGAATGAAATGTTTAGAAGTCTCGCCAAGGGGTAACTTTATTTCCTACCAGGGAGTTCAGAGACACACAGACAGAGCTATAAAGCAAAGTACAGGAGCTGACAGCCGGCCCTGCATTAGAAAACCTATAATTCAGCAAGGATGCCTGGTCCGACCCCTTTCTTTCCATGCCATGATTTAAGGATAGAACAAGGAGGGGGGTTCGTTTCTCTGTCCTAGCCTTTCTATACTAGTTCAATCGGTAGATTATGAGGGAAGGAATATGGATGAAATAAGAAAAGTACACAGTAACCTTCTGGAGAAGGAACAAGAAAGACATCTTGCTGTGAAGGAGAGTCAGTTGTGTTATAATACTGGGTATTGTATTGTGGATGACCATCACCAATAGAAAATCTACTGAGAAAAAGTGTATTTCCTGTAATCTAGTCTTGCAAGAAATGAATGAGGGAAATAGTTGGATGGAGCTTCCTAAACTAGATAATAATAATCATCTTTATTTTTATATAGCTCTAACATATTCCGCAGCGCTTTACAGTTTGCACACATTATCGTTGCTGTCCCCGATGGGGCTCACAATCTAGATTCCCTATCAGTATGTATTTTAGGAGTGTCGGAGGAAACCGGAGAACCCGTAGGAAACCCACACAAACACGGGGAGAACATACAAACTCCTTGCAGATGTTGTCCTTGGTGGGATTTGAACCACTGAGCCACCGTGCTGCCCATGACTATCATCAACAAGCGCATAAAGCAAATACCAAAAATAAGCCACAAATGGTAATTTCAACCTAGCACAACCTTAGACATGAGGATAGTGGAGAGATATATACGGTATGTCTATCTCCCTCTAATATGAACTAATCACAACTTTGCACCATTTTTAGGCTATGTTTACACGCAGCAATTTTGGAGTGTTTTTTTTCTCTGCAACCAAAACTCTTGCCAGTAAGTCTGGTTTTGTTGGATTTTTTGGTATGTTTTTCAGGTTTTTTTTTTTTTAGCTTTTTTTGTGCAGATTACATCTGTGAGTTCTCTAAAATACATGATTAATAAAATTAGCTTTATTCACCAAAAATGCTGAAAAAAAGTTGCAAAACTTGTTTGCCTTCTATGGGTGTAAAAAAAAAAGCCGCTGGAAGAATTGGCACATTGCAAATTTCAAAAATGCCGCTCAGCTCAAATTCAGTCAAGAAACAAGCAAGCGTGTGCACGAGTTTTCTGATATTGCAAAATAACGCTGTGTGAACATAGCCTTACATCCTAAATGCACAGCCCAATCCTGGTTGCCATGAATGTATCTCTCAGGTGACAGCTTTCCATCTATAGGTTACATTGTCACAGGCCCGACTCCTCCACGGTGCATTGTGGGAGTTACCGCAGCACTGAGGATGCTTCAGGACTGCCGCCAAAGATTTAATATTTGTTTGAAATGAGA
This sequence comes from Oophaga sylvatica, assembly GCA_033576555.1. Classification (NCBI taxonomy): domain Eukaryota; kingdom Metazoa; phylum Chordata; class Amphibia; order Anura; family Dendrobatidae; genus Oophaga; species Oophaga sylvatica. The sequence continues at coordinate 387,988,464 of JARQOD010000003.1, forward strand.
AACGATTCTCAAATGAATTTGGAGAGCTCTGGAATTAATGTCACCTCCCTTTCAATTTCTGATGCCTGCTGATTTGAATATTTATAAATATCAGTAAATTATTTATTGGGGCAATCTGCCGTACCATTTAACAATTGCTGTTAACGCTTTGCTTACTGCAGCTGCATATGTAATGGAGTGTCTCTTTATGTACAAATCTTAATATCATGCTGCACTTTCTGGAATTACTTTGAAGGGTTTGCTTAACCTTCTTGTATTTGGGGATTGCATTTACAGTAGTTTTCTAATCTATCGTTGGGTTGTCTGCTTTTGGTCAATGTAGAGTACATTATAGTAGTGACATAAGGTAGGTGCATGTCTTTTCTCCTACATCACTGATCGGTTATTGTTTTTTACCTCTTAAATTACTTGCTTATTTATTTTAGCTTTAGATCTGGTTTCTGGTGGTGTATTTTTATACAGCTGAAGACATAAGCAACATCACCTATTACTACAGCGCATGATGGCCGTCAACATGTTGTGTTTGGTGTTGTACTCTGGCCTTGGTTCATGTAGAAAGAAGCTACAAAGAAAGTTATCCCTGGGGGTGACCCTGGCACAATATGATGGAGGTGGCAAGTTCTGCTTTGTGCCAGTGATAGAAGTGATGCTCATGGCTGAGTTATCTATACTGCAGAGACAATCAGCTCATCAGATGCAAGCAATTAAGTTTATGTAATGAAAATACCCAGGATTAATATTTCATCTGGCCATTTGGAAGATGTGGTACTAACAAGCTATATGAATACATGAATGACAGCTGGAAATAGATGGCCCTCCAGAATAAGCCGAACACTGAGGCCTTCCAGCTACATTTCACGTAGCACAATACAAGAGATCTAAGCAAGAGCTTACAGATTAAAAAAATAAATAAATGGTGTTTTGGATGAGGTATTCTCATAGATACACACGTGGTGCAGTACATGAACATAATGAATTCATTACTTAGATTTTGTCTTGATTTCATTATTTCAAGATGGTTGCCTGGATCATTTTACTACATGTCAGCAGTTTAGTGTGTGAGTATGCTTCCATCAGAGAGTAATCCACAAAACAAGCCAAAAATAAATAATTAAATTGCAAAAAAAAATGGAAATTTCATTGCATCACATTCACTAAAACTCCTACTGTTCTGAAAACATAAAACTGTCAAGGACACAAGCAGGGGACAGTGCACGTCCAAGGTGATTTCCTGAACTAAAAGCAGTAATGTGTTTTATTGATAATCTGGATGATAGAATGTGCTCTACATTGTACACGCAGACATGCAATGCATTTCCTTCATACCGCATATATATTAGTGTTCAGGGCCACATCTCAGTGGTTTGTGTGGGACTTTATTTTTTCCATTTTATGTTTTGATTTTGCTACACAACAGTTGCAGAGAATTCTAATGGATGTTACATAAAAATAATATGGACTATCCATATGTGAAGATTATTGTAATGGCTTGTGTGACAATATAGATAGTATGGTCTGGTTGTAGGTGTGTAGCACTGACTTATTTAAATAGGGGTCAGCTCCAATACCAGATGCAGAATTGGGGCTGTTTCTGTAGAATTTACCATTTTTTTTATCTTAAATAACCACTAGTGACATTAAAGTAACTCTCACAATAAGCATGCCAGGCAAATTGTCATTGTATCCCAGCTTGGTTCCAAAGTACATCTGCTTTATCACGTTCACCTATCTAGTGCTTACGAGTAATCAGATCATCCAAATTAGAACAGCTTATTTGACAATGAGACATGATTTGCATTTTTGGTGATTTTTTTTCATAATAAAAGTAAAAGACAGGTTGTAATCCTCGAGTGGGATTATTCAGCTATTACATATCTGCTCCTCATCTCAGGTAGCCCTGGACTCTTCCGTAGATTAGAGCGTTTCTGGGCACAGATCTTTCCTCCGTGCGTCCTCAGGCCCATGAGGCAATTAAACCGCACTGGCATTGTTTTAAGAGGAAGTTGTGTATGTAAATAAAGTAGTTGGTGAGTTTGTGCTGGGAAAAAGATGAAAACGTTCAGTTTGACAGGCCGGTTTTATGAATGTCTTCCTTATATTGATGTAAAATAAAAGAATTTTTGTTTGGGCAAAATGAAATAAAGCGGGATGTTTATTTTAATAGAGCAATAACATGCTGGGCTCGTCCAACCAGTGTGGGAGCAGCCAACTGATTAACCATTTCCAGCCCACTGTAGTAATTACTTATAAACTTCAATTTCTCCCTTTTTAATCATGATTACCTGCTCAAAATGGTTTCCAGTAGGATTGCTATTGGTGTCACGTGCAGCATCTACTCTGGTGTATAAACAAGCTGCCCATTTGTATTGATACATCTACAGCCACATTTGTCTTCCTATCCCAATATAAAGTCCTAGTGGGACTCTCGTACCCTCACCTTAAATGTAGCTCCGCATCCAGGAGCGGGCAGGGCCTGCCGTTCTTGTCCGGCTGATTCACAGCACCTCTATGTCCTGTGTGCACGGAGCAGGTTACAGGATTATAGCCCTTGTGAGCAGTGTATAGGTGACAGAGTTATTCCAGTATATTTCTAGAAAGATGCCTCTCTTATGTCATACTATCAGTGCTGCTGACAAGCAGCTTCGCTCACTAAGACGTTCCTTTCATGCTGTGTATTTCCAGACGGAAACCTTTGGCTTTATATTCTGTGACATCTATCCTACATAAAAATACCCCAATATTATACCCCATGGTAGCAGTGTTACTACTGGCTGTCTCTGGATGACACTGCCTGCTGCATTATGCCATACACAGAACCCCAACTGGCCACATAAAAGCCAAAAGGATGCCTCCATCTGGTGAATAGAGGCCTATGAATCCATCTAATGAATGTCCTGGGAGATTTCCTGGTGCATATGGTAAACATACACTGCCGACACAATGGCATAAAGATTCAGTAACCACTCTCACTTTTCCAGAGTAATGCAAGAAAAACGTCCGAACTGACTAGAAATCACTTCGTATAAATACAGTTTTCTTCTAAAGCTCAAAACAACCCCCCAAAAAGCATAGGTTACTAATTACAACCACAAATACAGTACCACTAGATTGCTGTTAAAACTCCTTACTCTAGTATTACACCCCACGGTTATAGTGAACTAACCATTGTTTGTGAACAATGTTTCATTGTACAACTCTAAAACGGAGTTACGATACTCTAAAAGTGTATGCACAAATGGAGTATGTATATTGCTGTGTATATCACCTGCATGGCGTGCAAGTCACGGCTCTTGCCATGTTGGGCAGATTACAACTTCTGCACAGATATCACAATTTGTCTATCATATTGTATTGCGGGAATTCAGGCTGCAGATTCTGTCCCCCGATGCCTAACAATCCATTATGTGCAATGCTGCAATCCCCGGTAAAAGTGATGAATCATTATCAACTGGTTGATAACAAGTTCCATGCCGCGGGATTATTTGCAGCCTGGGCGCTGCAGACTTTAGCTCCTAGGTAACAACTTTTCTGTCTTTTGTCACCGTTCCCAGAAATAATTTTTCCCTGATATTTTGTAATAAAAAGAATTGAAAACTTCCAATAATAACATAGAAGATTTAGTCTCTTGCGAAGTCAGTAATACATCATCCCATGCAAAGCACATGTAAAACTTTAATATTTGTATAGTTTGCATTATTTGTCTCTTCTGCCAGGAAATGCACCAAAGAGGTTGGACAGGGCAAGTGCTGCTTCTGCAGAGGTTTCCCAGTATTATACATTGGGTGCTGCCATTCTAAATCAATATATTGCACAGTACAGCCATGGGTATATAACAAAAAAGTTAATTTTAAAGCCATTGTAAATAATTGCATAGATTATAATGAACATTGGAGATATGCCTCTTCTAACCCTGATGTCTACCAAAAACACACAAGATGTCCCAAATCAATTACAAGTGTAGTTTTACTAGAGATTCCTTTAAGTAGGCGTTTGGTCTGCTGTTCCTGGGAGCATAGTAGTAATGCTGTGGCATAGTAGTAATGCTGTGGCATAGTAGTATGTGTTCATGCTGGATTAGCTGCTGTTGGTGGTTTTTATGTTGTATAACAGTTCATTTACGGTTTTGTTCCTCTGTTCACCATCTATAGCTGAAAGAAGTGTGTGCACTGACGGAACCTCAGGAAAGCCGAAGATGGCTGCCAAACGGAAAGGCGGCCTGAAACTAAATGCTATCTGTGCCAAACTGAGCCGGCAAGTTGGATCAGAACAGGATCGGATACAGGAGATAATGAAACTGCACCTCTAGAAAACAACGAAAGAGATGGAGAACAGAAACAAAAAGTGGATCCTGCTGAAGACCTCAGCACTGATCAAAGAAGTGCTGAAGAAGACAAGCGACGTCGGGAGGTGATAGAGAAATGGGTCAATGGGGAATACACAGATGAACCCAATGAAAGATCGAACAAAGACTGCAAAAGAATAGGACTGCCAGAGCTTCCCCCTGAGGGGGTCTATATGGTGCAGCCTAAGGGCTGCAGTGATGATGAAGACAATACTGAGGAATCCAGAGCCTCTCGAAAGAGTAGACACATGGAAGAGCGAGAATCAGGGAGGACAGTCTCCAAGGATGCAGAAGCCCCTGCAAAACCAACTTCAGGAGCACCCTCAGGTAAGGGATTTCATAATAATAATAGTTTCTTTATACAACAAAACAGTGGTAATTAGTGGACACTAATAAAAAAAAAACCACAATCCAAGCAGAAGTGGACTTCTATTTTGCATTCTTAAGGGACTTTTAAGCTGGTGAATGAGCACTTGTGTGAACATTCACGGTCATTGCTTGCTTTCTGCCTTAGTTAGCAATCGTGTGTACTTATAATGGGTACAGTAATTTATTCAATGGTCGCCGTCTTCTGCATCCTCCGGTCCATTCCAACACCATGTGTCTGCATTTGTAGCCTGCGGATCAGAGTCTTCTGTGTGTAGCGGAGGCTACTTTCTCATTGCAAGTCTACGAGGCTCAGAAGGAGGCCCTCCAGCCACTTTTTGAATCTCAAGATAAACATTGGGAAAGTATAAAAAGTGACTTTAGCCCCACATAGAAGACAATGTGCGATTCAGCAGGTGACAAATGCGGACACTTGGTGCCGGAGTGCCGCGGAATGGCAGAAAGTGGCATCTGGCGAGTATATTACTACCCTCACCACATATACACACATGATTGTTAACAAAGGGAGAAATACAATAAAATCATCAAACTGCTCCTTTAAACAAAATTACCAATCAAACGACAAACTACATAATTCACTCAATTGTCGTTGATCACGAATTTTATGCAGACGTAAAAATATTTTGTTGGCAGTATATCCATCAATGATCTATATAATCAGATAAAAACCATGTAAACTCTGAGAAGAGTGAGGAAACAGAGTGTTAAGGTACTGTCACACTAAGCGAGATCGCTAATGAGATCGCTACTGCGTCACCGATTTTATGACGCAGTAGCGATCTCGTTAGCGACTTAGCTGTGTGTGACATGTAGCAGCGATGTGGCCCCTGCTGTGATGTCGTTGATCGCTTATGAACGTTCTGAGCCGTTTTTTGGTCGTTGGTGTCCCGCTGGTGAGCCTGAATCGCTGAGTGTGACACCCTTTATGAACGACTTCACCAGCATCGCAGGTGGGACTAGGTTTTCCCAACGACCGCAGAGGTCGTTATACAGATCGCTGATCTCTGATGAGATCTTCGTGTTTGGAAGCTAACTAGCGACCATATAGCGATCGCCCCAGGTCGTGTCATTGTCGTGATCGCTAGTGCGATCGCTAAGTGTGACAGTGCCTTTATTCTCACTAAACCCTCTTAATAATTTGCAGCATGTAAAATGAGCACTGACTTATTTCGTCGATCTGCGCTGGTTGCAGGCAATTTCTCTTTATAGAAAGACTATTCAAAAACAAAACATTTCTTTAATCTTACGTAGGGATAACTATAAGCACTTAGTGTGTGAATCTGGAATGGACATAAATATAAGTGAAATAGGCAAGGTTTGGGCATATAACAGATATTGGGTAACAAAAACGGTTTTATCACATCTATATTAGGTGGCGGATATTCTAATTTATAAATCCTTGCGTTATCAATTTGTTACCCTGCCCTTCAGCTACCATAGAGGGTCTCTAATGGGGTCTCTCCTCTGGTTTTACTGACCATGAAGCATTTGCTCTTCAGTATGACAGACAGGAGCTAGCTTGTAATCCCCGTCTCTATATCTTTGTGCGAGTGTTTAGGCGGTCAGACTGTTGGCTTGGCTGTCTGCTGGTTGGCTGCGAGTGGCAGTGCTAGGCTCATAATTATGCATGAAGATATAAACAGAGCTGTTTAATTATCCTTCACCACATCAGTGACAAAGTAATTAACAAACATTGTGAGATCAATGGGAAGATGTGTGACCTTCAACAGACGCCCATAGGAAAGCATTTCCCTCTATGGGACAAGGTGACTTCGCTCATTGTGTGCACAGATAGTGGCATAAGCACACAAATGACTGCAGGAGCGCAGTACACAGCCACTTCTAGTCAGATCTTGGATCAAAAAAGATTCCTCTGTCTTTACTGTTTTCTTTCCAAACATAGCCAGCAAGTGCTATTTTTATCTGAGCCGGTGTCCCTGACATCTAACCAAGGGGCACTGGGGGGAGCGTTATCTGCACAATATACTAACAGAGATATTTAAATTTTTTAATTGCTTTTAAAACAAAATATTTAACATAATGGTGGTCATTTTTTTTTTAATATGACCTTAAGATGCATCATGAAAACTTCACAATATTTTGCAGTTTAAACAGTACAGCTAAGCCAAGAATTGAGCAAAACACTTGCTTGTGGGTTGAAATGATCTTTTGGTTTGCACTAAAGATCATCGTTTTCAGCAGCACAGTCTTAGTGATCACTGATCAATGACTGCCGAATAGCAAACATGTTGGCGGTCGTTTAGCGCTGTGCAAATGGACTCATCAGCACACAAGTACATTTGTTATAATCGTGATGCTCTATGCACATTGCAACATCCACATTACAGAGAACGGAATACTGTGTTTGTTCATTTTCTACATTTCTGTTGTTTTGCACCAACATAGGAACAGAGCAACAAAAAATAAATTTGGATCCATCCTATGACCGACACTAATGGAGACCAATGAACCCCATTGACTATATGGAGGCCCCTATGGTTTCCATCCTTGTGCTGTTCTTTTTGCTTGAAAATAGAGTGTAACATGTTTTGCGATTTGTCTGACATTTTTTTTTTTATTAAATCTGTAACAGAGGCTCTAGTGCAGACTGAACAACAGCCTTCTTCAAGTAATCTACAGTGGCATGTAAAAGTTTAAGCACCCCAGTCAAAATTAATGTTATTGTGAACAGTTAAGCAAGCTGATGATGAAATGATCTCTAAAAGGGCTAAAGTTAAAGATGACACATTTCCTTTGTATTTTAGGTAAATATAATATATATATATATTATATTTTAAAAATTGCAAAAAGATAATGGACCAATGCAAAAGTTTGGGCACCCTTGGAGATTTGTGTGATCAAATAACCTTGACCAAGGTTTCAGACCTTATTTAGCCTGTTAGGGTTATGGCTTGTTCACTATCATCGTTAGAAAAGGCCAGGTGATGGAAATATACCAGCTTTATAAAAACCCAGCCTCCTCTAACCTTGTGCCAAAAAACAGCAGCCAAGGGTTCTTCTAAGCAGCTGCCTAGCACTCAGAAAATGACGGAGGTCCTCAAAGCAGGATAAAGCTATACGAAAGATAGCAAAGCGTTTTCAAGTTGCCCTTTCCTAAGTTTGAAATGTAATTAAGAAATGGCAGTTACCAGGAACAGTGTTAAGGGTATGCCACACTAAACAACATCGCTAACGGGATCGCTAAAAAACGTCACTATTTAGCGATCCCGTTAGCGATGTTGTTGTGTGCGGCATCTGTCAGCGACGAGCTCCCTGCTGAGATCCTGCTGTGATCTCGCTCGTCGCTGGAATCGTTCCAGACCCTATTTTATCGTCGGCGCTCCCGCTGGGTAAGTATATATCGCTGAGTGTAGCACCTTTTCTTAGCGATTTAGCGGTACTTTTGTACCGCTAAAGTCGTTAAGGAGATCGCTAACCGCGATAGCGTCCTTAACGATATCGCTAAGTTAAGCCGCACTCAGCGATATATAAACAATCCCGCTAGCGATCGCATTAGTATGCGTCGTTATCGTTATCGCTAGCGGGATTGTTTAGTGTGGCAGTACCTTAAGTCAAGATAAGGTCTAGAAGAACAAGCAAAATTTCCGTGAGAGCTGCTCGTAGGATTGCTAGAGAGACAAATCAGAACCCATGCTTGACTTCAAAAGACGTTCAGAAAGATTTAGCAGACTCTGGAGTTGTGGTACATTGTTCTACTGTTCAGAGACTCCTGCACAAATATGGCCTTAATAGAAAAGTCAGAAGAAAACCAATCCTTTGTCCTCACCAGAAAATTCAGCATCAGAATTATGGAAAAGAACTTCTAGACAAGCCTGATGCATTTTGGAAATAAGTCCTGTGGACCGATAAGGTTAAAATAGAACTCTTTGGCTACAATGATCAAAAGGTATGTGTGGAGAAAAAAGGGCACAGAACTTCAGGAATATAATATCTCACCAACCATTAAGCGTGGGGGTGGATCAATCATATTTTGGGGTTGTATTGCAGCCAATGGCACGGGGAACATTTCACGGGTAGAGGGAAGAATGGATTTAAATTAAATGTCTACAAATTCTTGATGCAAACATAACACAAAATAGACGACCTGAAAAGGTTTTACAAGGACCCTCACAGTTCCCTTATCTGAACGTTATTGAAAATCTGCGCTAGACCTCAAAATATCAGAGGATGCAAGACGACCCAGGAATCTCACACAATTGAAAGAACTTTTCTCGGACGAATTGATGAAAATCCCTCAAACAAGAATTATTTTGTAACCAGACTCTTGTCTGGCTAAAAAAAAGTATTTACAAACTGATACTTGCAAAAAGGGGTGCTACTGGGTATTAACCATGCAGGGTGACCAAACTTTTACATTGGCCCATTTTCCTATTTGTAATTTTTATAATGTCAAAGATGAAAATCTATTATTTTTTTTTTTTCCTAAAATACAAAGGAAATGTGTCATAAGTAACTTTAGGCCATTTAGAGATCAGTACAGCTTTAACTTGCTTAACTGTTCAGAATAACAGTAACTTTGACCAGGGGTGCCCTAACTTTTACATGCCATTGTATACCATCTAACGCTGCAGTAATAAAAAGGTTAACGGTTTATGAATCGGAGGATGCAATTTGAATAATTTTTCTTTTTACCAAAAAAAATGTTTTTTTTTCTGTTAACATAGTGCAAATTTAAGAAACTTTCAGTTTATTCTGATAAATCATGTTAATCATATGTGGTATATAAATCATCTCATTGCCAAGTTAAACTTACTGCACAAAAAATAGATTTTTGAATTAAAATAATTTAGTACATAATAAATACCCTTCATTTTCTACACAAAAGATATGTTACGGGGATCCACTAATCAGGAGAGGCACAGAGGATGCTGCAGATAGTTTGAGGTTCGCAGTGCTCTAGTCCAGCAGTGATGGACTTTCGACTTTGCTGCTGTACAAGCGTTCTACAAATCTTTTTGCTCAGCTTTACTAGATTTCGTCTATAGAACAAAGTCAGGGACTTTTATTTGCTTGTTGGTTACTCACAGCTAAAAGTTTTGCTGTTTCTACATCTAACATCTTACACCAAACATACAATTAGTTTACAGTTTGTATTAGAGGGTGTAGAGTTTAGAGAATGAATGCAGCAGGATGAATCATTTGTGTCCCTTTACTCTTACCCTAATTTAATGGATATCCACGTAGGACAACACAAGTAATCAGATAAATTTCTTGTGGCGTCTTAGGTCTTTCATATTTCTGATGTTTTATTTAAAAAAAAAAAAAAGTGTAAAACAAAGATTATATATTAGGAATGATGACATATTCTACAAAATCAATATTCGGACGCACATTACCCAGGATATATTTATATATTAGACATTTTCATACATTTTGACAGATAAGACTTGGCTCCACTTCCAGTAAAATGATTCTCTTTCCTATTAGGCCAAGATGGGAGAGCAGAGACATTTATGAAAACTTTGTTTAATGTACTGAAAAGCCATCGTAGAGAACATTCAGGGAATTGATTTTCTTGCCATTGATGAACTCCTTTTTATTTTACCAGTATTAATTACTTTTTTTTTTAAGAAATTAATTTAAAAGTCATAAAACCTAGCGAGTAAGCCAGATGTGTGTGCTAGGCAAGGATAGATCAAGGCTGTGCTCTCTGTGAATCTGAACATTTCATTTTTATACATACAGGAGAAGCATCCTCATTGAGAGATTATGCAGCCAACACTATGAGTGAATTTCTGGGGATGTTCGGGTACACACAACCCAATGTGAGAGATGAGCTTGCAAAGAAGATTAGCTTTGAGAAGATCAATGCTGCTACCTCAGAGCAAACATCTGCTGAAGACCCCCTCAGCAAAAGAGCCAGGTTTTCCAAATATGAGGAGTATATCCGAAAACTGAAAGCTGGAGAAAACCTGTCTTGGCCTGCCCATGTTGTAAAACCTGAGGAAATCGCCTCCAAAATTGTACAGAGCAAAGAGAGTGCAACGACTTTGCAGCCAACTCCACAGCCAACACAACAGCCAACTCCGCAGCCCCTAAGTACCAGAGGCCAAGGACTTGAGCCAATCATTTTGCAAGAACCCAAAACTACTGTTTTGCCCCTGACAACAGCTGGTAGCTCTCAAATGCAAGGCCTTATTTCTCGATCTTCCAAATATGATTTTTTTATTCAGAAATTAAAAACTGGAGAGTCTTTGCGCCCACAAAATGGAAACACCTACAAAAAACCTTCCAAATACGACCTGGAGAATGTAAAGTATCTACATCTTTTTAAGCCAGGTGAAGGGAACCAAGACATGGGAGGATCCATTGCTTTTAAAACCGGAAAAGTTGGGCGCCCTTCCAAGTATGATGTACGCAATATTCAAAAGCTCACTCCACTGAAAGCGGCAGCAGTTGTCCCCAGTATATCCCCTGCTCCTCTCACAAGCACTCCTTCCACCCCGGTGCCCGCGTCTGAGCAGCCAGTCACATTGACGTTCAACAGTCCAGAATACCTAAAGTCAACCTTCTCAAAGACAGACTCCATCACTACAGGGACAGTCTCCACTGTTAAGTAAGTACCTGCTGTGTGACTACATCCTGGATGGGCTTACATTGCTCATATACAGATCAACCTTGCTGACATTATTAATAGATCAGAACTCAAGACATCATTCAGGTTGTATAGGCAGGAGAGACATAGGACATAAAGCTTACATTGGTCAAAAAGTAGAAAGTGTGTTCCAAACTATTGAAAAGGTCCAGGATGGGAAGGGGCAAAAAAAATAAGTGATGCTTTGTTAGCATTTATTATAAAAGTTCATGTGATGATGGAAATGGTGATTATTAGTTTTGTATGCAGATGAATAGGATCACTGCAGGCAGGTTAAATGTATGTGTGGGGGTGTCTGGTGCAGCAAAGGGTTGGTGGTCTAGATTCTGGATCTCAAGGGTTAAAGTAATATGGGTGTGGATTACTAACATCCTGATCCGGGAGTGTGGCATGACACGGAGCTGGATAGGGAGCTAAGTGGACTCTAACCAGCTCTGGCCTGTCTTTCTCACCAGGAATGGACTGCCCCCAGACAAGCCCCCTGAAGATGTAAATATATTACCAGAAATACATTTCCAGGTAGGAGTTTGTAAGGAGATGAGAATGCTGTCTGTAGGACCATATGACATAAGCCCATGTGGCCATTTTCACCAACATCCAAAGTAAACTTCTGGAATCAGCAAGACACCATACCCAGAATGTGTCTTCTGTGTGTATGTGTGCATTCTCTGCTGTGCCATTTCCATAGAAGATATACATCACAAACGTAGTACAAGCAGCTATTATTTAACCGTTTGTGATTATTCTCCCAGTCCTTTAGGATTTTGTGATTATATTTGCATACTTTACACATTTTCACTGTTGGTATGGTTTTCTTGTAGATTTTCAGGCAGCCAACACTGTGGTCATATTCACTGTGCGTATCAGTATCGAGAGCATTACCACTGCCTGGACCCCGAGTGTAACTACCAGGTAATATCACCCTGCCATTGCCGCTGCCCTATAGATAAAATGTATGATAAGTAGTGGGCAGTATTTGTACATACGTGTGACGGTTTCCTGTCGCCTTGTGTTCTTTGCTCAGAGATTTACAAGTAAGCAAGATGTTATTCGTCATTACAATATGCACAAGAAACGAGACAACTCTCTGCAACATGGATTTATGCGTTTCAGTCCTTTAGATGATTGCAGTGTTTATTATCATGGATGCCATTTAAATGGCAAAAGCACACACTACCACTGCATGCAGGTAAGTTTCTGGGGCAGGTAGAGACAATACACTGTCAAAAACTGAAAAACTGCTTTAACAGGGTTTTCTGTAATACTAGCTTAATCATTGTACAAGGAGTCATCTTTTTGACATACTTTGAGTTAATTCCTCTCCACTTTCAACACCTGTTTGTGGTCAGTGTATAAAAATATTGTTAACTCTGAGATGTTGAAAACATCCAGTCCCCAGACTAAGCATCCTGACCGGCATTACACAACACCTACCACCTCCTCTAATACACTGCAGCAAACAGGAATATAAAGAGGTTTGTGCTGTGGATTCATTTAGGACACAGAGGATAGTATACAATGATGTGAGAAGAAGCCCCAGGATGTAAACAAAAATGGTCCAATTCACTAAGGGCAGCAAGCCGAGATCTTGAAATTGGGGGCCAATTTAAACTCAAAGGGGGGAGGATGTTGTGGAGACTGGTGATTCGAGCACCAGTCTTAGAGTAAGATGCACCATTAAGAAGAGAGCACCTGGTAATAAATTTCATAAGTTTTTATCTGTGTGCCCCCAAATTAAATGACATCACCTTTTAAGTAGTGTGTGTGCCAGTGAAGCACAGAATCAAAGTCTTCAAATTTCTGTCCAAATGTGGCATTTATTTACATAAAAATCAGACCTCCATTTCATAACAGTGATGTTGGCCACATTTATATTCAGCTGCAACAGCTATGTTAGTGACCCCTATTGTTAGTAAAAGCGGTCAGCCTGAACTCAGACATGAAAAGATTGGACAAATTACAAGACCCAGGTCATAAAACAGTAACTTGTAGAGTGGATTTGTGTGATACATATAGAGGCAGCACCCTGCTTTATTATACAGTATATAAATACACCCCACCCAGAGCCATGATACTGCTCAGGTAACACCCTGCTCCTTGATGCTGCATACAGGTTGTATCTAGCCCAAATACACAGGCAACACCCTCCTATATTCTGCACAAAGGTGACATCTTAACATACCCCTTATCCTTCTCGGAGAGTCTTTACTTTGTTTTCGTCACTAGATCCTAACTATTTATACACATACGTAATAAATGATTGTGGATCAAGTGGTTTTATTGTTAAGTATTGGGTTAGTGATCAGTGTAGACATCTGCTGGCTTCCATATTTTTGGGTTATTTTCCATTAGTGGTTTACGGTCACCTTTGTTACTTTGGTGGGTGGCTGCTGAGTATTGCTGGTTGCAACACCCTTTTCCTTACTAAATATAAAGGTGTGAAGAGATGAAGCAACAAGATTTGTGTAGGACACTCTTTGGTTATGTCCATAATTGGTGTGGATAAATTTCAGGTCCTTGTTTATACAAAGCCCACATTTTTCAAGCTTTAGAACCTAGTGCCACATTGCAAATTATTCCTCTGCAGCTTTTTGTTTAATTCTTTTTTTCTTTTCTGGTCCCGTGGTGGGGTTCTGCTTTTTTTCAAGGTGTCAACAGTGAGTATGCTTTTGTACAGCAAACAGCTGGAGATTTTTTTTTCGTTTTGGGCATTTGTCAGAGGGTTTTGTTATTGTCTGTTCTCATCAACCTGCTAGCAGAACAGAAGTGAATAGGGGAAGGCACAGGAGGTACGTTTTTTTTTTCTTTTCCCTTTCACTTGTGAGATGGTGCAGACCCTGGCACTTGGCTCTTGCTTTCCCCCCTCAGCTGCCGCATTTACAGATTCCGTACTTTTTTTTTTACTCAATATGGCAAAGTTGCCCGGTTTGCCTGGAGACAGATGCCAGAGGGAAGACAAGTTGAACATTCCGTTAGTGACGTGAGGACTTTGAGCTTGGACTTACAGGATTCAGATACACTTTCAGCTGTGGTTTTGTAGACCCTCGCTAATTATATCTTGTCCTTTTCTTCTCCCTTTACCTAATATAGTGATATCTACCCAATATAGCAAAAGAACTTTACTATACCAGCTTCTGTGTTCTCCTCCAGTAGTTGTGGACTGGATATGTCACACACGTACTTACACGTATGCACACACTTGGCATCAATTCTTCACTGTTTCGAGCAGTCTTCTCTTGTCTGTGTATTCAGAACATGACCACTTGGCATTAAGGTCACTTGTTCTATTTCTCAGGTGGGATGTAACAAAGTGTACACAAGCACCTCAGATGTGATGACACATGAAAATTTCCATAAGAAGAACACTCAGCTGATTAATGATGGCTTTCAGCGCTTCCGAGCCACCGAAGACTGTGGCACAGTGGAATGTCAGTTCTACGGGCAGAAAACCACTCATTTTCACTGCAGGTAATGCCTATGACAATGTTCACAGGTTTGGGCTGCATTAGTCACATTGTCAGTGTTGGTTGTCTACATACGTGTTTAGTCTGCTAGTTATACGGTTTACAGCTTTATTTTCCCCTCTTAATACAGATAAATAACTAGATAGGTAATCTTTTTGTTTTCAGACGTCCAGGATGCAGCTTTACATTCAAGAATAAGTGTGACATAGAGAAGCACAAGAGTTACCACATAAAAGATGATGCATATGCAAAAGATGGATTCAAGAAGTTCTACAAATATGAGGAATGCAAATATGAGGGATGTGTGTACAGCAAGGCTACCAACCACTTTCACTGTATACGCACTGGATGTGGCTTTACATTCACTTCCACCAGCCAGATGACCTCACATAAACGCAAACATGAGAGGCGACACATCCGTAGCTCAGGGGTGCTTGGCCTCTCATCTTCCATCATGGGAGGAAAGGACAATGACCTGGAAGAGTCCAGCAATGATGATCTCATTGACTTCTCTGCACTGAGCAGCAAGAACTCCAGTCTGAGTGCCTCCCCTACGAGCCAGCAGTCTTCCGTATCCCTAGTTCCAACCATGTCTGAAGCACCTTCACCACAAACCCATAAATCCACCAGCACCATTCCACCGACAACGAAGATCTCCACTCTTTTATCCCAGACTTTACCTACAAATATGCCCCTGGCTTTAGCCCTGTCAAGCTCAGCACTACCTGTGGGTACTGGACCATATTTTCCAATCATGAGTGGCCGTGGAAACACCACATTACCTCTTAGTGCCAGTAATATAATGCCTATAGGTGCCCCAGATGCTTCTCCACAGTCTGCTTCAGGGGCCAGCGATCAAAACAGCACTTCCCCAGCTGCTACATCCATCATGGAGAAAATTTCTGCTAGTAAGGGTCTAATTTCTCCAATGATGGCACGGTTGGCAGCAGCAGCACTCAAGCAGTCGCCCTCTCCTGAAGCAGGTGAGCTTCTCCTTCACAACTGCTTGTGCTGCTTAATGATTTTCATATATACTGCTGTTTAGAGGAAAGGAATTAATCTCACAAACTAATCTCATATAGTTTGCAACTTGTTTTCTTAATGTATTCCAAAATGATATTTAGGTTGCCATTACATACAATTATCTGAGGTCAGCCTTTCAGGTGTGTGACATAGTTACCCATAGTCATTATTGTTCGCAATATTTACTTATTTCCTGAATTTTGGAACAGGCAATGGTCAAGTGTCAGGTCGCCTCAGCATCAAAGCAGATACTTCAGATGCAGAGGGAATGCTACAGAACAGCTCGCAGGAGCACAGCCTGGACCTGAGTCTAAAACGGTGGGAATATTATAGAAAAAAAATGCTGAAAATGACAATTCTTTTTAATTTTTAAATTGTTTTGAAAAGTAACTGACTTAACACTTATGATCCTCTTGTATAGTAATGAGCCCAATGGTCAAGACACTGTATGCGATCCGCTGGTCCATCACTCCCTTCTGAATAAGGTAATAGGAGTCGATGTCCATTTTTAATATTTAGAAGCAATCCTGTTGCTTTTTGTACAGCCTTGTCCCGAATTTTGGATTTGTTTTTTACAGATTTGTCTCACATTTTTACATAATTCCTTTTGGCAGAACCAACACTCTAATGCAGGGAGCTTACTAAGTCTGAAAGCAGATGCGGAGAGCAGCGATTCTGGGGCTGGGGAGTCAACGCATTATCTGGGCAAAGTAATGAAAGCCCTTGATCGTGAGAAGAATGCAGAACCTTGGAAAACATACCTGCGCAGGTAACATGCAGAAATCATGTCAAAGTGCAAGCTATAAGAAATGTTTAAACCAGTGAGATTTACACTGCTCAAAAAAAAGGTAACACTCAAATAACACATCCTCGATTTTAATGAATGAAATATTCTCATTGAATACTTTGTTCTGTACAAAGTTCACTGTGCTGACAACAAAGTCACACAAAAATTATCAATGGAAATCAAATTTATTAAACCAATGGAGGGGCCTAGATTTAGTGTCACACACAAAATTAAAGTGGATTGTAATGTCCTTTAAAACAAGTCAAAATGATGCTCAATAGTGTGTGTGGCCTCCATGTGCCTGTATGACCTCCCTGTGCATGTATGACCTCCCTACAACGCCTGGGCATGCTCCTGATGAGGCGGCGGATGGTCTCCTGAGGGATCTCCTCCCAGACCTGGACTAAAGCATCTGCCAACTCCTGGACAGTCTGTGGTGAAACATGATGTTGGTGGATGGACCGAGACATGTTGTCCCAGATGTGCTCAATCGGATTCAGTTCTGGGAATGGGCATGCCAGTCTATAGCTTCAATGCCTTCATCTTGCAGGAACTGCTGACACACTCCAGCCACATGAGGTCTGGAATTGTCCTGCATTAGGAGGAACCCAGGGCCAACCGCATCAGCATATGGTCTCACAAGGGGTCTGAGGATCTCATCTCGGTACCTAATGGCAGTCAGGCTACCTCTGGCGAGCACATGGAGGGCTGTGTGGCCCTCCAAAGAAATGCCACCCCATAACATTACTGACCCACTGCCAAACCGGTCATGCTAAAGGATGTTGCAGGCAGCAGATCGCTCTCCACAGCATCTCCAGACTTTGTCATGTCTGTCACATGTGCTGAGTGTGAACCTGCTTTCATCTGTGAAGAGCACAGGGCGTCAGTGGCAAATTTGCCAATCCTGGTGTTCTGTGGCAAATGCCAAGCATCCTGCACGATGTTGGGCTGTGATCACAACCCCCATCTGTGGACGTCAGGCACACAGACCATCCTCATGGAGTTGGTTTCTAACAGTTTGTGCAGACACATGCACATTTGTGGCCTGCTGGAGGTCATTTTGCAGGGCTCTGGCAGTGCTCCTCCTGTTCCTCCTTGCACAAAGGTGGAGGTAGCGGTCCTGCTGCTGGTTTGTTGCCCTCCTACGGCCCCCTCCACGTCTCCTGGTGTACTGGCCTGTCTCCTGGTAGCGGCTACAGCCTCTGGACATTACGCTGACAGACACAGTAAACCTTCTTGCCACAGCTCGCATTGATGTGCCATCCTGGATGAGCTGCACTACCTGAGCCACTTGTGTGGGTTGTAGAGTCCGTCTCATGCTACCATGAGTGTGAAAGCACAACCAACATTCAAAAGTGACCAAAACATCAGCCAGAAAGCATTGGTACTGAGATGTGGTCTGTGGTCCCCACCTGCAGAACCACTCCTTTATTTTGTGTGTCTTGATAATTGCCAATAATTTCCATCTGTTGTCTATTCCATTTGCACAACAGCATGTGAAATTGATTGTCAATCAGTGTTGCTTCCTAAGTGGACAGTTTGATTTCACAGAAGTTTGATTTACTTGGAGTTATATTCTGTTGTTTAAGTGTTCCTTTTATTTTTTTGAGAAGTATATTAACATCTCCGTTTATCCTCAGATTTGACCCAGCTGATGTGTGTGACCATCAGTGCGATTTCCTGCATAAACTGCATTTTCATTGTATTGTGGAGGAATGTGGAGCTCTTTTTAGTACTCAGGATGGAGCCGTAAAACATGCAAAGTAAGTGATTAAACAAAAAACAATGTATCCATGTATTTTATGTAGAATCATCTTTTTTGTATCTTCGAAATCTGAGCTTTCTAATGTATTTTACTTTACAGCTTCCACCTTCGGACTGATGTCGGAACAAAAAGCAGCTCAGAAATCTCTTTTAACGGGAGACTCTAAGGTTTCCCCAATGTCAGCATCACCTCCCATACCCAGTACATTGACACCCGGATGTGATATTCCTGCTCCCTGCCTCGCTGCTGTACCATCTACACCAACTCTACTAGCATGGAAACAGCTGGCATCGTCCATACCACAAATCCCTCAAATACCAGCATCGCTTCCCAGTTTAGCTTCATCTACTATGGCAACAACTTCTCTTGAAAATGCTAAACCTCAAGTCAAGCCAGGATTCCTACAGTTCCAGGAGAAGTGAGTTCAATGATAAAAAAGAGCAGCTTTGAAAGGAAACTGATTTTACCATAAGAGTACATGATCATATTTTGGGACTCCATAATCATTTGCGCACCTTTGGAACCTACCACTTATAGGGATTCAAGTTGCAGGAACTCATCAGTACCTTTCCCGTGACAAAATACAGTTACCATATGGTAGAGCTGAACCACCAGCCTAAAACTTTTGGCAAAAATACGGAATATAATCTATCAAATAGTTCTGACAGAAATCCAATGTTAATGTTGATACCAACTGCATTTTTCTCTTTTTAATACTTGTTTTGCAGTGATCCCTGCCTGGCCACCGACTGCAAATATGCAAACAAATTTCATTTTCATTGTTTGTTTGGAAACTGCAAGTATGTCTGTAAGACTTCTGGAAAAGCGGAATCCCATTGCCTTGATCACATCAATCCCAATAACAGTTTAGTGAATGTGCGAGACCAGTTTGCATATTACTCCCTGCAGTGTCTGTGCCCTAACCAGGTGTGTACACGACACAGAACACACATGAAAACTAAGCCATGAAATTTCCTCCATCTAATTATCTCTCACTCTTCTTCAATCTGTTTAGCACTGCGAGTTCAGGATGCGTGGACACTACCACTGTTTAAGGTCCAGCTGTTACTTTGTCACCAATATAACCACTAAGCTTCCATGGCACGTTAAAAAGCACGAGAAGGCAGAACGGAGGGCAGCAAATGGCTTCAAATACTTCACCAAGAGAGAAGAATGTGGTAGAATGGGTGGGTATAAAAAAGGAGGTAACAAGTCTCATAATATGTCTACAAACAGCAGTTTGACCAAATGCCTGAAATGAACCTATCAGCAGGTTTATGAGAGCGGCATAAAATAGCGAAAGGGACCTTGATTCCAGCGTGGGGTCACTTTTAGCAATACTTTCCAAAGAATCTCTGTCTATCTGGTGTAGCGCTATCCGAGGGGCCGGTCCTCAATATTTATGAGCTACGGATTACCTCCGAACTCTTGCTGCAGATTGACAGCTTTTTTCCTATACTGTGTATTAGTGAGACAACGTGTCAATCAAAGGCTTAGCCCACAGCTCAGAAATAGTGAAGACTTGGCAGCATGTGCATTACACTGGCCTGTCTCAGCTTATGCTGCAGTTGAAATAGTTATTTTGTGAAAATTACTTCACCAACAAAAGTAAGTGATCTCATTGTGGAATTGGCGCCCTCATATGGAGCAGCCACTACTAGTGACAGATTCGCTTTATCACATTAATAATTGCAAATATATTTTCTAATGTAGAGTATATGCTTTAGGGTATGTTCCCATGGTCCGTAACGGCAGCGCTTTGGACGCAGCACATACCCGCTTCGTTCAAAGCGCTGCCGGCTTTTGTACACGCAGTGGTTCCCCATGTGTTCATTGAACAACGCAGAATCACCGCATCCTATACATTGGACTGTGATATTCATCTTGCGCAGACTGAGCATCTCCGCAAGATAAATTGACATGCTGTGGTCTGGAAAGACACGCCACATGTGCGTATACGCAGGGAAGCCGGAGGCGGCCGTGGACGCATAGTGGAGAGGGGATTTCATGAAATACCATCCACTATGCTGTAACATTTGGACGCTGCGGCTGTACGCAGTGTCCAATCCGCAGCATTTACTGACTGTGGAAACGTATGCTCAGTAATGTAACAGCAGTATGATGTATGGGAAGAGACCCCAAGTCCAGCAACCTGTCACTTACTGGGCTTCTTGATGTTGTTTGGATAAAATCACTTATCTGCTGCAGATCTCGATAACCTCCCATACCACTGATTGGCAGCTTTCTATGAACAATCTGCCTTGGCAGAAAGCTGCCAATCAGTGGTGTGGGCGGGGTTATACAAAGATTATGAATATGGAGGACTACCTGGCAGCAGGTTTACTAGTCCTTTAGTGTTAATCTGCTGCTGATAAAAAAAAAAACACTGTTTTATCAAAACTACAGCAAGCTGCTAGAATCTGCCGCTAGTTTAGTTCTTTCATATTGCTGTGTTCTGGAAATATATCTACAAATGGAAATATATAACAGAACTGCTAGAAAAGCAACTCAAGGGGGAATGGTTTTGCTCTGAATTTTGATTACTGTAACATGATTATTTTGGAAAATATTATAAAAAGTTACCTGATTTCAAAAGTAAAAAAGCAACTCAAGAAATCTACCGAGAGGACCATGGACTGGAATGAAGACAAGACAGTCACTATCTGCACTGTCTCAACCAATTTATGACAGTATCCAACTTTTTCAGGCAGGCACAAAAATGCGGTTGACTGCATTTTAGTGCCCACCTTAAAATGGTGGGTGCTGACGAAAATGAGGTCAGACAGAGCAGAAAGTGACACTGTCTGCTTCATTGAAGTCAATGGCCTCTTTGACGGATACGCCTGAATCCTGTTTTTCAGGGCTTTAGACCATGTGGCTAAAAACGTTATTTGAATGTAGCCTAAGAGTTACATACTTTTCCAACAGAACTGACTCACTGACAGATTCTCAGTTAACTCATTCTGCTGCTATTGTCCATAGAAAGTGGAAGACAGAGGCTATAGAGAGAAAACAGTGTGAAATTTTTAATGAAACCTAAAACTGAAAAAATTGCAATGCAGAAATATTTAAGTAAAAAAAAAAATCCTATTTAAAAATATATCTTCTTTAATACAAATGTGTTCTAGCCATTGCATTTCAGTCTTGTATTAACCGCTGGTAATATAGAGCTGCGTAACTATTGGAACAGTCCTTTGACAACAAAGCTAATTGTTTTAAAATAACAGAAAAAGAACTGGGCGATATTAGTCACAGTGCAGATTGTGTCTCTCGTTTTTCTTGGTTTTCTTGCATAACTAAAACCTTTGCAAACAAACAAAACAGAAGACCTCACCCTGTTAACTCATAAAGTATTTACGTCCCAGGTTAATAGTGGCTTGCAGTAACCACGGTGATCAGTATCAACATACACGAGCCAGTGCCGTGTCCTCTTACAGATGTCAAGAGACGGTTCTTGCTCTTATTTGCTCACCTTTTGGAGCTACAGGTGCCGGGCCAGCTTACAAAGTCAGGCAGCGCTGTCATGGTGACTGCAAGTCCTCACCTGCCAAACCCTCCACCTGTTTGTTCTGGTTGCTAGAGAAGCAACGGTCAGAAAATGAGAAGAATGAACAACATATTTTACCATTCTGAACCTCTGAAATGCAGGGCAGGCAGCGTAGATTGGAAAAAAGTAAAATAATCCAACATCCAGAACATTGTTTAGATTTATCTTCATATTATATTAAAGGGAACCTGTCAACAGGATTGTACATAGTAACCTACAGACAGTGTCAGGTCGGCACCGTTATACTGAATAAAATGATACCTGGTGATGAAGTCCGTCTTGTGGCGGTTTCTTTTCAGTTTTGTGTTAATGAGATTCTCATGTCCTAAGTCGGGTTTGTGTGTGTGGTGCTCTGATTAGCTATTCATAATGCAGACTGCTGACAGGCACCTACTCTTGCACCTTCCTAAGGCTGTGCATACGAGTTTTGTATTGCTGACAGGTCACTGATCCCACTGACCTGTCCCCTAGTTTGCATAATGAATACCGTCACATTCTGCAGGCAGGTGCCGCAACAACCACAAGACTGATTTCAACAATCAAGGTATCATTTTATTCAGTATAACGGTGCTGACCTGACACTGTGTGCAGGTTACTGTGCACAATCCTGCTGACAGGTTCCCTTTAATCTATGATATATGTGAAGTATTTAACGTTCCTTCCCTTTTTCTTGACAGGATGTAAATACAATCAGGTGAATAGCCACTTCCACTGCATTCGGGAAGGCTGTCAGTTTTCATTCCTCCTTAAGCACCAGATGACCTCACACGCCCGCAAGCACATGAGGAGAATGCTGGGAAAAAATTTTGACCGGTTCCTGGACAGGTGCATCACGAGAAATTCTTTCAGCCTCGTCTTTAAAAAGTGCGAATCACCACACACATTGTAACCTGCTGTAGTCTCTTATAGGTGGCATCACATACTCCCATGGGTGGCAGCACAGCCCACAGTCCATCGTCTACAGAAAACCCTTCATCGTTCCAGACCACATCCCTAAACATGATGGACACGGAGACAGATGAGTGCATGGACTACACTGGTTTGGGCAGCCCTGGTGGGATGTCCTCCGAGTCCTCCAACCTTGATCGTAGTTGCTCCAGTACTCCAGTGGGTAATGAAAGTGCAGAGCCAGGTAAGAAAGCTAAAATGCTTCATCTTGTCATACTAAGAGAACTTATATGGCTTCATAAATGTAAGCACGCAATATCAAAATATTTAATTCATGTCATGGTAATTCTCTCCTGTCGGTTTATATTAACATTATAGCCCACTCCATTTCACATTTTATCCATATGGTCAAGCATTGTGAGTCTGGATGTCCCTCTTCTGTTGTGCGTTTCATTTCATCTCATCATTTTCTCTCTTCAGCTTCTCATTTGGTTCATTTTGTTCTGTTTCTTTTTTCCTTTCTCTGTTCGGTTTTCCTGCTTCTTCACACTTTCCAGGCTACCTGGTTCCTTCTGCTTCTGATGACACACTCACCCACAATGCGCCTCAAGCAACGGCTATGCCTCATGCTCCTTCCTTTCCTCCTGCCTTGGTTAGGCCTCCCCTCTCTTCCCTACCGTTCCTGCTCTCTCCATCCTGTGTCTCATACTCCTTGATCACTGCCAGCCTTGGGTCAGCAGGGGCATTGTGGTGCCAACAAGCAGCGCTCCAACTTTTACACCAGTTATAGCCACTCCAGCTCCAGTCAAAAGTGATGTCCCACTAGTACAAGATGCAGCAGGTACAGTTCAGCTTCTTACAAAATTAAAATACTAATTGCTTTCATTTTGTTTGCTGCATTTTGTATGATTACATGTAAAATATGACCATTAAAGAAGACTTATGACTTGCACAGAAAAATTAAGTTAAATACCTTGTAAACTCAGAAATTCGGAATTTGCTGCTCAATTCAGTTTCCATGTAGCATCGCGTTCACATTTGTTGCTTTTGGAGCTCAGCATGTGAAATCTCTGCTTGTAGTTCCACTGAGTGTTTCGTTAGTCTTTTCTGGGGGCATACGCTTTCACCCCTCCCTACCAAACACTGTTAGTCACAGCTCAGCAGCTGAACAAGCAGTCTTAGATGCTACTTAGCTGTGACTGGCAGCGTTGGGGAAGTATGGACATGCTTCCACAGAAGACTCTGAAGAAATGTCCAGTTGCACTACTAGCAGAAATTTCACTTACTGCGCTGCAAAAGCAACAAATGTGAATATCTCTGCAATGAAGCGACGCAGCACAAAACGGAAAAAAGAGGCAGAATCAAGGAAGCTATTTCACTCAATTTTTGAGCAGTGATCAATGTCTCTCTTTAAACGAGTCCAATACTAATTTCTATATTGAAATCTGGCCCAGGGTGGTATACAAATAATGGCTATTCACCTATTGGATCCCTGACAGTCTTCCTAGTGCCCTCTATTGGATCCTCTATTGGATCCACTGATTGGCTGCAGAATTCACATGACTCACCAGTCACTCACAGCAGTGATAGTGTCCTAGTGATAAAACCTTCATTAGAAGTAAACAATAGCTAACGTAAGTGATACATTGCTGAATTCAGTGTTTTAACTCCTACCTCATGCGGTCCTCAGATTACATATTAAAAACCTGCTGACAGATTCCCTTTGAAGGCGCTTATATAATAAGGCACAATCTGAGCCTATGGCTATTTATTCTGTAGTACATTTCCAGCAATTTCTTTGACATATCCATATCAAAACATGGACAATGTTGTAAAATGCCTTCAGGTTGCTGTGATTTTTTATATGACTAGTTATTTCCACCCTTTAGAGCCTGTGCCTGCATATATAAACCATCAGTGGAGGTAGGATACATTTCCAGGTTTCTTAAACCATTTTGCTATGGAATTGTGGCTGCAGCTGGTTTAATAAACACCTTTCCTGACATTCAGATTTACAATATTACAACCACAAACAAGGCACACATTAGAAAATGATTAATAGGATGTATCTAACCCAGAGAAAAAAACTAAGCAAAAAATATGGTCTCTGTGCTTACTGTAAAATGTTATGCTAACATAGTAATTGTTGAAACGCAATTACATTTTCTTACCAAGAGTTAAGCACATATGCTCACGGTGTTACACGCAAATCAATGCCTAAGTTGGGCTGCAGGGGGGTATGGCCACAGGGACCCCCTGTGAGCAGTGTCCTTCACTGCTGCCCTGACGTCAGTTTCTGTATAGGAGTATGATTAATAGCAGAGCAAGCACCCACTAGCATATGGCTTTACAATAAAACACTTTCCACTGTAATACACCTTAAACTTTCAGATTTTTCCCCATATCCTTTATACTATTACTAATTTCACAAGTCTTTCATGTTGATGTTGTGTTTGATTGCAGTTATTTCTTGTAAAGGGGATACTAGTATTTAAGCAGAATGTTTAGCTTCTGCTTTATATAACACATTTGTATCCTATACCTCATATAACCATCCAAAGTAACAATAACATGTAAAATCTACAATGTTACATGTGCTCTCCCTGTATACATAATATCACAATGGTGGATATTTTTCCCTGCAGGAAACACCATCACTATGCCAACAGCTTCTGGCGCCAAAAAGAGATTCTGGATCATTGAGGATATGTCTCCTTTTGGCAAGAGGCGGAAGACAGCTTCATCACGCAAAATGCTGGATGAAGGGATGATGTTGGAAGGATTCAGACGTTACGACCTGTATGAAGATTGTAAGGATACGGCGTGCCAGTTTTCCCTGAAGGTCACTCACTACCACTGCACCAGAGAAAACTGTGGCTACAAGTTCTGTGGACGAACCCACATGTATAAGCATGCACAGCACCACGACCGAGTGGACAATCTCGTCCTTGATGATTTTAAGCGTTTCAAATCCTCTCTTAGCTGCAACTTCCCTGACTGCCAGTTCTCTGGCAATAGCACACACTTTCACTGCTTGCGTTGTGGCTTCCGCTGTACCGACAGCACGAAAGTGACCGCTCACCGTAAGCACCATGGAAAGCAGGATGTCATCACTGCGGCAGGCTTCTGTCAATTTAGTTCCAGCGTTGACTGCGAGGTGCCTGAATGCAAGTACAAGTTAAAGTGCTCACACTTTCATTGCACTTATCCCAGCTGCAAGCACACTGTGGTGGGAATGTCTCAAATGGACTCACACAAGCGTAAGCATGAGAAACAGGAAAGGGGGGAACTACCGTCAGTTTTCTCCTGGGCTAGAGGGGTCGACTCAATGTAGTGCTGACTATGACCTCCAAAATCAAGCAGTGAATTTAGACAGC
The DNA here is from genome assembly GCA_033576555.1 of Oophaga sylvatica. Lineage (NCBI taxonomy): Eukaryota > Metazoa > Chordata > Amphibia > Anura > Dendrobatidae > Oophaga > Oophaga sylvatica. Next base: position 388,014,660 of record JARQOD010000003.1, read on the forward strand.
TCCCTAAACTTGAGCACAGACACTCACAACTCTCTTCTGTTCCTGCAAAATGCTGTAGGAGTGGGCCTAAATGACTCACTCGACCTTAGCAAGAAACCACAGGATGGTACCGAGAGTCTACATAGGGGTAAGACTCAGATGACCACTTGTGGGGATGTTGATGACAACATGTCTCAGGATGAGGAAGACGAGGATGATGAAGAAGAGGAGGAGGATGAAGAAATTAATGAAGATGACGAGGAAGATCTGAACACAGATTCTGATGATTCCTTGCCCGATGGTGAATGTTTATCACAGAAAGATAAAGAAAGTGCTGGGGATTCCACAAACCACTGTGATACCTCCAAAACTCCAATGAACCTCCAAACATCCATTTAACTTCATTTAGAACTGAATGTTTTATAAGTGCCCCCTTTGAGGGCTTTACTCTACTCTCTTCACCCATAACCCCTTTCTGCCAAAAAAGGAAAAAAAAAAAGTTTTAAAAGAAAAAAAAAAAAGACTCAAAGAACAAGTGAAGGAATAGGAACCTTAACAAAAGCAGCTTCTGCAACATTGGACTCAACCAAGTCATCAGTTAGATAGGACTTAAGGGGCATTTCTGCTATTCTGGCCTCCTCCGTTAAGATCCACTCACACTGGTGCTTGGGAGCAGTAGGACAAAGGACATCAAATTTGACTCCTTGAGATATGAAGTCCTTGTATTACACCATTCATGGGTAAGAGGTGGGTGGGGGGAGAGAAGTACTTTTACTCCTTTTCCTAAAATAGGGAAGATCCGATATAATTATGGCAAGGGAGGAGGTCAGATGGGCTGGGTTGGTGGGTATTTATTGACTAGCATTATCGGGCGCCCTGTGACGAGGCTCTCTCTCCTGTTCTTCCAGTTTCTCTCTGGGCTGTTCCCGGGAAGCTATTGTTTTATTTTATAAATATTTATATAGAAAACTTTCCTCTGCACCAATTGCTATAGTTTATTTATTTATTTTGGCATTTTTTTGGTATAATAATAATAATAATGAGACTTTTCTTACAAGAACAGCCAGGAGAACCTCACATCTGTAGAGGAGGCCTTCTACCCAATAGGACACGCTGTTACGGCTTGTGAAAAAATTGGAAATATTAGTGTGGGGAAAATTACATCAAAAGAGGAAGGATTCCTGTAGCACATCCTGGAGACAGCTCCATATCACTGCTCAGGGGCCAGCAAGGGCCACAGCTCAATGGTAGCACCCTCTGACAGTAAGACCAGTGACCTCAATAAAAAACTGATCTGAGCGATCACATTGAGGGATAGAGAATACACCACTGACCAAGCACAGGATGACCCCTCTCTCTCAGGTAGGAAACTATTCAGTAAAGAAACTCATTCATTAGGGCAAGTGCAGATGGATTGTTTTGAATTAAAAATAAAAATTTATTTGCACTTAAAAAAAAAACACTCTGCTTCCCTGTATCTGTCACTAGGTCAGGTGTTTAGGCCCTTTATCCTGATTCAACAAAGTTATATGGGAAAAGGATGCAGTACAAAAGTGTTGAATTGATGAGGTGAATCTCTGATCAAGATTGTGTGTTCTATGAATCAGCAAGATGCAATTATACATGCATTGTTTTGAAAACACTAAAGGCCTTCTCTCTCTAAGAGACAGGTGATACAGGCCCTAACCACCATATTGAATCCTTAAATGATTCTTCGTATTCACCCTTAAAGCAGACTGTAAAAAGATTAGGTGGGAAACGCCTCAAAGTGTTTGCAACAAGCGGTGTTGGAGCAACCTATTAATGCTGATTAAAAAAAAATAAATAAATGAAAAAGTTGTACAGTATTTTTTTCTGTAAAGGTTATATATAGAATAAAAAGTAAAAAAAATTAAAGTAAGCTTGCATATGGTGGCTGTTGGAGTGTCTTACCATCATCAGATGTCAGACATCAGCTCCCAGAACCTGCTCGAATGCCTTTTTTTTTTTTTTTTTTAAAAAAAAAAAAGCTTCTGATTCTCGAAGTTTGACTTCACTTTAGCACTGAAAAGCGTGATTCCGACTTTTAACTTGAATTTTATAAAAAAAAAAACTAAATAACAATTTTCAGATGATATAGAGGATTGTAATCTTCAGATCATTAATATAAGTTTGTAGTTATATATTTAATTTTATGGGTTTCATCCTCAATCAGTTGTGTGCTCCCCCATTACATTTTTTAATATTATTGTAATTATCTGTGAGATGAGTATTGGGAAATAAGCGCTTCTCGACTTTCTGCAGCTGAGTTGACCCCTACTGTGTTGTTCAAACATCGACATCTCAAATAGTATGAAAACATACTAGTTGTGCTTTGTATAACACTGCAGTGGTCTCTGAGATCCTTTATTTTTTCAGATACACTGGGTTGTTTATTTTTCCTGTCCTCATTGTATCTGAAATGTTTCCTTTTGTGTGTAAACATCAGTTGGACCTACAAAATCATCAGGGATAGAATTAAATGGAGACTTTCTGTCCAAACAAAAACTACTAAGGACACTACAATTTCTAGAATCCAAACACACCTCTCCACAAAAATAATTGTACTCAATGTAGCAAAAAAAATGGGAATAAAATCAATAAAAAATATTAAATTGATGAAAGATCAGGTTAAAGATTTTACTTAACCTGATATTGCACAGTAGGACGTAAGCCATCTCCAAATCATCTGCAAAATTTAATGTATTTTTTTTTTAATTTTCTGTGGAAACAAAACTAAGGTCACCCTGGCTAATGACAGTTTACTATCTATATCTGGATACTTTATGTGTATATTGATATAGGTATAAGCATGTGTACATTTGTATATAATGGGGTATGTGATAGATATATGTTATATATGTATTACATACAGATATATACTTTAACATTATTATTATTAATAAGCCAGGTAAGAATGAGTTCTTCTAAATACTTGAATTGGACTTTCCCGCATTGATAAGAACTGAATATTTTTCCACTTGAATTTAGTGCTGTTAGAAATTTAATATATGTGTTTATTTATTTGATTTTTTTTTGCATGACTGATGCAAGGTTTGACATTTTCACTCAATAAAAACTGGAAAAAAAAATAGACCATTTGTGTCAATTGTCTGTATGCAAATTATTTTAGGAAATCCTCCAACAAATGCCTCCGTTTAATATATAGGACAGGAGGAAGAATTCCGGCGTAGCCATTAAATGGAAGTTGTGACTGATGCCTACCAGAGGAATCTCCTTTTTGTCATAATGGAATCCATGTTAGGCTATGTGCACACGTAGGAGAATTGCCGCGGAAATTTCCACGGCAATCCCGCACTTCCCTGCCGCAGGAAATCCGCATTTTATAGGTATGCGTATTCCCGCCAGAAACTAGCGTTTTGCAAGCGTAATTAGCTTGCAGCATGCTAGCGTTTTCCAAGCGATCTGTAGCATCGCTTGGAAAACTGATCGACAGGTTGGTCACACGAGTCAAACAACGTGTGACAAATGTGAGCAACTTTTTGCTATTGATGCAGCATCAGTAGTAAAAAGATATAATGTTAAAAATAATAAAAACATAAAAGATTGTGATATTCTCACCTTCCGGCGGCCCTCACAGCCTTCCTGGTCCTCGCGATGCAGCCGGCAAGTTCTGTTCCCAGTGATACCTAGCGACAACGACCCCAGATGACGTAGCATCACATCGCTAAGCATTCCTGGGAAAGGGAGTTGCCAGGAGCGTCACTGAGGAGCGGGAAAGCTGCAGGGGCCGCCGGAAGGTGAGAATATCACGATTTTTTATTTTAATTATTGTTTTACCAGGGATATGGTACCCAGGGCCTGAAGGAGAGTCTCCTCTCCTCCAGACCCTGTGTACCATCCGCACATGAACATGGGCATAGCCACATGCGGAAAGTAAGCGGTTCAATGCACTCCTATGGTGGAATCGCCGCGATTCCGGAAAAAGAATGAGCATGCTGCGTTTTTTCCGCAATGCTTTTTTTTTTCGCAGAAAAAAACGCAGCATGTGCACAAAAATTGTGGAATGCATTCTATTCATAGGATGGTTAATGCATGTGATTTTTCAGCGGAAAACCGCCGCAAAAACGCTAAAAAAACGTGAAAAATCCTCAACGTGTGCACATAGCCTAATGCAAATGTTGTTTGACATGTACATTAAATATATGCTATTATAGCCTATGCACTTGTGCATGCCATTATGGCCTATATGTGACCGATCTGCTAGGTTTCATAGAGCAGTCATGAAAAGTTTGTGACTTATTCATTAAATAAGAACCATCACAAGGTGAAAAGTGCTCAGTTTTTGCCCTTATTTTATTCTCACTAATTGTGTTTTTGTTTTTTTTAAATCTACTATACTGCTCCAGAGATGTGGGCTTTACACAGAGGATGTGGCTCACAGGATTCTCTAAGGGCACGTATTTAGGTTGCTGAGCATAATTACACTGTAAGCACCGTACCTTTGGTAAAAAACATAAAAAGTAGCACTAAATAAAAGAGCACATACCTCTGCAACCTTATGTTGAATCTAAAGGGAATATGTGACCACATTTGACCTATCTTTTTAACTATTAATATGGGCATACAGGTTGTAGACTGCTGAAGAGTGATACCTGTGTGCCTCATATCAGGTGCCTTGTTGTGGATAAATTATCTTTTATCACTTTACATAAATTACCTCTTCCAGGCTCTGGGGAGGGCACTGCCTGGAAGATAACTCTGCCTCCAGAACCATTTGTAGATAGAAAGAGCATTACATCCTCCCCATAGCCTGGAAGAGGTAATTTACATACAAGAATAATGGGGATATCTCTGGACTAAGACAACAGATCGCAGATATCAATGTATCATTTCATTCAGCTTCCTATGACCTGCATGCCCATATAGACAGCTTAGAAGGACAGATTCCAAAAGATTCCCTTTATATAAAAAAACACACACAACACAAAAAGACGGATTTTGGTAAGAACTTACCTGTAAAATCCTTTTCAGCGAAGGAAGGGAGACACAGTCATTACTAGTGGGTAGGCGGAGCCCAGATAGGATTGACACCTCAGATTAAAAAGAGTGTTGACCGGCCCCTCCAGCTCGGGCTCCTCCTACTCAGCTCTTCAGTCGTACCCAAGCTTAAGGAAGAACAATATCACCAGCGAAGCAACATAACCCCTTCTGAAGGACTTCAGAGAAAAAACATAAGAGTACAGGTTATGCATGCATTTGGCAAAAAAATCACACAGTTACAGGTACTACTCACTGAACCTGACTACTGCAATAAGCTGGCAATGCTGGAACAGAGCCGTAGCGCGTCGACCTCAGTCCAGATAATCGCTATCAGAGAAGGGTCACGCTGCATCTGTAAATACAACAACACACTTCTGCCATGGGAGGGAGCTGTGTCTCTCTTCCTTCCTTCGCTGAAAAGGATTTTACAGGTAAGTTCTTACCAAAATCCGTCTTTCAGCTGCAGATGGAAGGAAGAGAGCCACAGTCATTACTAGTGGGACGTCCCAAAGCAGTCCAAAAATTAGGGTGGGAAAAAACCAAAATAGGCAGAAACCCAACAACCTAGATAAATGCGCCACAGGCGCCAAATACAAGTTAACTAAAAACTTTAAATTACCGCTGCCTGCAGGACCCTACGTCCTAAGGCCGCATCAGCGGAAGCACTGACGTCCACCTTATAAAACTTTGTAAATGTGTGGACGAAACGCCAGGTCACCGCTCGGCAGAGCTGAGCTGCCGAAGCCCTTGATGAAAGGCCCACGATGAAGTCACAGCCCTCGTGGAGCGAGCTCGAATCTTAATCGGGCAAGGTTCGCCATTAAGACGGTAAGCCTCCAAAATGGCCGACCGAATCCAACGAGCTATAGAGTCCTTGAAAACTCGTTGATCACGCCTACGACCTGCTGTAATCACAAACAGGGAATCTGACTTTCGAAAACCTTGAGTAATAGACAAAATAGAACTTCAAGACCCGCACTAAATCCAATTTGTGCAAGTTCCGTTCCTTTGCATTCCCTGGGCCCGGGCAAAGCGAGGGCAACACAATATCCTGGTTAACATGAAATTGCGACACCACCTTAGGTAGAAAATCGCCCCGTGTGCGAAGCACTACTCGATCCGGGTAAAACTCCAGGAAAGGAGGCGAGCAGGAAAAAGCTGCCAACTCAGAAACCCTTCTTAAAGAGGTTACCGCCACTAAGAAGGTAACCTTCCAAGAAATTAAAGAAAGGCTAGCAGAACCCATAGGCTCAAAAGGTATATGCTGAAGAGCCTCCAAGACAAGGTTGAGCCGCCAAGGAGACACAGGCGCCTTCCGCAGTGGAAACTGACGGGTTACTCCGCGAAAAAAGGAACGTACGTCCCTACGCGAGGCGATAGCCTTCCGAAATAGCAAAGACAGGGCAGAAACCTGACCTTTCAGAGTGCTAACTGCCAAACCTTTTGTCCAGCCCGTACTGTAGCAAAGCCAACAAATTGGGAATGGAAAAAAATCCTCGGATTCCTTGAAGAACCCGAAACCACGAAAAGACCAAGTCTTGTGATAAATCTTAGTAGTAGCTGGACCTCTGGCAGCTCGCAGAGTGGCAATGACTTCGGCTGAAAAACCTCTACGGGTCAAGGTTTCGGTCTCAAGAGCCACGCCGTCAAACGCAGAGACTTCAAGTCCGGATGACGAACGGGCCCCTGGGTTAACAGGTCCGGGCGAGGAGGAAGTGGGAATGGCGGTGCCGCCAAAAACGACACCAGTGTCGAGAACCACGTCCTCCTTGGCCAATCCGGGGCTATCAACATAGCCGGAATTCTCTTCCAGTCTGATCCGACGCAGCACCAGGGGAAGTAAAGATATCGGCGGAAACACATAGACTAGCTCGAAATGGTCCCACGGAGCCACCAGAGCAACCACCGCCACAGCCTTCAGGTCCTTGTACCTGGACATGAAGGTCGGTAGTTTGGCATTTGAACCTGGATGCCATCAAATCCACTTGGGGAGTTCCCCAACGGAAGCACAGCAGCGCAAAAATTTTCGGATGAAGACTCCATTCTCCAGGATCCATCTTCTCGCGACTGAGGAAGTCCGCCGTGGTATTCTGGACTCCTGGAATGTGATCGCAGAGATGGCTGGAACCTTGGTCTCGGCCCATAGCAGGATCCGAGACACCTCCATCATGAGGCTGGAGCTCCTTGTCCCGCCTTGGTGGTTGATATACGCAACGCCGTCGCGTTGTCTGTCTGCACTCGGACTGGTAGACCGCTTAAAGGGACTGTCCAGTGTTGTAGGCAAAGGAAAAATTGCCCTCAACTCCAGGATGTTGATCGGTAGAACAGACTCTTCCGATGACCATACTCCCTGGATCCAAAGATCGTTCCAGACACCCCCCCCAGCCCGTCAGGCTAGCATCGGTGGTTATGACCGACCACCTCGGAGAGAGGAAAGATTTCCCCAGGAATAACGCTCCTGGACGTAACCACCATCCTAGGGATTCTCGCACCCTGTGAGAGATGACGCTGCAATTCAGAGAAGCTTGCGATCGATCCCAACGACTCAGAATGAGCCTTTGGAGGGCCCTGGAATGAAATTGGGCAAACGGAAGTGCCTCCATGGACGTCAAACCCAGAAGGCGCATACACTTCCGAAAGGACATTGCTGCCGTAGACCTCATAATCTGTACATGTCGAAAGAGACATGCCCGCTTGTCTGGAGGAAGGGACACCACCGTCCGTACAGTGTCGAAATGCATTACCAAAAACAGGATTGACTTCCAGAGACGACTTCTCCCAATTGACCAGCCACCCGAAATCCTCCAGGAGCTGAAGGGATAGATTGCGAGCCGTCCCCGCCTCCTCCTTTGAGGACGCCACAATCAGGAGGTCGTCCAGGTAGGGAAATCGTAACCCCCTGTCTTCGAAGAATTGCCATGAGGGGCGTAGAATTTTTGTAAAAACTCTGGGCGCCGAGGCCAAGCCGAATGGCAGAGCCACAAACTGGCAATGGTCCTGACCTATGGCAAAACGAAGGAAGCGCCGGTGAGCCCTTCCGACGGGAACATGCAAATAAACGTCGCGAATGTCGATTGACCAAAAAGACGTTCTGCGACAGGGCTGCCACAACGGAGCGAAGCGACTCCATGCGGAATTTTCGGGATGTAAACATGCCGATTCAATCTTTGAAATCCAAAATAGGGCGAAATTTGTCCTCCTTTTTGGGGACCACAAAGAGGTTGGAATAAGAATCCTCTTCCCCGGTCCTCTGCGGAACCGGTATCACCACACCCTTCTGCAGAAGGGAATCGACCTCTCGTAGTAGAGCGGCAAATAGCTCGGCTCTGACGGAATGCGAGATTGGCAAAACCTGTCCGGGGGTCGAGAAAGAAACTCTATGAAGTAGCCTGCCAACACAACCTGTGTTACCCAGGCGTCCGACACACGGGAAACCCAAGTCGGTTTGAATTGGAGTAAACTACCCTCCACTCGAGAGCGCTCGAGTGAGACCCAGACGTCAGACCGCTTTAGCGGGTTTTTTGCCAGCTTCTGTCTTAATGTAAGTTCTGTTTCCAGGGTATGCGGAATTTCGGAGAAATTCCCCCCCCCCTTTTTTTTTTTTTAAAAAAAAAAGAGAGGAACGACCCGAACCCCCAGAGGGTTGACCGGATCATCCCCTGGACCGAAAGGACCGCCGACAACTACCGGCACTAGTCCTGCCAGACGCAGAAGTCACAGCTCTGCGCTGCGGTAAAGCTGTTTCTTTTGCCTCAGAAATCAGCTCTGTGAGGTCAGATTCAAATAGCTGACCACTTTGTAAGCTAAAGATAGCAAACCCTGCTTGGAAACCGCGTTCCACTGTCTAAGCCACAGTGCTCTTCTGACTGTGACTGCCGAGGATTGCGCCCTGGATAGCAGTGATGCAGAATCCTTCAACTTGAAAAGCCCATCTATCTCGATAGAGGGGATCCATCTTGTCACGCCGTCCGTAGACGGTCCAAACGGCTCAGGGAAACTTTACAAGTACACATAGATCCTTAATACTGAATCCATGACCCGCGGCCTCGCAGATGGATATTGTTGCCATCTCCATTTTTCTGTCCAGCAGGTCCTGCAGACTCGCCTTCCTTTACCAGGATAAAGGGACATTCACTTCAGGAGATCCAATTAACAATCAACTCCGTAGAAAACGGATACAGATTGTAAAGCCGTCGCGACCTATGCGACTCCTGAAACATCCGGGCCGACTTACCAGGACGCCTAGTTACCTCTCTCTGGTAACTGTAACGCCCTCATGGCTCCAATAGTACGGTCCATGAGAGAGGCAGAGTGTCCCTGCCGATCCTCCTTGTCCGAAACGGACATCTTCGCTACGCGAGAAGGAAGGCACCGATTTGTGTCGCTTCCTTGAGAGGATCTAGCTGACACTCCAAAACCTAGAAGGTCAGACAGGCCATCATAGAAACTAGCGAGGGCCTCCATTTTGACACCACTGGAACCTCCGACCGCTGCGCATGACGCTGTCGGGGTCTGCGTGTCAGATAGTCCGCATCTGACATGTCCTTGCACAGTATATGGCAGGTTAAACCTGTCAGTAACTAGAACAGTGTGTTTCTTAAAGAAAAAACAATCGCTGAAGGGTTAAAGCTCTTAAAGAGAGAGCTACCCCAGCATTAATAGTTAACCGCCTAAGAAGGGGTTAAAGTAGCAGACTCCCCACAACCTTGATAATGAAAAAGTTGTGCGAGCCCCAAGTGCCTCTTATAAGGCAGCAGCTGCAGGACAGCTTTTTATGCCACACTAACAGAAAAACGTTCCACAAGATCGCTAAAAATTGCGCTGTTTTGTATATCGCAATGACCGCCAAAGTTGTTAAGGAGATCGCTAACCGCTTATGCGATGTTAATGAGATCGCCCAGATTGGCAGCTACTAGCGACATTAAAAAATGATCACACAAACGATCGCATTAGTATGCGTCGTTATCAGGATCGTTAGTGGGAACGTATAGTGGCAGTATTAAAATCGCAGACTCCCCACAAACTCTTTATTATTATTGAAAAGAGTGTGCGAGCCCCTTATGCGATAACAGCCGCAGGACAGCGCAGTCTGTCACTCATTAGTGCCCCAGAAGGCGCCCGCGCTGTGGGGGTGAAGGGGTTAAGCTTCTGCCTGCGGGCTAGAAGCGACTCACCCAGCTGGTAACAGTGTAACATCTTGCGGGGAGGGGAGGAGGGAAGAGCCAGAAAAGCTTTCAGCCTGCTTCTTTAATGGCCGCCGCGCTGTGCCTCCGTGTGCTCCATGAGGGAAGCCGGAAATGGAGACAGCAGTAAAGCGCGCGCTCAGAGCGGCGCGAAAATTCAAATAAAAAGGCGCGCACTCCTCTCCTATGTCCTGCAGGCATCCACCTGCGGACAAAGAACACAGTCACCGACATGTAATGTACAGCGGCTGCCGCAGCAGTCGCTTAACCACTCACACGCACATTAATAAAAATGTGAGGTAAAAATGTGAGGTACTCACCAGCCGAAGCGCCACAGGGACCCCCAGGGTTTCTGGCGCTATGCCCATGCTTCCCCCCAGGGCGGGGGACGCAGTGACCCCTGCAGCGTGGTTTGCGCCCCCGCCAGGGAAGCCATCCTCATCCCCCCGGGCCGGCAGGGTTCTGCAGGGACCACCATTAGGGTAATACAGATCCGCCAAGGGAGAGGTGGGAGTCCAGCAGCGCTGAGACTCCTGAGACCTCTAGACCACATTTGGTGATCCAAGTCTCTTGTCCGATAAAAAATAATAAAATCTTCTGAGGAGCTGCTTCCAGCAGCGACTATCCTCTGAGACCTCAAATTGTAAACTGAAGAGCTGAGTAGGAGGAGCCCGAGCTGGAGGGGCCGGTCAACACTCTTTTTAATCTGAGGTGACTATCCTATCTGGGCTCCGCCTACCCACTAGTAATGACTGTGGCTCTCTTCCTTCCATCTGCAGCTGAAAAAGGAATATTCAGAAGGCACAAAATAAAAGGAACTATCCACTTTTGACCCCGAGACATGTCCTCTGGCACACACAGGCATCCCATCCATCACCCATCTAAAGGCTTTGACTTATAACAGAGTCTCTGTGAGGCTAATATAACACTATGTACACATTTGTCACGTAAGCTGGGATAAGTGTGGGGGGGCAGTGTTAAACCAGCTGTACCCCATATTTGTTTTCCAGAGAGCCAGCACACAGTTTTTAAACGGATAACAGTGACCCAGACCAATTTTTCAAGTCTGACTGGGGTCACTTAACACATCCCACTGATTCTGGGTAAGCATTTACTGGACACATTGGACTTTGTTACTTGTAAATTTAAGCAAATATGTTTTGAATTTATTTAGAAAAATGACAAATTTTATACATTTTGGAAAAAAAAGCAAATTTTCAATATTTTTAAATGCTTTTACCCTTAATCCTGATCGCAATAATACTACACAAAAACACGTAATAAATGAAACTTCCCATACACGTATATCAGCATCATTTTTCAAATGTTTTTTTTTGATAGAAGATTTGCGTTTATCAATAATTTTTATTTTTTCAAGCAAATTTACAAAATGTATATTTTTTAGAGACTTGTTCAGTTTTGAAGTTACTTTGAGGGGCTCATACATTGGACAGCACCACTCAAAGTATTCAAAACTACTGTCGGGTAGTTTAATTTCCATGCTGGAACTGAAGGGTTAAACACAAAATGCAATAAAATTAAAAATTATATATTTTTTTTTACTCTAAAATATTGCTAACATCCTAGCAAGCCACCATAGCTAGCACATCCTGAGACCATTACTTGGCCTCAGCTTGCCATGGTAGTCACAATGACCACACAATCATGATCTTGGGGTGCCAATGGATTAAAAGGGGTGACCTCTGCTGACCATCTAGATGCCCATGTTTCTATTGACAGCTGTATCTAGGATGGTAAATTGCCCTGATCAGTTGAGGCTGATGTAGCAGAATGTCAGCTATAGTATACTGCGGACACCAGCTTCATTTTCACCCGTTGGATGCTATTTTTTTTTTTTTTTTATTTCTCAGATCAGTAAAAAGGCCTAATGGCGGTGATTAAAAGGTTAAATATGTAATCAATAGATACAGAAGATTGATAAAAGAGTCAAGAACAAAAAACACCGTCCATCATAAATTCACAGTTACATACAGAAGGCTCTCAGAACAAAAAAGTCACGTAAATCAACATCTGAAAATGATCCATTATCAGATTAGTAAAAAGGCCCATTCATTGGTTTCATACATTACATGACATACATTGCACAGGAGATACTTCATTAACAATACCCGAAGTCAACATATTAGCCAACAAGTCTGGGACAGCCATCTAGGTCTGCGCACAGGCAGATTGCTGCAGGAAATAATCCTCTCTCACAATTCTAAACAAGAGGTATGGATTCCTAAATTTGTGTTCAAACTTTAAAAGGGGTTTCTCCAAATTGTAACTGTGTCAATAAAGTGTTAGAAACATTCTATGTGGTTTCTCCTTGTCACCTCATCAGTCTCCCTTTATCTGACCCCTTGCAGCGCTGATATCATTTCTCTGACAGGAGTCTGAAATAGTCAGTCCTGGAAAGTATCACATGCCCCCATTCTAAGATGGAAAAACTACCTATCCAAGGAGCCTTCTGTGATCCAGTGTCACCCCCTAGTGCCTCTAATTACTTTTAGTCTCTCAATTCAGTTTCTCGTTTTTGTATTTTTGGGAGGGACGTGTGTAAACCATCATCTTAGCAAAAAGTTATAGCTAAGGACACAATAGTGGCAAAAAAATGCTGCTAGTAAAGTTGTCGGCACCGCTTTACAGTCTTTACTCATTGGTGGGATATGTGAAGCGAAGTGCTCAGGATCGCGTCCTTAAGGGCACCACAGTCAAGAACACATTACAGGGAATCGGCGCTGCTAGTAAGATCCTCAGTGCCGTTTTGCTGTCTTTATTCATTGTGCACAGTATCATGGTATCCTCTTACCAGTGCTATAGCAATGGACACATGTATAGTGTTCTTTGCTGTACTGCGGCTGCCGTGCAAGCGCCCACCTTGTACTTGAGCGTAACTAGTGCGCATGAGCTGTAACTGTTGCCTGCATATATTAAAGGGAACACATCTGTGCATGCTCATCCTGCAAAAGAACTACACCAGGACACTACCAATGGCAACTATGAAGTACTTGGGAAAGAGAATTATTACAAACTGTGCAATTCGGATAACTGATGTTACACAGCTAATAAAAAATAAAATATTATATGTATTAATACAAGATGGGTTATTTGGGGATGCCTCTTTAATCTGAATTTTACTTTCCTATTTCTTTCAGTGCAAATCTGGCATCAATTCCATAAACACGCATGTCAACTTCCATACTCATAGGAGAGGATTAGTGCCTGCAGTAGCAGTTATCTGGGAGAGCCAAGTATTCATTATGTTACAAAATGTCATCAGGCTAACAATATACACATTAGGTTATCAGCAGCAGCGGAAATGTAGTGCTACATATGGACAGACCGGGTCTACCTCACGGAGGGGCCACTGCGTATTTGGGGTTTTCTGCTTTAATGGAATGTCCAGAAAAAAAAAGTAATGGAATGATGCATCATAATTAGCTAAGACTACCCAATCAGCATACAACTTATTGTATAAGTTTTATGCTCAACATGTCCAAGAATTTGGGGCCTTTGTTTTTAATTTTCCATATCAAGAGCTGTATTACAAATAAACAACAAAATCTAAAGGGCCCGTCATACTAAGCGAGATTGCTGAAGCCTCACCGATTTTGTGATGCAACAGCGACCTAGCCAGTGATCTCGCTTAGGCTACTTTCACACATCAGGCTTTTTGAATCAGGCGCGGTCAGGCGTCGCGCCGGAGCGCCGGATGCGGCAATGAAATAAAAAACCTGATACGCCGGATGCCTGATCAGTTTATCGGATCAGGCAGAAAACCGGATCCGGCGCATCAGTTTCATCCGGTTTTTTTTGACGGATTCTGACGGATCCGTTTTCCAATCACGCTCCTTTCATTTCAAAATCTGATTGGCTATTGTAAATCCTATATATACAGTGTTCCTACAGAACATCTTTGACAGGTTGTAGAGGAGCATTTTTGAGAGAAGAGCAAGTGACTGATGAAGATGGAGGCGATTATTGGTAATATTTTCCGGAATCTTGTGGATTTCACAGCGGAGGCGAATCGCTTGTGTTTTATCGTTATGGAGAAGGAGAGAGGGATCGAGCAGCGCCTAAAGCGTCAGCGACAGCGCCGCCGTCGGATGTGGATACACCCCATCACGGCACAGCGACTAACCCGTGGAGTCTATTCAACACTCAATATGGAGTTAAGAGAGAATCCACATAAATTTTTTTCTTATCTTCGTATGAAGAAGGCAACCTTTGACATGTTGGTGGAGAGGATTGAAGACAAGATCAGGAGATGTGACACGTATTGCCGGTATTCGATTTCTCCGTCGGAGCGTCTCATGGTGACAATAAGGTAAGCTATTACTTTTGAATGTGTTTGCTTGCACACAGTTGTATTGTTGTTTCGTATTCTAGGACTAAAAGGCAACAGAAGGATTACTACCAGTGCAATAAAAAATGGTCAAAAACTTGTGTGTGCTTATTTCATTCAATTGCATATTTTTGTGTATCTTTGTGGGAAATGTTTAATACAATGTGGTTATTGTTATATTTTTTTTTTTCAAACTTTTATGCTATGTGGGTAGTGCCATGTTCTGTTTTTGCGTACTTTTAATAGTTTGTGGGTAGTGCCATCTTCTTTTTTTGCGTAATGAAATACAATGTGGCTATTGCTCTATTCTGTTTTGGCGTACTTTTAATAGTTGGTGGGTAGTGCTGTGTTCTTTTTAGGGATACTTGTAAATGTTGTCATTATTGTTTTATACTATGTGGGTAGTGATATATTCTGTCTTTTCACTTTTAAAATTTTTATACCTGAGATCTGAGCATTGATAGTGTATTTTTTTTTTTTTAGATTCCTTGCAAGTGGAGAATCACTCTCTTCACTCCATTTCCAATTTCGTTTGGGAATCTCAACCATATCGGGCATAATAAAGCACACATGCCGTGCACTCTGGGACTGTTTGGTCTCGGAATATATGCCTGAACTGACCACACAGCGGTGGATGGAAATAGCTGATAAATTCGAAAAGATATACCAATTTCCAAATTGTCTTGGAGCGATAGATGGCAAACATGTCAGAATTGTGAAGCCATCAGGAAGTGGATCACAATATTTTAACTATAAAAAATATTTCTCCGTTGTGTTGATGGCCATCGCCGATGCCGAATATAGGTTCATTGCAGTTGACATAGGGTCATATGGTCGATCTAACGATTCTCAAGTATTCAAAATTTCAGCAATGGGCCGTCGACTGTATGGCAACACATTCAATTTCCCAGCCCCTAGGCCGCTGCCTCAAACCTCTCTCTTGCTTCGGTGGCTCTCAAGCTTCTTGTAATGCATGTGGCACAGTGTCCCACAGGTGTGGTCTATATATATGTTTGCTTCTGTCTAGACCCAATTAACATTCCCAGACAAAAAAACAGGATCAGGCCACCGGATCCGGTTGCTGACGGATGCGGCGCAATGCGGCGCTCATAGACTTTCATTGTACACAAACGCCGGAAGCGCCGGATCCGGCGCTTCCGGCTTTTTGGCCGGAAAAAAAAAACGTTACAAAATGCGTCTTTTCTAGACGCCGGAAACAAACCAGACACCGCATCCGGAGGACAGCGGACAGAACGCAGGTACATGCGGCGCAATCCGGCGCTATATCTTTTCAATGTTATACCCACCGGATCCGGCGTGTCCGTTCGCCGCATACGGTGTTCAAAAAAAAGGCCGGATGGCGCCTGATTCAAAAAGCCTGATGTGTGAAAGAGGCCTAAGTGTGACACCCAGCGACGAACAGCCCCCCTGTTGGGTATCGCTGATCATCGTTGAATGTCCTGGACCATTTTTTCATCATTGGTCTCCCGCTGGCCAGCGCGCATCGCTGCGTGTGACAGCGGGAGACCAACAATCAGCGAGCTTCCAGCGCGTACCACAGAAGCTGGGAACTGCCATCTAGGGTACACATCGGGTAACTAAGCACCGCGCAGAGCTTAGTAACCCGATGTTTAGCCTGGATACCAGCGTGCTCGCTGGTCCTGATCGCTGGTGAGTCTGCCCATGTGACAGCTCACCAGCGATCAGCTGATGTCCCAGCGATCCCATTCACGTCGGATCGTTGGTGGGATCGCTGGGACATTGAAGAGTGTGACGGGACCCTTAGTTTGCTGTGTGGCCACAGAGTAAGGGTTCGCTCACATCTGTGTATACAATCAGCGAGTGCAATGTGACAAAAAAAAAAAATCACATTGTACTCACACCAAATGTTATTTAGTGTCCATATTTTCCTCATGTGGAATTGGGGTGAGGAAAAAAGTGGCAGCATGCTGCGTATGGTCGCGTAAAACGACAGAGACTCACCAGTGCAAGTCAGTAGGAGTGAGAAAAAAAACTGCACAGCACACGGACCATGCGTGTGCCGTCCAATTTTTACACACCCATCTCATAGGAAACCGAACATTTTATCAGTCAAGTACAGTGAATTCACAGTGTGAACCATCAGAATAGATAGGAAGATGTCAGTGAGATATATAGTCAGTAGTGATGAGCGAACGTGCTCAGATAACATGTTATACGAGTACCTTGGTCGTGCTCGAATAATATGTTCGAGTCCCTGTGGCTGCATGTTTTGCGGCTGTTAAGACAGCCACAACACATACGGGTATTGCCTAACAGCCGCAAAACATGAAGCCGCAGGGACTTGAACATATTATTCGAGCACGACCAAGGTACTCGGATAACACGTTAGCTGAGCACGTTCGCTCATCACTCAGTCAGTGCTTTGCGTGTGTATTTTTGTGTACTTGTATTAAGCGAATAAATTTAAAAAAAGAAAAAATGTTGTGGGGTCCCCCTTATTTTTACTAACCAGCTGAAAAAAATCAGACAGCTGGGGGATGATATTCTGAGAAGGGTCCAATATCCATGGGGCTTCCCAGACTATTAATATCAGCCTACAGCAATCTGCTTAGCCTTTAAAGGTTATTTAAAAAGGGAGCAAAAAAAAAAATGTGACGTCCCCCCTATTTTTAATAACCAGCAAAGCCTAAGCAGGTAACTGGGGGCTGATATTAATAGTCTGGAAAGGGCCATGCATAATAGCCCCTTCCCACACTAACAACACCAGCACTCAGCTGCCCCAGAAATGGCGCATCCATTAGATGTGACAATTTTGGTGCTTAGTCTCTGCTCTTCCCAATTGCCCTTGTGTATTGGCAATCTGGGTAATGGTTTTGGGATTGATGTGAGCTTTGCAATGTCCACTGTCATCGAGCCCAGGGGTTAGGAATGGAGAGGCGTCTGTTAGACATTAACCCCATAAGTTAAAAGACACAAAAAAAACACAGAAAGGTCATTTGTAAAACACCCAACAACAGTTATCCTCTTTTACCCATTTAATACCATAAAGAAAGTAATCCAAAGGGTCTGTCGTAATCTATAATATGAATGTCCCACGACAATCTCAGATTTTGCTACATCCTGAGGCTGCGATGAGCGGTGACCTCAATAACGTTACCGCTCACCATGGCAGACGGAACACACAGTAGCGTGTGAATCCGCTGCTGTGAAGAGCAGTAACGTCAGTCAGGTTATCGCACTTCACAGTCTATGAACTGCGGAAACCTTACTGACCACCACTTGCAGCGTGAGAACCGGCAGTAAGTTCACACGCTGTGAGCGGTTAGGTTACTGCATTCATCAGTAGTGAACTATGATAACCTTACTGATGACACCGTTCGTCACAACAGCCAGAATTACACACTACTGTGTGTTTTCCAGCAGCCGTGGTGAGCGGCAATGTTACTGATGTCACTGCTCATCACAGCCACCTGATGTACCAGAGTCTGGGATCGTCATGGGACGACCGTATTATGGATTACTGAGGACCCTTTAATACAATTAAAAAAAAAAGTAATCCAAATGTGTTAAAAAGAGTAATGGTCAGAAAGTGCTTTTTACATATAAAGGACTTTCTTTTTTTTCTTTAAATTTACGGGGTTAGTAATTGGGGTATATGACAGACGTCTCTCCATTACTAACCCCCCTGGGCTTGATGACAGCGGACATTACACAGCTAACATCAACCCTAAAACAATTACCCTGATTGCCAACGCACCAGGGAAATCTGGAAGAGCCGAGGCTACAAGCCAGGATTGGCGCATCTAATGAATGCGCCATTTCTTGTGCGGCTGAGGGCTGATATTAGCGTGGGATCCCTCTTTTTTTTTTTTAATAACCAGCTGAGGGAACATAGATAGCTTGGGGCTGGTGTTATTATTCTGGGAAGGAACCACTATACATGGAGCTTCTCAAGCCTATTAATATCAGCCCGAAGCTGTCTGCTTAGTCTTTACTGGTTATTAAAAATAATAATTTTTTGGGCAGCGAGCCATTATTAACAGGCTGGGAAGCTCTATGGATACTGGCCTACTCCCAGAATAATATCACCAACTCCCAGTTGTCTGCTTTCCCTCAGCTGGTTATTAAAAAAGCTGGTTATTAAAAATGAGGGGGATCCCATGGTTTTTTTTCACATTAATTATTTATTGAATAGTTTTAATAAGGCTAAACACCCTTTAACCCCTTAGTGACAGAGCCAGTTTGGTACTTAATGACCCAGCCAATTTTTACAATTCTGACCACTGTCACTTTATGAAGTTATAGCTTTGAAAAGTTCAACGGATCCCACTGATTCCAAGAATGTTTTTTCGCGACATATTGTACTTCATATTAATGGTAAAATTCTTCAATAAAACTTGCTTTTATGAAAAAAATGGAAATTTGGCAAAAATTTTGAAAATTTTGCACTTTTCAAACTTTTAATTTTTGTGCCCTTAAATCAGAGTCATATCGCACAAAATAGTTAATAAATAACATTACCCACATGTCTACTTTACATCAGCACAATTTTGGAAACATTTTTATTGTTAGGACGTTATAAGGGTTAAAAGTTGACCAGCGATTTCTCATTTTTCCAACAAAATTTACAAAACCATTTTCTTTTAGGGACCACCTCACATTTGAATTGAGTTTGGGGGTTCAAAATGACAGAAAATACCCAAAAGTGACACCATTCTAAAAACTGCAAACCTCAAGGTGCACAAAACCATATTCAAGAAGTTTCTTAACCCTTAAGGTGCTTCAAGAGAACTAAAGCAATGTGGTATGAAAAAAATGAACATTTTAATTTTTTCACAAAAAAATTACTTTGGAAGGAAACTTTTTTATTTTCACCAGGGTATCAGGAGAAAATAACCCATAAAATTTGTTGTGCAATTTCTTCTGAGTACACCGATACCTTGTATGTGGGGCAAAGTCACTATCTGGGTGCATGGCAGGGCTCAGAAGGGAGGGAGCACCATTTGACTTTTCGAACGCAAAATTGGCTGGAATCAATGGTGGGCGCCATGTCGCGTTTGGAGACCCCCTGATGTACCTAAACAGTGGAAAGAAACCCCCCAATTCAAACTTCAACCCTAACCCCAACACACCCCTAAACCCAACACCACTACCCTAGCCCAACCCTAACCCCAACAATAACCCTAGCTCAACCGTAAACCTAGCTATAACCCCAACCCTAACCCTAGCCATAACCCTAACTCTAACCCCAACCCTAACAATAGCCCCCATCCTAACCCTAATGGAAAAATGGAAATGAATAAATTTTTTTATTTTATTATTTTTACCTAACTAACGGGGTGATAAAGGGGGTTTGCCTTACTATTTTTTTTTATTTTGATCACTGTGATAGGGTCTATCACAGTGATCAAAATGAACCAAGAGGAAAAATTTCCTATTGTTTGCGGGTGCCGACCGGCGGATCTCAGCGGGCGCACTGCACATGAACCAGCCATTTTCTTCCCAGAAGAAGACGCTGACGGCTGGGGGGACAGCATCGGGGGGATGCAGGAGGTACTGGGGGACCCAATTTCTCTCTCCTCAGAAGAGAGAGAAATTAAATGGGAAATCAGACTTTTTTTTTTTGCGGTTGCCGTTATTCCTTGAATAACGGTGATCGCAACACTGGGGTCGGTAAAAACCGACCAGAATCATGTTCTCCGGGGTCTCGGCTACCCTCGGTAGCCGAGACCCCGGAGAATTTTCAACGCTGGGGGGCGCTATACACTTGTTTCTCAGAGCTGTTAAAAAGCGGCACTGAGGAATAAGTACCCTTTACTGCCACCGTTAAAAGGCGTGTCGTTAAGGCGTTAATGCCACATGAAAGGCACTAAAGGGAGCTAGTTTATTATTATATATTTAGGGGGCTTGTGACATATATCCTATTTATTCTATCTATATCTCTATTTCTGTATATAAAATTGCTTTATTAGTTTGTAAACTAGCTTTAAATGACAGAATTACAGTATGTAAAAGCGGATGTTAAAATCGCATTGCGTACGGATATGATATGGATGCCAAGCCACGACAAATTTGTATCATCTTAGCAAAAAGTTACAGCTAAGAACACCATAGAGGCAAACAGTTCTGATAGTAAAGTTCTCTGCACCGCTTTGCTGTCTTTACTTATTGGTGGGTTGTGTGAAGCGCAGTATTGAGGAAAAACACACACTCACAAAGACAACGTTCTGGCTGAGAATCTCAGCAAGTTTATACATGCAGATGTGAGCGAACCGTAAGTAACTACCCCCAGTGGTCTTAAGAATAGGGAGCCCAATCTGAATGAAGTGGAGGTCAAGCATGGTTGCATCCTCTACATTCCTTGTCAATAGACTGCTTGGCTCTTCCTGTCAGTCCAATGGACAATGAATGGGAGCGGTGGTGACCAGGCTTAGCATTCACTCCATTCAGATAGGCCTTTTCTCAGGAACGCTGAGGGTTCCAGTGATCAGCAAGTTATCTTCTATCCTATGGAGAAAGATCCTTTAAAAAGCAAAAAAAAAAAAAAACACAGTAACAGAACACGATTAGTCAAAACACTCTCTGAAGCAGAGAAACTCAAGAGACATCATTTAACTGAAAACTCCATGAAAATATATTGTAATGTAACACTGACTGTAACTCATAACGTGAGAGATGCTCATAAACTTGAACTTTCAGGTTTAGAGCAGAGTTGGGCATTAACCTCTCAAGAAACAAAGTGCGCTCCTTACTGCTGTGTGAGATAAAGTCAAATGTCTTTGTAAAAGGAAAAAAAAAATTAACTTTCAGAAAATAATTACTCATCATCATAAAAAAAAAGTTGTCAAGCTATTGTTCATCCATTAACTTCAATTACTGCAATTCATCGCTTGGAGTTCATGCAATGAAATATATGAAAACTGTCTTCATAACCTACTTAATTGAAATCAGCAAGACAGAGGTAAACCTGCGATTTTCCAGAAAGCATTGCCTCCAACAAGTACAGTAGGAATACAATCTTAACGCACTTGCATATCAGGTAAACAGTGTGAGGATTTCATGAAAAGAAATTACTTTTTCAGGATAGCGGAAGCACTTTCCAAGCCTCTGTCACACCAGCTCTATGCCCTGCTCAGTGCTGCCTTCTCCTGCATGACTTTCAGCTCCTTTCCTTGAAGTCATACAGCTTAGAGTGTCTGTCAAGTAGGAGGGGGTGGGGAATAGAGCTGGAGTGACAGGTTTGGGCTTCCATTCGCCAAAAGCCCTCCTGTTTCAGATTTAGGCTGCATTAACACATCCTTTATTCTAGTCCGTATGCTGTCGATTTATTTAAAAAAAATTAGGTGAATGGACCCAGAGATCAACTGATCCATTCACATTTTCATGGGGGGTGGGGTTTGGATGGGGAAGGATCCATGTATCGGATCTGTGAGACTTTGTTTTAGTCTATGGGGGCTTGTAAAAAAAAAAAAGGAAAAATTCTAAAAAAAAAAAATGATGTCTTCCGTTTGTTAACATCAGTTTTCCATTAGTGTTTCTTCCATTTTTAACTGATCTGTTGCCAAAAGTCAATGGATAAAAATAGGTTTGGACAGCTAACCGCCTTAATTTTTTATTTTTAATAAGGATGAAAAAGAAAAGAATCCAACACGGATGTAAAACAGAGACATAAGAACGACACATAGGTAAAAACTGGTCTGAAAACAGATGTGTGAATGAAGGCAAACACTTTAGAAGCAGCCCTGTCCTCCTCTATTTAGCTGCTCTGTATAAGACACAGAGACATCTTATTACATGGCTGAGAAATAACATATTGTGTGTGTTACAGTACACGTTCCAGGCTGGATGGGAGGTAAAATTTTCGCCCGATCTGTTTTTCGCTTATACACTGGATATTGGAATGGTGAATTAATTCAGTACGTCGGCGATTCTCTTTTGGTGAATTTCTTCTTCGAAAATAGGTAAATCAGTTCCCTCATTATACTCTACTGGGCAGGTACTCGACAAAACAACAAATCAGGCCACATCCTGCCAAAGCTACACTTTGCCAGCCAGATACTGGAAAGAATCAGCCTCCACCCATTACCCACAGTTGTTACCTTCCAGAAAAGAGAATCTCACCAATTTTTAGCCCACTAAAGTAAAAATGAACGTCAAACCTATGTCCCTGTAATACTGAGAGGAAGTCATCCAATTTGCTAATTTCGTATTTGTGAAAAGTCTAATTCCATCTAGTGTCACTTTTCATGTCTTCTCATAATCTCTAACAACCGCATTAATTGATAAAGCTGTCAATAAAAGATAACTTGTGAGCAACCTCTCTAGACTCGTGTGGATTCACTATTCGGGCAGGTGACCATGTAAAGCTCAGGACTTCACACATGGTATTTCTTGCTACACACTAGATAAATGCTATGAAGCGTTGGCACGAGGAATCCAAAAATATACTGACATAAGACAGAAATGAGCTGATAAATGGCAGCAGAGATTTAATGTAGACAAATGCTCGTAATGCATTTGGGTACCAAAAAACCTCTTAAGTAAAATATTATGAGAATGGAGAAGCGATACATGGCTGTTTAGAGGAAAAAGATCCTTAATGTTTATTGTAGATAAAAAAAGGTCTGTCGAGTGTCAGGCGGGCCGGCGAGATTGCTTTAAACATTCCATTTTAGAGAAGAAAAAAAAAGAAATTGTTTCCCGTCTTGAGCTCAGGATCTTGACATAACAATCTAGTCAGAACATTATACGGAAAGCTATGGTACATATACCAATGAGACAAGCTGCACGAAGCTCATAAATGGAAGCTTGTGGATTTTATCTTAATAGATAATACTAATATTTCGAACCTTTTGCGACTTGTAATACTGAGCGCCAATAGTTCTGACAGTTGCATTTAGGAAATAAAGTTAAATAATTGGAACTGTGAAAAATTAATCCAGTAGCCAAAAGAAGGGCAAAACAAAGTCTTTTAGTTAGGCGAAAGAAGCCATTAATGTCCTAGTGCACACAGTAATTATAGTATTCCAATGGTACGACAAAATACAACAAGCCAAAACCACCCCCTTTAGTTCACGTAAATCAAAATCAGGATGGGTAACAGTGACCAATGTGACAGAGAACTGCAAGGTAACTTTATGAAAATGGGATACATGCCTGAAGATGCATTCTGATTTATGACATTTAGGGAAGCCATAAATGTCATAGATGTCATTGACAAAACAAATAATCTCTCACTTTTTCGGAATTTCCAAAGAAGTGAACAGAGGGAGACATATAAAACATGGCCACTTCCCAACTCTAGTGATGGGGACGCATGTCCCAAATACGGTTTGTTTGATTTTTTTTATCACTTTCATTAGCGACTTTGCTTTCACTGGCTGTGATCTGTGTGATCTCATGGGATCACAATGTACAAGCATAGATAGATAGATAGACAGAGAAAGAGGAAGCTGCTTTTGGACTATAAGACGCACACACTTTAGCAAGATTTTTTTCTTGCTAAGGAGTGTTAAAAAAAAAAAAAAAAAAACAAATATAGATACACAAACGTGGTAAATCCTATTGAGCTTCTTTGGAAAGAGCTGAAACATGCCGTCTGGAAAAGGCAACCTTCAAACACGAGACAACTGGAGCAGTTTGCTCTTGAGGAGTGGGCCAAAATAGCTGTCGAGAGGTGCAGAAGTCTCACTGACAGTTAAAGGAATGGTTTGATTGCAGTGATTGCCTCAAAAGGTTGTGCAACAAAATATTAAGTTAAGGGTACCATCATTTCTGACAAGGCCGATTTCATGAGTTTTATTTTTTTCAAAATTCTGTGGAAGCATGGTTGAAAAGCAAAGTCTGACTTTCATGTGTTCATTTTCATAGATTTTTGATTTATTATTACTTTTGTCAGATTCAAGTTATTTCTGTGACCATTGTGGGTTTTTCTGTCATTTCACAAGGGGTACCAACAATTTTGAACACATGTATATACACATACATAGTATATCTTTATATCTTTTAAAGAACTAAGATGTGTAATAATAATAAAACACAATTACAAGACATATTAGTATTAGTAAACAGTACTTACATTTAAGGAGGAGTCCCTTTTGTAAATCGAAAATGAATGTGGTGAGTTTTAGGACATGATCTTGAGAAATATAAATTCCTGTTTGTTAAAGGAAAAGACAAATAAGTCAAGATCCCATGGGTGCACATTTAAGGAGAGTTTAAGCATAAACTACTACTTATACTAGGATTTTTAAAGTTCCCTGTAGTTTAAATTTTGATAGCCGAATGATATATAAAACAAAAAAAAAAGGTTCTGTTCCTGAAGCTGTTCTGCCACTTTAAATTGTCAATGTCGTTTCAACAAGCTTTGCATAAACTAATCATATCATAGCAGCTACTATCCCCACTAACTCAGACAACTAAAAACTAGAGAGAGCCTGCAGAGGGGAAAACTAGTGAAAAATGCAGGAAACAAGTCATATACAGTCATGGCCAAAAGTTTTGAGAATGACACAAATATTATATTTTCACATGATCTGCTGCCCTCTGGTTTTTATGTGTGTTTGACAGATGTTTTTATCACAGACAGAAATATAATTGCAAACATATGAGTAACAAAAGCTTATATTGACAGTTAGAAGTAGAGTTTAATTGCTTTGCAAGTACACTATTTGCCAGTGTTACCCTGATCTTCTTCATGGACCCTCTGCAATTCTCCTGGGCATGCTCCTCAATCAACTTCTGGACCAAATCCTGACTGATAGCAGTCCATTCTTGCACAATCAATGCTTTCATTTTGTCAGAATTTTTAGGTTTTTGTTTGTCCACCCGTCTCTTGATGATTGACCACAAGTTCTCAATGGGATTAAGATCTGGGGAGTTTCCAGGCCATGGACCCAAAATCTCTATGTTTTGTTCCCTGAGCCATTTAGTTATCACCTTTGCTTTATGGCAAGGTGCTCCATCATGCTGGAAAAGGCATTGTTGATCACCAAACTGCTCATGGAGGGTTGGGAGAAGTTGCTCTTGGAGGACATTCTGGTACCATTCTTTATTCATGGCTGTGTTTTTAGGCAAGACTGTGAGAGAGCCGATTCCCTTGGCTGAGAAGCAACCCCACACATGAATGGTTTCAGGATGCTTAACAGTTGGCATGAGACAAGACTGGTGGTAGCGCTCACCTTGTCTTCTCCGAATGAGGCGTTTTTCTGATGTCCCAAACAATCGAAAAGGGGATTCATCAGAGAAAATAACTTTACCCCAGTCCTCAGCAGTCCACTACCTGTACCTTTTGCAGAATATCAGTCTGTCCATGATGTTTTTTCTGGAGAGAAGTGGCTTCTTTGCTGCCCTCCTTGAGACCAGGCCTTGCTCCAAGAGTCTCCGCCTCACAGTGCGTGCAAATGCACTCACACCTGCCTGCTGCCATTCCTGAGCAAGCTGTGCACTGCTGGTAGCCCAATCCCGCAGCTGAAACACTTTTAAGAGACGGTCCTGGTGCTTGCTGGTCTTTCTTGGGCGCCCTGGAGCCTTTTTGGCAACAATGGAACCTCTCTCCTTGAAGTTCTTGATGATGCGATAGATTGTTGACTGAGGTGCAATCTTTCTAGCTGCGATACTCTTCCCTGTTAGGCCATTTTTGTGCATTGCAATGATGACTGCACGTGTTTCTTTAGAGATAACCATGGTTAACAGAAGAGAAACAATGATGCCAAGCACCAGCCTCCTTTTAAAGTGTCCAGTGGTCTCATTCTTACTTAATCATGACAGATTGATCTCCAGCCATGTCCTCATCAACACCCACACCTGTGTTAATGGAGCAATCACTGAAAAGAGGTTAGCTGGTCCTTTTAAGGCAGGGCTGCAATGATGTTGAAATGTGTTTTGGGGGATAAAGTTCATTTTCTAGCCAAATATTGACTTTGCAAGTAATTGCTGTTAAGCTGATCACTCTTTATAACATTCTTGAGTATATGCAAATTGCCATTAGAAAAAGTGAAGCAGTAGACTTTGTAAAAATTAATATTTGTGTCATTCTCAAAACTTTTGGCCATGACTGTATAATGGCCACAAACAGTGTTATTCCTTATGTACACATTATTCAGAAAATAGGGTAATAAAAAGCGACAGTAGATTAAATTACCTATACATCTTTTTTCAAATATTTGTCAATAGCAAATTGGATGATGTCCTGCAATATTAAGCCCCATTCAGGCGTCTGATTTTCATATAAGTGTGCTATCAACTTATATATTATATAGGATAAATCTCTAAGAGAAGGATATACGTGCAAAAGGAAGAATCAGATTCAGGTAAACCATAAGGCTATGTTCACATTGCGTTTTACCTTCATTTCAGTGGCTCCGTTTGGGCTTACGTCTGAAGCCTTGGAAAAGGAATTGGAATATATGCGCCGAAGGGGCCATTGACTGTTATGATACAGGTATAGTCCTCAGGTGCTGTCAGACATACTTTTCAGCTGTATCCGTCTACGTGAGACAGACCTCGAGATTCAGTTGACCACGTCTTGGTATACTCCTCATACAGCTGAAGACAATGTCAGGGCAGACAGTGACTCCATCTGCATCATTTCCATCAATGGTCCCGTCAGCACATTTGCCTGAATCGCATTTTTCAGGGCTTCAGATGTAACCCTAGACAGAGCTACTGACTTGAGGGTAAAATGAAATGTGAAGCCAGCATTAATTTGACTCATTTACAAACTGTACAAAGACATTCACAACACACCATGGAAAACAGGTGCTGTTTCTAGCACCCTCCTGATGCTCCATAATACACAGGACTCCATCTTACATGTCTTTTTGTTACATTCAGCATGAAAACAGCAGCACGGATCTCCCAAGTGTTTCCATGCTACTTCAGCTGAATCCAGCCTTGCTTTCCTAAAGTACCAGATCTAACATCTATTATTACTAAATTAGGAAAGTTTTTTTTTTTTTTTTAGAACTTTCCCCAAGAATATATATATTTGAGAAGTATTTTAAAAAGGGATTATCTGGGACTTTGTTCCCCTATTGTTCTCACCACTTATCAGCAGGTAGTTGCTATCTACCAGCCTGTTCTGCCTTGTGACAATTTCTCCCGACAGAGTGGTCATGGACCACGATTCTACTCCTTCCTGTGACCATCGAGAGAGCAGTTCCTTCTCTTCTGCTCGATCAACGGGCATCACTGCCGATGTCAAGTTGATTGACAGCCAGCTTCCCTGGTGCCCAACTGATAAGTGTTTAGCCTGATTTTATGGGGGGGGGAACAAGAAATACCCGTCAAGTATAACCCCTTTAAATTTATCTTCTTCAACCTTAAAGTTCTCCGGCTGTTTCATTTCCGCTGGGAATTTATAATGTTAAAACTTTCACCAAATGGTGCAGATTTTACCGGTAACTGAAAAGAGTGAAATCGATTGTGCAGGTTAAATTGACAGGATGCATAAGTCAAACCTGCAGAGCCCCATCATACAGTAATATGCAGCCACTCATTTGTTGTCGGACGTCAGCAGCCAGGTGTTCGTCCCAGAAGTGGACCGGCATCTATCAGGCATTTTTGGCATATTTTTTTAATCATTTCTCAGGAGACAAACCACTCTAAACAGGGTGAGGCGATATGGTCACTAGTGTATGGATACAAGTAATAAGCATTCAGAGGGGTTGTCCAATACTTATATATATATTGATGACCTATTGATATCAAATTAGTGTAGCTCCAAGTTCAATCCACTGATCATCTGTTACCAGCTCTGGCAGCCACCAGATGTAAATCACGTATACAGCCAGGAAACTATTGCTCCATACACTGTGTAGTCGCAGATGCCAGGTACTGCAGCTCACATCATGGTCATGTGAACAGAAGCTGAGATACAGTACCCAAGAACAGGCGCTATCTAGTAAAGTGTATGAAGACATGCTATGGGGTTTAAATCCAGTCTCTGCTTTAGCTGATTTGCTGGGTGGCCGTGTGTCCAACCCCACTAATCTGACATTTATGACCTATCGCATGAATACGTCATCAATAACTGAGTCCTGGACAACCCACTTAATAATAAATATATATTATAGTTGCTGATTCAGAGGAGATAGAGTCTGGGAGAGGTCTCTAGGAAGTTATTTTAATTAAAAACTTCTCTTCTCTGTTATATACGTGTCAGGCAGTTATTGTGAAATGTGAGGCCAGAGAAGTAACATAAGGGCGAGTCAAGTTCAGTGCACAGTATGTTCTTCAAGGAATCTTACATTATTGAAATTAAACTATAATATATTTAATCATGTAATCTTGTTATGTTTATTTTATTTTAATCTGAATGATTACCAAAACGTCTTACAGCAGCCAAGGAGGGAACTTCTACCACAATCAGTCCGTGTCGACCTAAAGTTAGTGCTTGGGTTTCATGATGGTCAAGTACTGAACCTAATCCTTAATCCATTAGATCACCGGTGTCAAAACTGGGAAAGTGGTGATTACAAAGCCCACAAAATACAAGGCCACATACTGCCAAGTTCATTAAGGAAAAAAAAAAAAAAAGGGGTTGTCCAGGACTAACAATAATGACATATGAGCAGGAAAAGTCATCACTACGAGATGGGTGGGGATCTGACACACAGCACCTTCACCAATTAGCTGATATCTGCTCTGACAGCAGCGGACATGAAACCGTAAGGAGTGCAGCATCACAGCTCTGCACATGGTCTAGTGGACTGCAGTTTATCTTCATTCACTTGACTTAAGGAGAGGTCACAATATGTCAGTCCAACAAAGTACATTTTAATGAATAGATCTTAGAATAAAATATTGGACTATAGGTTATGTAAGATCAGTGACTAAAAACAAAAGTGCCCCAAACACAGTATACCTCCACATGAATTCCTCCACATGCACTGCATGATGACCCTACTGTACACCCCTCCCTCAATCCCCCCGACAAAGAAAGGTGAGCCCCATTAAGTATGATTCAACAGTAATTCCCACACAGCCCTCCATACAGTATAACGGGCACCACACGGTGCTCCATACAGTATAACGGGCACCACACGGTGCTCCATACAGTATAACGGGCACCACACGGTGCTACACACAGTATAATGGGCATCATACAGTGCTCCATACAGTATAATGGGCACCACACAGTGCTCCACACAGTATAATGGGCATCACACAGTGCTCCTTACAGTATAATGGGCACCACACAGTGCTCCATACAGTATAATG
This sequence comes from Oophaga sylvatica, assembly GCA_033576555.1. NCBI lineage: Eukaryota > Metazoa > Chordata > Amphibia > Anura > Dendrobatidae > Oophaga > Oophaga sylvatica. The sequence goes on from JARQOD010000003.1 coordinate 388,044,396, forward strand.
GGCACCACACAGTGCTCCATACAGTATAATGGGCACCACACAGTGCTCCATACAGTATAATGGGCACCACACAGTGCTCCATACAGTATAACGGGCACCACACGGTGCTCCATACAGTATAACGGGCACCACACGGTGCTCCATACAGTATAACGGGCACCACACGGTGCTCCATACAGTATAATGGGCACCACACGGTGCTACATACAGTATAATGGGCATCACACAGTGCTCCATACAGTATAATGGGCACCACACAGTGCTCCATACAGTATAATGGGCACCACACAGTGCTCTATACAGTATAATGGGCACCACACAGTGCTCCATACAGTATAATGGGCACCACACAGTGCTCCATACAGTATAATGGGCACCACATAGTGCTCCATACAGTTCTCTATGCAGTATAACTAGGGCCCTGCATTGCCTTCCATACAGTAGAACTGCCCCAACACAGCTCTCCATGGAGTATACTGGCACAAAAAAAGGGGTCTAGATGCTGAGACTTCTAACTCTGTTACAGCTAGAGAGCAACTCTTAAAGTGTAACTGCACTTTCACAAAACTTTTGTCAGAATACAGAGACCCCACCGATGGCTACAGCAAAAGGGGCACAATTGCTTAGCAGACTACTGCTCCCCTCCAATCTTTAGTCTTCAAGGGAGCAGCGCTCCGCTGATGGTTCAGCTCTTCATTTTGGTTATTTGGTTGACTCGTACCTGGCAGTCCCATTAACAATAACTGGAGAGGAGGCTGAGCAGGTAGACATCCATTGAAGATAGGGCTGTGGAAACAAACCCATTCACAGTATTAGGCTGGAGTCACATTAAACTCGGTTTGAGTCTCCCTGCCGAAAGTCGCAGGAGTGTAATGCGAGTGTCATGCAAGTACAATCAGATTTCTCACACCTAGCATCTGATTGACATCTGATTGCAATGCGTTTTTAACAAACTTTTACATACAGCAATTCTCTATGCCATTTACACATCATTTTCAAAGGAAATATTCTTTAAAACACATTATATCTATCTATCTACTGTATCTATCTATTCATAACTAAAAAGAGAGCGGATGTTTTTAGCCGGGGGGGGGGGGGTGGGGGCAACATCCATGGCCCCTTCTCAGGCTATAAACATCTGCCTTCAGCCGTTGGCTTTCCCTCTGCTGGTTTCGAAAATTTTGTGGGTGCCCACCCCATTTTTTTCTGAAAAATAATCTTTTATTAAACACATGTACAGTAATTTGCACACACATTGTACTAATTGTATTTGTCACTGACATAATAATAATCTTTATTTATATAGCGCCAACATATTCCGCATTACAGTTTAACAGTTTCAAACACAACAGTCATAAGTAACAACATTAACAAAAAAATAATTAATAATAACTGACATCTACAGTACAGACAAAAAGTTTGGACACACCTCATTCAAAGATTTTTCTGTATTTTCATGACTATGAAAATTGTACATTCACACTGAAGGCATCAAAAATATGAATTAACACCTGTGGAATTATATACTTAACAAAAAAGTGTGAAACAACTGAAAATATGTCTTATATTCTAGGCTCTTCAAAGTAGCCACCTTTTGCTTTGATTACTACTTTGCACACTCTTGGCATTCTCTTGATGAGCTGCAAGATGTAGTCACCGGAAATGGTTTTCACTTCACAGGTGTGCCCTGTCAGGTTTAATAAGTGTGATTTCTTGCCTTTTAAATGGAATTGGGACCATCAGTTGTGTTGTGCAGAAGTCTGGTGGATACACAGCTGATAGTCCTACTAAATAGACTATTACAATGTGTATTATGGCAAGAAAAAAGCAGCTAAGTAAAGAAAAACGAGTGGCCATCATTACTTTAAGAAATGAAGGTCAGTCAGTCCGAAAAATTGGGAAAAAACTTTAAAGTGTCCCCAAGTGCAGTTGCTAAAACCATCAAGCGCTACAAAGAAACTGGCTCACATGAGGACAGCACCAGGAAAGGAAGACCAAGAGTCACCTCTGCTTCTGAGGATAAGTTTATCCGAGTCACCAGCCTCAGAAATCGCAGGTTAACAGCAGCTCAGATTAGAGACCAGGTCAATGCCACACAGAGTTCTAGCAGCAAACACATCTCTACAACAACTGTTAAGAGGAGACTTTGTGCAGCAGGCCCTCATGGCAAAATAGCTGCTAGGAAACCTCTGCTAAGGACAGGCAACAAGCAGAAGAGACTTGTTTGGGCTAAAGAACACAAGGAATGGACATTAGACCAGTGGAAATCTGTGCTTTGGTCTGATGAGTCCAAATTTGAGATCTTTGGTTCCAACCACCGTGTCTTTGGGAGACGCAGAAAAGGTGAACGGATGGACTCTACATACCTGGTTCCCACCGTGAAGCATGGAGGAGGAGGTGTGATGGTGTGGGGGCGCTTTGCTGGTGACACTGTTGGGGATTTATTCAAAATTGAAGGCATACTGAATCAGCATGGCTACCACAGCATCTTGCAGCAGCATGCTATTCCATCCGGTTTGGTTTAGTTGGACCATCATTTTTTTTTTCAACAGGACATTGACCCCAAACACACCTCCAGGCTGTGTAAGGGCTATTTGACCAAGAAGGAGAGTGATGGGGTGCTACGCCAGATGACCTGGCCTCCACAGTCACCAGACCTGAACCCAATAGAGATGGTTTGGGGTGAGCTGGACCGCAGAGTGAAGGCAAAAGGGCCATCAAGTACTAAGCATCTCTGGGAACTCCTTCAAGATTGTTGGAAGACCATTTCCGGTGACTACAGTCATGGCCAAAAGTTTTGAGAATGACACAAATATTAATTTTTACAAAGTCTACTGCTTCACTTTTTCTAATGGCAATTTGCATATACTCCAGAATGTTATAAAGAGTGATCAGCTTAACAGCAATTACTTGCAAAGTCAATATTTGGCTAGAAAATGAACTTTATCCCCAAAACACATTTCAACATCATTGCAGCCCTGCCTTAAAAGGACCAGCTAACCTCTTTTCAGTGATTGCTCCATTAACACAGGTGTGGGTGTTGATGAGGACATGGCTGGAGATCAATCTGTCATGATTAAGTAAGAAGGACACCACTGGACACTTTAAAAGGAGGCTGGTGCTTGGCATCATTGTTTCTCTTCTGTTAACCATGGTTATCTCTAAAGAAACACGTGCAGTCATCATTGCAATGCACAAAAATGGCCTAACAGGGAAGAGTTTCGCAGCTAGAAAGATTGCACCTCAGTCAACAATCTATCGCATCATCAAGAACTTCAAGGAGAGAGGTTCCATTGTTGCCAAAAAGGCTCCAGGGCGCCCAAGAAAGACCAGCAAGCGCCAGGACCGTCTCTTAAAAGTGTTTCAGTTGCGGGATCGGGCTACCAGCAGTACAGAGCTTGCTCAGGAATGGCAGCAGGCAGGTGTGAGTGCATCTGCATGCACTGTGAGGCGGAGACTCTTGGAGCAAGGCCTGGTCTCAAGGAGGGCAGCAAAGAAGCCACTTCTCTCCAGAAAAAAACATCATGGACAGACTGATATTCTGCAAAAGGTACAGGCAATGGACTGCTGAAGACTGGGGTAAAGTTATTTTCTCTGATGAATCCTCTTTTCGATTGTTTTGGACATCAGGAAAACGCCTCATTCGGAGAAGACAAAGTGAGCGCTTCCACCAGTCTTGTCTCATGCCAACTGTTAAGCATCCTGAAACCATTCATGTGTGGGGTTGCTTCTCAGCCAAGGGAATCGGCTCTCTAACAGTCTTGCCTAAAAACACAGCCATGAATAAAGAATGGTACCAGAATGTCCTCCAAGAGCAACTTCTCCCAACCCTCCAAGAGCAGTTTGGCGATCAACAATGCCTTTTCCAGCATGATGGAGCACCTTGCCATAAAGCAAAGGTGATAACTAAATGGCTCAGGGAACAAAACATAGAGATTTTTGGGTCCATGGCCTGGAAACTCCCCAGATCTTAATCTCATTGAGAACTTGTGGTCAATCATCAAGAGACGGGTGGACAAACAAAAACCTAAAAATTCTGACAAAATGAAAGCATTGATTGTGCAAGAATGGACTGCTATCAGTCAGGATTTGGTCCAGAAGTTGATTGAGAGCATGCCAGGGAGAATTGCAGAGGTCCTGAAGAAGAAGGGTCAACACTGCAAATATTGACTTGCTGCATTAACTCATTCTAACTGTCAATATAAGCTTTTGTTACTCATATGTTTGCAATTATATTTCTGTCTGTGATAAAAACATCTGTCAAACACACATAAAAACCAGAGGGCAGCAGATCATGTGAAAATATAATATTTGTGTCATTCTCAAAACTTTACCTCTTGAAGCTCATCAAGAGAATGCCAAGAGTGTGCAAAGCAGTCATCAAAGCAAACGGTGGCTACTTTGAAGAACCTAGAATATAAGACATATTTTCAGTTGTTTCACACTTTTTTGTTAAGTATATAATTCCACATGTATTAATTCATAGTTTTGATGCCTTCAGTGTGAATGTACAATTTTCATAGTCATGAAAATACAGAAAAATCTTTGAATGAGGTGTGTCCAAACTTTTGGTCTGTATTGTATATATCTACCTATTCTATTTGTATTTAAAGTATGTAATCCATCCCCTCTATCCGGTCAGCTCCTGAAGTGATTTTACAGAACCCGGCAGATGAATTATTATATATATTCACAATGCATGGAGGTCTCCACCCCAAGTCTAGCACCCAAAGATTGTATACCAACAGAAAGGAGGTGGTCTAGTCTTGATAAGCATACAAGCCACCATCACGGATGAAACAAGGAAATAAACGGTGATGTGAACTGCCCCATATATTAACACTGGGCCGAGTGCTATGCGATGTTTTCTCGCATAGCACTCGTCCATATTCTACAGTAGTGTGACTAGTGTGTACTAAGATCATCTGCAGGTGAGCAAATAAGAAATCATCGGCATTTCATCCAGAAAACTAGGATGATTTTTTTTTCTCATTCTCACCGGATTTTCATCCGTGCCTCCTTTTTTTACGTCAGTGGGACATTTGTGTATGATCTACTTTCATACATCTACACTAGAAAATGTACAAGATACAATACAGTTTTCTCGGTTTATAACAGAGATATATCCATAAAAAGCGGAAGGCACTAGGATCTTCCATGGTTTTGGCTTTTGTTTTACGCACTCATAGACTTTAATGTGCAAGAAAGTGGTGCACGCTCTGTTTTTATTTTTCTTACAGACAGTTTGAACACTAAACAAGTCATCTGAACCACACTACTGTCAGATTAAATATTGGACCGCACACGTTCTATTCACACTGGTCCGCATGAGCACTAAGGGTCCCAGAGGACGACCTATCATCAAAAGGATGTTATTTATTCTAAGGAAATAATCTTTTCACAAAAAGTCAGAACATCTACAAGTCCTGATACCGTAGGACCTGCACTTAAGAGAGTTTTCTGTGAAAAAGAAAATCAATACATAAAAATTAGGCCACTTTTACCCTGGTTAGAGTGGAGCAGCAGAGCACATTCCAGACCACCACTGTGCATACAAACTGTGGCTCCATTCTTACTTTTTTATTTTTCTGTCAATATGGCCATGTGAGGGCTTGTATTTTTGCGGGACGAGTTGTACTTTTGAATGACACCATTGTTTTTACCATTTCGTGTACTCAAAAACAGGAAAAAAAATTCCAAGTGCGGTGAAATTGCAAAAAAAGTGCAATTCCACAACAGTTTTTTTTTTATTTTTTTTAACCATGTTTACCAAATGCTAATACTGACCTGCCAGTATGATTCTCCAGGTCATTACGAGTTCATAGACACCAAACATGTCTTGGTTCTTTTTTATTTAAGTGGTGAAAAAAATCCAAAGTTTGTTTGTGCCACTTTGCAAGACCTGTAGTGACTCCATTTTTCGTGATCTCGGGTTGGGTGAAGGTTTATTTTTTGTGTGCCGAGCTGACGTTTTTAAATGATACAATTTTGGTGCAGATACGATCTTTCATCGCCTGTTATTGAATTTTACTGAAATGCCGCGGCGACCAAAAAAAGTAATTCTGGCGTTTTTACTTTTTTTCTCGTCACGCCGTTTAGCGATCGAGTTAACCCTTTTTATTGATCGGGCGATTCTGAACACAGCAATACCAAATGTGCATGTTTCATTTTTTTTCATTGTTTTATTTTGAATGGGGCAAAGGGGAGGGGCGATTTGAAGTTTTATATTTTTTTACTAATTTTAACATTTTTTTTTTTTTTTACTTTTGGCATACTTCAATAGTCTCTATGGGAGACTAGAACCTGCCATAACCAGATAAGCTCTGCTACATACAGGCGATGATCAGATCACCTGTTTGTAGCAGAATTGCTGACTTGCTATGAGCGCCGACCACTGGGTGACACGCAAAGCAATCCGGCACTGACAACCATAGAGGTCTCCAGGAAACCTCTGGTTGTCATGCCAACCCACCGGTGACCCACAATCACGTGACGGGGGGGTCACCAGTGGGTGGATTTCCGGCCCGATGGCCAGAAGCGAGCTTTAAATGCCGCCGTTAGAGTTTGACAGTGGCATTTAACGAGTTAATAACCACGGGTGGATCACGATTCCAACCGCGGCTGTCTCCGGCACACGTTAACTGTTCAAAACAGACATGCACCGGGAAAGATGTGGGCTCACCGCCGGAGCCCATATCAAAGGGAAGAAAGCGACCTGTGCAGTACTAGTACGGCGCAGGTCTCAAAGGGTTTAAGAAAAGGCCATTCAGAAATTTGGCGGAGATTCAGAAGGAGTGGACTGCTGCTGGAATCATTGCTTCAAGAGCCACCACACACAGACGTATCCAGGACATGGGCTACAAGTGTCACATTTCTTGTGTCAAGCCACTCATGACCAATAGACAATACCAGAAGCGTCTTACCTGGGCCAAGGAGTAAAAGAACTGGACTGTTGTCACTGGTCCAAGGTGTTGTTTTCAGATGAAAGTAAATTGTGCATTTCATTTGGAGATCAAGGTCCCAGAGTCTGGAGGAAGAGTGGAGAGGCCACAATCCAAGCAGCTTGAGGTCTAGGGTGAAGTTGCCACATTCAGTGATGGTTTGAGGAGCCATGTCATCTGCTGGAGTAGGTTCACTGTTTTATCAAGACCAAAGTCAGCACAGCCGTCTACCAAGAAATTTTAGAGCACTTCATGCTTCCCTCTGCTGACATGCTTTTTGGAGATGGAAATGTCATTCTCCAGCAGGACATGGCACCTGTCCACACTGCCAAAAGTACCAATACCTGGTTTACAAACAACAGTATCACTGTGCTTGATTGGCCAGCAAAATCTATGGGATATTGTCAAGAGAAAGATGAGAGACACCAGACCCAACAATGCAGACGAGCTGAAGGCTCCTATCAAAGCAACCTGGGCTTCCATAACACCTCAGCAGTGCCACAGGCTGATCGCCTCCATGCCACGCAGCATTGATGCAGTAATTGATGCAAAAGGAGCCCCGACCAAGTATTGAGTGCATTTACTGAGCATACATTTCAGTAGGCTAACATTTCGGATTTTAAAATCATTTTTTTCAAGCAGGTGTTATAAAGTATTCTAAGTTACTGAGATAATGACTTTTGGGTTTTCATTGGCTGTCAGCCATAATCATCAACATTTACAGAAATAAACACGTGAAATAGATCACTCTGTTTGTAATGACTCTATATGAGTTTCACTTTTTGTATTGAAGAACTGAAATCAATTAACTTTTTGGTGATATTCTAATTTTGTGAAAAACACTTGTATATACAGCATTCTAGAATGCTGTATATAAGGGTGTACAATTGCTGGCCCTACTTTATATGGGAAAAACCTAATGACAGGTTCTCTTTAACCCCTCTCTGACATTAGACGTACTATCCCGTCCATGAAACCCGTGCCAATCTGACCATGGACGGGATAGTACGTCATAGGCGATTAGCTGCGCTCCCGGAGGGAGCGCAGCTAATCGCCGCCGGGTGTCAGCTGATTATCACAGCTGACACCCGTTACTGTGTGTCAAGAGCGGTCACGGACTGCTCCCGGCACATTAACCCCTGGCCACAACCGCGATCAAACATGATCGTGGTGTACTGGGGGCACAGGGAAGCATCGCGCAGGGAGGGGGCTCCCTGCGCGCCCCCCTGAGACCCTCAGACCAGCGCGATGTGAGGGCTTCCTCCCTCCCAGGACCCGGATCCAAGATGGCGCCGGGGTCCTGGAGGGAGGCGGCTTCCTCAGTGCCTGCTGAGAGCAGGCACTGAGAAGCCTGCAGCTATGCCTGTGCGATCGCTGGTGTGACAGAGTGCTGTGCACACTGTCACACCAGTGATCTGATAAAATACAGTGATGTCCCACCCTGGGACAAAGTAAAAAAGTAAAAAAAATAAAAATAAACATGTTTTAAAAAAAAAATCCAAATAAATAAAAATAAAAAAAAAAAATATTCCCCAATAAATTCATTTCTTCCAGTAAATAAAAAAAACAAAACAATAAAAGTACACATATTTGGTATCGCCGCGTCCGTAACGACCCCCCCTATAAAACTGTCCCACTAGTTAACCCCTTTAGTGAACCCCTTAAAAAAATAAAAAAAACAAAGCAAAAAATCAATGCTTTATCATCATATGGCCGAACAAAAAGTGGAATAACACGCGATCAAAGAGACCGATATAAATAAACATGGTACCGCTGAAAACGTCATCTTGTCCAGTAAAAAACGAGCCGTCATACAGCATCATCAGCGAAAAAATAAAAAAGTTATAGCTCGCAGAATAAAGCGATGCAATAATAATTTTTAATATAAAATTGTTTTTATTCTATAAAAGCGCCAAAACATAAAAAAATGATATAAATGAGGTATCGCCATAATCGTACTGACCCGAAGAATAAAACTGCTTTATCAATTTTACCACACGCGGAACGATAAAAACGCCTCCCCCAAAAGAAATTCATGAATTGCTAATTTTTGTTCATTCTAACCTCCCAAAAATCGAAATAAAAAGCGATCAAAAAATGTCACGTGCTCAAAAATGGTACCAATAAAAACGTCAACTCATACCGCAAAAAATAAGACCTCACATGACTCTGTGGGCCAAAATATGCAAAAATTATAGCTCTCAAAATGTGGCGATGCAAAAAACTATTTTTTGCAATAAAAAGCGTCTTTTAGCGTGACAGCTGCCAATCATAAAAACCCGCTATAAATGGTAAATCAAACCCCCCTTTATCACCCCCTTAGTTAGGGAAAAATAATAAAATAAAAAAAATGTATTTATTTCCATTTTCCCATTAGGGTTAGGGTTGCGGCTAAAGTTAGGGTTAGGGTTGGCGCTAAAGTTAGGATTAGGGTTAGGGTTGGGATTAGGGGTGTGTTAGGGTTAGGTTTGTGGTTAGGGTTGGGACTAGGGTTAGGGGTGTGTTGGGGTTAGGGTTGGAGTTAGAATTGGGGGGCTTCCGCTGTTTAGGCACATCAGGGGCTCTCCAAATGTGACTTGGCGTCTGATCTCAATTCCAGCCAATTCTGCGTTGAAAAAGTCAAACGGTGATCATTCACTTCTGAGCTCTGCCATGCGTCCAAACAGTAGTTTATTCCCACATATGGGGTATCAGCGTACTCTGGACCCCAAGCGTTATTGTGCAATTTGTCCTATTTCTTCTGTTACCCTTGGGAAAATAAAAAACTGGGGGCGAAAATATCATTTTTGTAAAAAAAAAAAATGTTTTTTTTGTTTTTACGACTGTACATTATAAACTTCTGTGAAGCACTTGGGGCTTCATAGCGCTCACCACACATCTAGATAAGTTCCTTGTGGGGTCTATTTTCCAAAATGGGGTCACTTGTTGGGGATTTCCACTGTTTAGGCGCATCAGGGGCTCTCCAAATGCGACATGACGCCCCCAGACCATTCCATCAAAGTCTGCAATCCAAAACGTCACTACTTCCCTTCCGAGCCCCAACGTGTACCCACACAGTAGTTTTCTCCCACATATTGGGTATCAGCGTACTCAGGACAAATTGGACAACAACTTTTGGGTTCCAATTTCTTCTGTTACCCTTGTGAAAATAAAATATTGGGGGCGAAAAAAATCATTTTTGTAAAAAAAAAAAAAAAAGATTTTTTATTTTACGGCTGTACGTTATAAACTTTAGTGAAACACCTGGGGGGTCAAAGTTCTCACCACACATCTAGATAAGTTCCTTGAGGGGTCTAGTTTCCAAAATGGTGTCATTTATGGGGGTTTCCACTGTTTAGGCAGATCAGGAGCTCTACAAACACGACATGGTGTCCAGCCAATTCTGCGTTGAAAAAGTCAGACGGCGCTCCTTCCCTTCCAAACTCTGCCATGCACCCAAACAGTGGTTTACTCCCACATATGGGGTATCAGCGCACTCAGGAGAAATTGCACAATAACTTTTGGAGTCTTGTTACCCTTGGAAAAATAAAAATTGGGGTGAAAAGATCATTTTTGTGGAAAAAATATGATTTTTAAATTTTACGGCTCTACGTTATAAACTTGTGTGAAGCACTTGGGGTTCAAATTGCTCACCAAAGATCTAGATAAGTTCCTTAGGGGGTCTAGTTTCCCAAATGGGGTCATTTGTGGGGGGTTTCCACTGTTTAGGCACATCAGGGGCTCTCCAAATGCAACATGGCATCCAATCTCAATTCCAGCCAATTTTGGTTGGAAAAAGTCAAATGGTGCTCCTTTCCTTCCGAGCTCTGCCGTGCGCCCAAACAGTGGTTCCCCCCCACATATGGGGTATCAGCGTACTCAGGACAAATTGGACAACAACTTATGTGGTCCAATTTCTCCTGTTACCCTTGGGAAAATAAAAAATTAGTGACTAAAAGATAATTTTTGTGGGAAAAAAATAGGATTTTTTATTTTCATGCCCGGGCATTATAAACTTGTGTGAAGCACTTGGGGGTTCAAAGTGCTCACCAAAGATCTAGATAAGTTCGTTAGGGGGTCTAGTTTCCAAAATGGGGTCACTTGTGGGGGGTTTCCACTGTTTAGGCTCATCTGGGGCACTGCAAACGGAACATGACCCCCATCAACGTCTGCATTCCAAAACGTTACTACTTCCTTTCCAAGCCCTGCCGTGCGCCCAAACAGTTTCCCCCCCCACATATTAGGGTATCAGCGTACTCAGGACAAATTGGACAACAACTTTTGGGGTCCAATTTTATTGGGAAAATTCAAAAATTTGGGACTAAAAAATCATTTTTGTGGAAAATTGTTTTTTTGTTTTTTTTTCACACCCAGGCATTATAAACTTTTATGAAACACTTGGGGTTCAAAGTGCTCACAACAGATCTAGATAAGTACCTTAGGGGGTCTAGTTTCCAAAATGGTGTCACTTGTGGGGGTTTCCACTGTTTAGGCGCATCAGAGGTTCTCCAAATGCGACATGGCGTCCAATCTCAATTCCAGCCAATTTTAGTTTGAAAAAGTCAAACGGCGCTCCTTCCCTTACGAGCTCTGCCGTGTGCCCAAACAGTGGTTTTCCCCACATATTGGGTATTGGCGTACTCAGGAGAAATTGCATAACAACCTTATCTGTCCATTTTCTCCTTTTACCCTTGTGAAAATAAAAAAAAAGTTTGTAAAAGATCATTTTTGTGGCTAAAAAGTTAAATATTCATTTTTTCCTTCCACGTTGCTTTAGTTCCTGTGAAGCACCTGAAGGGTTAATAAACTTCTTGAATGTGGTTTTGGGTACCTTGAAGGGTGCAGTTTTTAGAATGGTGTCACTTTTGGGTATTTTCTGCCATATAGACCCCTCAAAGTGACTTCAAATGTGAGGTGGTCCCTAAAAAAAATGGCTTTGTAAATTTTGTTGTAAAAATGAGAAATAGCTGGTCAACTTTTAACTCTTATAACTTCCTAACAAAAAAAAATTTTGGTTACAAAATTGTGCTGATGTAAAGTAGACATGTGGAAAATGTTATTTCTTAACTATTTTGTGTGATATATTTCTCTGTTTTAAGGGAATAAAAATTCAAAGTTTGAAAATTGCAAAATTTTAAAAATTTTCGCCATATTTGCGTTTTTTTCAAAAATAAACGCAAGTTATATTGAAGAAATTTTACTTCTAACGTGAAGTACAATATGTCACGAGAAAACAATCTCAGAATCGCGAATATCCGTTGAAGCGTTCCAGAGTTATAACCTCATAAAGAGACAGTGGTCAGAATTGTAAAAATTGGCCCGGTCATTAACGTGCAAACCACCCTTGGGGGTGAAGGGGTTAAATTAAAATAAATTGCAGTAATAGTACCGACCTGGAAACGGATATCGCAAAGTCATTTTTTATTGCGCAATGAATATTAACATAAAATACAAAAAAAATACAAATCCCCAAAAAACAAATACTGGAGTTCCATTTACCCCCCATCTACCCACCACCATTTCACCCCACTTGGAGTTTATTACCAGTTTATCAGTACATTACATGATAACGTGGACCGTCTCTTAAAAGTGTTTCAGTTGCGGGATCGGGCTACCAGCTGTACAGAGCTTGCTCAGGAATGGCAGCAGGCAGGTGTGAGTGCATCTGCATGCACTGTGAGGCGGAGACTCTTGGAGCAAGGCCTGGTCTCAAGGAGGGCAGCAAAGAAGCCACTTCTCTCCAGAAAAAACATCATGGACAGACTGATATTCTGCAAAAGGTACAGGCAATGGACTGCTGAAGACTGGGGTAAAGTTATTTTCTCTGATGAATCCTCTTTTCGATTGTTTTGGACATCAGGAAAACGCCTCATTCGGAGAAGACAAAGTGAGCGCTTCCACCAGTCTTGTCTCATGCCAACTGTTAAGCATCCTGAAACCATTCATGTGTGGGGTTGCTTCTCAGCCAAGGGAATCGGCTCTCTAACAGTCTTGCCTAAAAACACAGCCATGAATAAAGAATGGTACCAGAATGTCCTCCAAGAGCAACTTCTCCCAACCCTCCAAGAGCAGTTTGGCGATCAACAATGCCTTTTCCAGCATGATGGAGCACCTTGCCATAAAGCAAAGGTGATAACTAAATGGCTCAGGGAACAAAACATAGAGATTTTTGGGTCCATGGCCTGGAAACTCCCCAGATCTTAATCTCATTGAGAACTTGTGGTCAATCATCAAGAGACGGGTGGACAAACAAAAACCTAAAAATTCTGACAAAATGAAAGCATTGATTGTGCAAGAATGGACTGCTATCAGTCAGGATTTGGTCCAGAAGTTGATTGAGAGCATGCCAGGGAGAATTGCAGAGGTCCTGAAGAAGAAGGGTCAACACTGCAAATATTGACTTGCTGCATTAACTCATTCTAACTGTCAATATAAGCTTTTGTTACTCATATGTTTGCAATTATATTTCTGTCTGTGATAAAAACATCTGTCAAACACACATAAAAACCAGAGGGCAGCAGATCATGTGAAAATATAATATTTGTGTCATTCTCAAAACTTTACCTCTTGAAGCTCATCAAGAGAATGCCAAGAGTGTGCAAAGCAGTCATCAAAGCAAACGGTGGCTACTTTGAAGAACCTAGAATATAAGACATATTTTCAGTTGTTTCACACTTTTTTGTTAAGTATATAATTCCACATGTATTAATTCATAGTTTTGATGCCTTCAGTGTGAATGTACAATTTTCATAGTCATGAAAATACAGAAAAATCTTTGAATGAGGTATGTCCAAACTTTTGGTCTGTATTGTATATATCTACCTATTCTATTTGTATTTAAAGTATGTAATCCATCCCCTCTATCCGGTCAGCTCCTGAAGTGATTTTACAGAACCCGGCAGATGAATTATTATATATATTCACAATGCATGGAGGTCTCCACCCCAAGTCTAGCACCCAAAGATTGTATACCAACAGAAAGGAGGGTGGTCTAGTCTTGATAAGCATACAAGCCACCATCACGGATGAAACAAGGAAATAAACGGTGATGTGAACTGCCCCATATATTAACACTGGGCCGAGTGCTATGCGATGTTTTCTCGCATAGCACTCGTCCATATTCTACAGTAGTGTGACTAGTGTGTACTAAGATCATCTGCAGGTGAGCAAATAAGAAATCATCGGCATTTCATCCAGAAAACTAGGATGATTTTTTTTTCTCATTCTCACCGGATTTTCATCCGTGCCTCCTTTTTTTACGTCAGTGGGACATTTGTGTATGATCTACTTTCATACATCTACACTAGAAAATGTACAAGATACAATACAGTTTTCTCGGTTTATAACAGAGATATATCCATAAAAAGCGGAAGGCACTAGGATCTTCCATGGTTTTGGCTTTTGTTTTACGCACTCATAGACTTTAATGTGCAAGAAAGTGGTGCACGCTCTGTTTTTATTTTTCTTACAGACAGTTTGAACACTAAACAAGTCATCTGAACCACACTACTGTCAGATTAAATATTGGACCGCACACGTTCTATTCACACTGGTCCGCATGAGCACTAAGGGTCCCAGAGGACGACCTATCATCAAAAGGATGTTATTTATTCTAAGGAAATAATCTTTTCACAAAAAGTCAGAACATCTACAAGTCCTGATACCGTAGGACCTGCACTTAAGAGAGTTTTCTGTGAAAAAGAAAATCAATACATAAAAATTAGGCCACTTTTACCCTGGTTAGAGTGGAGCAGCAGAGCACATTCCAGACCACCACTGTGCATACAAACTGTGGCTCCATTCTTACTTTTTTATTTTTCTGTCAATATGGCCATGTGAGGGCTTGTATTTTTGCGGGACGAGTTGTACTTTTGAATGACACCATTGTTTTTACCATTTCGTGTACTCAAAAACAGGAAAAAAAATTCCAAGTGCGGTGAAATTGCAAAAAAAGTGCAATTCCACAACAGTTTTTTTTATTTTTTTTAACCATGTTTACCAAATGCTAATACTGACCTGCCAGTATGATTCTCCAGGTCATTACGAGTTCATAGACACCAAACATGTCTTGGTTCTTTTTTATTTAAGTGGTGAAAAAAATCCAAAGTTTGTTTGTGCCACTTTGCAAGACCTGTAGTGACTCCATTTTTCGTGATCTCGGGTTGGGTGAAGGTTTATTTTTTGTGTGCCGAGCTGACGTTTTTAAATGATACAATTTTGGTGCAGATACGATCTTTCATCGCCTGTTATTGAATTTTAATGAAATGCCGCGGCGACCAAAAAAAGTAATTCTGGCGTTTTTACTTTTTTTCTCGTCACGCCGTTTAGCGATCGAGTTAACCCTTTTTATTGATCGGGCGATTCTGAACACAGCAATACCAAATGTGCATGTTTCATTTTTTTTCATTGTTTTATTTTGAATGGGGCAAAGGGGAGGGGCGATTTGAAGTTTTTATATTTTTTTACTAATTTTAACATTTTTTTTTTTTTTTTACTTTTGGCATACTTCAATAGTCTCTATGGGAGACTAGAACCTGCCATAACCAGATAAGCTCTGCTACATACAGGCGATGATCAGATCACCTGTTTGTAGCAGAATTGCTGACTTGCTATGAGCGCCGACCACTGGGTGACACGCAAAGCAATCCGGCACTGACAACCATAGAGGTCTCCAGGAAACCTCTGGTTGTCATGCCAACCCACCGGTGACCCACAATCACGTGACGGGGGGGTCACCAGTGGGTGGATTTCCGGCCCGATGGCCGGAAGCGAGCTTTAAATGCCGCCGTTAGAGTTTGACAGTGGCATTTAACGAGTTAATAACCACGGGTGGATCACGATTCCAACCGCGGCTGTCTCCGGCACACGTTAACTGTTCAAAACAGACATGCACCGGGAAAGATGTGGGCTCACCGCCGGAGCCCATATCAAAGGGAAGAAAGCGACCTGTGCAGTACTAGTACGGCGCAGGTCTCAAAGGGTTTAAGAAAAGGCCATTCAGAAATTTGGCGGAGATTCAGAAGGAGTGGACTGCTGCTGGAATCATTGCTTCAAGAGCCACCACACACAGACGTATCCAGGACATGGGCTACAAGTGTCACATTTCTTGTGTCAAGCCACTCATGACCAATAGACAATACCAGAAGCGTCTTACCTGGGCCAAGGAGTAAAAGAACTGGACTGTTGTCACTGGTCCAAGGTGTTGTTTTCAGATGAAAGTAAATTGTGCATTTCATTTGGAGATCAAGGTCCCAGAGTCTGGAGGAAGAGTGGAGAGGCCACAATCCAAGCAGCTTGAGGTCTAGGGTGAAGTTGCCACATTCAGTGATGGTTTGAGGAGCCATGTCATCTGCTGGAGTAGGTTCACTGTTTTATCAAGACCAAAGTCAGCACAGCCGTCTACCAAGAAATTTTAGAGCACTTCATGCTTCCCTCTGCTGACATGCTTTTTGGAGATGGAAATGTCATTCTCCAGCAGGACATGGCACCTGTCCACACTGCCAAAAGTACCAATACCTGGTTTACAAACAACAGTATCACTGTGCTTGATTGGCCAGCAAAATCTATGGATATTGTCAAGAGAAAGATGAGAGACACCAGACCCAACAATGCAGACGAGCTGAAGGCTCCTATCAAAGCAACCTGGGCTTCCATAACACCTCAGCAGTGCCACAGGCTGATCGCCTCCATGCCACGCAGCATTGATGCAGTAATTGATGCAAAAGGAGCCCCGACCAAGTATTGAGTGCATTTACTGAGCATACATTTCAGTAGGCTAACATTTCGGATTTTAAAATCATTTTTTTCAAGCAGGTGTTATAAAGTATTCTAAGTTACTGAGATAATGACTTTTGGGTTTTCATTGGCTGTCAGCCATAATCATCAACATTTACAGAAATAAACACGTGAAATAGATCACTCTGTTTGTAATGA